>JACBWV010000610.1:24100226-24144297 GCA_013435795.1 Chlamydomonas sp. ICE-L | reverse complement strand
TTCATTTCAATTGTTCTAATTATATTTCATCCAGCACATTGTGAATTTCCTTTCGAGGCAATGCTATTGTCATCCAAGCACTTGTGAAGTTCAATTTCAATTGTCAGGTAAGGTCATCCAACACATGGTTTAGGTCATTTCAAGGCATGCTAGGCATCCATCCCTGTGTAAAGGTCAATTTCAAGGCAGGAAAGGTTTCGTCCAAGCACCGTGTGAAGGTCAATTCAAGGGCCAGTTTAAGTGAATCCAGCACATGTGTGAAGGCAGAGTCAAGTGGAAAGTAGAATGTCCTACAAGCACATTTGTTGAAGGTCAATTCTAGGGCAGGATCAGGTCACCAAGCACATGTGTGAAGCAATGTCAGTGCAAGGATGAGTCTCCACGCAATGTGGTGAAGGTCAATGTCAAGGGCAAGGGTAAGTGCCTCCGTCATATGTGTGATGTCAATTCATGGCAAGGATAAGGTCATCCAAGCCATGTGTGAAGGTATGTCAAGGCAAGGATAAGTTCGTCCATCACATGGGAAAGGTCAATTCAATGGCGATGATAAGGTTCCGCACATGTTTGACGGTCACTGTCAGGGCAAGGATAGGTCATCCAGCCTGTTGAAGGCTCAATTGTTCAATGGGCAAAGGATAAGGTTCCTCCAAGCACATGTGTGAAGGTCAATGTCAAGGCAAGGATAGGTCTCCAAGCCATTGTGAAGGTCAATTTCAAGGGCAAGGATAAGTACATCCAAGCAACATTTGTAGTTCACTGTCAGGGCAAAGGATAAGGTCATCACCCATGTTGAAGTCAATGGTCAGGGTCAAGGATCAGGTTCCTTCCAATCACATTGTGAAGGTCAGTCAAGGGCAATGATAAGTTCCCATCCATTTGGAATTTCCAATGTCAAGGGCATGATAAGGTCATCCAATCACTTTGTTGAATGTCAATGGTCAGGGCAAGGATAAGGTCATCGCAAGCACTGTTTAAAGGTCAATGTCAAGGGCAGTGATATTCATCCAAGCACATGTTGTGACGGTCAATGTCAAGGGCAGGATAAGGTCATCCAAGCACATGTGTGAATGTCAATGTTCAAGGGCAATGTGGAGGATAACGAGGTCATACCAAGCACATGTGTGAAGGTCAATGTCAAGTGCAAGGATAATGTCATCAAGCACATTTTTTGTTTTTGTGTTTTTTTTTTTTTTTTTTTTATGTGAATTTTTCTTTTTTTGTTTTGTCTTAAAAGATATAGTTATTTGGTTGTTTATTATTTTTAATTATTAGTGTTTTTTTTTTTGATGTTTTTGTCTTAGGTTTTATGTTTTTGTTGGTTTTTTGGTTGTTTTGTGGGCTCTGTTTGTGTTTGTGGTTTTGTGGTTGTGAGTAGGTTGTTGTTGGTTGTTTTTGGTGTGAATGGTCAATGTCCCGGGCACTGATAAGGTCAATCCAGCATATGTGTGAAGGTATGTCAAGGGTCAAGGATAAGGTCATCCATCACATGTTTTGAATGTCATAGTCAAGGGCAAGATAAGGCATCCAAGCACATGTGTGAAGGCAATGTCACGGCAAGGATAAGGTCTCCAACCGTGTGGATGTCAATGTCCAAGTGCAAGGATAAAGGTCAATCCAAGCACATGTGTGAAAACAGGGGAAGGTCAACTTCCAAGGCAAGGAAAGGTCTCCAAGCCAATTGGGAAGTCATGTCAATGGGCATCTAAGGTCATCCAGCACCTGGTGTGAAAGGTCCATGTCAGGCAGGATAAGTCATCCAAGCACTGTGTGAGGTCCATGTCAAGGGCAAGGATAAGGTCATCCAAGCATCTGTTTAATAGTTCGAAAGGAAATGGTCAATGATAAGGTCATCCAAGCACCTGTGGTGAAGGTCAATGTCACGGACAAGGATAGGTCACCCGAGCCCATGTTTGAAGGTCCCATGTCCAGGGCAAGGATAATTCATCCAAGCAATGTGTGAATGTCAATGTCAGGGCAGGATAAGTCATCCAAGCCCATGTGTGAAGGTCAATGTCAAGCAAGGAGGTCATCCAAGTACATGGGATGAAGGTCAATGTCAAGGGCAAAGGATAAGGTCATCCAAGCACATGTGTGAAGTCATGTCAGGGCACGGATAAGGTCATCCAAGCACATGGTGGAAGGTCAATGTCAAGGCAAGGATAGGTCATCCAAGCACATGTGTGAAGGTCAATGTCAAGGGCAAGGATAAGGTCATCCAAGCACATTGTGTGAAGGTCAATGTCAAGGGCAGGATAAGGTCATCCAAGCACATGTGTGAAGGTCAATGTCAAGGGCAAGGATAAGGTCATCCAAGCACATGGGTGAAGGTCAATGTCAAGGGCAAGGATAAGGTCATCCAAGCACATGTGTGAGGTCAATGTCAAGGGCAAGGATAAGGTCATCCAAGCACATGTGTGAAGGTCAATGTCAAGGGCAAGGATAAGGTCATCCAAGCACATGGGTGAAGGTCAATGTCAAGGGCAAGGATAAGGTCATCCAAGCATATGGGTAAAGGTCAATGTCAAGGGCAAGGATAAGATCAACGTCAAGGATAAGGTCAAGGATAAGGTCATCCAAGCATATGTGTGAAGTTCGAAGGTATGGTCAATGATAAGGTCATCCAAGCACATGTGTGAAGGTCAATGTCAAGGGCAATGATAAGATCAAGGTCAAGGATTAGGTCAAGGACAAGGTCAGGGTCAAGGTCAAGGTCAGGGTCAAGGTCAAGGTCATGGTCAAGGATAAGATCAAGGACAAGGTGAAGGTGAAGGTCAAGGTCAAGGTCAAAGATAAGGCCAAGGTCAAGTTATGTTTAATTATACTTCTGGGGTAGCCTGCTAGGCTAAAAAGACTTGCCCGAGCTCGAAAAATCAAGAACATTTGTAGTAATGGGAGGGGCTACTCGACACGACCACTAAGGATGAACTGCTTCCCAAGGAATTGTAAACCAGCATACCACGGAGGACCAGAGTTCCAGCCACATTGATATATTTTAATTTTAGGAGTTGGAACTGAGTTGGATGTGGCCTTCGATAGGTCTGCCCCTGACCATGCATGCAAGGGTCGACGGATGTTCAAAATGTTATGTTCACGTCTCAAACACAATTTTAGGAGTTAGAACTGAGTTGAATGTGGCCTTAAAAAGGTCTTCCCCTGACCATGCATGCAAGGGTCCACTGTTGTTCAAAACATTACGTTTCACTCCTCAAATACAAATGTTAGAGGGTCTTATATGTTGGAAACATAGATTGTGGCTCATGAAACGTATATACTGTTAACATGAAACGTATATACTGTTAACATGAAACGTATATACTGCTAACATGAAACGTATATACTGTTAACATGAAACGTATATACTGTTAACATGAAACGTATATACTGTTAACACTCATGTCTCCACACATAGATGTTGAAGCACCTTCGAACAACCCGGATGGGGTGCCTGACCATGCATGACGTCCAGGCTTGTTCAAAACGTTCCGGTTCACAAACGTTTGAGGGTCTAATACGTTGGAAATATAGATTTTGGCTAATTAAACGTCTATTCTGAAAGCACTTGGCTCAAAACGCAGATTTTAAAGATTATAAAGATGTTAAAGGACCCTTGGACATGTCCTTGGAGCCTATTCGGTTACCCCTATGGTGGTTTGCTCCAGTGCAAGCAAGCGGGCTGGCCCCCTCAACCTCACACCTCGTAATTAGGCGTACTATTGTTTTTCTTTTTCGGCTACCCCTGAACTGTAACATACAGTTGCATTCACAGGTAAAACTACAAGCCAGGCAAAATAAGCACGATTAACATTTAAAGCACTATTTACATTTTCATTAACAGGTAAAACAACAAGCCAGGTAAAATAAACACTATTAACATTCGGCTACCCCTGAACTGTAACATACATTTTCATCACCATAATAATAAACCATAAGCCATGCAAAATAAGCACTATGTAAAGGGACTACAAATGCCCACATACCATTTCATCCTATTGTTGGAGGAGCCGCTGTGCCTGCACCTATTGCATGCGCCCTTCGCTCATGCATATCCCCCCGCCCACTGTTTTCTACCAGCTGCCCACCCTTCACCCCTTAACTTTGTTCTCCACTGTTTTTGCCACTTACCATCTCCTCCTCCTGCTGCAGGAGCTGCTTCACACGCGGGGCGTGGTGAGCAAGTGCAAAGGTTACATGTGCCCTTCGCTCATCCTCTGATTTGAGGCAAGCCCAGCAGTTGTATGCCGCAGGAGAAGGGACATTCATCTCCCATCTACCTGCCCCCCCCCCCTACCCCTACCCACGTTTTCCTACTAACTCCCCATCTACCCCCCCCTGCCCTCGCCCACTGTTTTCTACTAGCTGCCCACCTTTAACCTCTTAACTTTGTTTTCCATGTTTTTGCTCACTCACCATCTCATCCTCCTGCTGCAGGAGCCGCTTCACACGTGGGGCAAGGTGAGCAAGTGCAAAGGTTGCATGCGCCTTTCGCTCATCTTCTGCATATTCCAACGGTCTAGCTCTGTTTGCTGTCACCACCGACCTGAGGCAAGCTTTGCAATTGCAGCAGCCGCGGCAGAAGGGACACTGTCGTACCACATCCTTGTGACTCATTTCAGGAAAGTTCTGTGCGATGCACCTGTATGTTCAAGCACATGATCAGGTGAGCTGGCGCACCACGTCATTGTGACTCATTTCTGGAAAGTCGTTTCCGATGCACCTATATGGTCAAGCACATGATCAGGTAAATGTGTCTCTAATGCGTAAATGCACATGAGCAGGGACACTGTCGCACCACATCCTTGTGACTCATTTCAGGAAAGTTCTGTGCGATACACCTGTTTGTTCAAGCACATGATCAGGTGAACGTGACTGATGCATAAATGCATACATGCATAAATAAATACATAAATAAATAAATACATAAATAAATAAATACATAAATAAATACACCTGTATGTTCCAGCACATGAGCAGGTAAACGTGACTCTAATGCATAAATGCACATGATCAGGGACACTGGTGCACCACGTCATTGTGACTCATTTCTGGAAAGTTGTTTGCGATGCACCTATATGTTCAAGCACATGATCAGGTAAACGTGACACTCATGCATAAATACATATAAAGAAGGGACACTGTCGCACCACGTTCTTGTGACCCATTTCTGGAAAGTTGTGTGCGATGCACCTGTGTGGTCAAGCACATGATCAGGTGAAGGTAATGATAACGCCTGGTGGGGCTTGGGATTAAGGAAGCCCTATCTTACAGCGGTAGAGAACAGGCGGCTACTTTACCTGAACAGTTCTACCGTGGCGGTTGACAGCGACCGCGAACACTAAGGCGCACCCGTGGGGATTCGAACCCCGCACCTTCTGCCTGATTTCAACGAACTCAACCATTGAGCCAATCGTCAAAACGGGAGATCTAAAAGGTAAACGTGACACTCATGCATAAATGCGTAAATAAATAAATAAATACATAAGTACATAAATAAATACATAAGTACATCAATACATACATAAGTACACCAGTAAATACATAAGTACATAAATAAATACATAAGTACATCAGTAAATACATAAGTACATAAATAAATACATAAGTACATCAATACATACATAAGTACATCAGTAAATACATAAGTACATCAATACATACATAAATTGCTGTTAGTCGCTGCGTGGCAACTCATGGGTCCGGCCAATCTAGTCAGAAATGCCCCACCAAACCCCACAGCTCAGAGCTTCACGCCCCACGGGGTTTGGGGGGCACTGGGGTCGCAAGTAGTCGCTCAATTCACACCTAGTTGCTCAATGCACACCTAGTCGCTCAATTTGTGCGACGCTTCGCACGGAAAATACAGTGAACAGCGACACATGTATCATAGCAGCAACATCATGTATCATACCAGCGACTAGCAGCGACATAACAGCAACATGTATCATAACAGCGACATAACAGTGACTAGCAGCTACAAATCAAGACATAACAGCCACTCATGTATCATAACAGCCACTCATGTATCATAACAGTGACATACCAGCGACTAGCAGCGACATACCAGCGACATAAAAGCGACTCATGTATCAAAACAGCGACATACCAGCGACTAGCAGCGACATAACAGCGACATAACAGCGACACATGTATAAAAACAGCGAGTAGCAGCGACATTTATCATAACAGCGACAAACCAGCAACTAGCAGTGATAACCCGGGGACATAACATGTATCATACCAGCGACATACCAGCGACTAGCAGCGACATAACAGCGACATAACAGCGACACATGTATAAAAACAGCGACTAGCAGCGACATGCACCATAACAGCGACAAACCAGCAACTAGCAGTGACAACCCGGGGACATAACAGCAACATGTCTCATAACAGCGACATACTAGTGATTACCAGCGACATACCAGCGACTAGCAGCGACACACCAGCGACACATGCATCATAACAGCGACATACCAGCGACTTGCAGCGGCATACCAGCGACATAACAGCTGCACATGTATCTTACCTGCTGCAGTAGGACTTCATGCATGACCCTTGGCTGCAGACCATGAATATGTGCTGGTACTGACAGATGTGACAAGACTTGGTGACCTGGGGAGTGTGGGAAGGTGCAGGATGCAATGCGGACAAGGTGGTGGTGGTGGTGGTGGTGGTGTTTCAGTTGTTGTTTTTGGTGGTGGTAGCGGCTGCAGGCTATGCACATGCGCTGGTTCTGACAGTACTTGGTGGCCTGGGGAGTGTAGTAAGGTGCAGGATGCAATGTGGACAAGGTGGTGGTGGTGGTGGTGGTGTTCCAGTTTTTGTTTTGGTGGTGGTAGTGGCTGCAGGCTATACACATGTGCTTGTAAGGTGTGAAAGGCAATGAGGACAAGGTGGTGGTGGTGGTGTTTCAGTTGTTGTTGGTGGTGGTAGTGGCTGCAGGCAATGCACATGTGCTGGTTCTGATAATACTTGGTGGCTTGGGGAGCGTGGTAAGGTGCAGAAGGTAATGAGGACAAGGTGGCTGTATTCGTGCATATCCTTGTTTGGGTTGGATTAGCCAGATACTTCATTGTTTTGTGTTGTTATTGGTGGTTGTGGTTGTTGTTGGTTGTGGTGGTTGTGGTGATTGTTGGCGGTGCTGCTGGTGCTGGTAGTGTCTGCAGACCATGAATATATGTTAGTACTGACAGAAGTGATGAGACTTGATAACCTGGAGAGCGTGGTAAGGTGCAGGATACAATGAGGAAAAGGTGGTGGTGGTGGTGGTTCAGTTATTGTTTTTGGTGGTGGTAGTGGCTGCAGACCATGAATATATTCTGGTACTGATAGATGTGATGAGACTTGATAACCTGGAGAGCGTGGTAAGGTGCAGGATGAAATGAGGACAAGGTGGCTGTAAGCTTGCTCAGCCATGTTTGTGTTTCGTGTGTGTGAGTAGCCAGATATGTTGTTGTTGTTGTTGTTTTTGTTGCTGTTGTTGTTGTTGGTGTTGGTGGTGTTGGTGGTGTTGGTGGCGATGGTGTTGGTGGCAATGGTGATGGTGGTGATGGTGATGGTGGCGATGGTGATGGTGGCAATGGTGATGGTGGCAATGGTGGTGGTGGCAATGGTGGTGTTGGTGGTGTTGGTGTTGGTGGTGTTGGTGGTGCTGGTGGTGGCTATGGTGGCGGTGGTGGCAATGGTGATTGTGGTAATGGTTGTTTTTGTTTTTGTTGTTGTTGTTGTTGTTGTTGGTGGTGGTGGTGGTGGTGCTGGTGTTAGCAATGGTGGTGATGGTGGCTATGGTGATGGTGGTAATAGCAATGGTGATGGTGGCAATGGTGATGGTGGTGCTGTTGTTGTTGGTGTTGGTGGTGTTGATGGCAATGGTGATGGTGGAAATGGTGATGGTGGCAGTGTTGCTGGTGGTGGTGTTGCTGGTGGTGGGTGGTGGTGATGGTGGTCACACCCAGGTCACACCTGTTCAGTGTTTTCGCACGCAAAGCATCGCCACAGCGTCGTCGTTCCGTCATTGCATGGCGACGCATGAAACGAAAATAACCAACGACAATAACAATACAGTATCTGGCTACTCAAGCCCAGGTCACACCTGCTCAGTTTTTCTTCCGCAAAGCATCGCCACTGCATCACCATTCTGTCGTTGCATGGCGACGCATGAAACGACAATAAGCAACGACAACAACAATACAGTATCTAGCTACTCAAACTCAGGCCACACCTGTTATGTAGCCTTCATGTGTATAGGATCCATACCCATGCATGGGGGTGTATTATCTTTAACAGCCTTATAGAAAAAAAGAAGAAAAAAAACATTAACAAAACACTAACAAAAAATTAACAAAACAGTAACAAAACATAAACAAGACATTAACAGTCTTACAGGGTCCATACCCAAGTGTAACCAACACCATGTCCGTCCCCAACTGTAACCATGGGAGCCAAAAGTGAAGTTTATGTTCAAAAATGTAACAAGGGAAAGTAAAGTAGTCCAAAGCATTCCACAGTAATCCAACTGCTCCCCCCCCCCCTCCCCCCCCCCAGCAGATGAGGTGGATGAGGTAATGTGTGTTGCAGAAAAAAACGATAGACAATGAATGACTGGGCTACGATATATTATCATTAACAGCCCTATAGGGTCCATACCCATGCAGGGGGGGGGGGGGGGGGGGGGGGGGGGGGGGGGGGGGGCTGCCCTTACCAGCCAGCAAACCCAGGCCACACCTGTTCTGTGGCCTTCTTGTGTATAGGATTCATACCCATGCAGGGGGGGCTGCCCGAACCGGCCAGCAACTGCCACACACACACACACCCCACCCCACCCCACCCCCACCCCCACCCAGCAGATGAGGTGGATGAGCCCAGGTACAGTATCTGGCTTCAGGGAGGGGGTCGTGAGGTGAGGTGAAGTAGGGCGAAGTGGGGGTGGGGCGTGCGGTGGGGTGAAGTAAGGTAAATGTGTGGAGAGGTGAAGTGGGGTGGGTTGGGGTTGGGGGTTGGGGTGGGGGTTGGGGTGGGTTGGTACTCAAACCCAGGTCACACCTGTTCTGTGGCCTTCTTGTCAGCATATAGCTTAACCTTGTTAGTCCACAGCCCATACTCGATGCCACCTGTCCAGCGAGAACCATTCTGTACAGGGGAGGGCACAGGCAAGATTGAATATCTTCATATATGATAAGCTTATGGTCCTCAACTAACAGTCTCCCCTTTCCAATAGTTCGGGGTCCTAGAGTGAATTGCTGAAGTGAAGTGCTAAAGTGAAGTGCTAAAGTGAAGTGCTAAAGTGAAGTGCTAAAGAGAAGTGCTAAAGAGAAGTGCTAAAGTGAAGTGCTAAAGTCAAGTGCTAAAGAGAAGTGCTAAAGAGAAGTGCTATAGTGAAGTGCTTAAGTCAAGTGCTGAAGTCAATTGCTAAAGTGAAGTGCTGAAGTCAATTGCTAAAGTGAAGTGCTAAAGTGAAGTGCTGAAGTCGATTGCTAAAGTGAAGTGCTAAAGTGAAGTGCTGAAGTCAATTGCTTAAGTCAAGTGCTAAAGTCAAGTGCTAAAGTGAAGTACTGAAGTCAATTGCTAAAGTCAAGTGCTAAAGTGAAGTGCTGAAGTCAATTGCTAAAGTGAAGTGCTAAAGTGAAGTGCTGAAGTCAATTGCTAAAGTGAAGTGCTAAAGTGAAGTGCTGAAGTCAATTGCTAAAGTGAAGTGCTAAAGTGAAGTGCTGAAGTCAATTGCTAAAGTCAAGTGCTAAAGTGAAGTGCTGAAGTCAATTGCTAAAGTCAAGTGCTAAAGTGAAGTGCTGAAGTCAATTGATAAAGTCAAGTGCTAAAGTGAAGAGCTGAAGTCAATTGATAAAGTCAAGTGCTAAAGTGAAGTGCTGAAGTCAATTGCTAAAGTCAAGTGCTAAAGTGAAGTGCTGAAGTCAATTGCTAAAGTCAATTGCTAAAGTGAAGTGCTGAAGTCAATTGCTAAAGTCAAGTGCTAAAGTGAAGTGCTGAAGTCAATTGCTAAAGTCAAGTGCTAAAGTGAAGTGCTGAAGTCAATTGCTAAAGTCAAGTGCTAAAGTGAAGTGCTGAAGTCAATTGCAAAAGTCAAGTGCTAAAGTCAAGTGCTAAAGTCAAGTGCTTAAGTCAAGTGCTAAAATCAAGTGCTAAAATCAAGTGCTAAAGTCAAGTGCTAAAGTCAAGTGCTTAAGTCAAGTGCTAAAGTCAAGTGCTAAAGTCAAGTGCTTAAGTCAAGTGCTAAAGTCAAGTGCATGATAATCCATCCCCTCCTGACCGCCTCTTCTTCTTCTTCTTCTTCTTCTTCTTCTTCTTCTTCTTCTTCTTCTTCTTCTTCGTCGTCTTCTTCTTCTTCTTCGTCTTCTTCTTCTTCTTCTTCTTCTTCTTCTTCTTCTTCTTCTTCTTCTTCTTCCTCTTCTTACCACTATGAGATACTGTTATTATTATTATATATTATTATTATTATTATTATTATTGTTATTATTATTAGTAGTAGTAGTAGTAGTAGTAGTAGTAGTAGTAGTAGTAGTAGTAGTAGTAGTAGCAGTAGCAGTGGTAGTGGTAGTAGTAGTAGTAGTCTTCTCATTATTGCCTAACGTCGATACTTCGATGACAGGAAGTCTCTTTAGCCTATTTGGCCGCTCCTGAACATACAAGAAAACGGGCTGAAAAAAACACGGTGAGAAGCTCAACTCGAGCCTAACAAAGGCGAGTGGTTCCGAAGGTGCTTGTGCTGATAGGACCTTGCCTAATTAATTTGCTGCACATGGGGCCCCGGCTCAGGCAGAAGATAACAGACTTATCACTGTTTTTCTTTTTGGCTACAAGCAGGAGCTTCTAGGCAGCTCTCCTGGCTGGCTAATCAGCCAAACCTAAAGCAACCTATTGCACCTTGAAGCTGACATAATCAGCTTTCTAGCGCTGCTGATAGTTTGAGGCCAAGCCCAGTGGGTGGCTCAGGGAGCTGCCTATAAGCTGCTGCTAATAACCGAAAAGGAAAACAGAGAGTCTTATGTAACATACATTAAAATGATGAAACAATAGGAAGGCAGGTAAAGGTAACAACAAGACACCGGATGCAAATGCAAATGCATTAGCCTATGCAAAAATGTGAACCAAGAGGTGCTCGAGTGAGACAAGACAGAGAACGGTTCCATCCACTTGAAATTGAAAGACGATGATCAGCCCAGAGTTGGCTGACAATCTATGTATCAATTCAAATTCAATTTCTATCCAATGCAGGGTACCAGCTTGCTAGGTGGGACCATCTAATCTCACATTGCCTTCCAGTTCCTCAAGGGTGGAAGCAAAGGAGCCCCAAGTATTGGAGGCATCCACTTCCACGGGAGAGTAAACTCCTTGGGAGTCCCGGGTGTGGTCAAAAAAGTTGACGTGGAAGAGCTTGTGGTCCTGGATTAGGCGTAGTCCTCGGACTAAGTGGAGGACCCAGAAAGGGTGGGGTCCTTGGAAGAGGCAGAGGCCCCGGACAAGGTGGAGGCAACGGATAAGATGGAGGAATCAGATGAGGATGAGGCACCCCAAGGCACCATGAGGTGGAGGCACCACGAGGCACCACGAGGCACCACGAGGCACCACAGGGCACCACAAGGCAACAGAAGGCACCACAAGGCACCACTAGGCACCACGGGACACCACGAGGCGACAGGAGGCACCACGAGGCACCATGAGGTGGAGGCACCACGAGGCACAAAGAGGCACCACAAGGCACCACGAGGCACTAAGAGGCACTACCAGGCACCATGAGGTGGAGGCACCACGAGGCACCACGGGGCACCACGAGGCAACAGGAGGTACCACGAGGCTCCACAAGGTGGAGGCACCACGAGGCACCACCGGGCACCACGAGGCAACAGGAGGCACTACGAGGCGACAGGAGGCACCACGAGGCACCATGAGGTGGAGGCACCACGAGGCACCACGAGGCACCACAAGGCACCACGAGGCACTAATAGGCACTACGAGGCACCATGAGGTGGAGGCACCACGAGGCACCACGGGGCACCACGGGGCACCACGAGGCAACAGGAGGCACCACGAGGGGACAGGAGGCACCACGATGCACCACCGGGCACCACGAGGCAACAGGAGGCACCACGAGGCGACAGGAGGCACCACGAGGCACCACGAGGCACTTCTAGGCACCACGAGGCACTAAGAGGCACCACAAGGCACCACGGGGAGACAGGAGGCACCACGAGGCACCACGAGGCACTTCTAGGCACCACGAGGCACCACACGGCACCACGAGGCACTTCTAGGCACCACGAGGCACCACGAGGCACCACAAGGCACCACGAGGCACTAAGAGGCACCACAAGGCACCACGAGGTGGAGGCACCACGAGGCACCACGAGGCACGACGAGGTGAAGGCCCTACGAAGCACCACGAGGCACCACGAGGCACCACAAGGCACCACAAGGCACTTAGAGGCACTAAGAGGCATCATGAGGTGGAGGCACCACGAGGCACCATGAGGTGGAGGCACCACAAGGCACAACGAGGCACCACGAGGCACCATGAGGTGGAGGCACCTCAAGGACCATGAGGTGAAGGCACCACGAGGCACTATGATGTGGAGGCACCACGTGGCACAACGAGGCTCCATGAGGTGATGGCACCACGAGGCACTATGAGGTGGAGGCACCACGTGGCACAACGAGGCTCCATGAGGTGAAGGCACCACGAGGCACTATGAGGTGGAGGCACCACGTGGCACAACGGGGCTCCATGAGGTGAAGGCACCACGAGGCACTATGAGGTGGAGGCACCACGTGGCACAACGAGGCTCCATGAGGTGATGGCACCACGAGGCACTATGAGGTGGAGGCACCACGTGGCTCAACGAGGCTCCATGAGGTGAAGGCACCACGAGGTGGAGGCACCATGAGGCACCACGGGGCACCACGAGGCAACAGGAGGCACCACGAGGCACCACGAGGTGGAGGGACCACTAGGCACCACGAGGCACCACAAGGCACCATGAGGCACCACAAGGCCCAACGAGGCCCCACGAGGCTCCATGAGGTGAAGGCACCACGAGGCACCATGAGGTAGAGGCACCACGAGGAACCATGAGGTAGAGGCACCATGAGGCACAACGAGGCACCACGAGGCTCCATGAGGTGAAGGCACACCGAGGCACCATGAGGTGGAGGCACCACGAGGCACAACGTGGCACCACGAGGCACCATGAGGTGAAGGCACCACGAGGCTCTACGAGGTAGAGGCACCACGAGGCACAACGAGGCACCACGAGGCACCATGAGGTGGAGGCACCACGAGGCACCACAAGGCACCACGAGGCACCACGAGGCTCCATGAGGTGAAGGCACCACGAGGCACCATGAGGTGGAGGCACCACAAGGCACCATGAGGTAGAGGCACCACGAGGCACCACGAGGCACCATGAGGTGAAGGCACCACGAGGCACTATGAGGTAGAGGCACCACAAGGCACCACGAGGCACTATGCGGTGGAGGCACAACGAGGCACCACGAGGCACCATGAGGTGTTGGCACCACGAGGCACCTCAAGGCTCCATGAGGTGAAGGCATCACGAGGCACAACGAGGCACCATGAGGTGAAGGCACCACTAGGCACCACGAGGCTCCATGAGGTGAAGGCACCACGAGGCACTATGCGGTGGAGGCACCACGAGGCACCACGAGGCACCATGAGGTGTAGGCACCACGAGGCACAACGAGGCACCATGAGGTGAAGGCACCACGAGGCACTATGCGGTGGAGGCACCACGAGGCAACCCGAGGCATTATGCGGTGGAGGAACAACGAGGCACCACGAGGCACCATGAGGTGGAGGCACCACGAGGCACAACGAGGCACTACGAGGTGGAGGCACCACGAGGCACCACGAGGTGGAGGCACCACGAGGCACCACGAGGAAGAGGCACAAAGAGGCACCACGAGCCACCACGAGGTGAAGGCACCACGAGGCACCACGTGGAGGAGGCACCAGGAGGCACCACGTGGTGGAGGCACAACGAGGCACGACCCGGCACCAAGAGGCATCACGAGGCACCATGTGGTGGAGGCACAACGAGGCACGACTAGGCACCACGAGGCACCACGAGGTGAAGGCACCACGAGGCACCACGTGGAGGAGGCACCAGGAGGCACCACGTGGTGGAGGCACAACGAGGCACGACCCGGCACCAAGAGGCATCACGAGGCACCATGTGGTGGAGGCACAATGAGGCACGACTAGGCACCACGAGGTGAAGGCACCACGTGGTCGCAGCACAACGAGGCACCACTAGGCACCACGAGGCACCACGAGGTGTAGGCACCGCGAGGCACCACAAGGCGGAGGCGCCAAGAGGCACTACGAGGCGGAGGAACCACAAGACACTACAAGCAGGAGGCACCATGAGGCACCACGGGGCACCATGAGGTGGAGGCACCAGAAGGCACCATGAGGTGGAGGCATCACGAGGAACTACGGGGCACCATGAGGTGGAGGTATCACGAGGCACCATGAGGTGGAGGTATTACGAGGCACTTGGCACTTGGCATTCTTGGCACTTGTCACTTGGCACTTGGCACTTGAACTTCTTGGCACTTGGCACTTGGCATTCTTGGCACTAGGCACTTGGCACTTGACATTCTTGGCACTTGGCACTTGGCACTAGGCACTTGACATTCTTGGCACTTGGCATTCTTGGCACTTGACAATATTGGCACTTGACATTCTTGGCACTTGACATTATTGGCACTTGGCATTCTTGGCACTTGGCACTTGACAATATTGGCACTTGGCACTTGGCACTTGACATTCTTGGCACTTGGCATTCTTGGCACTTGGCACTTGACAATATTGGCACTTGGCACTTGACATTCTTGTCACTTGTCACTTGACACTTGGCACTTGACATTCTTGGCACAGTGTTTTTTCTTTCTAAGCCCTTTGTACACGGTTAGGCAAATCCCTTTAGCCTATTTGGCCTACCCCTGGACTGGAACACACATACATACTAGTACTTCCTCAATGACACCTTCCAGCGGTGCTAAATGGATTTTTCGGTCAACACCACAAGCACGACTTGGCAAATGCGCTCAAAGAACAAGCTTCGCGTATGTAGCTTTGCAATTGCGCACGTACGGTTTTCTCTGCGGCCTTGGTAGCTATGCAAGCGTTCGTAGGTTTGCCGGTTGTCGGTGGATTGGATCCGATGCGTTGAATCCCCATCATGCTCTACAACACGCATGTATTTTTCACAAGTTACGCTCAAAGCTTAAGTAGCAGGGAAGCAGTGAGGAGAGGAAGGGAAGAATGTGTGTGTTTTGTTGGTGCAGGGGGGGGAGGGAAGGGGGGTAGGAAAGTGGGGAGGGGGGGGGGGGGGGGGAGGGGGAGGGGGGAAGGAGAGGGAAGGGAGGGAGGAAAGTGGGGAAGGGGGGGGAGGGAGAAGGAGAGGGAGATGCAGGGAGGAAAGTGGGGAAGGGGGGGGGAGGAGAGGAAAAGGGGGGAGGGAAGAGGGAGGGAGGGAGGGGGAGGAAGATGGAGGGAGAAGCAAGGAAGTGTACATGTTCATGGGTGTGGCAAGCAGGCAGGACGTAGAGGGGGGGGGAGCGAGGGGGGGGAAGGGGGGGGGGGGGGGGGGGGGGGTGGGGGGGTATATACTGACAGGGAAAACAGACCAGCACAAGTCAACGGCCACACGGGCAATGTACTATTAAATACATAAATAAATAAATGAATAAATAAATAAATACAGGATGGGGCGCATGCATCACCTGATTAAAGAGGGAGGACCACATCATTGTGTCAGTGCCACTACGGATGTATTCTTGGGCTGCCGCCTTCTGCGCCAAGACCTCGGCAGAGAGCTTCCCCACCTTGACTGACTCCTTCTTCACACTCCTGCTCTGTCGGGGTGTCGTAGTGCCAGGGCGCCTGGGCGCACTCTTCACATCCTTCCTTGCCAGGCTGCCGGGGTACTGGGGCGCAGTCTTCATACCTTTCTTTACACTCTTGTTCTGCCAAGGCGCACTCTTCACGTCTTTCTCCACACTCTCGCTCTGCCAAGGCTCACTCTTCACATCCCTCTTTGCACTCCCCTTCTGACGCACCCCATCTGTCTCTTCCACCACTGCCAGACCCTCGTCCATCCATCCTGTTGGCATGCTCTCCCGGGGCTCACTTTTCACATCCTTCTTCGCACTCAACTTCTGACGCACCTTATCTGTCTCTTCCACCGCCGCACTGCCCTTCCTTGCTGCCATTTCATCTTGCCATTCCATCGCACTGCCATTTCTTCCTGCCCTTCCTGCCATTCCTTCCTGCCATTTCATTGCACTGCCATTCTGCAGACCCTCGTCCATTTGTCCCATCGTCATGTTGCCCTTCTGCCGACCCTTATCCATCGCTTCCACCACCACATTGCCAATTTGCCAAGCCTCATCCATATCCTCCAACGCCCAACTGCCCTGCTGCAGACCCTTCTCCACCTCTTCCACCACCCTACTGCCCTTCTGCAGACCTTTATCCATCTCTTCCACCAACCTACGGCCAATCTGCAGACCCTTGTCCATCTTTTCCACCACCCTACTGCCCTTCTGCAGCCCCGTATCCATCTCTTCCAGTGCCACACTACCACTCTTCAGATTCACATATGACATTTGCGATACCTCATAGGTCAACCCCTGCTTCGCTCCCCCCTCCTGCTGCTGCGGAAGACGATACTTGCCCTGGCTGGGCTTATTGAGTTTGATCCTCACCCCCAAGCCTGTTTTCCGCTTGCTATGTTGTGGCATCACCTGCTGTGTTGGTGCTGGTGCTCTTGCTGGTGTTGGTGTTGGTGCTGGTGCTGGTGTCGCTGTCGTCACAGGTGGTAGTGCAGATACTACTTCAAGTGCTGGTGCTGGTGCTGGTGTTAGTGCTGGTGCTGGTGCTGGTGCTGGTGCTGGTGTTGGTGCTGGTGCTGGTGGAGTCAATCGCTTCTGCAGGTCAACAGACGGGGCAGCCGGTTAATCATCCAATAGTTAATCATTCACACTGCTAATTGGGGGGGTCATCAGCACCCTTTTATTGGGCTTGAAAGGGTTTATTATGGGTAAAAAGGGCGCCAAAGGGGTGCAGAAAAGGGTGCTGAAGACCCCCTAAATCTGCAGTGCCAACAAGTTAATAATCAAACAAGTTAATCATCCAAAATGCTTATTGAGGGGGTCGTCGGCACCCTTTTATTTAGCTTGAAAGGGTTTATTATGGGCAAAAAGGGCGCCAAAGGGGTGCAGAAAAGGGTGCTGAAGACCCCCTAAATCTGCAGTGCCAACAAATTAATAATCAAACAAGTTAATCATCCAAAATGCTAATTGAGGGGGTCGTCGGCACCCTTTTATTTGGCTTGAAAGGGTTTATTATGGGCAAAAAGGGCGCCAAAGGGGTGCAGAAAAGGGTGCTGATGACCCCCTAAATCTGCAGTGCCAACAAGTTAATAATCAAACAAGTTAATCATCCAACACAAAACATGAATTTTTGATTTAGAAACAAAACAACAGGCTGTTCCATTGGTTCAGTCATACTTGTCAAGCTGTAAGTGTATGTGTATGTGTATGTGTATGTGTATGTGTATGTGTATGTGTATGTGTGTTATAGTCCAGGGGTAGCCAATTAGGTTAAAGGAACTTGCCCAACCTGGAATAATCAAGTTGATTCTAGGTTATCAGAAGGGGATAGATTAGCAGGCACTTGAACGTGTGTGAGAAGGTCAGAGTAATTGAGTAATCGAAACTAATTTGAGGAGTTCGGGTTGAATATCGATGGAGTTGAACATCGATGGAGTTGAATATGGATGGAGGTGAATATTGATGGAGGTGAATATAAAACGGGTTGAATATCGATTGGAGTGAACAAGACATTTAATATTTTGGTTATCTGTTGAGGAGCAGTGTTCCATTTTTCGACGACGCGTCGCCATTCCGTCGCCATACCGTAGAATGCTACATCCCCCGGATCCCCCGATATCGGGACGCGCTGCCCCCCAACCCCCCAGGCTCTGCGCTTCGCACTCCGCCATGCTTTGGCTACGCAACTATCCTGAAATCAGGTTTGAGTAGCCCAAGTAGCTACTCAACCTGGACTACAGAAATCTGAAATAAAAAACACTGTTGAGGAGGCACTAATGGATATTCATATTTCTTAATCAACATGATTCTAGGCTACCAGGAGGGGTTAGATGAACAGGCGCTTGAATTCATGTTAGAAGTTTGGACCAAAAGAGTCATTGCAACCAAAATGAGCAGTTTGGGGTGAATATCCGTGGGGGTGAATATCACCGCTGGGAATTTGTTTCTTCTTTCCTATGTCATGATCAAGAGGATTCTAGGTAATCAGGAGGGGTTAGATGAACAGGCACTTGAATTTGTGTGAGAAGGTCACAGAGTAAGTCAGTCATCGCAACCAATATAAGGAGTTCGGGGTGAATTTGGAAGGGGGTGAATATAGATGGAGGTGAATATGGATGGAGGTGAATACATAACGGGTTGAATATGGATGGAGTTGAATATGGATGGAGTTGAATATCGATGGAAGTGAATATATAACGAGTTGAATATGGATGGAGTTGAATATGGATGGAGTTGAATATCGATGGAAGTGAATATATAACGGGTTGAATATGGATGGAGTTGAATATGGATGGAGTTGAATATCGATGGAAGTCAACATATAACGAGTTGAATATGGATGGAGTTGAACATGGATGGAGTTGAATATGGATGGAGTTGAATATGGAAGGGGGTGAATATAGATGAGGGTGGATATTGATGAGGGCGGATACCGGGAAGAAGCTATGTCATCAACCCCAGCAATCACATGCAATGCATTAAAAAAAACGGCGTAGAAACATCAAATGTAAACATGGCTATCCTGCACCCCTCTGTGTGTATCACCAAAAGCTAAACCATCAACAACTCAACATGCACCCTACAGCACACAGAACAGCTACGGCGTAGGAACAGCATGTTAGCATATATGTGACCACTTCTGTTGGTCCATCAACAAGGTTTGACCTATGCAAATGCATCCCAAACCTAACCCAGTAATAATAACCCAACCCAGTAATAATTAAGCATTAGTCGTTCGACTACATTTAGCCTCGTGACACTACCTACCCATCTTTAAGCATGAGGCGTTCAAATAAATTTAGCCTGGTTACACAACCTGCCCATTTGTAAACATGTGTAGTTTCACTGCATTTAGCCTGGTCACATTATCTACCCATCTTAAGGCATTAGGCGTTCGGCTGCATTTAGCCAGATAACACAACCTAGCTGTAAAATGTCCAGTCGTCCTGATGCATAGAGTATGACAAGAACTGAGGGCGTTATTTATCTGTCTATCTATCATAATCATCATCGGCATGGTTTAATTTATTCAAATTGTATTCTGGAGCCTAAGGATCTGCTCGGGTGTGGTGGTGGTCTGGGTGGGTCTGGGTGGCATCCAGCCTAGCTGTAAAATCTACAGTCGTCCTGATGCATAGAGACTGATGACACAACCTACCCTCTTAATAATAGCATGCCAAGGTGAAACGTCCACAGCTGGTCCTGGGTCTGGCACAGTCACTCCTGGAGCTGCTTCCGTTACACTTGGTGGTGCTACTCCTACCAGACATCGGTCGCTAGATGGCGTTGATGTTGCTCCTAGTGGTGTAGCTGACGCCGATGCTGTTGGTGCTGGTGCAGAAATCACACTCGGTGGTGCTACCTCAGCTGCTGATCCTGCAATCAAACAGTGGTCGCCACGTGGTGTAGCTGACGCTGCTGGTGCTGGTGCTGGTGCAGATATCACGCTTGGTGGTGCTACTTGTGCTGCTGATCCTGCTATCAAACAGTGGTCGCCACGTGGTTTAGCTGACGCTGCTGGTGCTGGTGCAGAAATCACACTCGGTGGTGCTACTCCTGCTGCTGATCCTGCTATCAAACAGTGGTCGCCACGTGGTGTAACTGACGCTGATGCTGATGGTCCTTGCATCCAAATTGGTGGTGCTAATTCTGCTGCTACTAGTAGCAAACAATGGCCACTAGATGGTGTAGATGGTACTCCTGGGGGAATAGCTGATGCTGATGCTGTTGGTGCTGACATCGCTATGGCTGGTGGTCCTATTCCAGCTATGGCTGGCAATCCTATTTCAGCTATGACTTGCGGCGTTGATGGTACTGTTGACAGTGGTTGTGATGCAGTTCCAATTGATGTTCTTGCTGATGCTACTCCAAGTGCTGGAGTTGCTGCTGGTGCTGGTGCGGTTGTCGATGTCGCCCCAGGTGGTAGTGCGGATGCTACTTCAAGTGCTGGTGCTGGTGCTAGTGCTGGTGTTGGTGCTGGAGCTGGTGTCGATGTCGTCACAGGTGGTAGTGCAGATGCTACATCAAGTGCTGGTGCTGGTGTTGGTGTTGGAGCTGGTGCTGGTGCTGGTGTCGATGTCGTCACAGGTGATAGTGCGGGTGCTACTTCAAGTTCTGGTGCTGGTGTTGGTGTAGGTGCTGGTGCTGGTGTCGATGTCTTTACAGGTGGTAGTGCAGATGCCCAAGTCTCGCCACCAGAAGGTATTAGTACAGATGCCTGTATCTCTTCACTTGGGAATGCAGCGGTGGACAGACAAGGGATAGTTTTTGCCCGACCTCCTTCAACTGCTGTTGCTGTAGAGGCTGGCTTGCAGAGATAAGCAGCAGTTGAAAAGCTGTTGGGGGCAGCACCAGGGAGATTGCAGGTGTCAGCCTTGACCTGACTTCCTCCTCCTCCTCCTCCTCCTGCTGCTGCTGCTGCTGTAGAGGCTGGCTTGCAGAGATAAGTAGCAGTTGAAAAGCTGTTGGGGGCAGTGCGTGGGGGAACACAGGTCTCAGCCTTTACATGTCCTCCTCCTCCTGCTGATGCTGTCGAGGCTGGCTGGCAGAGTTGAGCAGCAGTTGGAAAGCGGTTGGGGGCAGTGCCTGAAGGAACACAGGTCTCACCCTTTACCTGTCCGCCTCCTCCTGCTGATGCTGTAGAGGCTGGCTGGCAGAGTTGAGCAGCAGTTGGGAAGCAGTTGGGGGCAGTGCCTGAGAGATCGCAGGTGTCAGCCTTGGCATGTCCTTCTCCTACTCCTCTTTCTCCTCCTCCTCCTCCTCCTGCTGCTGCTGCTGGTGCTGTAGAGGCTGGCTCGCAGATATTAGCAGCAGCTGAGATGCAGTTGGGGGCAGCGTCTTGGGGACTCAGGAGGAAAGCTGCGTCTGACGTGTCGCATTCAGCAGCAGTGGACGTCTTTGTCATGCAGCAGTTAGGATCAGTGTATGATGCACCATAGTTTGGAGCAGTGCCTGCGGCATGGGATGGTGAGCTGCCCCCTCTTCGTGACCGCAGTCCCAGTCCAAAAACCCTGGCTACCTTCCTCCTGGGAGGCTCTAGCTCAGTCTCGGGGAATGCAGCAGTGTCTTCAGACGCTTGCGGCAAGGTGTTGGCTGAGGATAAGGTGGTGGCTGAGGGTAAAGTGGTGGCTGAGGGCTGCGGCAAGGTGTTGGATGAGGGCTGGGATACAACAGGAGATGATGGAGAAGGAGGCAAGAGGCTGGCAGGAGGCTGAGCAGGGGGCAACGAAGAGGGGCCATGGTGTGGTGCCAGGTTAGGAACAGCGGGGGGGCAGGTAGGAGATGCGGAGCTGACCAGGGAGGGTGAGGGGGGAAGCGTAGATGGGTGAACAGGGGATGTGGAGGGGTCCAGGGTTGGCGGTTGGATTGGTGCAGGGGGGACAGAATGCGATGTGAAAGTACCAAGGGGGGTGGGTTGGGGGGGAGGAGGAGGAGGAGAAAGGAAGGCAGGAGATGTGGAGCAGCCAAAGGATGGAGTGAGGGAGGGCACATCGTATCCTGTTTCCTGCTTTGATACCTGATCCTCATATGGATTAGTTAGACGCTTGGAAACTTGAGCTCCATCTGGAGCTGATTCTTGATTTAAAACTTGGGCCCCATTTGGAACAGTTTGTCGCTTCCAATCTTGATCTCCGTTTGGAGCTGATTGTTGATTTGAAACCTGAGCTCCGTATGGATTAGTGAGTCGCTTCCAATATTGAGCTCCACTTGGTACATACTGCTGCCTTGAAGCTTGATCCCCATAAGGATTAGTTTGATGCTTGGAAACTTGAGCTCCATCTGGAGCTGATTGTTGATTTGAAACTTGGGGCCCATTTGGAACAGTGTGTCGCTTCCAATCTTGATCTCCATTTGGAACAGTGTGTCGCCTCCAATCTTGATCTCCATTTGGAATGGATTGTTGATTTGAAGCTTGGGCCTGATTTGAAACAGGGCCTGTACGAGAAGCATGATTCGAGGTTGGAGCTGAGCTCGGTGGTGTAGCGGGATGATATGAGCTTTGAAGTGATTGAGTCGTATGAGCACGGACGCCGTTTGAGACATGTCCAGCTTGAAGTATCTGTTGGCTGGGCTGATGTGAGCTGGATGGCCTATATCGAGATGGTGAATTGTGTCGTTGGTTGCCCTCCCACCCATGAGCAGCGTGTGGACTAGAGGCTGCACGTGGCCCAGGATGCTGGAATGATGTTGAGCCAGGCAGTGTGGGGCGAACTGACGACTCATGTCTTGTTTTGTCCCTCATGTTGTGGTCATCACGTAGATCAGGAGTGCTGCCAAGGCTGCGTCTTCTGATGTCCTTGAACCCATCAGGTGCATGAGGATCAAATGGTGCATGTGGCGTAGGATTCTGGGATAGAGTTGGGCCACCCACACCCACACCCGCACCAGGCGGTTTGGAGCGAGGCGGAGAGTCTTGTCTTGTGATCTCCTTCCACCCATGAGCAGCGTGTGGATCAGATGGTGCACGTGGCGTAGGATGCAGGGATGGAGTTGAGCCAGGCAGTAGGGGGCGAGGTGACGACTCATGTCTTGTTTTGTCCCTCATGTCGTCACGTAGATTAGGAGTGCTGCCAAGGCTGTGTCTTGTGTTGTCCTTGAACCCATGAGGTGCTTGCGGATCAGATGGTGCACGTGGCCCAGGATACTGGGATGAACTTGAGCCAGGCAGTATGGGGTGAGGTGACGACTCATGTCTTGTTGTGTCCCTCATGTCGTGGTCATCGCATAGATTAGGAGTGCTGCCAAGGCTGTGCCCTGGAACTCCCCTAGAAATGCTTGTTGCCAAGGGTTGCCTGGGAGCAAGGTGGAATGGGACAGGTGAATACGGTCATCCCCAATAAGATAAATGGATGGAATATCAGAGTCTTTACAAGTGTTTCAGGTGAATTCGGTCATCCCCAATACCAAAGGCTTGACATGGGACAAGATGAGTAAACAGACGGAATACCAAAGTCTATACAAGTGTTTTAAGGTGAATACGCTCGTCCCCAGTACCAAAGGCTTGACATGGGACAAGATGAGTAAACAGACGGAATACCAAAGTCTATACAAGTGTTTTAAGGTGAATACGCTCGTCCCCAGTACCAAAGGCTTGACATGGGACAAGATGAGTAAACAGACGGAATACCAAAGCCTATACAAGTGTTTCAGGTGAATACGCTCGTCCCCAGTACCAAAGGCTTGACATGGGACAAGATGAGTGAATGGATGGAATACCAAAGGCCATACAAATGTTTCAGGTGACAAGTTCTATGCAGCGTTGCCTGCGACGGTAAAAATTGGCGGAGAGTGATCGCGACGGAGCGACAGGTGGCAACGGAAGCGAGTTAGTTACGAGACCGTTGGCTGACGTGTCAGGCTTCGTCTCAGTCAGACGGATGGTCAGTTGGTTGGTCGGTCGCACAGACAGCCACATGGGTAACCCTGGGGGCTCCCGCCTCCTTTTAGAGGAGGCTCCGCCAAAAACGGTCATCCCCTATACAGAGCAATGCCTTTCGCCCACATGTGTGTATGTTACAGTCCATAAGCAGACTACATGACCCTCCTCACCATAAACTTGTTGGGCTCGTGCTTAAACTAGGATTAAATTGCTTTGTACCGGTATGGTAGTATTCTATTTCAGCTTTTGTAATCAATAAGCCTTTCAGCTTCTACCTAGATGTACAAACATGTGTTTGAAGTGTTTTAGCTGAACGCGGGTATTCCCAATACAGAACTGTGCCTTATGCGCACATAAGCACATTCAATGACCCTCCTCAACATTTAGGTGTTGGGTTCCGGCTTAAAACTAGGATGTACTTTTTTGTGCTGATAAACTAGGACGCACTTCTTTGTACTGACTGTACACTATTTCAGCCTTTGTAATAAAAAAACCTTTCAGCTTCTACCTAGATTTACAAATATGTGCTTCAAGCAATCTAGCCTTCAATTAAACGAAATTCAAATTATTATAATTCAAATCAATTATATGCGTTAAATTCACGTAAATACAATTCAATTTGATTAAATTACATTGAATTAAATTGAATTAAAATAACTCAACATTAAATCAAATTAAATGAAATCAATTAAAATCAATTCGATTCAGAAATCTGATAATTTTATTCGGGACACGCCTCCAGACGCCCTTGATTTACAAACATGTGCCTGAAGCACTCAAGCCTCTGCCTAGCTGTAAAGTAGATGCTCAAAGCATGGAAGCTTCTGACTGGCGTCCACTATAATGAGATAAGACGCCATGCCAGGTGACGAGTTGGTAGATGAACCAGCTTGATGCCTGACTCAAAATATAAGCACCCCATCAAATTGATATGCGCTAACTCCAGTTGCATTATTTTTTGGCGGAACCCTCCCTCCTGGGGGGCGGGAGCTCCCAGATTCACCCCTTTGTCCGTCTGACCGACCGACGACCTAGATAAAGCCTGACACATCAGCCAACTATCGCATAACTTACTGGCTTCAGTCAGCTCCATCGTTGCCACCTGTCGTTCCGTTGCCAACACTCTCCACCATTATTTTTCGTCGCTTGCGACGCTGCATAGGACTTATTTACAAAAGCATTAATGTTTTGTTTCAGTACGATATGTAGCCTCAGGTTCAACTCGAAATCGCTTAGGCAAAGGCTTGTTTCCTAAATAATTTGCCGATACTTAACGCGTGTTAGGTACCCACCTTGGTGTGTGACTCAAAATATAAGCACCTCATAAAATTGATGTGTGCTTACGCCAACTTCAAACATAAATGTATTGTGTCAGTTCGGTATGCATGTATGTATGTCCTCAACCATAAACAGAGAGCAGAGCTTCAATCTACCTACTTTGATTTGCAACTCAATATATATGCACAACATAAAATTGACATGTGCAAGCGTTCTTTTAAAAAATACATGTCATCTGTAACCTTGTAGGGAAGTACTGTCGGATTTCTGCCCTCGGGTGGTTCTCTAGTTATGTCTCCTTGATTCCGCCTCTAACGACCAGGGCAGGGAGCTTGTCTGCCGTGGTCAACAGGGGTAGTGGTGAATGTCCGTTTGGTCGTGGGTTGGTATCTCTCACCAACCCTAAGTGCGCCTACTTTGCATATTGTAGGAGTGGCACCACCATTCGAACTGAATCCTCCGTGTCGCTGGTTTGTGTCGGGAGACCCACCTCCTGGGGTGAAAATCCTTTCACAACTAAAAAAAAAAAAAAAATCTGTCGGTGCAGTAGTAGCCTCAGCCATGAGCAGAGAATAGAGTTTCAATCTACCCACCTCAATGTGCGACTCAGCATATAAGCACACCATCAAATTGACGTGTGCTAGCGTACTTTTTTAACATGCATGTAATCTGTCAGTACAGTAGTAGCCTGAGCCATGAGCAGAGAATAGAGTTTCAATCTACCCACCTCAATGTGCGACTCAATATATAAGCACACTATCAAATTGATGTGTGCTAGCGTTCTTTTAAAACATACATGTAATCTGTCGGTACAGTAGTAGCCTAAACCACGAGCAGAGAATAGAGTTTCAATCTACCCACCTCAATGTGTGAGCGGGCCTCTGCCAGACCCAATCCTGCTCCTTGTCATGCTCAATCTGCGAGCCGATGGAATCAAGTCCCTCTCCTCTGTTCATGCTCCCACCTACGTGCTGCCTGGGCGGTGAGGGGCATCTTAAGGTGGCTTGGCCTTGGCCTCTCTCCCCAAGTATTGCCGTGGCCTTCCCCTCATTCCCTGCACCATGCCTGGTCTTCGCTGCATGAGCTAAGGTGGATTGGCCTTGGCTTCTCTCCCCAAGCATTGTCGTGGCTCTTCCCTCACTCCCTGCACCATGCATGGTCTCAGCTCCATGAGCCAAGGTGGCAAGGCCTTGGCCTCTCTCCCAAAGCCTCGTTGTGGCATTCCCCTCACTCCTTGCACCATGCATGGTTTCCGCTGCATGAGCTAATGTGGCTTGGCCTTGGCCACTCTCCCCAAGCATTGTCGTGGCTCTTTCCTCACTCCCTGCACCATGCATGTTCTCAGCTCCATGAGCTAATGTGGCTTGGCCTTGGCCTCTCTCCCTAAGCATTGTCGGGGCCTTTCCCTCACTCCCTGCACCATGCCTGGTCTCCCCTGTAAGAGCCAAGCCAGATTGGCCTTGGCCTCTCTCCCCAAGCCTCGTTGTGGCCTTTCCCTCACTCCCTTCACCATGCATGGTCTCAGCTGCATGTGCTGTCCTGCCATAGGTTGATGCCATGCTCCTGCAAGACCTATCCTGTTCCCTAGGATCCTGACTACCAGACCACCTGGCGTGCCTGTCGCAATTTGACCCTCGGTTCTGATCTGCAGCCTGCGTATCCCGATTTAAACGCTGCTGACCGATGTGTGGGCGCTGCCTGTCAAGGTCTGCGGGCTGCCTATCCCAATCTGTCGGCTGCCTGTTTGAATCTGAACGCTGCCTCTTTGGATCTGCGGGCTGCCTGTCTCTATCTGATCGCTTCCTATCCTGACCTGCAGTCTGCCAATCCTTCCCTGAACCCTGCCTAACACTTTCTGAAGGCTGCCTGTCCCAGTTTGCAGGCTGCCTATCCAGATATGAACGCTGTCTGTCCCTTTCTGAACGCTGCCTGTCCAAATTGGCAGGCTGCCTATCATATTCTGCAGGCTGCCTGTCCCTATCTGAACGCTGCCTATCCACATCTGCTTGCTGCCTATCCAGATCTGAACGCTGCCTATCCATACCTGCCTGCCGCCTATCCAGATCTAAACGCTGCCTATTGATATCTGCTTGCTGCCTATCCAGATCTGAACGCCGCCTATCTATATCTACTTGCTGCCAATCCAGATCTTCAGGCTGCCTGTCCCAGTCTGCAGGCCGCCTATCCCTATCTGAACGCCGCCTATCTCCGTCTGCAGGCTGCTCATCCCTATCTGAATGCTGCCTGTCGCAGGCTGCAGGCTGCCTATATTCAAGATTTAGGTTTTGCTTTCTCTGTGTTTGGGGCCTGGCCCCCGTGACGCTGCGCCCCGTTTTGTTTTCCTTCTTCTTTCTGCTTGTGCTAACTTGCTACTGCCTCTACTCCTGACAGTGTTGCTTAGCTGCTGCCTGTGACGTCTCTTCTCCCTGCCCGTTCGCTGCCTGCCCTTTCTGATAAGTCTTGCCCTGCCCCTGGTGTAACGCGTTCGAATGTGTTTTCCAGCCTGGCTACCCTGTGCCTACTGCCTCTACTCCTGACATGTTGCTGCTGGCCTGTGGTGCTTCGTGTTCCCTGCCCCCTGTGCCTACTTCTACTGCCTCTCTCTGCTAACTGCGCCCTGCGTTTCTCTCTGCCTGTGGACGCGCCTCCCGGTGGTCCAGCCTGTGCTAAAGCTTTTTAACCTACTACCCGTCTACTGCGACAAGTTTGCTGCTGGCCTGTGGCGCTTCCCCCTGGTTTCCAGCCTGTGCCTACTGCCTTCTACTCTTGACGTGTTTGGCTGGCCTGTGGGCGCCTTCCTGGTGTTTCTGCCTGTGCTAACTTATTAACTTGCTCTTGTCCTTCTACTTCCTGACAGTGTTGCTGCCTGTTTTGGCCTCTTCCTGGTTCCAGCCTGTTGCCTACTTTCTGCCCGTCTACTTCCTGACTTGTTGCTGCCCTGTTTGGGCTTCCCCCTGTGTTTCCTGCCGTGAAAGCAACTTACTTGCCTCTACTCCTGACAGTGTTTTGCTGCTGCTTGCCTGGTTGGCGCTTCCCTGTGTTTTTCCTGGCCTGTGCTAAACTGCCTCTACTTTCCTGGAAACAGAGCTACTAACTGCCTCCACTTTCTTCCTTGGTTCCAGCCTGTGGCTACTTGGCCTCATTCCTGACAGTTGTTGCTGTGGCTGTTGGCGCTTCCTGTATTCCTACCTGTGCTACTGCCTCTACTCCTGACGGTGTTGCTGCCTGTGGCGCTTCCTGTGTTCCAGCCTGTGCTACTGCCTCTACTCCTGACAGTGTTGCTGCCTGTGGCGCTTCCTGTGTTCCAGCCTGTGCTACTGCCTCTACTCCTGACAGTGTTGCTGCCTGTGGCGCTTCCTGTGTTCCAGCCTGTGCTACTGCCTCTACTCCTGACAGTGTTGCTGCCTGTGGCGCTTCCTGTATTCCTACCTGTGCTACTGCCTCTACTCCTGACAGTGTTGCTGCCTGTGGCGCTTCCTGTGTTCCAGCCTGTGCTACTGCCTCTACTCCTGACAGTGTTGCTGCCTGTGGCGCTTCCTGTGTTCCAGCCTGTGCTACTGCCTCTACTCCTGACAGTGTTGACTGCCTGTGGCGCTCCTGTATTCCTACCGTGCTACTGCCTCTACTCCTGACAGTGTTGCTGCCTGTGGCGCTTCCTGTGTTCCAGCCTGTGCTACTGCCTCTACTCCTGACAGTGTTGCTGCCTGTGGCGCTTCCTGTGTTCCTGCCTGTGCTACTGCCTCTACTCCTGACAGTGTTGCTGCTACTGTATCCTACCTGTACTGCTACGACGTGTGTGCTGCCATGTGGCGGCTTCCTGTGTTCCAGCCTGTGCTACTGCCTCTACTCCTGACAGTGTTCCTGCCTGTGGCGCTTCCTGTGTTATAGCCTGTGCTACTGCCTCTACTCCTGACAGTGTAGCTGCCTGTAGCGCTTCCTGTGTTCCTGCCTGTGCTACTGCCTCTACTCCTGACAGTGTTGCTGCCTGTGGCGCTTCCTGTGTTCCTGCCTTTGCTACTGCCTCTACTCCTGACAGTGTTGCTGCCTGTGGCGCTTCCTGTGTTCCTGCCTGTGCTTCTGCCTCTACTCCTGACAGTGTTGCTGCCTGTGGCGCTTCCTGTGTTCCAGCCTGTGCTACTGCCTCTACTCCTGACAGTGTTGCTGCCTGTGGCGCTTCCTGTGTTCCAGCCTGTGCTACTGCCTCTACTTCTTCCAGTGTTGCTGCCTGTGATGCTTCCTGTGTTCCTGCCTGTGCTACTGACAGTGTTGCTTCCTGTTTCTCCCTGTCTGAGAAGAATCTTCTATTCACCTTGCTTCCTTGGCTCTGTGGACATGGTACTGCCTGTACTATAGCCTGTGCTACTGTCTGTTTCTCTGTGTCTGGGTAGAAACTTCTAACCACCTCGCTTCCTTGGCTCTGTGTATAAGGTACTGCCTGATTGACCTTGCTGAGGGAGGGGCTACTCGCCAGCTCCCTCCCTTGCGTCTTGCCTTCAAGCATGTCCACATACTTTAGGGAGGAAGGAACCCAGGTAGGAGGCAAGGGCTCTGCTGCAATGCCTTCGGGCATTTTCACACACGTTAGGGGGTAAGGAACCCTGGTAGGAGGCAAGGGCTCTGCTTCAATGTCATTCACAGTCTGAGGGAGACTCTGCTTCACAATAAGCAATGCCTTGCTTTCCTCTGCAGGAGCTGGATTTGCCGTCTGCAGAGGAGCAGATCCCCTCGGATGCACAGCGTACGAGGTTGCAGCTGGCCCGGCGGTTTTCATGTTGCTTCTGGCTGTTTCTTGATGCTGGCTGGCTTTGTTGCTGGCCCTGCTGCTCTGTCTGTCTGGGCCTTGATGCTCTGTCAGTGTCAGGGAAGTACTGGGTGCAGTGCTTGTTGGCCCTACATGTCTTTCGGTGCGTGCCGATCGTGACTTGATAGGGGGGTTTCCCATGATAGCCCCCTTCAGAGCTTTCTGGAACATGGTAGGTGCACTGCTTGCTCGCCCTAGGTTTTTGTCGCCACATGCTATCTGTGACCTGATAGAGGGTTCTGACTCAGGAAACATATCCTCAACCGTCGTCCATGTGATAGGTGCTCTGCCTGCCTGCTTGGGTAGCTGGAGCCTAGTTGCCCCTGGCTTTTCTTTACAAGCGCTTGGCTTGCCCTTCTTGGCAGATGCCGCAACAACTTGGTCTGCCCAGGACTTTGGGGCGAAGAGTGCAGGTTGAAGGTTAGCAGAAAAGGTAGTCTTGTAGTGCCTTGATTTGGGACTCTCGCCATGCAAGACAGCTCCTCCCATTCGCCATGGTTCTTCTGTGGGAACTGGACAGTGACCAGGTTTTTGTTGTCCCTCCACCGGTCTTGCCAATCTCAGAACAGTTTTTGTTGGTCCCTCCACAGGTTGTATTGCTTCCTCCAAAGTCTTGTCCCAAAGGATCACTCTTTGCCGACTGGTGCCTTCAGAGATAGAATGTGTGCTGTTCTTAACACTGGACTGAGGTGCACTCTTCACCGGCTGAGGTGCCAAGGGCTGATGTGCACCTTGCTCTGTGCAGCCCTTGGCGGGAGGGATCACACTTGCATACCCTGGTGCATTCAGTTGTTCAAACATCTGAGACTGCCAGAGGATTGAATGTCTGAAGCTTATGGCCACCCCTTGGTGGCAGTCGGCTTTTCCTAGGAAGTATACCCAACTCAAAGTCACATGCTCATGCTTCGGTGTATCTGTTCAGCCACTCCTTGGTGGCAGTCAGCTTTTCCGAGGTTGGAGACTCAATGCATAGTCACATGCTCTATCCCAGTCTCATGCTTTGGTGTATCTCACAGGCACATGCTGTAGCCTAAGTTCAAACTCCTGTATGTCTCGTTGGCTACATAAGAGCATGTGAGCAGTTTTCGGAGCCAGGACGAATGGTGGTGTTTGCTGGTGGAACCGAAGGCTGGAGAAGCTGCAGCGCGTGTTTTCTGAGGGCCGTCTTTTGTTTCGAAACGGGCATGCTAGGTTTAAAAGGACGAAAGGATTTTAACAGACGACACTTGGACGATTTCCGGGACCAGCCACAAACTGCATCGAATTAATCGGGAGTACGGATGCATGCAGGGGTTAGGATTTGAACAGCAAGGTTCGCAGCAGCATGGAAATTTGTCCAGACAACATGAACCTGCTTGCGCTTCGCGTTTTTTTGGCCTCCGCTGGTGCCAGCCCCTGGTGCCAGCCCCAGTGCCAGCCCGTGCCAGCCCCCCGCAGCCCCCACCACCGCCACCGAGCGCGAGCGGCGTGTGGCTTTGTGGTGTCGTGTGACCTCTGCGTGTGACCGCGGGTGCGGGTGCGGGTGCGGGCCCGGGGTGGGGGTGACCACGGGTGACCAGGTAGGACAGACCGGTCGGGTCTTCGGGGATTCCTGAACAAGTGAAAATACCCGAGCGACAAGTCCTATGTCGCGTCGCATGCGACGCGGAAAATTGGCGGAGTGTATTGGGAACGGAACGAAAGGTGGCAACGATAGAGCTGACCGAAGCGAGTTAGTTACGCGACCGTTGGCTGACGTGTCAGGCTTCAATTTTTTGCCTTTTTTCCGGTCGGACGGACAAATGGGTAAGGGTGGATTCCCATTGGGGCAGGATGGGTCTGGATGGGTCGTTAAGTACGGATAACCGACGACCCATCCAGTGTTTACCTTCCCATAGGGGTTTTGGATGGTTCGTATTTGTACGGATGTACTGACGAAATACCCATCCAGACGACCCATCCAAAAGCCAAAATCCATCCAGGCCCTCGACCGAGGTGTGGGTTGGATGGCTCTGGATGGGTCGCAAAATATCCGGCTCCTTCCGGCACAGTCCGGCATTGATCCGGCGACGGTCGCGCAACTGACGCGTATTGCTTTCTTCAACCGACCTGCTAGTTTCAATAGCCAGGAGTTTCCGAACTTTTGGATCACAGATCATCTTCGAGCAAGACAGAATCTGGGACGTTCTAACAATTTCTTCTCCATTCGACGCCCCTTCTTCATTCTACTTTTCTTTTTCGTCTTTCATCGCTCTGCAACATGGCGACGGAAGGCTTGTGGGATTATGCCACAGATGCCGAATTGGACGCCGAACTCGCTCAATACAAGACTGCAGCTGTGGACACTGTTCCTCAAACTCAATTTCCCGCTTCCTCGTCTGGTCTAGACCTAAGCGGCGCTCCATCACCCTTCCGCCTCTTGAGCATCATAGCCACGGTAGTGGCTAGACGTTCATGCTCATTCCCCGGAAGAGAGGCTACCGTAGAACAAGCAGCGCCTGCGCAAGCTAAGGCGCCCGATCGAGAACGGTTTACAGCAGGAATAATTATGAAGAAAAGGAGCCGGAATAGCTCCATGGCTGACATGCTCATCGCGTGGAAAGATTGAAAGAAAGAAATGGACGCCGCGAGGTATGACTTCAGGTCGCGGAGTGCGGTCTTGAGAAGAGGAATAGATGGATCTAGGATGGATCAGTGCAAGAAATTGAACTGTCAACGATCGATCCGTCTTTTCTTGCGACTATTGATTGAAAGTACCTGCGAAGGTTCCCGGTGGTACATGCGTGTATTGCTGCACCCATCCAGTCGCTTGCAATGGGAGTGCGTTTTGGATGGGTGGCCGTGTACGGATGCACGAACCATCCAAAGAGCTCAACGACCCATCCAAAGGGCCCAACCGACAAATACCGACCCATCCAGTACTACAACCGACTTTACCCATCCAGTCCAATGGGAATCCACCCTAAACATGGGGGCTCCCGCCCCCTTGAAGAGGGGTTTCCGCCAAAAAATAAAAGAGCCGTCGTCCACTTCTCCCGCAATTCTTTGCCGGCTTAGCTGAAGCCGGCCCGACGAGTCCGAACACCGAATTGCGGGATTGTAGATCCGCAGAAAAATCGCGGATCTGGAATGAGATCTGGGGGGCTGATCGGCTGAGGGAGGCTGGCCCAGCTGAAGTCGTCGTTCCCCTCCTACCTGGAGTTGACGGGAGGATTGTCCGGGAGCGATTTACGTAATGGGGGGGCGCCACTGCTCCTAACCGAATATACCCTGGGCTGGAGGATCGCGTATCTCCTGGCGTTTGAATTTTCGCAGCAGTTTTCAAACTGGAGCAAATCTCGGCCCAAATCTGGGCAGTTGGGCCCGCTCGCGAGGTAGCAACAGAACGGGGATGCAGATCAAGTTTCTTAAATATTCGCCCCCTGCCCTGCCCGTGACTGCTGGAGCGTTTTTCCGTGTCGCATGCGACACGCGCTTAGGTCTTGAGAATCGTTTTTGATAATCCTGCAAATCTAACCCTTGCTCCGAATTGTTTGATGCCTTGATGCCACTCATTTGAACATGTTGCTGCGTTTGTGACAAGCTAATTCTCGTGATTAATGTTGAAGACGTGGTTTACTCCTTCCTTAAATTATTACGCAGTGCAATTGCGAGCTACATGGAATGGTCTTACTACTGGGCCTTGTAAACATGTATATTTAGCCGTGTAACTTGAACTTGGCTCCATACTCACATGGCTCCAGCCTGAAATTCAGCTGCTCGCCACCTTAGGCAGTGAAAGCAATATTGGTATTGCAGACAAGTCTATTTGGCCTTGGAAAAAAGTGCCACTCGTCCAGAGGGAAACAAAAGATTCAAATACAAAAATGCGGGTCTGGAATTTGGAAAAACCCATCCGATGGACCAAATTCAGAACTGCGGTTTGCCCACAAAATAACTCAGATCGTGCGCCTACTCTTTTGTAGGAGTGGCAACTCCATTCAAACTGAATCCTCCGTGTCGCTGGTTTGTGTCAAGAGGCCCACCTCCTGGGGTGACCTTCCTTTCACAACTAGAAAAGAGGCAACTGTCTTACCCTGCCAGACTGGGGGTGACCCAGAGTGAGCCGCGTGAACACACGAGATAACAAGCTATCCCCGTCTAACATGAAAAAACAGTGGCAAAGGATAACAAAACAGATCCTGTATTTCACCCAGATTAAACAATCAGGGTTTAAATTATGTACCTTGGTGTTTTTGGGGTGCTACCTTTCATTAAAACGACCCTATCATTGATCTGCCAGGGAGCATCTGTCGGCATGTAGCTATAGTACGGTAGTAACACTTTGCTTCTGCATTCCATCTTCTTTATGAAATAGTATACGGTTGTTTGATATCTGCTCTCTTAACAACAGAGTACAGTCCCAGTCAACAATATTGCCTAAGCGGATGTGTTTGGCACACTTTGACTTTTAAAGAAATTATTAGATAACAGAAAATACCACAACGTATACTACTAGTTCTACTACTAGTAGAAGTAAGAATAGGAGTTGCATTATCACTTTATTAATACACAACCATGACTGCGGCTCCTGCTATTGGTGGTTGGCCCCAGTGCAAGCAAACGGGCTTGCCCCCTCAACCTCACGCCTCTTAACAAGGCGTACTATGTGTTTATTTATTTACACAACCACGACTGTGGCTCCTGCTACTAATACAAACCAATTTCCTCCTACCATATATGTGCTGATATACCAGTATGATTGTTTTTTACGCATTGCTTAATTGCTTGTACCCTGTGATTATGAGGATGGTTGGAAGCTGGTTGGAACTATCCTGGATATTCTATTCCAACTTGGAAGACCCCCGTATGTTATGGAACGGACTTGTCTTGGGTCAACTATGGCATGTATATGGCAATGAAAATGTAAAAAGTAGGTTGCTGGCTGTAGACATACCCTGCCAGCAAGGCCATTTGAACATTCTATGACAGATCACCCCACAAATACCATATCACATATGAATGGCATGTACCGGTACTAGCACCAGCACCAGCATCACTGGACTAGCCCAGAAAAAAACATTAACTCTGTAGATGGGATGCATAATTTGTATTGTTTGGGATGTATGCAAGTCTCTCTTGACCTTGACCAGGGGCCGACCGAAAAAACGAAGCCTGACACGTCAGACAACTGTCTTACAACTAACTGGCTTCAGTCAGCTCCATTGTTGCCACCAGCAGGGCCCTGGTTGCCACCTGTCGTTCCGTTGTCGACACTCTCCGCCAGTTTTCCGCGTCGCTTCTGCATGTGACTTTTTCTTGCTTGGGAAGTATGCAAGTCTCTCTTGACTCTTGAGCTGTGGTCAAATCAGATTATAGGAGGGCTCAAGGATAACCAGGTATAGATGTCATAGGTATAGGCATGTGCACATGAGCATAGGGTGGGTATAGATATTATAGGCATATGCACATGTGCATAGGCATAGGAAGGGTATAGATGTTATAGGCATAGAGCCTCTCTAGCGATTTACAATGGTCTAGTGGTAGACCAGATCGCTAAAGAATGAAGAGTCGGGGGTTCGACTCCCCCTTTGGTTGCTCTTGGCGTTGCAGGTCGTCGTCAACTGCGCTGGTAGCTTGTCCAGTTGAGGTAGGAGACCGCTCCCCACCCGCGTACGACGGGCTCCCTTAACACCACGCCCCACCAGGCGTTATCATTACCTTATAGGCATAGGCCTGTGTGTTTATGCATAGGGTGGGTATGGATATCATGTGCCTTTGCTCGTGTGCATAGGCATATGGTGGGTATAGATGTCATAGGCATAGGCATATGGTGGGTATAGATGCCATAGGCATAGGCACGTGTGCATATGCATAGGGTGGGTATAGATATCATAGGCATAGGCATGAGTGCATAAGCATAGGGCGGGTGTAGATGTCATAGGCATATGGTGGGTATAGATGCCATAGGCATAGGCACGTGTGCATATGCATAGGGTGGGTATAGATATCATAGGCATATGGTGGGTATAGATGCCATAGACATAGGCACGTGTGCATATGCATAGGGTGGGTGTAGATATCATAGGCATAGGCATGAGTGCATAAGCATAGGGCGGGTGTAGATGTCATAGGCATGTGTGCATAGGCATGAGTGCATAAGCATAGGGCGGGTGTAGATGTCATAGGCATGTGTGCATAGGCATGAGTGCATAAGCATAGGGCGGGTGTAGATGTCATAGGCATGTGTGCATAGGCATGAGTGCATAAGCATAGGGCGGGTGTAGATGTCATAGGCATGTGTGCATAGGCATGAGTGCATAAGCATAGGGCGGGTGTAGATGTCATAGGCATGTGTGCATAGGCATGAGTGCATAAGCATAGGGCGGGTGTAGATGTCATAGGCATGTGTGCATAGGCATGAGTGCATAAGCATAGGGCGGGTGTAGATGTCATAGGCATGTGTGCATAGGCATGAGTGCATAAGCATGTCTATGCCAGTTTTCATTTTCCTGTTACAACATCATTGAAGTTGATCTCCACAGCTAGCGTAGAGCATAACCTCTCATTCTCACGCTTCAAGCATTACATGAATGAGCCAGGAACAATGAAATAAGCCACCATTGTCAAAGGAGGATTTGTAAGGGAATCAAGTGCATATTTATTGAGAGTATTTATGAGAAAGTGTAGCATTATAAATTGTTTTTCTTTTTCTTTTTCTTCTTTGTGCATGATGTTCATAAGTCCCCCTTGACTCTGTCAAGCCGAGGGCACATTTGGAGTCCAGTAGGGAACCAGGAAAAATGTAATCATCATCATCATCATCATCATCATCATCATCATCATCATCATCATCATCATCATCATCATCATCATCATCATTATCATCATTATCATCATCATACCACCCACCCTTGAGTTTGAACATAACATTTACCCATATATGGCTGTATTTGACATCTAGGCGGATGTCGACCCATACCTCAAAGTCTAGGTGGATGTCAGCCATGAGCCTCTTCTCAGACTCATCCACGGGTTTGCGAAGGTCGGCAGCATACTGCCAGTACGTGTGGTTCACCACGACGGCTTGCTCACGCTCATTGAATGGTAAGAAGGGAATGATAGCTTGGATGCGAGAGGCTATGGCTGCCTGGAAGGTTGAAAGGAGGGTGGATGATGTCTTTGTCCATTTGGGGTTTGTCCATTTGGGATTTGTAAATGTTCAAATATTTGGACTTTTGGGACATTAAGGATCTGTCCATTAGAGAAATTTGGACATTTTGGATATTTGGGACGTTTTAGATTTTGATTTTGATTGATTACATGGTCTATTAGCCTTCGGGCTGCTCACCGTCTGCAGGCAGAGTAAACATGGGAAGTACAAACACTACCTCACCATAAATAATATTGTAGAATTAAATTATTACTGTAGCACGAAGTCAGGGCCCCCGTCGGTTAAACGATTGTTTGGGGCTCAGTTCATCAGTGCTTGTTCTTTTTAAGCCCTTCCTATACGGTTGGGCAAGTCCCTTTAAGCTATTTGGCCTACCCCTGGACTGTAACATACATACATACTACCTCACCATACTCCGGAGTACATACAGAATGCAATCACATGAGTCAAGACAGTATAACCATGGATTTCGTTTCGGCTTTCAGCAACAGCTTCTAGGCAGCTCCCCTGACTGGCTGTCCGGCCAAACCTGACGCAACCCAGCACACCATCAAGCAGGGATTTCTTTCCCGCTATAATAGCGATCGCTACTTCTGACCCCGTTTTGGCCAAAATAATCGCCATACACAGCTAAACAACATAAATAAATATAGTTTTTTGTGTGCCCTAAATGGCCCTAAAAAGCTATAAAAAGCTATAAAATGCTGTCCCTAGAGGAGGCCTAAAACCGTTAAGCTAGAAAAAACCCCTTTTAGATTTGAAAAGAAAAACCTGCCATTCAGATGTTCAGACATGTCTAGGTCTACGGATGGTCGTATAGTGGGTAGGCGGGGTAAGGTTGGGCAGCAGAAAGAGAAAGCTGCACCACATTGGTTTGCCGCCATAGGGATGGTGTTGGCTGTGTTTTGAGGATGCTGTGGCAGGGGCAGGCAGGCTTGTGTCTGTGTGTGTGTTTGTGTACGCGCACATGTAGGTCTGCAGAAGAACAGAAGGGTGTGAATAAATGAAGGAAAGACTCTATATAATCAGTTGTTGGTGCACATGTGCATTCATCCATCGGGCAGCATAGGAAAAGAAAAGAGAGAATGAATGTTCTTTGATCCTTACCTCAAAGTCAGACTTGGCTTTAGCATGTAGCTGCGGTTCAAACTCTGACATTATGCCCATCAACTGTTCCCAAGAGGACCCTCGTGCATTGTACACCTGGATACGGGCAATTGTACACTTGAATGTGGTCAATTGTACACTTGAATTTGGTCAATATGTACACTTGAATGTGGTCAATTGTGCACTTGCCTGCAGGGGGCATTATTTTCAGAATGTGCACGACTGATTGCCTTGACTCGCCTTCCCTTTCTTGATGGCTTTAGCACGAACTCACGAACCCGTCGGTAAAACGATGGTTTGGGGTTAATTTCATCAATGATTTTTCTTTTTAGCCCTTTCTATCACGGTTGGGCAAGTCTCTTCAGCCTATTTGGCCTACCCCTTTACTGTAACTTACATATCAGACTTCACTGAGCAAAATTGACTTCAGAAAAATTGATGAAGGCATCTTTAATATAACATACATTGAGTGGCAATCCCTGAGTACAGTGAACCCCAGGAATCTTTAGTCTCACTCACAAGGTAGCAACTGCTTTCAGGGAAAGATGGTGTTATGATACAACCAAGAGGTTAAGAGTCAGGATGTATGTGAACACAACTTACTCTGGCCCAATTATGTCAGACTCAGGGCCAGATCACAAAAAGCTTTTACAAGCAGTTGGCCTTTTAACATGCCTATGAGTTTATCATGGGCATATCAAATTGTAATATGATCACAAAATACCACATCACTTATAATATGATAACAAAAGGCCAGGTCACTTATAATATGATCACAAAAAGCCAGATCCCTTTTAATATGATAACAAGAGGCCAGGTCACTTATAATATGATCACAAAAAGCCAGATCCCTTTTAATATGATAACAAAAGGCCAGGTCACTTATAATATGATCACAAAAATCCAGATCCCTTTTAATATGATAACAAAAGGCCAGGTCACTTATAATATGATCACAAAAAGCCAGATCCCTTTTAATATGATAACAAAAGGCCAGGTCACTTATAATATGATCACAAAAAGCCAGATCCCTTTTAATATGATAACGAAAGGCCAGGTCACTTATAATATGATCACAAAAGGCCAGATCCCTTTTAATATGATAACAAAAGGCCAGGTCACTTATAATATGATCACAAAAGGCCAGATCCCTTTTAATATGATAAAAAAAGGCCAGGTCACTTATAATATGATCACAAAAGGCCAGATCACTTATAATATAATCACGAAAGGCCAGGTCACTTTTAATATGATAACAAAAGGCCAGGTCACTTATAATATGATCACAAAAGGCCAGATCCCTTTTAATATGATAACAAAAGGCCAGGTCACTTTTTAAATGCTCACAAAAGGCCAGATCACAACATGCCTTTACAGGCAGTTGGCATTTCCCATTCTAATATACCCATCAATTAACCAGTGAAGCAACCTACCTCCTCATTCTTGGAGGAGTAATCGATGATAGGTCTGTCAAGTGCATTTGTTGTCAACACAAAAATTGTTCTTCGGCAGTCAATGTTCTTCATCTCGCTTCTGTGAACTGTCTCACAACCTGATGATGCAATGATGATGGCAGTGGCTGATAAGTAAAAACGGCAATATGATATCATATGATATCATATGATGACATCTTGCCTAGTCAGTCTGCCGGCGTATAGCCTAGTCAGACTGCCGGCATCATATGATATTGTATGATGCCGGCAGTCTGACTAGGCTAAAGTTACCATTTATATACAATATCATATGATGCAATTTGTATGATATAATATGATACCGGTATCATACCCGCCTTTGGTCAGCATCATATGATATGCAAGTGATAGGTAGTGAGTAGTGGTGGTGGTGATGTACATCCTCTAGTGCTGGACATGTTATTGATGCAATTGCATTAGACTTGGCTTATAATTATACTTTAATTATAATTATACTTAACCAAGAATTAGCATTTACTTATAATTATAATTGACTTACAAGTATACATTTAGCCTATTTCTCCAACCCCTGGATTGTACCATGCATACATACAAACAGGTGAATTATACACAACTTTGACTTGGTTGCATGGCTCCAGGCTTTAATAATTTGACTTGGGAGTTCCTGTATCGGTGCTTTGATTTAGAAGTCCCCACCAAATTTCAAATCAATTGTGCAGTTGTTGGAAGGAGGGTTATGTTCAACTGGGAACATGATCAACTTGTATTATACATATACAGATCTCCCCAATGTCCAGACTAGCATTCCACATTACATTCCACCCTCCCAAGTGAGACTATCCTACACATAGAATCCATGCATGAAGCACTATAAATTCTACCATGTACGCCTGGCAAAAGACAAAAACAATCAACCAAGTGCACCAAACCAAGTGCACAACCAAATGTACAACAATTATTATAAAAAAACATCGGGGCAAGACTTCATGGCCATACATCATTTGATGCAAGGCATTTCAGTTAATATCCTAGAGGGTTTCAGACAACTGGGAGCATGATCATCTGCTAACCTGAGTCAAATGTTTGGATGAAAGCCCAAGAAACAAGCACTGGAGAACTGACCCCCCCAAAATTGTTGACGGCGGGGGACCGGACTTCGTGCTATGCAGATATTTGAACTTTACGCATTTATAATGTGTCTGACCTGAGTCAAATATTTGGATGAAAGCCTAAGAAACAAGCACTGGTGAACTGAACCCCCCAAAATTGTTAACCGCGGGGGACCGGAGTTCGTGTAATGCATAATTGAACTTTACGCATTTATTATGTGTCTGACCTGAGTCAAATATTTGGATGAAAGCCTGCTGAACTTTTTTGTCAGTCTTCTCAAACTCGTCCAGGATGACGACACTGGGCTTGCCGCTCCGGGTGTCCAGAAAGTTTGACATCTCTGACCCCAATTCATAGCCGCTGTATGGTGGCTGGGCTCCAAATGCATCAGTGATGTGGTGCTTCCTGTCATAGTGATAGCGGTGTTCAAGATTGGTCGCAATTTCATTCAAGTTTATTGGTTAGATTGGTTGCAATCGGTTAGATTGGTTGCAATCGGTTAGATTGATTAGATTGGTTGCAATTCGTTAGTTTGGTTTATTGGCTAGATTGGTTGCAATTGGTTAGATTGATTATATTGGTTGCAATTCGTTAGTTTGGTTTATTGGCTAGATTGGTTTCAATTCCATTCAAGTTTGTTTTCACGACATCCCCATATTTGTCCCATCCAATCACGAAATCCATGGCCACTTTCATGGCCATTTGTCTTCTTGCCAAGTCTATGACTTCATGTCGATATTCATATCTATGCCTATGTCTACATATAATCCCAGTTCAGCGAATGGTTCAATGGTTCATCATTTTGCTGGACTTTTTTTACTGAAGAAGGACTGAAGAAGGTGCTGGGTTGGAATCCCGACGGGTGCGCTTTAGTGCTAGTGGTCACTGTTAACAGCCAGGGTAGCACTGTCCAGGTAAAGTAGCAGCCCGTTCTCTACCACCGTAAGACAGGGATCCCTTAATACCACACCCAGGCGATATCATTACTTTTAATATGTCAAAATAGAAGGTTGTAGAGCAGATATCCACTAAAAATGACGACCTTGAAGTTAAAGCATGTTATAGTTTGTCACTGGGCTACGCATTGCAGCTACTAGGCAGCTCCTTTCTCCAAGGGTGGCCTAGTAGCCACACCTGAAGCTAGCAAGTGCGACTGACAGCTGGTATGACAAGTAGTTCAATGCAGCTTCAAGCATTGGATTTGATCCAGTGGCTGGCTATTGGAGCTGGGAGGAAGCTGCTATGAGTAGCCCACAAATAAAACAGTGTAGTTTGTGGCAGATTTGATGGAACACGCATGTGCACCTGTGTACCAAAACTATCCTGAACACTGTTGACAGTTCGTGGTTTCAAATAATGACTGCCCCCCCCCCCCCCCCCCCCCCCCCCCCCCCCCCCCCCTCCCTCTCCTTCTTCCCACCCCCCACACCCTCCTTCCCCCCCTTCCCCTTCCCCTTCCCACCCCCCACCCCTCCTTCTCCCCCTTCCCCATTCCACCCACCACCCCCTCTTTTGCCCCCTTCCCCTTCCACCCCCCCCCCCCCCCTCCTTCTCTCCCTTCCCCTTCCCACCCACCCACCTTACCACTCTAATACAGAAATTACAGTCAAGATTTGACCAGATATGCGTACAGCCTCACAAAGGGAAATAGGAGTGTACATCACATGTACCTTGCACATGGCACAAGATGCACAGGGCAATCCAGTAGAGGCGCCAGCTGCTTTGCAAGCTCTGTCTTACCATGTCCTGATGGTCCTGCGGGTCAGTGTCAGCACCTGTATTATAATTATGCCTGAAATGTTGTATAAAATGAAAGGCGATGTTTAGGCCCCGAGCCTAACATAGTTTAAAGACCAACTGCGTGTATCCACACACACAGCCTATTACCATGTCCTGATGGTCCTGCAATTCAGTGTCAACACCTTCATTAGACTAATGCCTGACACAGCATTAAAAAGGCGCTGTGCAGGTATGAAGTCTATTGTAGAGACCAACTGCATACAGACATGCATCCCATTCTAGTTCCTGATGTTCCTGCAATTCAGTGTCAACGCCTGCACTTTTTAGGTAATGCCTGAAATGTCGTAGAAAACTAAAGGCAATGTTTAGGCCCCGTTTGTTATAAAATAGTTTAAAGACCAGCTGCGTGCATACACAAATACAGCCTATTGTAGAAAACATCTCTATTTGGACATGTAGCCTAAATGCCTAATGTATCTTTGTATATATAATATTTATTTTGACATACAGCCCATCCTAGACACAAGCTCCATTCATGCCAACAGCCAATTCTAGCAAGATGCAAGCTCTATTTAGGCCTGTAGCCCAGTCTACAAAGAAGCTCAATCACTGGTAAAATAACAACATAAATCTACCTGTTGTGGTCACTTTTAAAGGGTAAGTCGCCAGTTGCTTTACCGGTTGTTGCTGTTATGAGTCAAAACAAGGGTCTAATTGTCGTGGTTATTTTACCAATAAATGCTGACCTACAGCCCATCCTAGGCAGAAGCTCTATTCAGACCTAAAGCCCATGCTAGACCAAGACTTGTAGCACTTGTACAGCCCATGCTAGACACGTGTCTTCTAGCACTTGTACAGCCCATGCTAGACACGTGTCTTCTAGCACTTGTACAGCCCATGCTAGACACGTGTCTTCTAGCACTTGTACAGCCCATGCTAGACATGTGTCTTCTAGCACTTGTACAGCCCATGCTATACACGTGCCTTCTAGCACTTGTACAGCCCATGCTAGACAGGTGCCTTCTAGCACTTGTACAGCCCATGCTAGACAGGTGCCTTCTAGCACTTGTACAGCCCATGCTAGACACGTGCCTTCTAGCACTTGTACAGCCCATGCTAGACGTGCCTTCTAGCACTTGTACAGCCCATGCTAGACAGGTGCCTTCTAGCACTTGTACAGCCCATGCTAGACAGGTGCCTTCTAGCACTTGGACACAATCTCCATGGAGACCATCCAACAGCCTTTTCTAGATGAAATCTCCATTCAGACCTACAGCCGAATCCATATACAACCTCCATGCAGACCCACAGCCCAATCCAGATAAAAGCTTCAAGCAGACCTACAGCCCAATCCACATACAACTTCCATGCTGACCTACAGCCCAATCCAAATGCAACCTCCATGCTGCCCTGCAGCCCAATCCATATACAAGCTTCATGCAAATCCCAATCCTCGTACAAGATCCATCTACCGGTATCTGCGTTCAATTTTGATTAAATGTACTTGCATACCTACTCAGGGCACCCGTCAGTTAAATGATTGTTCGGGATTCAGTTCACTAGTGCTTTTTCTTTTTAAGCCCTTCCTATACGGTTGGGCAAGTCCCTTTAGCCTATTTGGCCTACCCCTGGACTGTAACAAACATACATACCAACCTGCAAACATACATACCAACCTGCAAACATACATACCAACCTGCAAACATACATACCAACCTGCAAAC
>JACBWV010000610.1:24037726-24090226 GCA_013435795.1 Chlamydomonas sp. ICE-L | reverse complement strand
ATGAACACAAACACAAACACAATCAAGAACACAGGCACGAGCATGTACGTACGTACATATGTACGTAAGTATGCATATATGTACATGTATAAGCATGTACATTTGTAAGTCCGGGCCCCCGTCGTTTAGTATTTGTCGGGGTTCAGTACCAATGCTTGTTCTTTAAATTATTACATTTGATTGCAAAACAAATACTTATAATAATGATTTGGATAAATGATTAAATTGTGATTAAATTTGGTTGCAATATGGGTGGGAGCTGGGGCTAAAAACAAAGGAGATAAGAAAGAGGTACGCATATAATCATTAGAGAACATCAGGAAGGGGTGACACCATCCCATCCAAGGCACGCAACTATATTGATCGCCATTCACGAAAGATCCCCCCCCCCCCCCCCCCCCCCCCCCCCCCCCCCCCCCCCCCCCCCCCCCCCCCCCCCCCCCCCCCCCCCCCCCCCCCCCCTCCTGCTCTGATGCTGTGGCGAGTGCCTCTCCTGAGCCACTTATGTGGCTTGTATGGTGAATTAATTGGCGTCATTTTTTAATGTTGTTGTATGTACGAATGAGTGAAATATCCATTCATCCTCGCTCCCATGAGCGTATGGCGACATTCTCATCGATATTCCCAATTCCTGCTGGGGATATAGATGTAGAAGTTGAACTTGAACTCGGTTACATGGCTCCAGCCAACAATCATAGATGCAGACGAAGGCAACGAACTCTGGCCGACCAACGCCCAGCCCAAACATGCAATACCTTGTACAAATTCCCTAAAATCAGCCCGACCAACGACGGTTAGACCCGTGTACACATTAATTCACGTGCGACCCGTTCAGGCGTTAATCCACGTTCGATCCGACGACGGGTACACCCGTTCACACGTTCAGCCACGTAAAGTTAGTGCGTTCACCCACGATAAATCCAACGACGGTTAGACCCGTGGAGACATTAATCCACGTTCGACCCGTTCAGACGTTAATCCGCTAATCCGATCATTCTAACCCGCTAATCCGTTCATTCAGACGTTAATTCAGACGTCAATCCACGTTCGATCCGACGACGGTTGCACCCGTTCACACGTTCAACCACGTAACGTTACTGCGTTAACCTACGATAACGCCAACGACAGTTCGACCCGTCCAGACGTTAATCCACGTTCGACCCATCAATCCATCGATTCGATACAGTACAAGTACATCAAAGTTAATTAAATCCAATCCAATTCGAATTCATAAAATTCAAATTTTAATGCATTCAATTCACACCAAATCGATTTGATTACATTAAATTGAATTGAAACACAATACCGGTATACAATTAAAATAAATTAAAATATTTTAAATTTAGACCTCAGGTAATTTCATCCGGGACGCGCCTCCAGGCACCCCTAATTGCACAGTCCAGCAAAATAGTCAAAAGGGACTTGCCCAATCTTACTAACCAGGAAGGCAATGCACCGCCACAGAAATAAAATGCGCTTTACTCACCTGGTATTCCCGAAATTGTAACCTGAATTCACTGGAACTCAGGTCCTCAGTCTTATGCCCCTGGGTTCCCATTCGTCGGGGACCAGTTCATCACTACCGTAGTGCTAGTTTCAGCTAGCCCTTCCGGTCAATCTAGCATTTTCTTGATTTTCCAGGTTGGGAAAGTCTCTTCAGCCTTGTAGGCTACCCCTGGTGGCCTGGACTGTAACACACATTGCTCACCTGCTATTCGCGCTTCTGTTGAGTTCGTTCGCGCACAGTTTGCACGTTGCGTTGATGAAGTTACTGTTTTTAATGTGATCCTTTCCTTTTCGGATTAATCAACTCGGCGCTATTTTCGAGAAATTAACCGGAGTAGTATTTAGCTTTTTATTTAGCTACCGGTCTTAATAACTATGCTTTTTGCCGTTCAGTTCTTTTGATGACTCGGCTAGCTTGGGATAATAAAACTGAGATAAGAAATTGGGCATGTCAAGGCGCCTACTGTTATGTAGGAGTGGCCACACCTTTCGAATTAAATCTTCGGTGCCGTTAGTTTGTGTCGTTAGATCCACCTCCTGGGGTGTAATTCCTTTCATAAAATAAAAAATGTCCCTCTGATGCCCCTTGTAGTTTTCTTTCCTACCGATCAGGGTGGTGCAAACCGTGGTCAACCCGGTTTGGGGGCATCATAAAGCCCTAGTACCAATTTGTAAAAAAACTATTGGTTATGATCGGCGCATCAGGGAGTTCGTCAGTTCGACCAGATGTTCAAACCGTTCCGTTTCACGTCTCAAACGAGGATTTGGGAGGGTACACTATGATCGTTCCGTCGATGCCAACGTAGATTTGTGAGGGTCCACTCTGGTCGTTCCGTCGTTGCCGACGTAGATTTGGGCTCACGAGTTGTGGATTTTGGCCCACTAAATGTAGACTTGGCTCATGAAACGTAGATTTTGAGAACAGGGAGATGAATACCTGTTACAACTATGCTGGCAATTATGTAGTAGAACGAAGCAGAGCATCAATTTGATTAAATATCTTTTTGGTGCTATTAGCAGAGACCAAATACGGTAGAATCCACTGGTATTCATATGACTATACGAGGCATGCTGGATTTGTGAACCGTGTACTTGGGGCTGAAGCTTATATTGATTGTATGATGATGAAATGATGTCCTGGTAATGGGATTTTACAGCCGAAGACGCCGAGCAGCCAAATTGCTGGCTGGAACCATGTAACCAAGTTCACCTTCAAGTTCTTGGGGTGAAGCGATCCGTCCCACAACACATAGACGCACCATTGGTTTAATATAGTTTGGGAATGCTTTTATCTGAATTGTTCATGATACTACCAAAGAAGGCGAGCTGCCAACTTTCTAGGTGGCGCCATGTAACAAACATACAAGTTCAAGTTCTGTAGAAGAACAAGTTAAGTACGGCACGCAATGAGTATGCGGATTATAATCTTATATATACTCATATCTCTTACACTCAATAAAATGATCCCCCCTCTGTGCCGTTCTGATCAACCCAACATCATAATTTTGCGCAGTCAATTTGTGTCTGTTTTCCTGCAACATTAATGATCCAGTATGTCATGCCAATATGCCATGTCTTGGTAGGATGGCCCCAATACTGTATTAGATTGTCATCGACGGGCCATTGTTGACCCACGACATACGTGTATTCCATGCTTGCTGGCTGAAGCTATGTAACCAAGCTCAAGTTCCATTCTTGTGTCCACCTCAACAAGGGCTGATCCGCAAATTGGCATAAGCAATTGACTGGGGAGTCTGGGTAGAACGGGATACATAAATGGTCTCCACATCCCAATCATGGGCTCGAAACTTCGAATCCACTTGCTGTGTTCCCCTGTTTCCGTGGGTATAGCCCCGGGGGACATGGATTTGGAAGACGGTGAGCAGCCCATAGTCGGCTGAAAAACATGAAACATTTCAATTCAATTCCACTCGGGGCTCTAACTATGTTTTATAGAAATTCAGGGGATGAACTGGACTAACCGTTTCCGCGAGAACTCGTACTTCGTACTTGGTCGAGAATTTTGGCCCGGAAATCCGAGAATTCTCGACAATTTGGCCTGGAGTTCTCGACAATTCTCGACGAAGTACAAAACGTTTGTCCAGTTCATCCCCTGAATTGCTATAAGTATTGGTATGTCCAGGCAATAAGGCGCTCATATGAAGCCTATTTGGTGTTTCTATTATGGCTTTTATTTTCAGATACAAGCAGCAGCTTCTAGTTAGCTTCCCTGGCTCTCTCTTCATCCTAACTTAAGCAACTTCGTGCACTTGGAAGCTGATGTCGTCAGTTTTCCAGTACTCCCGCCATCTTTGGGTTTGGCGCAGTGGTGGTCTCAGGGAGCTGCCTAGAAGTTGCTGCTGGCAGCCTAAAAGAAAAGCAGTGGTTTATTTTACTCCGCCCGCAGACAGTGAGCAGCCTGAAGCAGGGTTGTGTCATACGGGTCATATGCACCTAAAGTCTGTAAGCGTATGCATTCCCTGACAACGTCGTACGCGTATGGTGCATATGGTCTCTGCTGGTCCCCTCCTGGACTACCCCCCCCCCCCCCCCCCCCCCCCCCCCCCCCTTCTTGGGCCAAATTTGCTTTGTTGCATAGTAGCAGTCGCTTAAATTTAAACCAACTCGTTTTAGACTGCACTGATTAGGTAGGGTGCATGGTTGGTCTCTACTGCCAGTGAGGAACAACTTTGTCACTGGAACTCTCTAAAAATTGAATGGCTGAGAAGATATAGCAAAATCGTTCAAAACCGTACACAGACCAAAGCACGGTACAAAACTTTACGGGTACGTAAAACCGTGCGACACAACCCCGGCCTGAAGGCTGATAAAATACTATGTAACCAAACCAAACCTCACCTAACCATTTAAGCCTACCTGGTGATTTAGAGTCAGGTCACGATGTCCAGGCAACCCTAAACCCTAAGGACCTGAACCCTAAACCCAAGAAGGACCTGAAAAAGTCTTCAAACAGTCTAATCCACTAAGTATGCTCCCTGGTTTCTATGGGTATTGCACGGGGGGACTTGGAATTGGAAGACGGCGAGCAGCCTATTGTTGGCTGAACAACCATGTAACAATCCAATCCAATTTGTCATCTGATTGCATTCTGTACTCAGGAGGTGGGGCAGTAGTGCTTATGCTTCACACGTTTACTCTGCCCCAGACGGTGAGCAGCCTGGAGGCTGGTAGACCATGTAATCAATAAAAATCCAACAATCAATCCAACACAATCCAGTAATGCCCCACCTGGTGATTTAGAATGGGCTCACTCAACCCTGCCACCTGTGATTTAGAATGGGCTCACTCAACCCTGCCACCTGTGATTTAGAATGGGCTCACTCAACCCTGCCACCTGTGATTTGGAATGGGCTCACTCAACCCTGCCACCTGTGATTTAGAATGGGCTCACTCAACCCTGCCACCTGTGATTTAGAATGGGCTCACTCAACCCTGCCACCTGTGATTTAGAATGGGATCACTCTTCATTGTTTCTTTAGATGGACTTATCCCTTCCAGCCCATCAACCTGGACCTGGACATGTCTTTCATCTGTGTGTATGTGTGTGTGTTTGAGTGTGTATGTGTGTGTGTGTGTTTGTGTGTGTGTGTGCGCATGTGTGTGTGTCTTTCATCTGCCTGCATCCATCTGACTGCATTCCGCACTCAGGAGGTGTTGCAGTAGTGTTTATACTAACCATGTTTACTCAGCCTGCAGAGGGTGAGCAGCCTGAAAGCTGGTAGACCATGCAATCAATCAAAATCCAACAATCAAATCGAATGACGCCCAACTGGTGATTTAGAATGGGCCCACTCTTCTTTGTTTAGTGTTAGCTTCATCGTGCACTAGGCTGCATTAGGTTTGGATGGACAGCCAGTCAGGAGAGCTGCCTATCAGCTGTTGCTTGTAGCTGATCAGAAAAGCTATGAGGGCAGCCAATGGAGCTGAACACTTCGGGCTAGACCCAGTGGCTGGCTGTTGGAGCTGGTAGGAAGCTGCTTTGAGTATCCCCAAAAAGAGACACTGCACAGAGGCAGCCAATGCCTGCCAGCTAATTGGCTAGGACGCATCTGTCCGAATAATCCCACTGCCCTTAAGTCAGATCCGAAATGCCAAGCTTGCCGGAGTTTAGACCCTTGTAATAATTATCCTGAAGTCAATTCAGAGAGCATGGGCCAAGTCAGATCCGAGATCATGGGCCAAGTCAATTTAGAGATCATGGACCAAGTCAGATCCAAGATCATGGGCCAAGTCAATTCAAAGATCATGGGTCAAGTCAGATCCGAGATCATGGGCCAAGTCAGATCCGAGATCATGGGCCAAGTCCATTCAGAGATCATGGGCCGAGTAAGATCCGAAATGCCGAATTGCCGGCGTATAGAACCTTTGTACCTTAAGAACTTCCATAGACAGAAGTGTAACTTTTCCTCTTAGCTCCACATGTTCCTCTTGATGTCCCCTAACTACCCACAAAGTTGTTTGGCCAAAGGAAGAGGCATGGCAAAGCAGTCTCCTTAAGTACCTGCCCTGGGGGTCCAGCTTCCAGGCAGCTTCCCAGGTCAGCTGTATGGAACCTTGAAGTCAAATCAGAGATGATCGGCCAAGGGTCGATTATAGCAATTCAGCAGATTATTCGGATTTGGGTTTTCAAAACACTTAGTAGTTTGTACCTCGCATCAGAGTTTTGCCTGAGAATTCTGACATTTTGGCCTGAGAATCAAGAATTCTGACAATTCTGAGAATTGTCGTAAATTTTGCCTGAAAAAGTAGAGGTACAAACTAGTAAGTAAGAACTACAAGACCAAAACCCAAATCATCCCATAAATTGCTATGACCCTGAATGAACAGCCCGAGGTTGAACAGCGAGGCGGCATCCCCCCTATGAATCTCTGGAAGTAGTTAGTGAGACCCAAGAACTGCTGGCTCTAACTCACATCCTTAGACTCCGTCCAGTCGTAAACAACTACTTCCTTCTTAGAGGTTAAGGCGAGGCGGCATCCCCCCTAAGAACTGCTGGAAGTAGTTAGTGAGACACAATAACTGCTGGCTCACATAGCTAACTGGCCAACTCACATCTGTAGACCGCGCCCAGTCTTAAACAACTACTTCCTTCTAAGGGGGAATGGCAAGGCCGCATCCCCCCTAAGAACTGCTTGAAGTTGTTAGTGAGACCCAAGAACTGCTGGCTCTAACTAACACCCGTAGACCACACCCAGTCGTTAATAACTAATTCCTTATTAAGGGGAATGGCAAGGTGGCATCCCCCCTAAGAACTGCTGGAAGCAGTAAGTGAGACCCAAGAAGTGCTGGATCTGACTCACATCTGTAAGCATCACCCACATCTAAACAACTACTTAGGGGAAAAGGCCGCACCCACATCTAAACAACTTCTTAGGAGAAAAGGCCACACCCACATCTAAACAAATCCTTAGGGGGAAAGGCCACACCTTCATCTAAACAACTTCTTAGGGGAAAAGGCGAGGCCGCATCCCCCCTACGAACCACTGGAGGTAGTTAGTGAGACACAAGAGCTGCTGGATCTAACTCACATCCTTAGTCCTTATAGCCATTTGGCGGATCATTAGGGAATCGAGGTCGTAGGTCATACTATGTTCCTCGACTTTTTCAGGCAAAAAATTCGACAATGCTCACAGAATTATAAGAATTCGAAGGATTTCAGGCCCAATGTGAGGTACTAAATACGAACTGCGACTGATTCAAAAAAATGATTTCCAAATGGTCCCCTGAATGGCTACAACAGCAACTACCTTCTCTGGGAGAGCAGCGGCTATGCTGCTGTCCTGTCTCGGCTATGATTTGCTGAGTTTATGGAACAAACCCTTTCTCAGGCCTCTGTTGATGCGATGTATGGGTACCCCTAGTAGTACCAGTAACAACAACTAACTCCTCTGGGGGAGCAGCGAGGTGTCATCCCCCATGTGAACGTTGACCTTCAGACACCTTGTACGTCTGCTGGGCTGCTGTACAGGCTGCAAAAGGGGTTGCGGCTTCCAAGCGTATACGTGAAAGCCAGAAGAGCGTTTAGTTTGACCTGAGAAAGGGCAAGGTGGCATTCCCCCTGTGAAGGTTGACACTGACAAGTCGTTAAACTGTCAATGTAGAGACCTGGACATGTCTATAAACGGTCTGAGTTCGAACCCTGTAACACTCCCTGGTTTCCGTAGCTATCACACGGGGGGGAGTTCTGTATTCTGCAGACAGTTAGGCGCTGAATTGCCAGCGTATAAAACCTTGTGACAATCCTTCTTCTCCTTCTTCTTCGATGGAGGTAGTAGGGCGCGCATTTGGAACTGTGAGGTCATTCCTCGATACCATCGGGGACTAGTAGCATTGTTTTTCGTTTCGGCTACGAGCGGCAGCTTCTAGACAGCTCCCCTGGCTGGCTTATCAGCTAGCCCTAAAACAAGGTAGTGCAACTTGAAGCTGACGTGATCAGCTTTTTTTAGGCTTAGCCAAGTGGCTGGCCCAGGGAGTTGCCTAGAAGCTACAGCTAGTAGCCGAAAAGAAAAATAGTGACTTGTAGAAATGACTGCCTGATTGGGACTGTGTGTCACACAAGTGGGCCGAGGACAGTACAGAAGTAAGGATAACGCCTGGCAGGGCGTGGTATTAAGGGAGCCCCGTCTTTCGGCGGTAGGGAACGAGCTGCTACGAGGTTATAGTATACTATATATACCGATGCAATGTAAGCAGCAGAAGCCTACTACTGAGACCCGTTGAAGGTGGAGCACCAATAATTCCAACACCAGATCAAGCAGGACAACAATGAGTCTGTCCAATGGCACAGATCCACAAAATTCTTCAGCAAAAAGAAGGGTTGAGATTCAGATAGGCTTCGGGTTGGAGCTGAGACAAAGTTGGTTGAGATCTGTTGTGACCAACCACTTTTCTCCCCAGGGCAGTGTAAATCAGGGTTGTTCAATACATTTCGTTCCTTGTCTCTGACGCAGATTCTGGAGGGTCGAGGACTTTGCTAACGTACATTTTGGCCCTCGAAAGGTAGATTTTGAGGGTTCAGTATGTTGCTAGTCTTCATTTTCGCCCTTGAAATATAGATTTATAGAACAAATATACCTTGAAAGGTAATCATTGAAGTACCCTTCAACAACACTTGTATAGATGTGTCCTGCCCACTTGGGTTCAGGGTTTAGGGTACACACCCTGCAGCATTCATTCAACCTTCAACTCAGGAGCCCCAAGCTGTCAAAACAGAAAAACACCCAACGCCCATTGACACGAAGGAAGGGAAGGGCTATGACAACAGCCCCCATGTTGCGCATGGTGGCCGATATTGGCCCAATATGGAACCAGAGAGAGCCCTAGAGACTGGCTAGATGTTGGCGCCAGCTAGTGACAACAAAGGTCCTGAATACGAGAGACAACGGCCCTCAGGCTAAGGCCCGTCGCCTATTGAAGCCAAGGAAGGGAAGAGCTACGACAACAGCCCCCCTGTTGCGCATGGTGGCCGATGCTGGTCCAATAGGGAACCAGGAGAGCCCAAGGACTGGCTAGATGTTGGCGCCAGCTAGTGACAACAGAGGCCCTGATTAAGAGAAATTAAGGCCCTAAGGTTGAGACAATGTCGGTTGAACCTTATTTCCCCACTCTGTAGAACCAAGAAGTGGTCTGTGTGTGATGGCTCACGTGGCTGAGAGCTTGGGCAGTTGCTGTGGTTGATCGGCGTGTTGTAGGGATGACGGTAGGCGGGTGACTCTTGCGGCTTACTTCCCTGGTGAACGCTGTTGACCCAATGTGGAACCAGAGAGAGCCCCTGGGACTGGCTTGACATTGGCGCCAGCTAGTGACAACAAAGGCCCTGATTAAGAGAAATTACGGCCCTCAGGCTGAGGCTCGTCGCCCATTGAAGCAAAGGAAGAGAAGGGCTATGACAACAGCCCTCCTGTCGCGTATGGTGGCCGATGCTGGTCCAATATGGAACCAGGGAAAGCCCCAAGGACTGGCTAGATGTTGGCGCCAGCTATTGATAGCCAAGGCCCTCCTTAAGAGAAATGAAGGCCCTAAGGTTGAGCCAATGTCGGTCGAACCTGAGCTCCCCACTCTATCGATCCAAGAAGCTGGATGGGTGTGATGGCCCACGTGGCTGAGAGCTTGGGTAGTTGCTGTGGCTGCTGTTGTTGCTCGTGGTGTTGTAGGGATGATGGGAGGCAGGTGACCCTTGTGGCATCCTTCCCTCGCCCCGGTCGCCTCGGTCACCCCGGTCGCCGCCTTGCCTGGGACAGAGCAGGGGGGCAGTGGATATCCTAATGATGATGATGGTGATGATGGTAATGATGATTTTCCCTGGTGCCCTACTGGACTCCAAATGCGCCCGCGGCTTGACAGAGTCAAGGGGGACTTATACCAACCCTAATACCAACCCTTACATAGTAACATCAACCCTTATACCAACCTTGCGTCACCTAACGATACCATATGGTACTTTTATGCACAGGCAATTATTGCCATTCAATAAACGCATCACAGTGGTATTTGTGTAATTGATCTTGTCCGCCCGCTAGGGCAACCAAGTGGCATACATACATTTCTCAAGCCATGGCAAGCACAGTTGTGCTTTTGTGCGACGTGTCGCAAATTTAGCAACTCTGTGCGGCCCCTGTGCAACGCACTGCCCCCCGACCTCCCCCCCGAGGCTTCAAACTTCGCACTCCGACCTATAACGTGCCACGCAACAATCCTGAAATCAGGCTTGGGTCGCAACTTTTGCAACACAACTGGACGTACAGAAAGCTAAAAAAATGGCAAGCACCACGCCCCGCACCATACCTCCAACCAAGTACAGAACCATGCCCAGCACCACACACCACAAAAAATACCCCAAACCGTTTTTATAAACATGCCTCACACCCGAGTACCCACACCATATGTGTCTCGCCTTACGGGAGGACGGGAGGCTGTATACAATAACCCACACCATATTCTAGATTCTTTGGGCTGGGGAACTGGCACAAACATTTTACCCATCAACCACCTGCCCCACAGACTGCAACCAACCCTTAACCACCTGCTCCACAGACTGCAACCACCTGCAACCACTCCCAACCATCTGCTCCACAGACTGCAACCACCCCCCAACCACCTGCTCCACAGACTGCAACCACCTGCAACCACTCCCCAACCACCTGCTCCACAAACTGCAACCAACCCCCAACCACCTGCTCCGCAGACTGCAACCACCCCTCAACCACCTACTTCACAGACTGCAACCACCCCTCAACCACCTGCTCCACAGACTGCTACCACCCCCCAACCACCTGCTCAACAGACAGCAACCACCCCTCAACCACCTGCTCCACAGACTGCAACCACCTGCAACCACCCCTCAACCACCTGCTCCACAGACTGCTACCACCCCTCAACCACCTGATTGCCTGACTGCAACCACCCCTCAACCACCTGCTTCACAGACTGCTACCACCCCCCAACCACCTGATTGACTGACTGCAACCACCCCTCAACCACCTGCTCCACAGACTGCTACCACCCCCCAACCACCTGATTGACTGACTGCAAGCGCTCTCACCTCTAGTGAGCGGCAATATGATATCATATGATGCCGGCAGTCTGATAAGGCTAAAGTTGCCATTTATATACAATATAATATGATGCAGTTTGTAAGAGATCATATGATATGCTAGTCCCTACACTCAACGCATCAGTATCAAATGTATGGTATGTCACTCGTACGCCCTTAGTGCATCAACAACAATCAGGTCACTACTCACCTAACAAGGGGACGCTTGGGAGTCTGACTAGGCTAAAGTTACCATTTATATACAATGTCATATAATGCAGTTTGTATGATATCATACGAAATGGGCTGTGCCCATAACCCTATAAGGGCATTGGCTTAGGCTTAGATATAAAATCAAACTAAGTATTTTAGCCAAAGCCTACAAATTCTTGTAAACCCTCTGTCACTACTCACCTAAAAGGGGGACGATAGGGAGTCTGACTTGGCTAAAGTTAACATTTATATACAATATCATATGATGCAGTTTGTATGAGATCATATGATATGCCGGTCCCTACACTCAACGCATCAGTATCAAATGTATGGTATGTCACTCATACGCCCTTATTGCATCAACAACAATCAGGTCACTACTCACCTTACAGGGGGACGGTAGGGAGTAAAGCCCTCCCGGTTTGCCTTCACCTTCCGGCTGGCCTTCGCCTCCCCGTCGTCCGAGTTCCCGTCGGAAGATGCGGGGGGCTGAGCTGATGCACCATGCGCAGGCCCGCCATGTGGGCTAGGTGCAAGGCCCCCTTTATTATACGTTTATATGCCGGCCCAACTCTAATCATATGATATGCCGGTCACTACTCACCTTACAGGGGGACGGTAGGGAGTGAAGCCCTCACGGCTAGCTTTCACCTTCCGGCTGGATTTCGCCTCCCCGTCATCCGAGTTCCCGTCGGAAGATGCGGGGGGCTGAGCTGATGCACCATGCGCAGGCGTGCGATGTGGGCTAGGTGTATGGCCTCCTGTCCCCATCCCGCGTGCAGGGGAGTGATAGGACTCGGATCCATTGTGTTGGGGTGTGTGCCCAGGGGGAGGGGGCAGGATCTCCCTCGTGTCCAGGGCGGACATGGTGTTTACTAGTGCATCCAGTGTGCGTGGTGACATGACTGGAAGCGGCGGCATAGCTTGCCGCATGTTGGAACTCAAATTCATGCCAAGTACTACATCAAGTGCTGCGTTGGGAGATCCGCCATTCTGAGCTAGCAAGAGTTGGCCCACGCTGTTCGTAACGCTCTGAAGGGGATGACGGAAGGGGCAATAGTAAAAAGAGGTTGAAGCTTTAGCTGGTTGTTTTGTTTCTTTGTCAGACAGTTAGACAGTGCCAGAAAAGAAAGGCGGAAGAAAAGAAACCTACTACCCACCTACTAAGAAACCTACTACCTACTTACCTATCCAAAAGGAAAGGCAGAAGGAAAGAAACACAGTATCCACCTACTAAGAAACCTACTACCTATCCGAAAATACAGGCGGTGCGAGAGCAGCTTACCATCTAATAAGAGTGATATCTGGTAGGTAGGTAGGTAGGTACGTAGGTATCTTGGGTGCGTGAGTCATATTTAGCCTATCTAGCTACCCCGGACAAAAATGCAAACTAATAATGAGGTGGAATAAGTCAGTCGGGTCGTCTCTGGCTACTCCCAGATTGGTTAACATGCATGTATCTTACAATTCAGTGGCAAGATAGGCCAAATGGACTTGCCTAAGTTCGAACAGTCAAGCTCAACACACGCCGACACACAGGTGCCTTCTCCCTCCTTATGTTCAGGGAACGGCAATACGATATCACATGATGTGATGTCATCATATGATATCATATGATGCCAGCAGTCTGTATAGGCTAAAGTTACCATTTATATACACTATTATATGATGCTGGTTGTATGATATCATATGATAAAATACTCGCATTTGGTCAACATCATATGATATGACAGTCCCTACTTCTGTTGGAGTGACTCCACCGATCACATCAACACAAAATTTGAGTTTAGGGCTAGCGCACGGAGAACCACCCTCTGCGGTGGAACTCCTTTTTGCAAAAAAAAAACTCAACCAATTCGCCACTTACAAGAGTGATACGATCTGTGAACGTCTCTAGCCACGTTGCCAGCATTGCATGCATCTCTGTATAGTAGTGGCGGCTGACTTCGACACAAATGGCACGCACACGCTCCTCCATGGCATGGGGGATGTCATGTCCATCACCAGGAGCTCCGTGAGGGCCGTCATGCCCAACACCAGTTGCACCGTGGGCTGCGTGGTTCCCAACATTAGGAACACTGTGGGGGACGTCATGCCCAACACCAGTCGCACCGTGGGGGGCGTGGTTCCCACCATTAGGAGCACCATGGGGGCCGTCATGCCCACCCCCAGACACACGGCGCGGCCTTGGGGACTGGTGGTAGAGGGGTGGAGCCTGAGGAGTTGGCAGGATAAGGATAGGGCAGGGTTAGCAGGGTGAGTGTTTGAGGGATTTTTGAAATGCAGCAGAAGAGCAGGCGAAGGTCAGTGGCCGGTCTTGAGCCCCACACCACACCACCCCTACCACCACCCCTACCAGTCCACTACCACCCCCCATACCCCCACCACTCCCACCACCCACCACCAGCCCCCCTACCACCATCACCATCCACCACCACCACACCACACCCCGGTCTACCACCACCCCGTCCAGTCTACCACCACACCACCCCACACCACCACACCACCTCTACCATCACCACCCCTAACAGTCTACCACCCCCCCATACCCCCACCACTCCTACCACCCCCACTACCACCACCACCATCCACCACCACCCCTCCCTGTCTACCCCCTGTACCACCCACCACCACCACCACCCCTACCCACCACCCCACTTCCACCACCACCATCCACCTCCACCACTACCACCACCACTATCACCACCATGCACGACTGCTTGATACCCTGTGATATTTTGTACAGCACTGTGCACAATACCTTGCCTGGAAAATTGAAAGTCATGCTAACAAGCAATGACCCAAACACCACGTTGCACACCAAGTACTAAGAGATTTGTTTTCCACTACCTATGTCGACTGCTACCTCAGACCCTGTTTTGGTCGAATTGTCCGCAGCCCGATACCCAAATCGTGATCCCAGCACTCAGACCCAACCCATTACCCAGAACCCAAATCGACACAATTCGCTACTGAAGTTACCAGGACGCTGTCCCTGGAGAAGGCCTCAACCCATGTAGCTACCAAGGAAAGCAATTTCTGAACTAAAACAAAACTCCCACAAGTTGCATATATATAAAAAGTACGCCTTGCTACGAGGCGTGGGGTTGAGGGGGCCAGCCCGTTTGCTTTCACAGGGGCCAACCACCAATTCCACAAGTTGTACTCACTCCATCATGTGAGTTCCTAGCTCCCTCATGCCGCGCCCAATTCGGGGGTGGTGGCGGGGGTATTGTATTTGCTGGGGGCCCGGCAGGGGACGCCCTCCAAGAAGATGACTCGGAGTCATGATGGTGTGGAGGAGATGGCCTAGAAAAGAGTGCATTGGGTTGCATGGGTTGGGTTAGGCTGCATGGGTTGGGTTGGGTTGGGCTGGGTTAGGCTGCATGGGTGGGGATGGGTTGGGTTGGGTTAGGCTGCATGGGTTGGGTTGGGTTGGGTTGGGTTGGGTTAGGCTGCATGGGTTGGGTTGGGATGGGTTGGGATGGGTTGGGATGGGTTGGGTTGGGTTAGGTTGGGATGGGATGGTATGGTATGGGATGGGATGGGTTGCATCGGTTTGGTTTGATTTGGGGTTAAGCTTGGTTTGGATTTGGTTTAGATTAGGCAAGGTAAGGATAGGTTAGGTTTGAGTAGGCTCGTTAAGGTTGGTTTGGTTTTGGTTTGGTTAGTGTAACTTAGTTTAGGCCAGGTTAGGTTTTGTCTTGACTTGTCTTCAGAATTGCGTCAAAGAAAGGAACAAGTCCCAGGCGCGTCGCAAGCGACGCAGAAAATTGGCGGAGAGTGGGTTTGAAATTCGAGAGGTTTGAGCTGTCCGAGGTTTGGAAGGGTGGAGAGTGAGTTTACGAGGCCCATGGGTTGGAATGTGACGGACAGACAGATAGACAGACGATTGGACAAAGCGGTGATCCTGGGAGCTCCTGCCCCCCAGAAGGGGGGACTCTGCCAAAAACTTACCTGACCTAAACATTTTCGTTTGTTTCGTCAATAGCTGACCCCAGGGAGCTCCCAAATTTCTTGCGATACTGGGGTGCAACAATTAACAATATCTCTTTTCTATGTCAGAAGCACGTTGATGTGCAGGACCAGGAGAGGTACTGCAGGTGAGCAGTTAGGGCAACGATGTAAGGAACACCCATGAGAGCTATGCTAGGGTCTGGTGCATTGAATGCAAGACAACGACCTTAAAACTCCAAGATTACTCGGGAAGCTCAGGTGGCCTAGGCTTTCTAAAATGCATCGTCATAAAAGTGCTTACTTATGCTCTGAAGGAGCTTCGAGTACCGCCTCTGGCTCTGGAGCCAGCTTGGGCTGAGAGACGCTTGGCGACAGCAGGTCTCCATTTTCCTCAGCCTGAGCACGAAATTGGGTGGTTTGGCGAGAGGTCAGAAGACGAGTCAAAACAAAAGAAAGGAGGATAGAAGACGGCAGGTGTCGATGCTGACAATTACCCACATCTTCCACTTCGTCGGCCCAGGATGACATCTTAGGCCTTCGAGAAGAGGGAACGAGGTATCAGTGACGGTTGATGGGCTGGAAACAAAGGGGGATTTCCATGCATAACCGAAGTTTCGCGATTCTGGTCTGAGAAGTACTCTGGTGCCTTCAATTGCAAGGTGGAAAGCGAATGGAGCACGTACTCTTCCATACACAATCACTTGAGCACTTTTGCACCCAGAAAGGCTGTGGGAGGAGTGATGCGATAGAATTTGCACGGATTGGGGCAGTAGCAATGCAAGGGGAGATACCGCGAACAATGGATACACGAATAACTGCAGTGCAGCGTGGGGAACGCGTTCGTCCGCTGCCTGGTCCTGTGGGAAAACAACTACTTGCAGTACAGTAACAAGAACGGTACATCAGCTCAGCGCGAACCAGGTGATGTGTCAGCTGACGTTCCCAAAGTGTGCTCACCAAAAGGGATTGAGCCACGACGAGTACGGCCTGGCAATCTGGCATGCGTTAATTTGCGACTGTTGATCAGTGATCAGTTGATCACCAATATGGTTTTTCTTTACTGGGTATTTTTTTTTTTTTTTGTATGATGCATAATGCAGCCGAGAAATCCAACATTACATTACATTACATTACATTACATTACATTACATGTTAAAGTCTACTTGACACCGCGAGGGTGTATGAGACTCTGTGCTTTAAACAAAAAGAAAAAGCACCCACAAAGCAAAAAACCCCATTACATCAGGGGTGTGTCGAGGACAAACAAACCAAACTCCCAACCACCGTTTTGGTGGCGTAGGTATTAAACCCCTTAGAGCAGGACCCAGATCTCAACCACTTACAGTGGCGGAGGTAAGAAGCTAACAAATGAGAAGTCTCAAGAAGAAAAAAAAAGGGATAATAACTTACGGTGCCACTAAGCAGTCCAGGGCTTCCTGTCTTGCTCTTCTACAAGTAGAAAGATAGTCGGCTAGGTTGCTCCAAAAAGACTTAGTGCCATTTCCATTCATAAAGGTTCTGAATGTGGAATCGCAGAATTCCACATTCCATACGGTTAAGTCGGTATCCTCATGGACATGCCTATAAATATCTGTAAACAGATTCTGGTAGCGGAGGCGAATATCATTATAAAAAGGGCACTCAAACATATGCATTTCATCCTCAGTTTTTTGGAACCCACACATTTGACAGTGTCTCATTGAGCGAGGGATGTGTGCTCTATCCACCACCCTCATTCTTTCTGTGTTCAGCCAATGGGAACCCATTCTAAACTGTGCTATAGAACGAATCTGATCCTGCTTATGTAAGGCGGATGTAAAGGGAATCAAGCCATTCTCATCATTGCTGTTGGCTGCGAACCATTTTTGGTATCGGAGGCGTTTAAAGCCAACCCTTCTCTCATCAGGGATGTCTCTAACTGCATTGGTGTCACTTGGGTACTTAAACCTCCATGACTCAAAAACTTCAGACATAATACCTTCGACATCGACAGCCTCCAAAATGTTGATGTTTTTACTGGATCCTAGCTTGTGGAGAGCACAACGCAAGTCATGAACCCAGCCAGTGTTGGAGTCAAAAGATTCCTCAAGAGCCATTCTAATGAGATCCTCAGGTTCTTTATGTATGGTCTTGTTCCAGAAGCGCAAAGCTTGTTTAAGCCAAGCAAAACACAACGGGGTTCTACCCAGCTCTTCCATGATAATATTAGATGTAGTAGATTGGCAAACACCCAACATTTGTTTAAGTATACCTCTATGCCATTTCTCACAAGCATGGTCATTTGAGATAAGTGTGTTGTTCAGAATAGAAGGAGCCCACACCTCACAGCCAAAATTCAGGATAGGTTGTACAAGAGAATCAAACAGGTGGGTGAGAATATCAATATTGTATATCTCCATAGTATGGCATCGCCTACGAAGCATGTGGTGTGCCTTTTGGGCCTTAGTGAGCATCCTAGAAAAAGCAGCTTTTGGACGATTGCTTGAGTCACCATCCACAAAGAGGGATCCCAAGTAGATAAAAGATAACTTTGTAGAAAGTTGTGCTCCATCATAGACAAATTTGTAATCAGGATCCATGCGGGCCTCATCACAGAATTGTTTGTTGAAAACGACAATCTCAGTTTTCTTTATATTCACAGCCATCTTAGTAGCCTCGCAGAAATCTCTCAGGCAGTCAAGCATCGCTTGCATATCTGCCGGGGATTCTGCCATTATAGCTAGGTCATCAGCATAAAGTAACAGTTGCAGAATCTTTCCCCTAAGCTCAGCCCCTACATTTGGGAGCTTGGATTGGAGGAACGATTCAATTCTATCAATGAACAGACCGAATAGGAGTGGGGATAGGGGGTCTCCTTGTTTAACTCCTACAAGGGATGGAAAGGAGGATCCAATGTCCCCATGTAGGCGAACTTGGAAAACAACATGATTATACATGGACTTCAGAATACTGAGATAGGGGTCCTTGACTCCTAGCCTTGCTAAGCAATCCCATAGCAAGTCTCTGTTGACCCAATCATAAGCCTTCTTGAAATCAACAAAAGCCACAAAGAGTGGTTTTTTCTTTTCTCTATATTTATCTACAATATGGTTAAGAATGAATGATGCATCTGCAGTACCCCTACCACTTCTAAATCCATATTGGCCAGCGGCTCTGAGGTTGAATTCTTCTGACCAATATGGTAGGAAAAATATGATACTCAATTAAATCCAAAGCAGGTAAACTCGGACCATCTTGGTTTAATGCCCAATGCCGAGAAGCGAAAAAGATTAAAGGAAACTCATATGGGCCTCTAAATGGGGCAAGGCCAGGGAGGCCCTTGTGATAGAATATAAGCGGACCACAAGAGCTGCCCAACGCAAGTTTTATAAGTTCCGTGCGGCCCGTCTGTTAGATTTGATGAAAAGCCAAGACCCAGATGCTTACCGTGTATTTCGGAAGGTCGGAAGAAACAAGAAAAGAAGGAGACCCCCATCCCCATTGACACTTGGAAGACTCACGTCTCCAAACACTTGGGGGCAGTGAACCTCAAGCTAACACTCAACCTTCTCACCCCAGACATGATCCCCCTCAGTTGGTAACCCTTGGTAAGAGAAACCGATGACCTTAATATGTTAGCCAATAGTGCTAGGGATCTCCAGAAGATGCTGGATACATTGGTCGTGTATGCTAAAGACAAGGGCCTCAGAGTTAACGTGACCAAATCTCAGGTTATGGGTTTTAACCCTCACCTCTATAATATGAATGTATGATGAACACTCGTATGACTTTCAGTCTGAACGATCAAAGTCTGGAGAGAGTTTCTGAGTTCAAATACCTTGGTGTGGTATTCAATGAGATGGGATGCATGAAACATGCTTCTGAATATGCAGCTCGGCCTTTTTGGCGTCATCAAGCGTATTTCAGATATTGGTGAAGAGTATCTGAGTATGCAGTAAAGGACAGACCACACGCCATGCATTGGCTGTTCCAGTCTTTTGCCCAGTCTGCTGAAATGTATGGCTTGCTGGAGCACTGGTCTGATCTTAAGACGGCAAGTCAAGCAGCCAAATTGCTGGCTGAGGCTATGTAACCAAGTTCAAGTTTAAGAATGGGTGGGTCAATGGGTTACTATGGGTGGGTATAGGGGGGGGATGTGGGTGGTGGGGGTGAATGGAAGAGAATGTTGACTATCAGTCCATCACACAATCCCCGTTCGGGAATTCTGAGGATACCATTGTGTGTGCCATAGTGTAGGGACTCAGAATACATCTTTAATTTCAAGACGTGCCTCTTATTTTGGGGTGGGGTGGGGTAGGGGTGGGGGAGGGGGAGTTTTTATCCTCCTGGTTGTTGTGATGATATAATCATTAACCAACACCAGAAAGGGGTGACACAATCTTACCCGAAGCACGCAACTGTATTGATCGCTAAGCGCATGACATGATTTGCAACAGCTTTGAAAACACGGACCAGGATACTGTTGCTGGATTCATCCTAGGATTCCAACGACTAAGAAAGCGTTCACCACCCAGCACCTAGTGAGACAACTGTTTCACACGAAGCAATAAATATGCCGGTATATAATATGGAATTAGTGCTGATAATAATGCTTGCATGCTTCCCAGATCTCATGGCTGAGCCCCTGGATAGATCCCCTAGGGATATCTGCGACCTCTAGTAGCTAAAAATCACTAAAAGCAAAGCACTCTGTGGGGCTTCTTTAAACGTCTAGAACCTGCCCTGGACATTCAGTTGCATTAATGGATTTTATTAAAATTAAAGCCGTCAAATGTATAACGTCAAACTACATTCCTCTGGAATTACATTACATTACATTACATGTTAAAGTCTACTTGACACCGCGAGGGTGTATGAGACTCTGTGCTTTAAACAAAAAGAAAAAGCACCCACAAAGCAAAAAACCCCATTACATCAGGGGTGTGTCGAGGACAAACAAACCAAACTCCCAACCACCGTTTTGGTGGCGTAGGTATTAAACCCCTTAGAGCAGGACCCAGATCTCAACCACTTACAGTGGCGGAGGTAAGAAGCTAACAAAACGTCAAATGATAAAACGTCAAATGATAATCAACCCTCACAAAACGGAATAAAACGTCAAATGATAATCAACCCTCACAAAACGACCGTCAAATTTTATGAACGTTAAATTTCCTGTCAGTACGGTATATTGTATATCTCATATTAAGTTTCAAATTGTCATACAGTTTAAGTAAGTTATGCCTCATGCCTAACAATGCAGCCTAGTGTAGTCTGAGGTTAAGGGTTTTTATTTGGTCAATGCAGCCTAGTGCAATAAGAGGTTACGGATTTAAACTTGGTTAGTGCAGCCTAGTTCAGTAAAAGGTTTATAGTTTAAACTTGCATGCCTAGTGCAGTAACAAGTTACGCCCAAACCACCAACAAACCTAAAGTACTCCAGGAGCATGGACTGCATGCGGTAAGAATGTAGTGGCATTAATACAGCCAGCAAGCATCTCTCAACATAACCCTGGCCACCCGACCTCCTGTCCCCTGTCCTCCAGAACCTTTTCCTCACGGTACATAGGAGTCACTTTTTAGTGGAAAACTCCCATCTGTGGTCACCGCATTGGCCCTAACTGTCTCATGAACCCTGCGGTACATAAGAGTCACTTTTTGATGGAGCACCCCCTTCTGGGAGACGGGAGCCCCCAAGGTCACCGCGTTGGCCCTGACTGTCTCATTAACCCTGTCCTCACAGTAGATAGGAGTCACTTTTTGGCGGAGCACCCCCCTCTAGGAGGCGGGAGCTCCCGGGGTCACCGCAATGGCCGTTCGTTCACACAAAGCCAAGTCACCCTGGCCCTAACTGTGTCATAAACCCTGGCTTCGGTCAGAGCACTTGATTCCGGTACCACCTGTCACTCCGATAGCCAACACTCTGATAATTTTGTGCGTCGATGGTGGCGCCTACAATTTGTCTAAAAGGACTCAGATTTGTTTTCTGATTCCTCTCACAGCAGGGCAGGTGAGCAGGTCCCTTCTAACTCATCTGGGTAGAGGCTACCCTGGGATCTTGCAACACTACCACTGTTTTCACAACAGCTTGTACCTGTGAGGGTTAGCTCACAGCTGCATCCGTTGAACTCAGGATGTGGGCTATATGCCTAGAAACAGCTCCACAGCTGTTCCAACTGGTCATATCATATACCAGGCCCTTGAATACAGGCTGTTAGCTATACCAGGCCTAGAAACAGCTCCACAGCTGTCCCACCTGATCACCCCTTCGGCATGTCTGAACTAAGAACAGCAGGTCCAAGAATATCCCTAGCTACAGCACCCAGCCTAGCTCATCTAAGTGCCTCTGTACCATGCCAGCTGCACCATGCTACTGAGTACATATGTGTTCGCTGAGTACACTTGTGTTAGCTACAGCACCCAGCCTAGCCCATCTAAGTGCATCCGGACAATGCCAGCCGCACCATGCTGCTGAGTACATGTGTGTTAGCTACAGCACCCAGCCTAGCTCATCGAAGTGCACCTGTACCATGCCAGCTGCACCATGCCGCTGAGTACATGTGTGTTCGCTGCACATCCAAACTGAAAACAGCAGGACCTGCTTTATCCCTAGCTACACCTCCCAGCCTAGCTCTTTTATGTAGATTTGTAGTCAGCTGTACCATGCCAGTCAGCTATACCAGGCTCTTGAGTACAGGCTGTCAGCTGTACCTGCCAGGCCCTTGAGTACAGGCTGTCAGCTATATTAGGCCCTTGAGTACAGGCTGTCAGCTATACAAGGCCTTAAACGTACGCATTCGTAGTACGTGTGCACAGCGAACAGTGGGTCCGAGTATCCTTAGCGGGAGCACCCTGCCTAGATCCTATTTGTGCATTTGTAGTCAGCTGTAGCATACGCCGTTGAGTACGAACGCACTCGCAGTGCCTCTGTATTGAAAACAGCGGATCCCCACTGCTAATTTGGGGGAACTTTGCAGGGTTTTCCTTTTCGGCTTTTTTAGCAGCTTCTGGGCAGCTGCATGAGCCGACCGCTTGGCTACACATTACTATTTCAGCAGGTCTAGAAAGCTATTATGTCAGCTTCAAGGTGCTCGAGGTTAAACCAAGTTTGGCTGAATAGCCATTCCGGGGAGCTGCGTAGAAGCTGCTGCTCATAGCTGAAAAGAAAAACACTGGGTCTGTGCTGCTTGACCTGGACAAAGCTACTATGGCGGTTGGTAGCGACTGCGGACATAGTGCAGCAGCCACTACTAAAATAACCATTTATTAGGCTTATCTGGGTGGGAAGGGTACCGAAGTTTCATGTATGCATTTGTAGTTAAGTGCATACGTATTCGTAGTACCCACTGTTTTTTGGGAGGCTACGTGAAGCAGCTTCTAGGAATCTCCCTTTCCCTATCCTTGGGCCAAACCTGAAGCTAGCTAGTGCGACTGGAAGCTGACATGACAGGAATTCCAATGCAGCCGCAAGCTTTGGGTTTGACCCAGTGGCTGGCAAGTAGAGGTGGGGAAGCTGTCCTGAGTAGCCCCCAAAAGAAACAGAGCATAATGCATCTTTAGCAGAGTACATATGTATTCGCAGAACCTGCCCTCATAGCATGCTAGTCTAGAAGATGGAGTCCTCGTCCTCCTGAACTACTGCTTGTAATCCAGTGGGAGACTTGCTAGCTGTCAGCAGGTCTAACGCTTGCTCATCGGAATACCCGAAGAGTGCTTGCAACACAGATCGCTTGGAGGCATCTTCCACCTATGGGGGGGGGGCAATAAGCTTGAGAAAGCAGGTATGAATCTTGATCATGGGGAAGGTAAGAGCCATTGCGACACAGATCGCTTGGAGGCAATGCCCACCTATGCTGTCCGAGGTGTGTGCGCGTGTGTGTGTGTGGGGGGGGGGGGGCTGTGTGTGTGAGGTGTGTGTGTGTGTGTGAAGGGAAGGGGGAGGGGGGGGGGGGGGGGGGGGGGGGGGGCGCTATGCTTCACCAGGCAGGTGAAGTACCAAGTAGTGAAGCAGATTTTATGACTGGAAAATCAATCACCCCGCAGGTGTGGATTTGCAACCCAATGTTGATCCCAACGGTGGGACGCCTTGTTTCTGGCATAAATTAAACAGCTTATAAGCGCAAATTATAACGATGCTAAGTGTATCCTTTGCCCTCTTGTATATCTGCATCACTGAACCTTGCACTCATATATAATGTATATTGCGCCAGTGTTTCATTCCTGACTGCGTACTTAATAACCACGGAATCATCAAATTATAACGATGTGCCCCCTTTACCCCCTTGAATTTCTGCGTCACAGAAACTTGCACTCACATCTAATGTAGCTTGCACTCATGTTTCATTCCTGATTATGTACTTAACAACCACGGAATCATCAAATTACATTGGTGTGCCTCCTTTGCCCCCTTGTATTTCTGCGTCACAGAAACTTGCACTCACATATTCCTGACTATGTACTTCACAACCACGGAATCATCAAAATACATTGATGTTTTGTTTGAAGTAGGGATAACAACACTAGAGATGATGTTGCTACCTAACAAAAGAGAACCAGAAAGTGGCTCAAACATACCATCGATATCTACTGGCTATACTATCCTTATACAAAATATCATAGAGAGGCCCTCATAGTCTCACATAGTTGCATAGTCTCACCCCTACGTGATTTGATAAGGGTACTGTTTTGTCTACTCGTCCACTATTTCAAGGTCCTACAGAAACTGGCTCACAGATACCATCGATACATATATATACCGCATGCAAAAGTATTGGCAAGATTAAGTATTGGCAAAAGTCATTTCCCCCCTAAAAGTGGGTCTCAAAAAAGCATGGCAATACTAACTTGGCAAAGGGGTCTAAGGCTTTGACTGTCTCAAGTTCAGACTTGAAATCCAGTTGGCTCACAGATACCATCGATACATATATATACCATTGATATATCTACTGGGGGAGCTGCGCCGAATGTAATGATAAATAGGGATATAGCATGAATAGGGAAATAGGGAAATAGCAGCAGAAAAAATGAAGATAGTTTTTTAGTAACTGCAGGTTATTGGAACAAAGACATGCGTTTATTCCTTACAGAATTCTATGGGAGTTCTGATTTTTGCTGAACCTCATTATGCTATTTCCCTATTCATGCTATATCCCAGACAGAATGAGAAGAAAGTGATATTTCAGCCCAAATCCAACGCACCTGCAGGCAGTAAGCCTGAAACAAGTCTTTCAGCTCTTGGGGCTCCGTCCATGGCACGGTCTCAGTCTCAGGGAGTGCTCGGTTACAGCTGATCAAATTGTTGAGGGAGACAACCTGCACATGAGGACGCAGCATGGGGTTAGGTTTAGTAGGATGTCAACATACGAGAGCTGCACACAAATACTAGAGTCTGAAGACTGCTTGGTGACAGCTGATCAAATTGTTTAGGGGGACAACATGTACACGAGGACGCAGCATGGGGTCAGGTTTCGTAGGAAGTAAAAATACTAGAGCTGAACACAAATACCAGAGTCTGAAGATCACACACGCCCCCGTGCGACCCTCAAGTGTGCGATTTTAGGGCGAAATGGGCCCTTGGTCGCCACCAAGTGCAACCGCGAGTGAGTGATCTGTGCCCTGGGTTGCACCTGGGTTGCACAGGCCCAGCCCAGGTAGCTAGCATAACCTTCAATATCACACACGCGAATTTTTTGCGTCGCTTCCTAGGACTTGTTCAAAACAGTTAGTAGTCGTAGTTCTTTCGTCAGATTTGGCCTGGAATTCTGATAATTCTGATCATTTGGGAAGAATTGTCATACATTTTGCCTCAAAAAGTCGAGGTGGGAACTACAACCCAAGACCTTGATTCCTAAATGATTCGTGGAATGGATATAATGAAGGACTAAGACATGAGTGCAAGGTCTAGTCAGTCTAAGGAGACAGTCTAAGTCAATCTATGGAGGGGTTGACGTGAGAGAAGCAGGGTACAGCAGTACAATGTGCACATCGGTACACCTAAGCGGGACAGAGGAGGAAGCTTGGAGGGCGCAGAAGCATGGGAGCTGAGTTAAGATTGGATCGGATCGGATTATGAGTTGGATTGGATTGGAAGCTGAGCTAAGATTGAAGTAGAGGGAGAGATTGAGTGCTGAAGCCAGTGGTTGGCAACAGTGCAAGCAAGCGGGCTGGCCCCCTCAACCTCACGCCTTGTAATAAGGCGTACTATTTATGTATTTCAGCGCTGAAGGCGGTGAAAGAAGGACTTGATTCATGAGTGCAGGGTCTAGTCGGTGGGTGGGTGTGGGTGAGTGTGGGGTTGGGTGAGTGTGGGTGAAGGCGGTGAAAGAAGGACTCAAGTCATGAGTGCAGGGTCTAGTCGGTGAGTGTGTGTGTGGGTGAGTGTGGGGTTGGGTGAGTGTGGGTGAAGGCGGTGAAAGAAGGACTTGATTCATGAGCGCAGGGTCTAGTCGGAGTAAGTAAGGAGTCAGTCCAGGTCAGTCTATGGAGGGATTGACAACACGACAGGAGCTAACCCTGGCAGATTTAAGGAGTCAGTCTAGGGAGTCAATCTAAGTCCGTCTGAGGAGTTCGTCTAAGTCAGCCTGAGAAGATTGTCTAAGTCCGTCTGAGGAGTTCGTCACAGTCAGTCTAAGTCAGCCTGAGGAGATTGTCCAAGTCAGTCTAAGGAGTCAGTCTAAGTCAGCCTGAGGAGATTGTCCAAGTCAGTCTAAGGAGTCAGTCTAAGTCTGTCTGAGGAGTTCATCGCAGTCAGTCTAAGTCAGTCTAAGGAGTCAGTCTAAGTCTGTCTGAGGAGTTCATCGCAGTCAGTCTAAGTCAGTCTAAGGAGTCAGTCTAAGTCCGTCTGAGGAGTTCGTCACAGTCAGTCTAAGTCCGTCTGAGGAGTTCGTCGCAGTCAGTCTAAGGAGTCAGTCAGAGTCAGCCTAAGAAGCAAGTCTAAGTCAGTCAAAGAAGGGGTTGGCATGAGGGGAGCTTACCACAGCAGCTCTCTGCTTCTGACGCAACTGACTGATAGCCTGAACCAGGAGCACACGGCGACGGGAGCCCACAAGCTCCTTCAGCACCATGGCGACCTGTGGCACAAGCATCATACGTGGGGGTGTCAATATCGTACTGGCCCCAAAGATAAGTGGGCAATATATCATATGGACAAAGACATTTAAAAGGGGGAAAAGAGTAACAAGATAGAGTCTTTATTTTTAAAATGTAAATTTGTATACCGGTAACTGCAGTTGGCTGCTCCATGATGTCAATGAGATCATACACAATTGCCACAAAGTCAGTAGGATGCACAACAAAACTCTCCTGAACATATAGATAGTTTTCTGGATTGTTTTACTAAGTTTGATTCAATTAGTTTCTCCTGTTAGGGCCAATTTAGCTATGCGCCTTATTAAGGCTAATTTGGTCCGTGTTTAATCCTAACCGCCAAACCCTTAATGTATACGATCTGGAACTTGACAACCCCAGATCATACATGTTTTCATCATCATCATCATCACAAGTGCTACGTTATGTACCTTGGTGCTCAGAGGGTGCTACATTAGAGCCTCTTGGGGTTGCTTTTGGGGCCAAAAAGCAGCTAGGAACACCCCACAGGTTGCTAGGAGCACCATGGTGCTACGTTAATACACTGGTTCATTTTCTTAGGAAACCCTCTGCACTCGGCTAACAAATAGCCAGTCTCACCTTGCGCTTATCAAGAACCAACACTCTGGGCAACTTCTCTAGGATGTATTCCGATTGAAGCTCTCCAGTGCCTGCAGACAGTTGTTTGCATGTTAGAAATGTTAGAAATAGTTGAACAGCTGTGACCACAGGATCGTGAGCCATCCTGCCCACCCCCACCATCACCACCACACACACTCCCCACCCCCTCCCTTCCTCTCACCCAATCCCTTGCTTCCCCCAGTCCTCTTCTCTTCTCCTTTGTCACATACTCATTCGTCCCCTCTCCCTATCTCTCCCTGGCACCCCTAAGCTCCTGGCTTGAACCTCCCCTCTTCTATCGTGCCCCCCCCCCCCCCCCCCACCCACCCCTGTACCCCCTCTCCTTCCATCCACAATTCCTCTACGAAATATAGCAACCCACCATCTGAAATTCCTCTCTCAAGCTCTTTTCGGAACAGGTTGCGTCGTGAGGTCTCCTCCATCACATTCTCGACATTGCCCCCAGTCTCATGCAGCTTCGTTACACGCTCCAGGGTCCACTTGGCACTGTCCTCTGTCATGCCCCCGCTGCCCGAAATGTCATCCCGGACCTCCTTCTGCAACTGCTCATAGCCAGTGAACAACAGGGGGTTACAGGTATCATGGAGGGTGCAAACAAAGACACCAGGGGGCAGGCAGTTTTTGTGTGCGCGATGCGTCGCAAATTGAGCGACTCGGGGATACCCCAGTGTGACACACTGCCCCCCTGCGGAGCGCACACCTCAGGGGGGTCGGGGGGGCATTTCTGACTAGTTAAGCCAGACCCATATGACGCCATGTTGAAATGAATGGCGAGGCTTTGTCGGAAAATAAACAGTGCTGTGCAGTGTGGATTGCATGTTAGGGAGTGCAGTGTGAATAGCATGGTAGAGAGTGCTTGCCTTCATCCCTTAGATTTGCAGAATACCAGATTGGTACACTCAGGAATCGTGAATAGTTTGTGTGTCGTCATCACAGGGAGGGGCGTCTAACTATAGGATACAGAAGAGGAGTAATCTTACTGACAGATCACCACAAGTGGGCTCGACAGAGTTGCTGTGCAGAGTTTCTTTCGTGGGCTACAAATGTCAGCTTCTGGTCAGCACCATTAGCCAGCCACTAGGTCGATCCCAAAGCTTTCAGCTGCATTCAAATGCCCTGTATGTCAGCTTCCAGGCACACAAGCTAGCTTCAGTTTTCGTCCAAGGACAGGGAAAGGGAGCTGTCTACAAGCTGCTGCGAGTAGCCCCCCCCCCCCCTTCCGAAACAGTGATGCTGTGTAGTGTGAATTGCATGATAGGGAGTGCTCGCCTTCATCCCTCAGATTTGCAGAATACCAGATTGGTACACTCAGGAATCGTGAATAGTTTGTGTGTGGTCATCACAGGGAGGGGCGTCTAACTGTAGGATAAAGAAGAGACATAATCTGACTGACAGATGACCACTCGTGGACTCAACAGAGGGATGCTGAGCAGTGTGAATTGCATGATGTGTAATTGCATGCTGTGCAGTGTGAATCGGTGTTTTTTCTTTCAGATTTCTGCAGGTCAGATCGAGTAGCTACTTGGGCCACTCAAGCCTGATTTCAGGATTGTTGCGTAGCCATTGCATGGCGGAGCCCGGGGGGGTTGGGGGGGGGGGAAGCGCCGAAACCATGTGTCGCCATGGAACGACAGAAGGGCGACGCAGTGGTGACGCATTGTCGGGGGGAAAATTGCTGTGCAGTGTGAGTTGCGTGATAGGGAGTGCAGTGTGAATTGTATCATGCGGAGTGCTTGCCGTCATCCCTCAGATTTGCAGAATACCAGATTGGTACACTCAGGAATCGTGAATAGTTTGTGTGTCGTCATCACAGGAAGGGGCGTCTAGTGAAAGGGTCAAGAAGAGGTGTTATCTGACTGACAGATAACCACTAGTGGACTCAACATTAAGGTGCTGTGCAGTGTTTATTTTGGGGGCTACCCATGTAAGCTTCCAGTCAGCTCCATTAGCCAGCCACTGGGTCAATCCCAAAGCTTTCAGCTGCATTTGAATGCCCTGTATGTTAGCTTTCAGGCACACTAGCTAGCTTCAGGTTTGGTCCAAGGACAGGGAAAGGGAGCTGCCTACAAGCTGCTGCGAATTGCCCCCCCCCCCCCCCCCCCCCCTACACACACACACACCACTGAAACTGTGATGCTGTGCAGTGCGAATTGTATCATAAGAAGAGCACACCGACATTCCTCGATTTGCAGAATACCAGATTGGTACACTCAGGAATCGTTAATAGTTTGTATGTCCCAGAAAGGGGCGTCTTATGATAGGGTCAAGAAGAGGAATTATCTGCCAACAGATCACGACTGGCAGATTCACCACTGGTCAAAAACACCTCCCAACTGATGGAGTAAACAAGAGATGCTGTGAAGTGCGAATTCCATGATTAGATGTGCTCACAACACAAAGGTATGGCAGTATTAATAGTATCACAACAGTACGACAGTCTTAATATGACCAAGGAGAATCCGAATATCCAATAAAAATGAGGTTTGGAGAACTTGTTTGTCTCATCCATTTTTGTTTTTACTAGGACACATATCCGGAGCGATAATCCCTTCAAAACAGAAAATGTACCATTTTCATGTTTTTTCAGTATTAATAGTATCACAACAGTATGACAGTCTTAATATGACATGCATAGGACAGGCAACAGTTCAGTCATCATCTAGTGTCCATTAATCCACGAGACCAATTGTTCAATAAGGATGGATGGCAGGGAAACCTAGCATAAGCCAACTCCGCCATAAACAAAGCCACATCCGCCTCAATTCAAGTCAACTCCAACCACTGAAGTTCAGCCTCAAGTGCACCACTAACAGATACAACCGTACACCGCTAACAGGACCAGGACAGGACAAGGACAACAGGACCAATTGAATTGCTTGTGCTAACTGGCATCCCTCAGATTTCCAGAAGCCTTACCTGGTTGTGCTAACTAACTGACATCCCTCATCCCTCGCTGTGTATCCCCACCCCCACCCCCAAAACCCCAGTTGTGCTAACTAACTGACATCCCTCATCCCTCGCTGTGTACCCCCACCCCCACCCCCAAACCCCAGATTGTCTAACTACTGACTCCCTCATCCCTTCCACCCCCCCCAAAACCCCAGTTGTGGCTAACTAACTGACATCCCTCATCCCTCGCTGTAACCCCCAACCCCCACCCCCAAACCCGTTGTGCTAACTAACTACAGCAAAATCCCTCATCCCTCGCTGTGTACCCCCACCCCCACCCCCAAAAACAAACCCCATTTTTTGGGCTAACTAACTGACAGCCTCATCCCTCGCTGTGGTCCCCCACCCACACCCCGCGAAAATCCCAGGTTTGCTAACTAACGACAATCCCTCATACCCTCTGCTGTGTAACCCCACCCCCACACCCCCAAAACCACCCAGTTGTGCTTAAGCTAAACCGCCTCTCCCGTCATTCCCTCAGTTGCACAAACCTTACCTTATCAACAACACCTGATGGGATATCCAACTGGCTGCGCAGATCTTCCAAATAATCTGACCTATCCGTGAGTTGGCCTGCCAAGGGAAGAGGGCAGTTGATGGTTGGCCAGGTTATATATTTAAACAAATGATTTGATAAATTCCGGGTAATTTTCGATGGTTGGTCAGGTGAAAAGGGAAGAGGGTACTTGATGGTTATTCAGGAGGAGCAGATCTTCCAAAGCAGCTGACCTATTAGTAGGGAACGGCAAATCATATGATGTTGACCAAAGACGAGTATGATATCATATGATATCATACAAAAATCATATGATTCAATATCATATGATATGATGCCCCAGGCCAAAGTTACCTAGTCAGACCGCCGGCATCATATGATATCATATGATGACATGATATCATACTGCCGATCCCTACCTATCAGTGGGTCGGCCTGCTTAGGGGAAGAGGAACAAGTCCTATGCAGCGTCGCAAGCGACGCGGGAAATTGGTTGAGTGCGTTAGCAACGGAACTACAGGTGGCAACAATGGAGCTGACCAAAGCCAGTCAGTTATGATACAGTTGGCTGATGTGTCAGCCTTCATCTCGGTTGTCGGTCGGTCGGACAAGGGGGTGAATCTTGGGGCTCCAGCCCCCCAGGAGGGGGGGCTCCCCCAAAGATGATGGCTGACCATGAGAAGCAAACCCAAAGAAGCTGACCTATCAGTGAGTTTACATCCCCATCCAAGCCACCCCACCCTACCCACCCTTCCCTTCCTTCCCCACCCATGCCACCCCACCCTCTTCCCCACATCCCCCAACCTCCCTTCCCTTCCCTTCCATCCCCACCCGCCCCCACCCTTCATACCCCTTCCATCACCCTCCCTTCACTTCACTTCCCTTCCATCCCCACCCGCCCCCACCCTACAAATCCCTTTCCTCACCCTCCCTTCCCTTCCATCCCCACCCACCCCCACCCTACATATCCCTTTCCTCACCCTCCCTTCACTTCCCTTCCATCCCCACCCGACCCCACCCTACATATCCCTTTCCTCACCCTCCCTTCACTTCCCTTCCACCCCCACCCGCCCTACGTATCCCTTTCCTCACCCTCCCTTCACTTCCTTTCCATCCCCACCCGACCCCACCCTACATACCCCTTCCCTCATCCCTCCCTTCCCTTCCATCCCCACCCGACCCTACTCACCCCTTCCCTAACCCTTCCTTTCCTTCCATCCCCACCCAAGCCATTCCACCCTACTCACCCCCTCCCTTCACTTCTCTTCCCTTCCATCCCCACCCAAGCCACTCCACCCCCTTCCCCCACCCTTCCTTTCCTTACACCCCCACCCAAGCCATTCCACCCTACTCACCTCCTCCCTCCACTTCTCTTCCCTTCCATCCCCACCCAAGCCACTCCACCCCCTTCCCCCACCCTCCCTTCACTTCCCTTTCATCCCGACCCAAGCCACCCCACCTACTCAGCCCTTTCCTCACCCTTTCCTCCCTCCCCTTCCAAGTCACCTCATTCTACTCACCCCTTCCCTCCTTACATCCCCACCCTTCTCACCCCTTCCCTCTTAACCCCATCCAAGCCACCCCACCCTACTCACCCCATCCCTAACCCTTCCCTCCCCATCCAAACCACCTCACCCTACCCACCTGCGCGCATAATGTCCTTGACCTCATCCTTGTACACATCCTCAGAAGCAGAGCGATGCACTGCACCAATATCTGTCTCGTCCATGCCCAGCAGCACGCCCAACAGCGACAGTCGCTTCAACTCCGCCTCCCTCACCGACGACCCATCCTCTAGTTTCTCCTGCCCCACAGGCAGCTTCGCCTCAGCAGACATGTAGTACATCAAGTACTTCTTGTACAAGCTGGATCGAACGTTCGTGTCCACTTCATTCTTCAGCGTCAACTCGACCTGTCCGGCTGACTCCTCGGCAGCGACATCAGCCGCAGGGGCTTCGCCAGCGTAACTCTTAGCATGCGCCAAGAGAGGTGTCACCACCAGGGAATTGAATTTCAACATCCTTTTCATAATGAGCGGGGCCGTCTTCCTGTCCTGTCCAGGCTTCACGGTTTCCGCCACAAACGTCCTGAACTTCTCAATAGTAGCCTGTTGCAGGTTCTCCTGCACCACAACGCTATCGATCTGCAAGTTCTTGACCACGGCGTCCATCTTTGCAAGCTCCTCTCCAGTGACAGCCTTGGCCCCTGCCCTGAAGATATCACCCAGCACCTCCTTCAGCTCCTTGCCTACGGTGTCCCGCTGGGCCCTAATAACAATCTCAGGGGTCAGGCACAACATCTTGCGCATGCGATCAAGGTCGGAAGAGTCAGCTGCGTTGAACTGCTTTTTCTGACTCAGCAGGGTGGTCAGCTTCTGCTTGTACAGCTCTAGGTGGAGTTCTGTAGAAGCTTCCGAGGAGAACTTTGCCTGTTTGCAGCAATGAGAAGTGAATGATAGTGAATGATAGACCCTTGTTCGTTTATTTGTGATATTAACTAATGTATGATACGCGCATACACACGTAAATGTGATATACACAAATATGTGCTTGTACAGCTCAAGGTGGAGCTCTTTAGAAGCTTCTGAGGAGAACTTGGCCTACTTGCAGTAGTGGCACACATGTGAGTGAGTGCTTGCTCATAGATCTTAGTTTGTTCCACCTTCTGTGTGTGCAGCTGGAGGTGAAGCTGCATATAAGCTACCGAGCAGAACTTGGCCTGATTGCAGCGATAACAAGTGAATGATAGTGAATGATAGAGCCGTATTCAGTTATTTGTGATATTAAATTATTATATGATACGCTCATACACACGCAAATGTGATACAGACAAATAATTACTAATATGTGCTCGTGGGGCCTTCTCCCCCACCTCCCCTCCCCACACGCACCTGCCCTCCTGGGCCTTGCCCCCCACCTCCCCTCCTCACACACACCTACCCCTGTGGGACCATCCACCCAGCCTCCAACCCCCCACCCCACCAAGCCCACCCCTACCTACCTTCTTAACCAAACCTTCCAAAATAACAACAGGGTTACCAGCCTCGACCCCCCACCCCACCAAGCCAACCCCCCACCCCACCAAGCCCACCCCTACCTACCTTCTTAACCAAACCTTCCAAAATAACAACAGGGTTACCAGCCTCGACCCCCCACCCCACCAAGCCAACCCCCCACCCCACCAAGCCCACCCCTACCTACCTTCTTAACCAAACCTTCCAAAATAACAAAAGGGTTACCAGCCTCGACCCCCCACCCCACCAAGCCAACCCCCCACCCCACCAAGCCAACCCCTACCTACCTTCTTAACCAAACCTTCCAAAATAACAGCAGGGTTCCCAGCCTCGTCAATCTTCCTGCTAACCACCACCTCCTTCAAAAGCTTCTTGTACAGGCGACCTGACATCTCCTCCCTCAGCCTCGCAGCATCAGCTGAAGAGATGCACATAATCTTCTGCAACTCCTTGAGTTCAGCTTCCAGCTTGTCGGGGAACTCGCCCAACAGGTCCAGCTGCTCTCCGAGATAGGCCTTCAGGGTTTAGGGTTTAGGGTTTAGGGGGGTTGAACACAGGTAGAGGGAAGCTGGTCAGCACTTGGGTTTAGGTGGTTCAGGTTTAAATGGTTTAGGATTTGGGTGGTTGAGAGTTTAGGTGGTTTAGGTTTAGGTGGTTCAGGTTGTTGAGGAAACGATGTGCTGACCAGCTTAGTGCTGACCAGCCCAGTGCTGACCAGCTTCCCCCTACCTTGTATATGTCCATCAGCTCCCTGCTTTTGCCGGCAGGCATGGGCTGGGTCAAGTAGCTTTTCTCGATAGTGGGGCGCCCCAAACCGGGGACCAGGCCCTCCTCATCGGCCAAGGCGACCAGTTTGTGGGAGTAGTCCAGAATGTGGCGGACCTCCTCACACAAGCCAGCTATGTCCTTGTTCTTGCCTGGATAAGTGGGAAGAGGTGGGTTTAGTGGGGCTTGACCAGAAGCAATGGGAGTCTGTGGGTGCAGCAGGGCGGTTGCATGCAATCAGCTGGTGGGAGTAGTTCAGAATGTGGCGGACCTCCTCACACAAGCCGGCGATGTCCTTGTTCTTGCCTAGATAAGTGGGAAGAGGTGGGTTTAGTGGGGGCTTGACCAGAAGCAATGGGAGTCTGTGGGTGCAGCAGGGCGGTTGCATGCAATCAGCTGGTGGGAGTAGTTCAGAATGTGGCGGACCTCCTCACACAAGCCGGCGATGTCCTTGTTCTTGCCTAGATAAGTGGGAAGAGGTGGGTTTAGTGGGGCTTGACCAGAAGCAATGGGAGTCTGTGGGTGCAGCAGGGCGGTTGCATGCAATCAGCTGGTGGGAGTAGTCCAGAATGTGGCGGACCTCCTCACACAAGCCGGCGATGTCCTTGTTCTTGCCTAGATAAGTGGGAAGAGGTGGGTTTAGTGGGGCTTGACCAGAAGCAATGGGAGTCTGTGGGTGCAGCAGGGCGGTTGCATGCAATCAGCTGGTGGGAGTAGTTCAGAATGTGGCGGACCTCCTCACACAAGCCAGCGATGTCCTTGATCTTGCCTGGATAAGTGGGAAGAGGTGGGTTTAGTGGGGCTTGACCAGAAGCAATGGGAGTCTGTAGGTACAGCAGGGCGGTTGCATGCAATCAGCTGGTGGGAATAGTCCAGAATGTGGCGGACCTCCTCACACAAGCCAGCGATGTCCTTGTTCTTGCCTGGATCAGTGGGAAGAGGTGGGTTTAGTGGGGCTTGACCAGAAGCAATGGGAGTCTGTGGGTGCAGCAGGGCGGTTGCATGCAATCAGTTGGTGGGAGTAGTCCGGAATGTGGCGGACCTCCTCACACAAGCCGGCGATGTCCTTGTTCTTGCCTGGATTAGTGGGAAGAGGTGGGTTTAGTGGGGCTTGACCAGAAGCAATGGGAGTCTGTGGGTGCAGCAGGGCGGTTGCATGCAATCAGCTGGTGGGAGTAGTCCAGAATGTGGCGGACCTCCTCACACAAGCCAGCAATGTCCTTGTTCTTGCCTGGATCAATGGGAAGGGAAGGGGTCAAATCATTGTAATCAGGATCAGGATCTTCACGCTCTTGTCCATCACCAACATGTGAACAAACCCTCACCAATCCCCCCCCCACCACCACCATCACCACACACACACCCGTCCACCTCCAGTCACAACCACCCAGCCTAACGCTTATCTGCCATCTTGGCACAACCTCAAGGCACTTCTCCAGTCGGCCCTCATCATGCTTGCACACGCACTCCTGGATCAGGACCTTCACGCTCTCATCCATCACCAACATTAGAACAAACCCTCACCAATCCCCCCCCCCCCACACACACACACACACATACACACCCATCCCCCAGCCCATCCCACATCCAGTCACAACCACCCAGCCCAACGCTTATCTGCCATCTTGGCACAGTCTCAAGGCACTTCTCCAGTCTGCCCTCAACGTGCTTGCACTTGTACTCCTGGATCAGGACCTTCAAGCTCTTGTCCATCACCAACATTAGAACAAACCCTCACCAATCCACGAACATCCCTCCCCCCCCCCCCCACACACACACACACACACACACACACACACACACAACCATCCCCCAGCCCATCCCACCTCCAGTCACAACCACCCAGCCCAACACGTACCTGCCATCTTCACAACCTCAAGGCATTTCTCCAGTCGGCCCTCAACGTGCTTGCACATGTACTCCTCGATAAAGAGCTTCACGCTCTCGTCCATCACCTTGACGGCCAGCTGGTACTCGCGCAGCTCGTGGAGGAACACCCTGAAGCAAACACACAGATAAACAGACAATGAGACTGGTGTTGGTGTTGGTGGTGTTGGTGGTGTGGTGTGTTGATGGTGTGTTGATGGTGGTGTGGTGTTGGCGGTGTGAAGGTGGTGGTGGTGTTGGTGGTGTGTTGATGGTGGTGTGTTGATGGTGGCGTGGTGTTGGTGGTGTGGTGGTGTTGGTGGTGTTGGTGGTGTGGACATTGGCGTAGACAATAACATGAACACAGACAATGACACTAAAATTGACACAGACTGGCTTGCGCAGCTTTTGGAGGAAGACCCTGAAGCAGCAAGAGATGTGCTACCTAGTTGTTTGGGCAAGTGGTCTGAAGCTTGGATGTATGCGAATAGAGTGCTGCAAAAGATGGGTTGATGATATTGGTGTAAGACTCTGAAGCAGCAAGAGATGTGTTATCAATAGTTGTTTGGGCAAGTGGTCTGAAGCTTGGATGTATGCGAATAGAGTGCTGCAAAAGATGGGTTGATGATATTGGTGTAAGACTCTGAAGCAGCAAGAGATGTGTTATCAATAGTTGTTTGGGCAAGTGGTCTGAAGCTTGGATGTATGCGAATAGAGTGCTGCAAAAGATGGGTTGATGATATTGGTGTAAGACTCTGAAGCAGCAAGAGATGTGTTATCAATAGTTGTTTGGGCAAGTGGTCTGAAGCTTGGATGTATGCGAATAGAGTGCTGCAAAGATGGGTTGATGATATTGGTGTTAGACTCTGAAGCAGCAAGAGATGTGTTATCAATAGTTGTTTGGGCAAGTGGTCTGAAGCTTGGATGTATGCGAATAGAGTGCTGCAAAAGATGGGTTGATGATATTGGTGTAAGACTCTGAAGCAGCAAGAGATGTGTTATCAATAGTTGTTTGGGCAAGTGGTCTGAAGCTTGGATGTATGCGAATAGAGTGCTGCAAAAGATGGGTTGATGATATTGGTGTAAGACTCTGAAGCAGCAAGAGATGTGTTATCAATAGTTGTTTGGGCAAGTGGTCTGAAGCTTGGATGTATGCGAATAGAGTGCTGCAGAAGATAGGTTGATGGTATTGGTGAAAGACCCTTTTCATCCCCCACCCCGCCTCCAACCAACCCCAACCTATGGACCAGACCAAGTGCCTCTCTCCATTCCCCTGCTCACCCAAAACACCCTCAACAAAATCTGTACCCTGAACACAATACGCAATACAAAATCTGTACCCTGAACACAATACGCAATACAAAATCTGTACCCTGAACACAATACGCAATACAAAATCTGTACCCTGAACACAATACGCAATACAAAAATGGTCTGTGTGTCTCGGCACTTCCGTGGGATTATCTGCTCAACCCTTTTCACCCCCGCATCCCCCTCTCCCCCCAACCCCATCCCATGGACCGGAAGTGCCTCTCTCCTTTCCCCCTGCTCACCCAAAATACCTCAACCAAACCTGAACCTCACAACACAGTACACTTACAAAAATCCATATTATAAGTAGATTTTTAGGCTACAAGCAGCAGCTTATAGGCAGATCCCTGAGCCAGCCACTGGGCAGAGCCCCAAGATTTCACAAGTGCTAGAAAGTAATAGCGTCAGCTTGCAGATGCACTGCGTTGCTTTAGGTTTCACAAGTAGAGTAGCAAGCCAAGAGAGCTACCCAGAAGCTGCCGTCCGTAGTCCAAAAGAAAAACTATGAGCTGCCCAGCAACCCACTGGCGGCCAAGCGGCCAAGGCCTGAACACCAAGCGTGTTACTTAGCACGTAGTGAAGCCTCTGCTGGTTAACAGAGAAGCACACCATGGCAAGTAAATAACACATCCCCCCCCCCCTCCTGAACACTTGAAGTCAAAATTTCAGGGACTTAGAAAAAATCAGAAGGGCCTCAAATTCTTCAAAGTCCAAAGTGGTCAAGGACTTCGAGAATTCAAGAGAGGGCTCCAATCCCCCCCCCACCCCACCCCCCCACCCACCCCCAGCGGCACCTGCACCCAATGTTCGTCTCTCTCCTTCCCTCCTTGCCCCAAACTTACTAACACCCAAACCGACTCACCCCCCTCCCAGCAGTTCCAGTCGGCAGGGATGCATCCATCCTGCTGGTCCAGATGGGCCATAAGGATAAGCTATTGCATATTTTGCTATTTCCACTCTCCTCCACACCCAAAGCTTCAAAAAACTAAACCGACACATACGGCATATCCCTCCCGGCAGTACCTGTCGGCAGGAATGTATCCGCCCAGCTGTTCCAGATGTGCCCTGAAGATGATCTTGGCATTGTCACGGCGTGCTACATAGAGGTGAGAGTCTGTGAGCTTGAAGATGCGGCGCCACGGGAGCAGGAAGGATGCCTTTTGCTCTCCAAACACCAGGTGGGACACATACACGAGGCGCTGGAAGGCCTAGGGGAAGGAGAGGTTGGGTTGGGTTGGGTTTGGGTGGGGTGGTTGGGTTGGGAGGGGTAGGTTGGGAGGGGTTGTGAGGGGGTAAAGAGGAAAGTTGGGGTTGGGATGGGTTAGAGGGGCAGAGGGGAAAAGGTTGGGTTGGTTTGAGGTTGGTTGGGAGGGGTATAGGGGGAAAAGCTGGGTTGTAGATGGTTGGGAGGGGATTAGGAGGACAGGTTGGGTTAAGGAGGAGGTTGGGAAGGGTTGACGGGGGATGCTGGGGATAGAGGGGGACATGTTGGGGTGGAGATGGTAGGGAAGGGTAGAGTGGGGAAGGTTGGGTTGAAGATGGTGGAGGTGGGGGCGCCGGGGCGGGGGGTAGTATCCAACTTTTCACCTAGTCACTTCAGTCAGTCGGTCAATCATGTGTGTGTGCGTGTGTGTATGTGCGTGTATGTGAGTGTTTGTGTGTGTGTGTGTGTGTGTGTGTGTGTGTGTGTGTGTGTGTGTGTGCATGCGCGTGTGTGCGTGCTTGTGTGTGTGTGTGTGTGTGTGGTTGGGTGGGCGGGGAGTCCAACATCATGACTCCACCCTTAACACGGTATGTATGCTGTTACAGTCCAAGGGTAGGCCATATAGGCTGAAGAGAATTGACCAACCATGATATCAGGCGGGCCTACAATGGAAAACTAACCGATGAACTGGACCCCACACAGTTGTTTTTCTGTCGTGGGCCCTGAGTTCGTGCTACAGCGATAATCTGTTAACATTATGACCACACCCACAACATGATGCCTCTTTGTACCACCACTTCAACGTCTGTCACTTTCTGACAATACACAAAAGGAACAGTGGCTTGTCTTCTATTCTTGTGTTCAATATTTCTCCGGGTGGATCCTATATTGGAATTAGGGTGTATAGTTAAGGGTTTAGGGTTAAAACAAAACCCAGAGTAGTATGGGGTATGACCACACCCACAACATGAAGCCTAATTCCACAACCTTCACATTCTGTCCACACCCAAAAGGATCAGTGGCTTATCTACTAATTGATTGTTTAACATATTCTGGTTGGGCGAATAGTTCAATGGTTGATCATTTTGCTGGACTGAAGAAGGTGCTGGGTTCGAATCCCTGTGGGTGCGCTTTAGTGTTCGCAGTAGCTGTCAACCGCCATGGTAGCACTGTCCAGGTAACGAAGCAGCCCGTTCTTTACCGCTGAAAGACAGGGCTCCCTTGATACCACGCCCCACCAGGCGTTATCATTATTGTTTAACATTTACACAGGAGAATCCTATATTGAATGAGTAGTATGGGGCAGCTAGTTAGCCTTGCCCCACTTGTTATATACTTATGTTACTGCTTAGGATGTTATTTTGACAGAGACGTTGATAACCAATGGACTCAATGGATTCTGAACATTTTGATGGATTTAGAATTATCTGATTTTGAACAGACCTTGCCCTGCTCACATTGCTGCTTTGGATGTAATTTTGACAGAGACATTGACAACCAATGGATTTTGAACATTTTGATGGATTTTGAACAAATTAATGCTGCACAAACCTTGCGCTGCTCGAACCGCTGGAAGCGATCCTTGGTATTTACTTATGTTACTTCTTTTGATGTAATTTATACACAGACGTTGACAGCAAATGGATTCGATGGATTTTTGACAGACCTTGCGCTGCTCAAACTGCTGAAAGCGATTCTTGGTAAATACTTGTGTTACTTCTTTGGATGTAATTTTGAACATTTGATGGATTTTGAATTTTCTGATTTTAAACAGACCTTTCGCTGCTCGAATTGCTGCTTTAGACGTCATTTTGACAGAGACAATGAAAACCAAAGGATCCAATGGATTTTAAACATTTTGATGGTTTTGAAAAAATAGATTTTGAACAGACCTTGCGCTGCTCAAACTGCTGGAAGCGATCCTTTGTCTCATCCTTCTGGCGGTACAGTCGCCTTCCCAAATCCACGTGCACGGGTGCGGCATCCTCATCAGGCAAGCCCAGGGCATTCTTGAAAGCAATCAGTTTGTCGGCTTCATCACCTCTGCAACAAGAAGCCCATGTACGTATGTCAGCCAAGGCAGAAGCCCATGTACGTGTGTCAGCCAAGGCAGAAGCCCATGTACGTGTGTCAGCCAAGGCAGAAGCCCATGTATGTATGTACGTATGTATGTATGTATGTATGTATGTATGTATGTATGTATGTATGTATGTATGTATGTATGTATGTATGTTACAGTCCAGGGGTAGGCCAAATAGGGGTAGGCCAAGAAGCCCACAATGACAATAAATCAGTATGCTCTTCAAACGTATGCATTGGATAAACACCACCAAGAGGTGTAAGGTGCATTCACCCCATGTAAGGTAGCCACAATGGGGTGAATGCAACTTGCAGCATGGGCTTACCCTGTACCACAGCTCAGTGCAGCACAGCACAGTGAAGCACAGCTCAGTGCAGCACAGCACAGCACAGCAAATCACAGCACAGCACAGCAAAGCAAAGCACAGTGCAGCAAAGCACAGTGCAACACAGCATAGCACAGCGTGGGTGTGAGCTCTTCTGGTCTGAGGTACGCCAAAGACAGGGAGTATACTCTCTGCTACAAACAGCCCATGCATGCCCAGCATGTAGAGGCTACCCACATCCCCTAAGGAGCTATTATAAGGTGGACATATCTTAAGGCACATGGGAAGTCCCTAGAGCCTAGTTGGTTACCCCTGGACTTTAAATATACATACAGAATAAAAATACTTACATTAAATAAAATAAATATGAATACAGCATAAAATACATACAGCATACAAATGCATGCATACAGCATACGATTAAATACTAAAAGCATACAAATGCATGCATGCAGCAAACAAATGCATGCACACAGCATAAAATGCATACGCACCGGAGCTGGTTCTCCTCGACAGGGATGAGATACTCCAAATACTGGGAGTACACTCTCTGCAGCCCATCCAACTCCTTCTCTTGCATGTTGATGCCGTAGTTGGAGCCCACAGCAGAAACTGTTTCCTCAGAGAGAAAGCTGGGGTCAGGCAGCAGTACAATCTGATTGTACAAGTCCACAACGGCACCGCCGTCACGCAACTTCTTCACCGGGACGCAGGCGGCTGCAGCGGCTGATCCGAAGACCACAGCAGCGAGAGCAGCAGCGGCGTCCCTGTTCCCTGATGCTTCTGCTTGGCGGGTGTGGCAGTACAGGGAAAGGTTCGGTTTGGTTTGGTTTGGGTAGGATGGGTGCGAGTGGGTGGATTGGGTTGGGTTGGGTAGGGGGGGGCAGGGGTAGGGGTGGGGGTGGGGGGGTGGGGGGGGTCTAGCGGCTGCGGCCCTGTTTCCCGATGCCTCTGCTTGTAGGATGCGGTGGAACGGTGAGAGAAAGTGGAGCAAGGGGTGAGGTTATCAGGGTCACACGTGGGTGTGACGGGGGGGAGGATGGGGGGGGGGGGGGGGGGGGGGGGGGGGGCCATGTGAGGTAAGGTTTACAGGGTATGATGAGTGTGCGTAGGTGCGTGGGGGGTAAGGTTTACAGGGTATGATGAGTGTGTGTGTGTGGGGGGGGGGGGGGGGGGGGGGGGGAGGGGGGGGGTAAGGTTACAGGGTATGATGAGTGTGAGCGTGTGTGTGTGTGTGTGAGAAGAGGGGGGGGGGAGGGGGGGGGGGGCATGAGGGAGTCTTTAAGTATGCATGTATCTATGTGAGTGGTATGTTACAGTCCAGGGGTGGACAAAAAGCTGGCGGCTGCAGCGGCTGTGCTATGGACCACAGCACCAACAACCGCGCCGGCGGCCTTGTTCCTGACTGCTCTTCTTGGCGGGTGTGGCAGTACAGTGGAAGGAAGGAGAGCAAGGGGGTGGGGGTTACAGGGTCAAATGAGTGTGTAGGGGGGGGGGGGGGGGGGGGGCATGAGGGAGTATGCACGTATGCATGTATCTATGTGTGTGGTATGGTACAGCCCAGGGATAGCCAATAAGGCTCACGGAAGAGATGAAATGGTACAGGATCATATGGGGGGGGGGGGTGAGAGAGGGTATGTGCTAGAAAGGTGATGTGGAAACATTGAAAATCGTGCTAGAGGCTGATGCAAGCCCTGATAGTATAGCGCATTACAAATCTCTTGCAAAACAATTGAGGGTGATAACCCACCAGGGGAAAACAGTTGCTCTACACTTTACTCTTCTCTATCTACTTTTGTGGTATGTTACAGCCCAGGGGTAGCCATTAAGGCTCAAGGGAGAGATGAAGGGGTAAAGGATGATATGAGGGGGGTACACCATCAAGAGACAAGTGTCACACAAGGACACACAATGTCACACAATGTCACACGAGGATACACTATGTCACATTAAGTCACACAAGGACAAACAATGGGGTGAAGGATTGATATTTCCAAGGGTAGGGTAGGAGCAGACGGATTGTATTGAAGGGAAGGCTCCAAAATATAGATAGATAGATAGATAGATAGATAGATAGATAGATAGATAGATAGATAGATAGGTAGATAGGTAGATAGGTAGTTAGATAGATAGATAGATAGATAGATAGATAGATAGATAGATAGATAGATAGATAGATAGATAGATAGATAGATAGATAGATAGATAGATAGGTAGATGGATAGATAGATAGCAAGGGTAGCCTACATATGTGGGTGGGTGGGGTGGGTGGGTTAAGATTAGACCCACCTACGGCAGCCTGCACCTGTTCCAGAGAAGGGGATTGCATGGGTAAGCTGGTGACAGAAGTGGATCGCATGGGTGGGTTAAGATTAGAAGTGGATTGCATGAGTAAGGTGGTTGCAGAAGTGGACTGCATGGGCAAGGTGGTGGGAAAGGTGGATCGCATGGGTAGGTCGGCGGGTAGGTGGTCAGAAGTGGATTGCTAGGACGGGGTAGTGAAACAAGCGGATTGCATGGTTAGGGTGGTTTAGGGTTAAATAAATAAGTGGACTGCATGGGCAAGGTGTTGAGAAAGTGGATTGCATGGGTAGGGTGAGATCAGAAGTGGGCCGCGTGGTGAAAGAAGTGGATTGCATGGGGAATGTGTTGATAAAAGTGGAGTGTATGGGTAGGGTGGGATCAGAAGTGGGTCGCATGGGCAGGGTTAGATTATCCTAGTCAGCCACCTATGCTGCTGCTTACCTGATGCAACACCTCTGCCAGCCAAGGAGCCGGCAAATGCGGAAGCACCAACGACAGCTGCGAGTGCAGCATAGAAGATAGGTAGGGGAAGGCTAGTCAAGGCCCCCTGCAGTCCATCCTTGGGCAGAGCCTCGGGGAAAGCCCTCTTCTCATCCTCAGGGGTCCAGACAGACTCGGCCTGGGTTTGGGGGGGGGGGGGGGGGGGGGGGGGGGGGGATGGGGGAGGTTCGCTTTATCATATTCTGCAGCATTATTCTGCATCGAGTAGCATCAAGCACTCGCTTCTGCTGAGGGCTCTGGGCGTAGGAGCTTGGGGGTGGGGGGCATCGCCTACCTCTACAGGTGCGACAGACTCGACATCAGCTGCAGCTTGTCGAATCAAACGGTAGGCAGGACGCAGTCCAATTGCAGGGCTAGCGTGCACTAAGCGCGGCGACCGGGCGATCGGAAGGGTGGGTCGACGGGTGAGCATCGCAGCAGCACCCCGTGCAGACTTATACAATTGGGGGTAGAGCGGAGGAATTATATGCTACGGAGCGGGAAACAGGAATTGACGCGATTGGTGGGGGCTGCGATGAGTTCCTGTTGAGTGAGCGCGGCTGGACGATGGAAAGATCTGTTCTAGGTCCAGAGATAAGGGCATAGCGACTTTTGGCTGCGGAGCAACCGACTTAACCGCTTTGGTCCAGCTCCAGATCAGACACGAATCGCACTGATGAAGACTGCGTGTGCACATGCATGTGGGGTGGAGGGCGATAATAGCGCACATGAGCCTCTGTCATTTAATCGGTGATTCAATCAGGCGTCCATGTGCATAGAAGAGAGGTGCATCGTATGTCGTGGTTCGTGAATAACGGTGCAACACTTCGTTTTGTTAGCCTTCGTCTTCGCTTTCACATCAGGCCTGTTTTGTCTAAGCTCTGACTTTAAATGTACCAGACTTCAAGTTCCCTTGCCATTTCTGATGCCTTCCCGTCGCGAGGCCTACGCTGACAGCTTGCCAATTCTGCCCACCTGGCAGAAGTGAAGTTGAAGTACATCTCGTCCATGCTCTGCCGGTACGCTCGCGCTCGGGGCTAATTAGCTGCAGGATGCGGGTGGGATAAGATGGAGGAACAGTCCGGCAGGTAGCCCACTAGGGGTGTTATCAGAAACGTGGGCTGCGATGTGGGGAAACCTGACGTCATGGTTATTCAAAGAATAAAGATCCAGGTTTCTCACTCGACAGAATACCCGCGGAAGCTTTGGCTACGGTGAGGGAACTTGGAAGCATGTTCCTGAAAATACTTTTGTTACATTACACAGTCATCGGCAGGCCATTGCTGAACTAGGGCGCGCAGAGCTTAGGCCCATGGCGCCACTTTAATGTAAGGGCAACGACGCTTTCGGCGAATTTCATCTTCCATACTGCATCATAGCAAGAGTACTTGGGCTCAACTTTAATTGCATCTTCTCAGACAGCTCTATGTCTAAGGCCAGGCTCGGTGGTGGAGCGAGATCGGAACTCGGGTCAGAGCCAGGCTGGTGATCTATTCCCGGTGTGCGACGTTCAAATGGTTAAGTCATCGGACCAAGTTGCAAGCTTTGTTTAGGTAGCCACAGAGCATACTTGGGGGATGCATAGGGTACACCTACATGTAGGGGGGAAGGTCTAGCTCGGCTTCATGGGGACCATAAGCACTCCCCACATAGGCAAGCCTTAATGGGGGTGCCTAGGCAGTGTCATGTGGCATATATCTGCAAGTACATGGCACATGTTGCACACCTTGCAGCTCTACCTCCTATGGATGTGTACTCCATGTATTCCCCAAACAGGCCACATGGGCACCCAACCATAGCTTGCAACTTGGTCCGTTCACTTGTACGTTTTTAAGTTCCACCCTTGGTTTGTACGTGTAACGTGAATAGCCTATTTACATCAAATTTGAGGCATGGGAATACAAGCAGAACCCAGCAAAAGGATGGCCATGCACCACATCATTAAATTACTTGTAAAAAGGCCCTACTGCAGCCCATACACAATGTGATGAATCCATCTTCACATGAAATATACAAAAATAAACATAAATGGGCTTAAACTTTGGGGACCCTAGCCCGCTCCACTCCCCCCCCGTCCCCCGTCCCCGTCCCTCGGGTGTTGTGGAGTGGGCTAGATTTATTTTAGTTATTTGGGGGGGCATTATAATTGGGGGGGGGGGGGGGGGGGGTCTTCCGACCGATCCTCAAATACGAAGCGATGGGTACAAGGCAAATCAAAGAATAAAATGAAATATAAGGCAAAGCATATAATGCCCAGGGGGGTCAATGCTGGTGCTAGCTGGCTTGGCTTGGCCTAGCCTAGGTCTGGCTTTGACCTGGCTTAAATACAAAGCAAAGGATATAATGCCCCGGGGTTCTCACTCTTTTCTTTTTCGAGAAGGATTTTCGCCTCAAAAGGTGGATCTTCCTAAGCTATCCCTAAACTACAAACATTATGTGTGATTGTAGGAAAGGGTGCCTCCGGCTTAGGATGCCTTTGCATTGCTGTGCTGAACATAAAAATGTACTTCTGACCCCTGCCACCATTACAAAATAATCCATCCTGGCAACTGATCAGACTCAATTCTGCCCCCAACCTGCTGAGCCTCGGGAAAAAGAAGCAGTGAACTACCACGAGGTCTCACTCTGTACTTCCTCTTACTCGTGTTGGTTACGGCGTTGTGTGTGAGGAGAGAGAGAGAGAGAGAGAGAGAGAGAGAGAGAGAGAGAGAGAGAGAGAGAGAGAGAGAGAGAGAGAGAGAGAGAGAGAGAGAGAGAGAGAGAGAGAGAGCGCGACCCCTGGAACCTGCCCCCCCCCCCCCCCCCCCCCCCCCGCCCCCCCTCTGCCCTGGGCATAATATGTGGTGGATCTCTCGTCCAATAGCATTTATGGACTGGTATATAGTAGAGGAACACCCTAGTTCCACTCCCATGTCATTCTGAGGGCTAGAAAAAGTGCCTGAAAAGTACAGAATGTTTAGAAAATTACAGATTTTTCCATCGCCCCCCCCCCCCTCTCACGGCCCAAACTTTGGAGAACCATTACTTTTTTTCTACTAGGCCAAATTAAGGAATAATCCGGATTCTTCATCCTCTCTGTCATAGTATGATATCTACAAAGTTGGGTGATGGGGTCATTTTGGTTCGAAGTTGCCCCCCCCCCTTGACGGAGGTCCTTATTTTATGAAACAGATTAACAGAGATCAATTAGTTGTGCGAATCTTTTAGCTTTCCGGAGCGTTATGTCGTTAGCACTGACACAGGAAAGGGACTAGGACGTGTGCTTTACACACGTGATAGCATGTCAGGCGACATGGCAGGTACAAGAAGGGAAAGGCGACAGTACCTCAGGGTACTGCCGCCGCTCGGTGCCGGCCCTATCGGGCAGAGGCACTACAACGGAATCTTCCAAGCTTCCAGCGGAAGGCCTGGTGCACTACGACACTCTAGCTGGACCGGGAGAACCGGTCTATAACATCCCCCCCAATTCCTGGTATTCTTTATTTAGAAGAATTCCTGGAATTCAGGAGGTTCTAAGTATAGGGGAAGTCTAGAGTGTAAAATATTCCGACTATTTAAAAATGTGATTACCAAGAAGCACGGGGCCAAGCTTGGGAGGTAGTCACAGCAGGAGGAGAGTCCAGATGTACATGTTGAGGTACAGGGCATGAAGGGAATCCTGGTCAAAGATAGGAGGGGCACTCATGCAGGATATATTTAATCATGGACTGGATTCCAGCTGATAGCTGCCAGGAAGGGTGGTCTGGTCATGCTAGGAACTGTACGGGGTGATTCAAGAGTATCCTCTGGAGCAAGGTCTCTGTTCAGAGCTAAACAAAATTAGAAGAGAGCAGTCAGTCATGATGCAATCAAGTAATATCTAGGAAGAGTCTGGATCTTGGACTTTGGCAGGAATGGACTGCATAGGAGCTGCAGGAAGCTGCAGGATGAAAGGGGCTAGAGGGGAAAAACTTGAAGGCAAATTGCTCCGCGTGATCAAGAATATGAATGATATCAGATCAGAGGTTCTTGGTCAGAGCTTTTAGAGTTATTCCATTTTCAGCTTGCCAATGCAGCCAATCTTCTCTCTGAAGTCACAGGACTTGGCCCTGGGCAGAGCTTTCGTGAGTATGCCAGGCATGTTGGCAGCAGTGGGGATCCAGTTCAGTTTGATACCTTCTTTCTTGGACTGCTCTTTGAGGAAGTAGAACCTGGTCTCCATGTGCTTTAGTCTGGAGGACAGCTTCTCCTGGTTCCAGGCACTGAGTGCAGCTTGATTGTCACCATTAATGGTGAGAGCTGGGGGAACTATGCCTGTAGCAGAGTGTTGTAGTTTTCTCAACCACATTCCCTCTTGGGCTGCAGAGGTAGCTGCCATAAACTCAGCCTCTGCTGTGGACAGGGCTGTAGCAGATGCATGGATCTTGGATGCCCATGAGATGGTTCCCCCTTGGTTGAGGAATACAAAGCCTGTTGTGGACTTTCTTGTGATGGGGCAGGCAGCATGGTCAGAATCACAGTAGCCAATGAGGGGCTTGTTGGAGAAGGTGTAGGTGATGCCATGGTCTGGTGTATTAGACAAGTATTTGAGGATACGAGTGGCAGCTTCCATGTGATCATGCAGTGGGTGTGCACTGTGCCTTGCCAATCTGTTGACTGCTTGTGCAATGTCAGGCCTTGTGTTGACTGCAAGGTAGTTGAGGGAGCCCACAATTTGGGCAAGGGGAAGGCCAGTGTCTGGGGTATCTTTGTCAGCATAGGGCAGGGGGGCATCTGGTAGGAGAGGCACAGGGAACCTGGTGCTGTTGGGCTTAGGAAGCATGTTGTGGGCACGCAGCAGATCCTGGATGAATCTGGACTGGCAGATGTGTAAGGTGCCAGTGGATGCATTCCTTGTAATTTCATAGTCAACAAAGACAGAAGGGTCACCAAGGTCTCTAGTTTTGTACAGCTGCATGATGGTGTTCTTGTACTTGTCTAGGATGCCTTTGTCAAAGGACAGCATGAGGAAGTCATCAACCCAGAGAAGGACCCAGATGATGGGTTTGTTGGCTGGGCCAGGTAGCACAAACAGACCTTGATCTACATCTACCTCTCTGAATCCAATAGCAGTCATATCTTCTTTGACTTTGAGGTACCACTGGCGGGATGCTTGCTTTAAGCCATAGAGGCATTTCCACATGCGGCAGACTCTGTGGTCTTGTTCGAAACCAGGTGGTTGGGTGCAGTACAGTTCTTCTTCAACTATGCCATTGAGGAATGCAGTGGAGACGTCTAACTGTGCTAGGTATGCTTTGGGGTTTGCTGCCATGGAGAGGATGTAACGGATGGTGGCATGTTTGGCCACAGGGGCAAAAACTTCATCATAGTCCATGCCTGGGCGCTGGGCATATCCTTTGGCTACTAGCCTTGCTTTGTATCTGACAATTTCTCCATCAACTGATTGTTTGATGTCGAAGACCCATTTTGTTCCTATTGCTTTAGATCCTGAAGGGAGTTCTGAGAGGGACCAGATGTTCATTTCTGCAAGTGCTGCTAATTCTTCTTGCATAGCAGCTTTCCATTCTTTAGCTTGGGGACCAGAGAGGGCTTCTTTCTCATTTTTTTGAAAGATAACTTGGTCTGCAGCTAGCAAGGCTAGGAAGTTGGGTGAGTGTCTATCTCTGCCAGATCTTCTAGGTACAACTAGGGAGGAGTCTATCTCTGGTGGTGGTGAAATGTCAGGGCTTGGAGGGGTAGCTAGCTCTTGGTTTGGTAGAATGGTGGGGTTAGTGGGGTCTGCTGGTGTATTTTCCTCGGGGTTGTGTTCAGCTCCTTGTTCTACAGTGTTAATGGTGGGTGCACTGGCTGCTGGCATGAGACTGGGTGCTGTAAAGGTAGGCTGGTACACTGTGTAAAGATTGAAAGAAAGACCATCTGGGGAGCCCCACACGGGTGGGTTGGCTTGGTTCCTGGCCAGTCTGGCTTGGTAGAATTCCCTGTCTTGGAGTTCAGATGGGGTGGGAGCAGGGGGTAGCGTCATCATCACCTTCTATTGGGATATCTTCTTCATAGTTTCCTATTACCACAGCTTCTGCACCTGGGAATCCTTTCTGGCCTGCTAATTTTCAAATTCATTGAAGGTGATGTCTCTGGCATCAAAAATCCTGTGGGAAGAGTCTACTACTCTGTAGGCTTTTCTTGATTCTGAGTATCCAACGAGTCTGGTAATTTTTGCTGAGGGTGAGAACTTGAAATATCTTGACTTAGGTGGGACATGAACATATGCTGTGCATCCAATGGTCCTGATGTGATCAATCTTAGGTTTGGTTCCATAGAACATTTCGTAAGGCGTTTTGTTAGATTCAGAGGAGGGGGAGAGGTTCCTGAGGATGCTTGCATTCTTGACCATTTCTGCCCTGTACCTGTTGGGGAATTTGGATGAAAGGAGGAGTGCTGTGGATCTGTCATGCAGAGTTCTGTTGAGGCGTTCTGCTGCACCATTGGTAGATGGGTTACCTGGGACTGTAAAGTTGAGGGTGATTCCTTTTCTTTTGCACCAGTTTTTGAATCTGTTGCAGATGTATTCTAATCCATTGTCACAGAAAATGGTCCCTATTTGGTTCTGGGTGAGGACTTCATACCGTTCAAGTTCTGTGATGGTGGCACTGGCTACTGCATCCTTTGTCTTTTGAAATGTGACAATGGAGTATTTGGAGTAATCATCTAGAATGCCTTGGAAGTAGAGGCTTCCATTGAGGCTAGGGATTTTCATCTTTCCACTCATGTCAATGTGAATGATGCCCATGGGTCTGGTAGCTCTGGTATGGGATGTGGGATAGGGATTCTTGTCCATTTTTGAGAGAACACAGATTTCATAGGTTTGTTGTCTCATTTTGTTGAATGCAGAGGGGGTGATATCGTTTCCAATGACCATATCTTCTGAAGCCATCCTTGCTAAAGAACTGTATGCGAGGTGTCCTAATCTGATGTGTTGGAGTTCAGCTGTCATGGGAGTTTTCCTAGAAACGGCTGCTAGAGCTACAGCTGTAGTGTACTCTGATCCTCTGATCAGTGTAGGATCATGTTTGACCACAGGGACTATGTAGAGGCTACGTTTCTTTGGTCCTGAGATGATGACCTCGTTGTTGATGGTCATGGTGCATTCGTGAGAGTTGAATTGTACTTCCATTTTGGAGTTGTTCCTGATTGCTGATGCCATGGAGAACAAGTTGGGTGTGTTCTGATCTGAATTAAGGTGGACATTGAGGAGTTTGTGGAGTTTACCATTTTCTCCTCTGATGAGGGCTGTGCCAGACTTTGTAATGTAGGTGTGGCCAGAGGCAGTCAGGTTTTTTATAGGGTCTATGTCTTTGATGTCATAGAGGAGACTGGGGTCCCCAGTCATGTGTGAGGTAGCACCTGTGTCCATGATCCAGTTTCTGTATATGCTACGGGTGTGTTTTGTTGCATTTAGAGCATAGTGGGTACTAGGTGTGTTGTCTGGCTGTGAGGTCTGATGTCTAGAACTTGTGCAGGGATCTTCAAGAGGCTGCAGGAAATCATGATCTGTGGGTTTTGTGCAAAGAGGTGGGATGTTGAGCCACGGGAATGGCCAAGGATCTGTGTAAGGGTCCTTGACGTGCTCAAAATACCAGTCTCCATAAACATCCTTGAGCCAGGACATGAGATCTGTAGACCTATGGGAACGACAGTACTGTAATCTGAATGCTGGGGACATGTTGTTCAAGATGCAGATCTTAGCTCTGTAGTGTACTAGAGATAAAGGCAGGTCTATATTCGATTCCTCTATCACCTAAAAATCCTTAGAGATGTCCTGCAGCCATTGGTGGAATGCTGTAGCGTTGCTTGCCGATGGTGCATCCATTGGAAGGGGGGGGGGGCTTGCGAGGCCGACGGGGTTAAAGGAGATGGTGGGAGGGGAGGAGAGGGGAACTGATGGGTAGTCGCAGTGGGGGGGGGGGGGTGGGGGGGGGGGGGGGGGGGAGTTGTTGCGGGGACAACGTGCTGGTGTGTCCAGCGGGGGTGCCTGAGCGATCAGAAGTGTTTCTGGGCTTGAGATCCTTTTTCTTCGGTGGTTGCGCCAGCAACAGTTGAAGACACTGCAGATGCGCGGGAGCTCGGGATCTACGGACAGTACAACAGATTTGAGCGCATCAAAGTCTGTTATACTGTCCGTAGATCCCGAGCCCCCGCGCATCTGCAGTGTCTTCAACTGTTGCTGGCGCAACCACCGAAGAAAAAGGATCTCAAGCCCAGAAACACTTCTGATCGCTCAGGCACCCCCGCTGGACACACCAGCACGTTGTCCCCGCAACCCCCCCCCCCCCCCCCCCCCCACTGCGTCTACCCATCAGTTCCCCTCACTAATTAATAAAATGTTAGATATTTCCCTATTTCTAAGGAATAATAATTCACGACCAGCCTCATTCTGGACCTCTAAAATATTCAGGGCTCATTATCATCCTCACACGTCTGGAGGATAAAATCCAACCTATTCGTCGTTTTCTCAGGGCACATACATCACAAGCCACGCCACACAAGGTGGTTCGGTCAGACAAGTATAGAGACAGGGTATTGTGCCAGCCAGCTTTGGGTGTCTTGTACCCACACCCTGCTGAGTGTGATGCCCCAACCAACTAAGTAGACATGTGATCACAAGCCACCGGGTAGGTAGACATCCACCAAAAGCTTGCGACCATCACTGTTTGCCTTTCAACCCTTGAGACAGCTTCATATTGTCAGCCCGTTCAGACACTGGCGAAACATGCTGCCTTTGTGCGCTAGGCTGCT
>JACBWV010000610.1:23875226-24032726 GCA_013435795.1 Chlamydomonas sp. ICE-L | reverse complement strand
CTATAACAAGTCCTATGCAGCGTCGCAAGCGACGCGTAAAATTGGCGGAGTGTGTTGGCAACGGAATGAAAGGTGGCAACGATGGAGCTGACCGAAGCGGGTTAGTTACGCGACCGTTGGCTAACGTGTCGGGTGTCAATTTTTGTTTTTTTCGGTCGGACAAACGGAGAAATGAGTAAACATGGGGGGGCTCCCGCCCCCGTGGAGAGGAGGCTCTGCAAAACAATCTGTTACCTGCCTCTGCATCCGTGTCCAAGTGTGCAAGCAGACTATTATTGTTATACAAATATGTTATTATAATAATGTGTCAAGCTATACCATTCGTTTCTTATTCGGAGGTCTCATTGCATCTCCTGCCACTGCATCTGTGTCCAAGCGTGCAAGCAGACTATTGTTATTATCAAAATATATAATTATAATAATATGTCAAGCTATACCATTCGTTTCTTATTCGGAGTTCTTATTGCACAGGCAAAATTCATTTGATTAGTAAATCTGTTACCCGCCACTGCATCCGTGCAGCAAGTGTAGTGTGGTGTGGTGTAGTGTGGTGTGGTGTAGTGTAGTGTAGTGTGGAGTGGGATGGTGTGGTGTGGTGTCGTGTGGACCTCGGTTACCCGCCACTGCATCCGTGCAGCAAGTGCAGTGTGGTGTGGTGTAGTGTAGTGTAGTGTGGTGTGGGATGGTGTGGCGTGGTGTCATGTGGACCTCGGTTACCCGCCACTGCATCCGTGCAGCAAGTGTAGTGTGGTGTGGTGTAGTGTGGTGTGGTGTAGTGTGGTGTAGTGTAGTGTGGTGTGGTGTGGGATGGTGTGGTGTGGTGTCGTGTGGACCTCGGTTACCTGCCACTGCATCCGTGCAGCAAGTGTAGTGTGGTGTGGTGTGGTGTAGTGTAGTGTAGTGTAGTGTGGTGTGGTGTAGTGTGGTGTGGTGTGGGATGGTGTGGTGTGGTGTCGTGTGGACCTCGGTTACCTGCCACTGCATCCGTGCAGCAAGTGTAGTGTGGTGTGGTGTGGGATGGTGTGGTGTAGTGTGGTGTAGTGTAGTGTGGTGTGGGATGGTGTGTTGTGGTGTGGGATGGTGTGGTGTAGTGTTGTGTAGTGTGGTGCAGTGTAGTGTGGTGTGGTGTGGGATGGTGTGGTGTAGTGTGGTGTAGTGTAGTGTGGTGTGGTGTGGGATGGTGTGGTGTAGTGTGGTGTAGTGTAGTGTGGTGTGGTGTGGGATGGTGTGGTGTGGTGTCGTGTGGACCTCTGATACCTGCCACTGCATCCGTGTCCAAGCGTGCCAGCAGACGGAGCCAGTCCTGTAGCTTGGGAAGGTGGCTGGAGCTCAGCTGCTTGTAGAGGTCCCTGGAAAGAGGGAGAGGTGATAAGAAGTGATAAGTGGTGATACGTGTGTGTGTGTGTGAACGGTGATAAGAGGTGATTAGTGTGTGTGTGTGTGTGTGTGCGAGCGGTGATAAGAGGTGATTAGTGTGTGTGTGTGTGTGTGTGAGCGGTGATAAGAGGTGATAAGTGTGTGTGTGTGTGTGTGAGCGGTGATAAGAGGTGATTAGTGTGTGTGTGTGTGTGAGCGGTGATAAGAGGTGATTAGTGTGTGTGTGTGTGTGTAAGCGGTGATAAGAGGTGATTAGTGTGTGTGAGTGTGTGTGTGTGAGCGGTGATAAGAGGTGATTAGTGTGTGTGTGTGTGTGTGTGTGAGAGAGAGAGTGGTGATAAGAGGTGATTAGTGTGTGTGTGTGTGTGAGAGCGGTGAGAAGAGGTGATAAGTGTGTGTGTGTGCGTGTGTGTGTGAGAGCGGTGATAAGAGGTGATAAGTGTGTGTGTGTGTGTGTGTGAGAGAGAGAGTGGTGATAAGAGGTGATTAGTGTGTGTGTGTGTGAGAGAGCGGTGAGAAGAGGTGATAAGTGTGTGTGTGTGCGTGTGTGTGTGAGAGCGGTGATAAGAGGTGATTAGTGTGTGTGTGCGTGTGTGTGAGAGAGCGGTGATAAGTGTGTGTGTGTGCGTGTGCGAGAGAGAGCGGTGATAAGAGGTGAAAAGTGGCGACCAGAGGTGATACAAGGTGATACATGGCAAATGATGGTGATACAAGGCATTTAAGAGGTGTGATACAATCATTTACTCCAATTCTCATATCAATAAAGGATGCATTTTGTGCATTTATTTTATTTTATTATTACTTGGCAAGTTCAGAAGTCTAATGCAACACTGCAAATTTGATTTTAGAGGCAATACGAGGTGGTAGATATTACTGTACAGTACTGTATGAAATGTGGAAGCACTGTCTGAGGGGAAGGTGGCTTGAGCGAAGTTGCCTGCAAAGGTCCCTGAAAGGAGGGAGAGGTGATAAATGTTCTGTGTGTAATGTTACACTCTTCTTTAGGGGGTGGCCAAATAGGCTAGCAGGGTCTACACTTTGTAAGAGGAGAATTAAGTAGGGCATGAGTGTGCTATAGCTTGGGAATGTGGCTTGAGCGAAGTTGCTTGCAAAGGTCCCTGAAAGGAGGGAGAGGTGATAAATGTACTGCCATCACTGTAACGTATGATTGGCATGATTGGTATCGCTACCGGAGGCCCGTTTTGACAAATGGTTCAATGGTGGGTGGTGGGTGGTGGTGTTGGTTGTGTTGAGCACTGCACATACAGATGCTAGTCAATGGTGGGTGGTGGGTGGTGGTGTTGGTTGTGTTGAGCACTGCACATACAGATGCTAGTCGAATCTGTCGCGCAAATTAGAGCCGCTGGAGCCAGATTCGAATGGTTGAGCTCGTTGAACCAATGAAGGTGCTGGGTTTGAATCCCTACAGGTGCGCATTAGTCTTCGCGGTCGCTGTCAACCACCATGGTAGCTTTGTCCAGGTAAAGTAGCAGCCGGTTCTCTACCACTGTACGACGGGGCTCCCTTAATACCACGCCCCACCAGACGTTCTCACTATTATCGACGAGGAATGATACAAGGAGAAGTGGGTGAATATCCAATGTTGGTGCTCTTTGGCCCATACAGGTGCTAGCTGGCCTAGGCCTGTGTCCAGGTCATAAGTGTATAAGGAGAAGTGGGCGAATATCCTCGGGGTAGCTCCCAAGCCAGGTCAATGTAGGTATGACTGGTTGTTTTCAGCCCACCCCTAGCACCCAGCAACCAACCACCCAAGCACCAAGGCACCAGCCTCATATAATATTCTGCACAACCGCATCGGCCGGGCCCCCAGGACCCTGGGATCTTGTGTTTGCTGGTGATGGTATAGGTGCGTAGCCCACCCCTAGCATCCAGCAACCAACCACCCAAGCACCAAGGCACCAGCCTCACCTCATGTTCTGCACAACAGCATCAGTCGGCCCCTCGGGACCCTGGGCAGTAACTGCTCCTTCCTGGGCTGCACCTACTCCCTGGGAGCTTGTGTTTGCTGATGAGGATATAGGAGCACAACCTGCCCGGTAGCACCCAGCTACCAACCACCCAAACACCAAGGCACCAGCCTGACCTCATGTTCTGCACAACAGCATTGGTCGGCCCCTCAGGACCCTGGGCAGTAACTGCTCCTTGCTGGGCTGCACTTGCTCCCTGGGAGCCCGTGGTTGCTGATGAGGGCATAGGTGCATAGCCTTGCAGCCCGCCAGGAATTGGAGCAGATTCGTGGTCAGGAGCATTCAGCTGATCTAGTAGAGAGCTATAGTAGGAGCATATTTCGCCCCTTTGCACCCAGCAACCAACCACTCAACACACCAAGGCACCAGGCTCACCTCATATTCTGCACAACAGCATCGGTTGGCCCCTCAGGACCCTGGGCAGTAACTGCTCCTTCCTGGGCGGCACCTGCTCCCTGGGAGCTCGTGTTAGCTGATGAGGGTATAGGTGCGTAGCCTTGCAGCCCGCCAGGCCTTGGAGCAGATTCGTGGTCAGGAGCATTCAACTTGTCTAATAGAGAGCTATAGTTGGAGGACATGATGACATCCTCCCATTCTATGTCCTCGTCTTCGACAGCCATGTTAGCTCCTGTGTTGGCCTCAGCTGCCGTGGTCTCGCTTGATGGGGGCTTTGCGGAATCGCCTTGACGTGCACCCGCTCTGTTGGCGTCGGATGGCTTGTTGACCTCATCCAAAATGGACAAGCATTCTTCCTGCAAGGATTCACAAGGAGAAGTTGGTCATGACAGCAAAAATATGTGAATGCTATACAAGTCAGATCACCTCGGTGGTGATTCTTTTTACTGAGGTGGCCCAACGGTGACTATAGCTAGCTCCGGCTTACGCTATGGTGTCCTTAACTTCACGTGCTGTGAGTGACGGTATTACACGGATGTAACAATTTCAATTTCAATTTCAGATCACCTCCAGATCAGGTTGGCAGGTAGTCCACGCGCCCCCCACCCTTGCATCATGATATGGGTCTATCACCTAACACCTAACACTTCTCACCCCACAACCCACACTCCACACTCCTCACCCCACACCTAACACCTCACACTCTACATCCCACACCCCACAATATGTTACCATGCCCCCATGCTAGGACCAAAAATCATTCTTCCTGCAGGGATTCACAAAGTAAGGATCAATAGGGGTAGGGAGGTGGGGGTGGGTGGATTGGATCTGGCGGCTGCAGCGGCTGATCCAAAGACCACAGCAGTGAGAGTGTGTATGTATGTATGTTACAGTCCAGGGGTAGGCCAAATAGGCTAAAGGGAGCTGCCCAACTGTTAGGAAGAGCTTAAAAAGAAAAAGCACTGATGAACTGAACCCCAAACAATCGTTTAACCGACGGGGGCCCTGAGTTTGTGCTACAGTGATAATTTAAATCTACAATATAATTAAGTAGCAGCGGCGTCCCTGTCCCCCCTGTGATTCTGTTTGGCAGGTGTGGCAGTGCATGGAAATGGAGGAGGGCAAAGGGGTAAGGGTAACACGGTCGCATGAGTGGGGTGGGGGTGGGGTGGGGTGGGGTGGGGTGGGGTGGGTGGGTGGGGGACCATGTGGGGATAAGATTCACCAAGAAAGGATCAAGAGGGCTTTTGTGCACCAAGCGACACCCAGGCGTTTAGGACCAGCCCTACACCCTAACCCTTAACAGGGCAAGCCCTAACCGCAAACCTCAAACCCTAATCCTTACACCCTAAACTGAAGGTTGCCTAGAATAGGGGTGTAATGATTAGGGTGTATGGATAAGGGTGTTAGGATCCAGACAAGCTGCACTAAGAGGCCTTGTGCACATCAAATCAATATCAATCGCGTACTCACTATCAACCAGGCCATATCCACCAGGCAATCAACATAACCAGTGCAACCCAATCAAAAATCAACCATTGCTTCAACCAGTGCACATCAACATCAACCAGTGCACATCAAAATCAACCAGTGCATATCAACCAGTTTGCCATCAACTCAACAACCAGTGCACATCATAATGAAACCGTGCACATCAACCAGTGCACATCAACATCAACCAGTGCACATCATAATGAAACCGTGCACATCAACCAGTGCACATCAAAATCAACCAGTGCACATCAAAATCAAACAGTGCATATCAACCAGTGCACATCAACATCAACCAGTGCACATCATAATGAAACCGTGCACATCAACCAGTGCACATCAACATCAACCAGTGCACATCATAATGAAACCGTGCACATCAACCAGTGCCCTACCAGCTGAATTAAAATAGCGTCTACCGCACGAGTAAGCTCCTGGACTTGCTCTGGCAGGACTTGGAATCTAGCTCGAAGCAACTCTTGCGTCCGCCGCTGCCGAACTGTGGCTTCGTCACTTGGGAGGTCTGAGTCAGGGAGTGTAAGACCTAGTGCTGTCAGGTGGCGGCAGCCAGTCACCAGCTGCATGGCATGGTGAATGGTGAATGGTGGATGGTGAATGGTGGATGGTGAATAATGAATGGTGGATGGTGAATGGTGAACGGTGGATGGTGGATGGTGAATGGTGAATGGTGAATGGTGAATGGTGAATGGTGAATGGTGAATGGTGAATAATGAATGGTGGATGGTGAATGGTGAATGGTGAATAGTGGATGGTGGATGGTGAATGGTGAATGGTGAATGGTGGATGGTGAATCATGGATGTTGGTTTGGCGGTAGCAAAGCAGGACATAGGGGGCTTGCCCACCTCCTATACCGTATTCATAGATAGGCTGTCGGGAGGCCTGAGTCAGGGAGGCAAAGGTAATGATAACGCCTGGTGGGGCGTGGTGTTAAGGGAGCCCGTCGTACGCAGGTGGAGAGCGGTCTCCTACCTCAACTGGACAAGCTACCATCGCGGTTGACAACGACCTGCAACGCCAAGAGCGACCGAAGGGGAAGTTGAACCCCAACTCTTCATCCTCAAGCGATCTGGTCTACCACTAGACCATCGTATATCACTGAAAGGGGCTGTCAGGGAGGATAAGGCCCAGTGCTGTCAAGTGAGTAAGTGACGGCACCCAGTCACCCCCTACATCGCATGGCATATACATACGCACCCCTTCTATCCCTTCTGATCACATCCCAACTAACAACATACACCCCCCTTCTATCCCTTCTGATCACATCCCAACTAACAACATACTCACCCCTTCTATCCCTTCCGATCACATCCCAACTAACAACATACACCCCCCTTCTATCCCTTCTGATCACATCTCAACTAACATACCTGACTGATCACTGTAGCACGAACTCAGCCCCCCAGCCGGTAAAACAATTGTTTGGGGTTCAGTTCATCAATGTTTTTTCTTTCTAAGCCCTTCCTATCACGGTTGGGCAAGTCCCTTTAGCCTATGTGGCCTACCCCTGGACTGTTACAAACACACATACCTGGGGACATGATTTCCCGTACATGCTCCTCCAACCCATGACTGTGGATATGGTTGATCGGCGTAGCTCCTCAGCTGCTGCCAGGGGTCCAGGGAGGGGGCGCTCCTTCTTGTAGCCCACTGGCAGATCAGGGTCAGGTGTGGTGGAGTGTTGGTTCAAATTAAATTTAATTCAGAAACATCATTTGAATTGAGTTAAAGCAAACTTTCCTGCAGGACGGGCTCAAAGGGAGCCTTTCTTAGCCCACTGGCAGGTCTGGGGCTTGTGAGATGGAGTGTTGGTTTGAATTAAAATAAGAAACCTCATTTGAATTGAATTCAATTAAACTTTCGTGCAGGACGCGCCCAAAGGGGGACCTTCTTAGCCCACTGGCAGGTAAGGGGCATGTGTGATGGGGTGTAGGTTTAATTACTTTTTAATTAAATTAGTTAATTAAATTAAGTTAAGAAGGGGGACCTTCCTAGCCCCCTGGCAGGTCAGGGGCATGTATGATGGAGTGTTGGTTTAAATTAAATTAAATGAAGAAACGTCATTTAAATTGAATTAAATCGAACTTTTATGCAGGACGCGCCCAAAGGGGGCCATTCTTAGCCCACTGGCAGGTCAGGGGCAAGTGTGGTGGAGTTTTGGTTTACAGACGTGTGACCCGCATGAAGACATATTTGTGTTAGATGGTCGGTCGGTCGGTCGGTCAGTCAGTCAGTCAGTCAGTCAGTCAGTGAGTGAGAGAGTGAGTGAGTGAGTCAGTCAGATAGTTTATTAGTTTGTTTGTTACATAGGCATTCATTTATTCATTCACCAATTCATTGATTCATTCACCCATTCGTTCATCCATTCATTCACCCATTCATTCATTCATTCATCCATTCATTCATTCACCCATTCATTCACTCAACCATTCATTCATTTATTCACCCATTCATTCATTCATTCATTCACCCGTTCATTCAGTCAGTCTTCCGTTCATTCAGTTAGGTGCTGAGTTAACTACATATTTGGCTAGCCAGCTAGCTTGCACGGAGGTTTGCATGCTACCTTTGCATGCATCTATGTGTGTTCACATTCTTGCAGTTCATCAGAGCTTCAGATCCCCGACACATGGAACAACTCAATCCATTAAGAGGAACAACCCAATCCAATACGTGGAACAACCCAATCCAATACGTAGAACAACCCAATCCAATACGTGGAACAACCCAATCCATTACGAGGAACAACCCAATCCAATACGTAGAACAACCCAATCCAATACGTAGAACAACCCAATCCAATACGTAGAACAACCCAATCCAATACGTAGAACAACCCAATCCAATACGTAGAACAACCCAATCCAATACGTAGAACAACCCAATCCAATACGTAGAACAACCCAATCCAATACGTAGAACAACCCAATCCAATACGTAGAACAACCCAATCCAATACGTAGAACAACCCAATCCAATACGTAGAACAACCCAATCCAATACGTGGAACAACCCAATCCAATACGTAGAACAACCCAATCCAATACGTGGAACAACCCAATCCAATACGTGGAACAACCCAATCCAATACGTGGAACAACCCAATCCAATACGAGGAACAACCCAATCCAATACGTGGAACAACCCAATCCAATATGTAGAACAACCCAATCCAATACGTAGAACAACCCAATCCAATACGTAGAACAACCCAATCCAATACGTAGAACAACCCAATCCAATACGTAGAACAACCCAATCCAATACGTAGAACAACCCAATCCAATACGTGGTAAAGTCTTTAAACTGTGTAATCCGTGTCTTGGGCTCACTGGTATCCGTGGGTATCGCACGGGGGGGCTTGACATTGGAAGACGGTGAGCAGCTAATACTATCACGGTTGGGCAAGTCCCTTTAGCCTATTTTGCCTACCCCTGGACTGTAACATACAAACAAACAGCCCAGAGTTGACAGAACAAGTCATATGCAGCGTCGCAAGCGACGCTGAAAATTGACGGAGTGTGTTGGCAACGGAACGACAGGTGGCAACGATGGAGCTGACCGAAGCCAGTTAGTTATGAGACAGTTGGCTGATGTGTCAGGCTTCTTGTCGGTCGTCGGTCGGTTGGACGGACGGACAAAGGGGTGGATCTGGGAGCTCCTGCCCCCCAGGAGGGGGGGCTCCACCAAAAACCACGTAACAAACCAATCCAATGGTTGTTCCATGGATAAACCATTCAGGACCACAGTCGCACTGTATATTTTAGGGCCTACATGTAGCAGCTTCTAAGCAGCTCCTTTCCCCAGTCCTTGTTCCAACCTTGAAGCTAGCTAGTGCATCTAAAACCTGACATGTCGGGCATTCCAATACAACTGAAAGGTTTGGGCTAAACCTAGTGGCTGGCTATTGGAGCTGTCTGGAAGCTGCCATGCGTCTTCCACCTCCTCCTGATTTTAATTTGATTGCTCTACCCAGCCCAGATCTGACCAGTCCACCTCTGCTCCTGATTTTAATTTGATTGCTCTACCCAGCCCAGATCTAACCAGCCCACCTCTGCTCCTGACTTTAATTTGATTGCTCTACCCAGCCCAGATCTGACCAGTCCACCTCTGCCTCTGACTTTAATTTGATTGCTCTACCCAGCCCAGATCTGACCAGCCCACCTCTGCTCCTGACTTCAATTTGATAGCTCTACCCAGCCCAGATCTGACCAGTCCACCTCTGCTCCTGACTTTAATTTGATTGCTCTACCCAGCCCAGATCTGACCAGTCCACCTTTGCTCCTGATTTGAATCTGGCTAGTACGTCTGAACACCGAGAGGGCGGAATTCCAACGCAGCTGAAAGCTACGAGCTTGACCCAGTTGCTGGCTAATGGAGCTGAAGGGAAGCTGCTACGCGTAGCCTAAAAAAGAAACAGTCCTCTCGCCCCCCTTAAATATGCAGGGGTCGGCTATATTATATAATATTAGTGAATAAATAATATGATATAATATGATACAATATTAGTCGGACGAGCAGTCTCACCAGAATTTTGAATTTATTTGAAAATTTAATATTACTGTGACACTAAAATAATATTTAATAATTAATATTTAATATTAGTTTTTCAAACACTAATATTAGTTGCCGTTCCCTATAAATATGCCATCGGCCTCACCAGTGATCTCTAGAAATTTTGACAAGCGTCCGCACAGCCATCGCCTGAATGCGGGGGAGCAGCAAAATATCTTGTCCGACAATTGAACAGCTAGTATTCGGGTCTGCATGCAAGCGGTGGCCACAGGATATATGTTTTTTCCTTTCTTTTTCGATATGATTTTCCGGCATGTATTCTTGGATTTTTGTATGTATGTGTGTATGTATGTATGTGTGTGTGTATGTGTATATAACAGTCCAGGGGGTAGCCAGTTAGGCTACAGAGACTTGCCTAAACTCAGAGCCTTGAGATCATTCTAGACGATCTGGAGGGGCTATTAACAAGTACTACAATCTGGAGGGGCTATTAACAAGCACTACGCTCCGGAGGGGCTATTAACAAGCACTACAAGACCTGGTCCCCAACGGATATGCATGCAACTGGTGGCCACAGGATGAGTACGAAAGCAAATTATGACTTCAGCTTGAACTTGGGAAAATGGCTCCAGCCTGTTCAGGCTGCATGCTGGCTTTGGAAGTTCAAACTACAATTCCAAAAGTATATGAATCATGAACGCCTTCAAAGAAAAATTGTGTTATGCCACAAGATTATAACTTGTTCTTTGAAAGCGTTCATGTGTAAAATAGTGTGATGACTTGTTAATATATGAATAATATATGAATAATACATTGTTAATACATGAATAATACATTGTTAATACATGAATAATACATTGTTAATACATGAATAATACATTGTTAATACATGAACAATACATGAATAATACATTGTTAATACATGAATAATACATTGTTAATACATGAACAATACATGAATAATACATTGTTAATACATGAATAATACATTGTTAATACATGAACAATACATGAATAATACATTGTTAATACATGAATAATACATTGTTAATACATGAACAATACATGAATAATACATTGTTAGTACATAAATAATACATTGTTAATACATGGTTAATACATGAACAATACATGAATAATACATTGTTAATACATGAATAATACATTGTTAGTACATAAATAATACATGAAAAATACATTTTCAATGCATAAATAATACATGAATAATACATTGTTAATGCATGAATGCCTTCACAGAACAAGTTGCCACACATTTTGAAGAAGTATATGAAACACGAACGCCTTCAAATAAAATAAAGCATATAAGGCTACTTCCAAGTTCAAGGTCAGAAGTGATTAATTCAAAGCTTCGCAAGTGCTTCAGATGGAATTGTGATCGTTCCCCATATAATTGTTGCTTTTGCAAGTTCAGTCTTAAATGAGGACACCTTCAAAGATAGTAAATGAGGCATATGAGGCTATTCCCAAGTTCAAGCTTAACAAAAAAAAGGCACACATGTTTTTTGGTAACTGAACCATCAGTACTTCAACGTTTTCTTTACACACATACTCCCAAGTCAGGAGGTGCCCAGGCCCCCAAAATTGTATTAATGCCGATTGATTTTTTCTGGGAATGGGGCTATAATGGCATGATTCATGGCTATGTTTTGAGGTTATTTTCAGGTCATTCTGAGCACCTCATTTTGGGGGGGGGGGGGGGGGGAGGGGGTCAGCCCTCCTCAGGTGTTTTGCTATCTTTTTACTCAGACCTCCAAATGACATTCTGAGACCACCATTGAGATTGTGTGACTACTAGCATATGAGGCTACTTACAGGATCAAGCTTAAGTCATAATTTGCTTTTGAACTCATCCTGTGGCCACCACTTGCGTGCAGATTCCTTGAGCACCTGGTCTTGTAGTGCTTGTAAACAGCCCCCAAAGTTCGCTCCCAAACCATATAATAATCGTATGCGGTACGCAGCAATGCTGTTCTGGGGGTGTATGTTTGTGTGTGTGTATGTATGTGTGTGTATGTATGTAAGTGTAGGGAGCGGCAGGCAGCCCTAATCGCGGCCAAAAGTAGGACTAATAGTCCTAATAGCTGGGTAAGTTCTAATAGCTGGGAGCTAACTTAGCCAAATGTAGCCATGGGAAATCTTACCATGAGAAAGGGTAGGTCGACAGGCTCCGGGTTACCTTGCTATATGAATGGAATCACGCTTTGCAAATGCGAAATTCGGATTCTTTGTGAAAAGCTATGCAAACTCGGTACCAAATCGCAACTTCAAGGACAAGTTACCGACATAAATAGCTCGAAACCAGCTATGCGAGCACGGCAGGTAGCGCTAGGTAGCGCGAGTAGCACTAGGTAGCGCTACCCAGCTACCCCCCCCCCCCCCCCCCCCCCCCCCCCCCCCCTGCCGCTCCCTATGTATGTGTGTGTATGTGTGTGTATGTATGTGTATGAGTGTATGTGTGTTTCCGTATGTGTGTATGTGTGTGTGTGTTGCAAACCACCATTTAGGCGATGTGTTGGCCCCACCAGAGGCCGCCAAGGTGACTCAATCCTTTATTTAATCTACTGTCTGGCACCTTGTGTGCTGTAATGCATTTGTACAACATGGCTGCGTGTAGATACACCATCTAATGGAGTTCCATAACAACGATGGAATTATGAAGTTATGATGATGGCGATGATGATAATGATGATGATGATGAAAATGATGATATTGATGATGATGACGACGACGACGCTGCTGCTGCTGCTGCTGGTGCTGATGATGATAATGATGGCGGTTTCATTATCCTGGTGCCCTATTGAACTTCAAATTTGCCCACGGTTTGACGGTGTCAAGGGGGGCTTGCGGTCAAGCATCACACTCAAAAACATGAAGTGGCTTGCAAGTAAATGCTTTGATATTTAATTTTAATTTTAATTTGAACGTTAATACATTGCTTGCTGTCTCACAGAGGTTGATGCTCTGGCGTGGAAGTAGATGCTTTTAACTTTAACTTGAATTTGGTAACATGGCTCCAGCCAGCAATTTGGCTGCTCGCCGTCTTCGGCAGTAAAAGCAATATTATTTACTTGTTATACTGTCTGGCACCTCATGTACTGGAATACATTGTTTATTTCTTTTCAGCTACGAGCAGCAGCTTCTAGGCAGCTCCCTGGGCTCTCTCTTCATCCAAACCTTAAGCAACCTAGGCATCTGGGAGCTGATATCCTGGTGTGCTCCTGGAGTGCTCCTGGAATATTTGGGTTTGGCTCAGTGGCAGCCTTAGGGACCTTAGGGCCTAAACCCTAAACCCTAAACCCTGCCTAGAAGCTGGTACTGGTAGCTGAAAAGAAAAACAGTGGAATACATGGGTACAGCATGACTGTTTTCAGATACACCATCTGATAGACTCCCAACTCACAATGGACTGATGGTGCATGGATAGGGACCAGCATATCATATGATGTCAACCAAAGGCGAGTATGGTATCATATGATATCATAACAATTGCATCATATGATGTTGTATATAAATGGTAACTTTAGCCTAGTCAGAATGCTGGCATCATATCTATATATGATATCATATTGCCGTCCTCTATACATGGATCCCCTATCCCAAGGCAAATACAAAACTTGTTAAGGACCAGTTCATCAATTTCTTTCTATTAACCCGTCCTGGAAATCTAGAGTTGGTCTTGAGTGTTTGAAGTTGGGCAAGTCCCTTAAGCGTGAGTGGCTACCCCTGGACGGTATCATACACACACACAAAACACGAAAACACTTACACAAAAACATAAGCAAACACAAAGAAACAAACCCCCCACAAACACTTAACACACCAAGTACCAAAACACAAAACACTCGTACACACACTGACCTGACAGTGGTCAGCATCCAAGAGTGTCCACAACATATCTGCTGCAGCTTCTACATAGCCCGCCCCTCCATGTCTCAATATTTCCATGATGCATCCATTTAGCGTGGGATCCAGGCGGAGCTTGTCCTTGTTGGTCACGGCCTTCAGTAGCAGCATCAGCTTCGTCAGAGTTTCGCTGTCTATGGTTCCGGACGTGGACGGAGTAGCGAACCTCATGGGTCCGAGGGAGGTCCTGGGGCTGCCTGACGTCTGAGGTGTGTCCGAGCGCTGGCTTACTTTTCTTCTGTGATCAGTAGTGTGATGTGGTAGTGTTTAGGCTTCCCATGTTTACTCCGCACGCAGATGGTAAGCAGCACGCAGGCCGATAGGCCATGTAATACAAACAAACTAAACTCGCTGACTTCTGCTTAAGGGCAGGCACATAATCGTGCTCCAGTTTGGGCAGTTGTTAGTTCGACGAGTGTTGATGCATTGAAGTTTGTCGGGGTATTCGATGGACTGTGCGTTTTCGGAAAACATATTGTTGTTTAGCGCGCTCACCATGTTCTCGGGGTCCCAGGTTTCACGAGATTCATTCCACGCCATTTTTGAGGCATAATTCCCATTCTTCCACTCCCCGCTGGTCGTTCCAACGCAACGACCTCCTGAAAGCCTTGTTTTTAAACCCAGATTGGGTAACTGAGGCCCTTTGCTTCGTACCCCCTTCTGCGTGTTGCGGAACTGCGCGCACGCCTGTAAATGAACCCCGAATCCACTGCTATCTCTACGATTTAGCTCAAGCTATCGCTGCTGCATTCTTACATTCACCAGCTTTCGATTTCGTATTTTTGATCTTTGCCACTTCTCGGGCCTCGCAAATTCGGGGCAACGAGCTGCCAGGCTCAAATGACCGAGGAAGAGATCGATGTGAAGGCTGTGCAGGTGAACACAGATGCATGCCCTCCAAGCTGCATGCTCATCCTTGCTAACCACTCCTGGCTGGCAGGAAGTATCACTTGGGGCACACCTGCATGGCAGTGCATGTACACCTGGACCTCTCCCTTCCCTACTTGCTATGCTAGAACACAGCACCACCTAAGGCACACCAGCATGTACACTTGGACCCCTCCCTAGCACTCTCACCGTCCCATGAAGCAAACTGCACACCGGGATCTCTCCCTAGCACTTCCACCATGAAGCAAACTGCACACCCGGAACTCTCCTCATCCCTCTCATGAAGCATCCTGTACCTCATCATCACCTCGTACTGCACCTCATCATCACCTTATACCGTACTTCCTCATCACTCTCATGAAGCATGCTGTAACATTCAAGGCTAGTAGTTTCCATACTTGTTTGCTGGCAGGCAGCACCACCTTCCACACACCAGCATGTACACCTAGATCTCTCTCTACCAGTCTCACCATCCCAAGAAGCATACTACACACCTGGAGCTCTCCCTAGCACTCCCACCATGAACACTTTACACCCGGAACTCTCCTCATCACTCTTACCATCTCATCACTCTTACCATCTCATGAAACATAGTGTTCCATTCAAGGCCAGCAGTACGCCTAGATCTCTCCCTAACACTCTCACCATCCCATGAAGCATATTACACACCTGGATCTATCCCCATCACTCTAGCCATTTCATGACATGCGCTGCATCATTTGTGGCTGGGATTCTCCATACTTGCCAAGCTGGCAGGCAGCACCAGCATGTACACCTGGAACTCTCCCTAGCACTCTCACCATCCTATAAAGCATACTACACACCTGGAACCCTCCTCATCACACTTACCATCTCATGTCGTGCGCTGCATCATTTTTGACTGGGATTCTCCATTCCTGCCATGCTTTCATGCAGCACCCACTTGGGCACCAGCATGCACACCTATAAGTCTTCCCAGCAATCTCATCATCCCATATGAGGTTGAGAGTGAGGGTGAGGGTGGTAGAAACACACTTATCCCACCACCAACCCTATCTAGGATGCTATAACAAAATTGGAAGGTGTGGGATATCACACCACCTCACGCCCCTCCATTTCACCACCCTCTGTATGTTGTTACAGTCCAGGGGTAGCCAAATTGGCTAACGGGACTTGCCCAACCATGATATCAGGAGGGGCTCAAGCGGAAAAAACTGATGAACTGAACCCCAAACAATGGTTTTACTGACCAGGGCCCCGAGTTCTTTCTAAAGTGATAATTTAATTCTGCGATTATAATTCAACGCTCTACCACTGGACGCCTACTATTTTTATTCAGATGACGCGTCACCACTGCGCCCCCATGTGCCACTCCATTGTTGCATGTCGACGCATGGGTTTGGCGCTGCGCCATCCTAACCCTGCACACCCTCTTTCCCCACCTCCATTTCTCTATTGAATTCCATATCCCACTATGTTGCACACCTCCATTCCACCACCCTCACGCCCTTTGCACCCTCTTGCCCACCACCAACCCTGTCTAGGATGCCATACCGTCCCACGTCACACTACTTTGCCACCCTACCACCCTCATCCTCACCCTCACCCTCACCTTCACCTTCACCCTACCCTACCCTACCACCCTTACGCCTTCCACGCCCTCTTGCCCCACCACCAACCCTGTATAGGATGCCATAACGCAAGTGGAAGCATACCGCAAGACCTTAGAGGCGTCACGGCTGCAGAGGGAGGCAAACCTCAACCCTGATAGACCTAGTGAGTCGAGGGGCGCACAATCCATGCCCGAGGAGAGGGGAGGAGAGGGGAGGGGAGGGGGAATTCACGCGTGCACGATGGGAGGGGAGGGGAGGGCACGCAATCCGCCCGTACCCGGGGAGAGGGTAGGGGAGGGGAGGGGGAATCCGCCCGTGCACGATGAAAGGGGAGGGGAGGGCACGCAATCCTTACGCACGCAATCCGTCTGTGCCTGGGGAGAGGGGAAGAGAGCGGAGGGGGAATTCGCCCGTGCCCGAGGAGAGGGGAGGAGAGGAGAGAGGAGGGGAGGGGAGGGGAGGGCACGCAATCCTTGCGCACGCAATCCGCCTGTGCCCGGGGAGAGGGGAAGAGAGCGGAGGGGGAATCCGCCCGTGCCCGAGGAGAGGGGAGGAGAGGAGAGAGGAGGAGAGGGGAGGGGAGGGCACGCAATCCTTGCGCATGCAATCCGCCCATGCCCGAGGAGAGGGGAGGAGAGGGGAGGGAAGGGGTAATCCGCCCAAGCACGATGGGAGTAGAGGTGAGGGGAGGGCACACAATCCTTGTGCACGCAATCCGCCCGTGCCTGGGGAGTTCAAGGGGCGGAGCCTATTCGAATCTCAGGGTAGTGGGAGTTGGCTGAAACGGGGTCCAAATTAGCGATCGCTGTAGGCAGTGGGGGAAAAAAGCCCTGGTCAAAGCCATCCTCATCATTTAAGGTGAAATTGAAATGAGCGTAATGGCGTTCATCCATGTCGGTGAAGAAAAGATGCTAGGCAGATTGAAGGCATCCTGTGGGATGAGAGGAAGATATAGGAGGAGGTGGAGGTAGAGGAGGAGGAGGAGGATGCGTTGAATTGAAGCTCATCGACATGGCGTTCATCCATGTCGGTGAAGAAAAGATGCCAGGTAGATTGGAGGCATCCTGTGGGGGGAAAGGAAGATATAGGACGAGGTGGAGCTGGAGGAGAAGGAGGAGGATGCGTTGAATTGAAGCTCATCGACATGGCGTTCATCCATGTCGGTGAAGAAAAGATGCCAGGTAGATTGGAGGCATCCTGTGGGGGGAGAGGAAGATATAGGACGAGGTGGAGCTGGAGGAGAAGGAGGAGGATGCGCTGAATAGCTCATCGACATGGCGTTCATCCATGTCGGTGAAGAAAAGATGCTAGGCAGATTGGAGGCATACTGTGGGACGAGAGGAAGATATAGGAGGAGGAGGAGGGTGCGCTGAATTGAAGCTCGTCGACATGGCGTTTATCCATGTTGGTGAAGAAAAGATGCCAGGTAGATTGGAGGCATCCTGTGGGATGAGAGGAAGATATAGGAGGAGGAGGAGGATGCCCTGAATTGAAGCTCATTAACATGGCGTTCATCCATGTCCGTGAAGAAAAAGGTGCCAGGCAGATTGGAGGCATCCTGTGGGAAGAGAGGAAGATAGGGATCCTGTGGGGCGAGGAGGAGGCGGAGGAGGATGCGCTGAATTGAAGCTCAGTCTAAGTGGGGCCATCCCCAGGGGGGATGTTGAGTTTGAAAATGTACCACGCTTAAAAAATAATGAAAATGTACTACCCTTAAAACCTGAAAGTTTGAAAATACTCCCCTTAACCTAAGAATTAAAAGTAACTTCCCTTCAAACCTGGTTAGTTTGAAAATGTCCTGCCCGTAAAGCAATTCAGGGGATGAACTGAACAAAACATTTCCGCGAGAACTCATGCCTCGTACTTCTTCGAGAATTTTGGCCTGGAAATCCAAGAATTCTCGACAATTTGGCCTGAAATTCATGAGAGTTCTCGACGAAGTACGAAACGTTTGTCCAGTTCATCCCCTGAATTGCTATAAAATGGATACATTTAAAAAGGACCCCCCTTCAAACCTGCAAGACGCCTTTTAAAAAATTGGAAGGCTTTCCTGTTCTAGAGGAGGATGCACTAAAGCAGTTTGATTCGAGCGTGAAGCGCAACACAGCGCCAAGTTTGCAAAAGTAATACACTTACCCTTTAAGAAGCCTTTTAAAAATCCCTTCACACTTCCTTTTCCAGAGGAGGATGCTCTAAAGCAGTTGGATTCGAGTGTGAAGCGCAACACAGCGCTAATCAAGAAGCTGCGGGCTGTGAGCGAGGACTCGGTGAAGGGAGTACTGGAGGATATCTCCAAGGTCAACCAGCTCAAGGTACGAAGTCACGGACACTTGGGGTGGGAGGGGGAAAGTGTCACCTCCTGGTAGTGGAGTGATAGGGTGTAGGTGGAGCGAGGACTCAGTAATGGGAGTACTGGAGGATATCTCCAGGGTCAACCAGCTCAAGGTACTAAGTCACGGACACTTCAGGTGGTTGGCCCTGGTGCAATCAGGCTGGCCCCCTCAACCTCACGCCTCGTAATAAGGCGTACTATTTATTTATTTATTCATTTATTCATTTATTCATTTATTCATTTATATACCAGCTGTCAACCAGCTCAAAGTACTAAGTCACGGACACTTTGGATGGTTGGCCCTGGTGCAATCAGGCTGGCCTTCTCAACCTCACGCCTCGTAATAAGGCGTACTAGTTTACTATTTATTTACTTATTCATTTATTCATTTATATACCAGCTGTCAACCAGTTCAAGGCACTAAGTCACGGACACTTCGGGTGGTTGGACCTGATGCAATCAGATTTCTCGACTGCTTCTTCCTTGTTATAGCCATTCAGGGGGATGATTTGGATTGGGGTCTCGTAGTTTGACGTTAGTACCTCCACTTTTTCTGAATTGAGCTCAATTTCCGACGATTCTCAGAATTCTCAGAATTCTCTATTCTCAGGCAAAAATGGCAGAATTGGCCAAATTCTCAAATTCGAGGAACACCTATGAAATACAAACCACAAACTACGAAATGTTTCGAAAACCCAATCCAAATCATCCACTGAATTGCTATAAATCATTTGAGCTAGTGCACACATTATGTGAGCGAGGCTGTTACCACAGTAGCTAGGGCAAAACCGTGAACCCTAAATCCAAAACCATAAACCATACATCATTTCACCTGTTGCGCGCAGTATGTGAGCGAGGCTGTTGCCGCAGTAGCAGAAGCCCCCCTGAAGGTCAGTGACGTACCAGCAGCCCTCAGCGTGTGCTGCCTCCTGCACCAACGCTATGCTGACTTCGGCAACCAGGTGGGTGATCCTATACTTCCATATTAATAAAATAACAGGCAATTAAATTAAATAATATACGCTTTTTTTAATATCATTAAATATATCGGCGCTTAGGTGGGTGATCCTATACTGCCAAATTAAAAAAATAACAGACAATTATATAAAATTGAATACTTTTTTGTTTAATATCATTACATATATCGGCAACCAGGTGGGTGATCCTATACTGCCATATTAATAAAATAACAGACAATTATATAAAATAATATACATTTTTTTGTTTAATATCATTAAATATATCGGCGCCTAGGTGGGTGATCCTATACTGCCATGTCAATAAAATAACAGACAATTATATTAAATAATATAAGTTGTTTTTTGTTTAATACCATAAAATACCATAGCATTCAGGTGGGTGATCCTATAATTCCATATCAATAAAATAACAGACAACTATGTATTAAATGAGACAAGTTTTTTTGTTTGTTTAATACTATAAAATACTTGGGCACGCAGGTGGGTGATTCAATAATATGCCATATAAATAAATAACAGACAATTATTTTAAATAATATAAGTCTCGATATAAGTATTTTTTTTAATACACAAAAATATTTTGGCACTCAGGTGGGTGATCCTCTTGCCACATCAATACAGCAGACGATGCCCTAAAGTTGCTTGCTTACAACAAAATGGTGACTTGTGTCACATAGATTTCCCCTCTACTAAAATATTATCTTTTGAACACACACACTCACACACACAGCCAACACCCTCACACACACAATCAACACACTCACACACACAACCAACACTCTCACACTACCTCACACACAAAAACAACACTACTCTCACATGCACTCCTCCCACTGATCCCATCCCGACTTGTGTCACATAGATTTCCCCTGAGCTCTAAACAAGTCCTTCTATGGCAATGCCGCTTCTTTTGCCACTGTTCAAAATTCAGGTTCAGAATTCCCTTATCTTTTTTTTTATAAATACACTGTTGTTACTGAGCACCTGTTCTTGATGGTCAGCAACAAGGGGGGGGGGGGGGGGGGGGGGGCGGTGAGAGAGTGGTGGGGTGGGGTGTGTGGGGTGGGGTGGGGTGGGGTGTGGGGGGGAGGGAGTGTGTGTGCGTGTGCGCGTTTTTTTTATAAATACACTGTTGCTACTCTGCACCTGCGCTTAACCAGCTTTTGTTGAGTACAACTTGTTTATTTATGTTACTGTACTCGAACAATTTATGCTATGTACAACTTGTGACGCACAGATTGCCCCAGGCCTAGCCAAGTTCTTCAGTGGCAAGGCTACCAGCCCTGATGAGGAGCGTGTCCTCATGCCCAACCGCCGCTTTGCAACTTTTATTTATTTAATGTCGGATTGTTTAGAATAATAGACAAGCAGCTTTTCCGCCTATGTCTTTTGTCGGTACTAGCTTACCATAGACATAGGCGGAGAATCCTCTTTTTGTTTTTTTATTAATACAATCATTACTTCCGCCCTTCACTGCTTTGTGCCCTGTTTGACTTGTGTCACACAGATTGCCCCAGCCCTAGCCAAGTTCTTCAGTGGCAAGGCTACCAGCCCTGATGAGGAGCGTGTTCTCATGCGCCGCCGCCGCTTTGCAACTTAGAATCCTCCTTTTGTTTTTTATTAATGCAATCATTACTACCGCCCTTCACCGCTTTGTGCCCTGTTTGACTTGTGTCACACAGATTGCCCCAGCCCTAGCCAAGTCCTTCAGTGGCAAGGCCACCAGCCCTGATGAGGAGCGTGTCCTCATGCGCCGCCGCCGCTTTGCAACTTCAGAGTCCTCTTTTTGTTTTTTATTAATACATTATTACTACCGCCCTCAACCGCTTTGTGCCCTGTTTGACTTGTGTCACACAGATTGCCCCAGCCCTAGCTAAGTCCTTCAGCGGCAAGGCCACCAGCCCTGACGAGGAGCGTGTCCTCATGCGCCGCCGCCGTTCCTGCCTCAAGCTTCTGGCCGACCTGATGCTAGCTGGCGTGTGGACCGGGCTGCAGCCTCTGCAAGGCATGGTGCAAGAGCTGGCCACCACGTGCATCAAGAAAGACAGGGAGACAGCACAGAACAGCTTGTCACTACTGTCAACCTTCGCCAAGGGGGCGAGGGAACAGATATTGAGCTTGCCTCCTGTTGTTCCCCTGCTCCCTGTGCCCAAGGAGCTTCTAGAGGGCCAGGTATGACATGGCATTGTTTTAGTTTGTGCCAGGTATCACTTTCTATTTTTTTCAGCATTACAGTTTGTGTCAGCTGTCAACCTTCGCTGAGGGGGCGAGGGAACAGATATTGAGCTTGCCTCCTCTTGTTCCCCTGCTCCCTGTGCCCAAGGAGCTTCTAGAGGGCCAGGTATGACATGTCATTGTTTTAGTTTGTGCCAGGTGTCACTTTCTATTTTGTTCAGCATTACAGTTTGTATCAACTTGTTTTAGTTGTCTTCAGCAATACAGTTTGTGTGAATGCTGTTACCCTTTGCCAAGGCGGCGAGGGATCAGCACTGCCTGTGCCCTAGGAGCTGCTAAAGGGCCAGGTATGATGAATAATTATTTATGTTTACTTTGTTTTATGGTTTGGGTCTCTGTTTGCCCCTGCTGTTGACTTTCACCCAGGGGGCATGGGACCTGATGTTGGGCCTTACACCTCCCCCCCCCCTACACACCCATCCACCACCACCACTAGCAGCAGCAGCAGAATAGCACCACATGACCGGGACAGACCAGCATGTGACATACCCCACCCGTCCCTCCACTGCACCACCACCACCACCAGGAAAGCGCCACATGACCGGGACAGACCAGCATGTGACATACTCCACCCGTCCCTCCACTGCACCACCACCACCTCAAAACCACCACATGACCGCCACAAACCCCACCCACCCTCTAGATCTGCTCGCAGGACCGGAGTGGCCTATTGGAGGAACTGGGCACTGGATACCACAAAATCACCTCACCACCACCACCACCACCACCACCTCAAAATCACCACCACACGAGCACCACCACATGAGTGCACAAACCAGCACATGACATACCCCACCCGTCCCTGCTCTTCATCAAAATCTCGTCCCTGGCCCGAACCCTGCTCTAAATTCAAATCTCAAGTTACCTAATGCACCAGGAATCTGATTTCATGCAAGCTGATATTGTGCAAGCTGATATCATGCAAGCTGATGTCGTACCAGCACACATTGTGCCAGCTGATGTCGTACCAGCACATATCGTGCCAGCTGATGTCGTACCACCACATATCGTGCCAGCTGATGTCGTACCAGCACATATCGTGCAAGCTGATGTCGTACCAGCACATATCGTGCCAGCTGATGTCGTACCAGCACATATCGTGCCAGCTGATGTCGTACCAGCACATGTCGTGCCAGCTGATGTCGTACCAGCACATATCGTGCCAGCTGATGTCGTACCAGCACATATCGTGCCAGCTGATGTCGTACCAGCACATATCGTGCCAGCTGATGTTGTACCACCACATATCGTGCCAGCTGATGTCGTACCAGCACATATCGTGCAAGCTGATGTCGTACCACCACATATCGTGCCAGCTGATGTCGTACCAGCACATATCGTGCCAGCTGATGTCGTACCAGCACATATCGTGCAAGCTGATGTCGTACCACCACATGTCGTGCCAGCTGATGTCGTACCAGCACATATCGTGCCAGCTGATGTCGTACCAGCACATATCGTGCCAGCTGATGTCGTACCAGCACATATCGTGCCAGCTGATGTCGTACCACCACATATCGTGCCAGCTGATGTCGTACCAGCACATATCGTGCCAGCTGATGTCGTACCACCACATATCGTGACAGCTGATGTCGTACCAGCACATATCGTGCCAGCTGATGTCGTACCACCACATATCGTGCCAGCTGATGTCGTACCACCACATATCGTGACAGTTGATGTCGTACCACCACATATCGTGATAGCTGATGTCGTACCAGCACATATCGTGCCAGCTGATGTCGTACCAGCACATATCGTGCCAGCTGATGTCGTACCACCACATATCGTGCCAGCTGATGTCGTACCAGCACATATCGTGCCAGCTGATGTCGTACCAGCACATATCGTGCCAGCTGATGTCGTACCGCAACATATCGGGCCAGCTGATGTCGTACCAGCACATAATCGTCCAGCTGTGCGTACCAACACATTCGTGGCCATGCTGATGTCGTACCGCAACATACGTGTCAAGCTGATGTCGTACCAGCACATATCGTGCCGAGCTGATGGCGTACGCAGCACATATCGTGCCAGACTGATGTCCGTACCAGCACATTCGTGCCAGCTGATGTCGTACCAGCACATATCGTGCCAGCTTGATGTGTACACATCACATATCCGTGCCAGCTGATGTCGTACCGCACATATCGTGCAGCTGATGTTGTAAACCACCACATAGCGTGCGCAGCTGATGTCGTACAGCACATATCGTGCAGCTGAGTCGTACCACACATATCGTGCCAGCTGATGTCGTACCAGCACATACGTGACCAGCTGAGGTCGTACCAGCAACATTCGTGGGCAAGCTGATGTCGTACCACCACATTTCGTGCCAGCCTGATGTCGTACCAGCCACATATCGTGCCCAGCCTGATGCTCGTACCAGCACATATCGTGCCAGCTGATGTACGTACCAGCAATATCGTGCACTGTGTCGTACCACCACATATCGTGCCCAGCTGTGTCCCGTACCATAAACAATATCGTGCCAGCTGATGTCGTACCACCACATATCGTGCCAGCTGATGTCGTACCAGCACATATCGTGCCAGCTGATGTCGTACCAGCACATATCGTGCCAGCTGATGTCGTACCACCACATATCGTGACAGCTGATGTCGTACCCCACATATCGTGATAGCTGATGTCGTACCAGCACATATCGTGCCAGCTGATGTCGTACCAGCAATATCGTGCCAGCTGCTGTTCGTACCAGCACAGATCGTGCCAGCTGATGTCGTACCAGCAAATATCGTGCCATCTGATGTCTACCAGCACATATCGTGCCAGCTTGATGTACGGACCAGCACAATCGTGCCAGCTGATGTCGGACAGCACATATCGTGCCAGCGGATGCGGCCAACCATATCGGCACTGATGTCTACCAGCAAATAGCGTGCAAGCTGATGCGGACCACCACATATCGTGCAAGCGGATGTTCGTACCAGCAACATATCGTCAAGCTGAGGTCGTACCAGCACATATCGTGCAAGCTATGTCGTACCAGCACATATCGTGCCGCGATGTCCGTACCAGCACAATCGTGCAAGCTGATGTCGTACCAGCACATAGCGTGCAAAGTGATGTTGTACCGCACATATCGTGCAACTGATGTCGTACCATCACATATCTTGCCAGCTGATGTCGTACCAGCACATATCGTGCGCGATGTCGTACCGCACATATCGTGCCAGCTGAGGTTCGACCAACACATATCATGAGTTTGTTATTAACAGCTGATGTCGTCACCAGCACATATCGGGCCAGCTGATGTCGTACCAGCACATATCGTGCCAGCGGATGTCCGTACCAACACATATCGGCAAGCGGAATGTCCGTACCACCCATATCGTGCCAGCTGATGTCGTAACAGCACATATCGTGCCAGCTGCTGGCCTACCAGCACATAGCTGCCAGCTATGTCGTACCAGCACATATCGTGGCCAGCCTGCTGTCGGACAGCACATATTGGTGCCAGCTGATGTCGTAGCCAGCAAATATGTGCAAGCTAATGTCGTACCAGCACATATCGTGCAGCTGATGTCGTACCCAGCCATATCTGCCAGCTATGTCTACCAGCACATATCGGGCCAGCTGATGTCGTACCAGCACATATCGTGCCACTGATGTCGTACCAGCAATATCGTGCCAGCTGAATGTCGTTACAGCACAATCGTGACGCTGATGTCCGTACAGCACATAGCGTGGCCAGCTGATGTCGTACCAGCACATATCATGCAAGCTGATGTCGATCCAGCACATATCGTGCAAGCTGATGTCGTACCAGCACATATCGTGCCAGCTGATGTCGTACCAGCACATATCGTGCAAGCTGATGTCGTACCAGCACATATCGTGCCAGCTGATGTCGTACCAGCACATATCGTGCCAGCTGATGTCGTACCAGCACATATCGTGCCAGCTGATGTCGTACCAGCACATATCGTGCAAGCTGAGTCGTAACAGCACGATCGTGCAAGCTGAGGTTTGTACCAGCACATATCGTGCAAGCTGATGTCGTACCAGCACATATCCGTGCACTGATGTCCGTACCAGCAACATATCGTGCCAGCTGATGTCGTCAGCACAGATCGTGGCAGCTGAATGTCGTACCAGCCATATCGGGCCAGCTGATGACGTACCAGCACATATCGTGCCAGCTGAGTGTACCAGCATATATCGTGCCAGCTGATGTACCGTAGCCAGCACATATCGTGACAGCTTGATGTTCGTCCAGCACAAATATCGTGACAGCGTGATGTCGTACAGCACATATCGTGACAGCTGATGTCGTACCAGCACATATTGTGCCAGCTGATGTCGAACCAGCACATATCGTGCCAGCTGATGTCGTACCAGCACATATCGTGCCAGCTGATGTCGTACCAGCACATATCGTGCCAGCTGATGTCATACCAGCACATATCGTGCCAGCTGATGTCGTACCAGCACATATCGTGACAGCTGATGTCGTACCACCACATATCGTGCCAGCTGATGTCGTACCAGCACATATCGTGCCAGCTGATGTCGTACCAGCACATATCGTGACAGCTGATGTCGTACCAGCACATATCGTGCAAGCTGATGTCGTACCAGCACATATCGTGCAAGCTGATGTCGTACCACCACATATCGTGCAAGCTGATGTCGTACCAGCACATATCGTGCAAGCTGATGTCGTACCAGCACATATCGTGACAGCTGATGTCGTACCAGCACATATCGTTCAAGCTGATGTCGTACCAGCACAGATCGTGCCAGCTGATGTCGTACCAGCACATATCGAGCCAGCTGATGTCGTACCAGCACATATCGTGCAAGCTGATGTCGTACCACCACATATCGTGCAAGCTGATGTCGTACCAGCACATATCGTGCCAGCTGATGTCGTACCAGCACATATCGTGCAAGCTGATGTCGTACCAGCACATATCGTGCAAGCTGATGTCGTGAAGTTGATATCGTACCAATCACATCCCCAACGACCAACTTTTTGCAGGACTGTAGTGGCCTATCTGAGGAGCTGGGCACTGGATACCCCAAATGCCCCTAACCACCGCCAGCACCTCCACCACCCCAACATCATCACCACCACCACCTCAAAATCACTACCACCACCACCACCACCACCATCACCACCTCAACATCACCACCACCAGAGATCCACCGCATGAGCGCCACAAACCAGCACTTGACATACCCCACCGGTACCTGCTCTTCATCCAAATCTCAATTAACCTAGTGCACCAGGAAGCTAATATCGTACCAGCTGATATCGTACCAGCTGATATCGTACCAGCTGATATCGTACCAGCTGATATCGTACCAGCCGATATCGTACCAGCTGATATCGTACCAGCTGATATCGTACCAGCTGATATCGTACCAGCTGATATCGTACCAGCTGATATCGTACCAGCTGATATCGTACCAGCTGATATCGCACCAGCTGATATCGTACCAGCTGATATCGTACCAGCTGATATCGTACCAGCTGATATCGTACCAGCTGATATCGTACCAGCTGATATTGTACCAGCTGATATCGTACCAGCTGATATCGTACCAGCTGATATCGTACCAGCTGATATCGTACCAGCTGATATCGTACCAGCTGATATCGTACCAGCTGATATCGTACCAGCTGATATTGTACCAGCTGATATCGTACCAGCTGATATCATGCAAGCCGGTATCGCACCAAGCACGTCCCCAAGGACCAACTTCTTGCAGGGCTGGAGTGGCCTATCTGAGGAGCTGTGCACTGGATAACACCACCACCACCACCACCACCATCACTATCGCCACCTCAAAATCACCACCACCACATGACCACCACAAACCAGCACATGACATTCCCCACCCGCCCTCAACTGGACCTGCTTGCAGGACTGGAGTGGCCTATCTGAGGAGCTGGGCATTGCGTTAGGAGTGCTGGCAGGTGAGCAGGAGAGCCTGGAGAACGAGATGGCGCTCATGTTCAAGCTTCCTGAGGCTGAGAGCGCTGCCTTCAACAAGGTATGTGTGTGTGTGTGTGTGTGTGGTGGTGGGGGGGGGGGGGGGGGGCTGGGGGGGGCTTCAACAAGTATGTGTGTGTACGTGTGTGGTGTGTATGTGTGTGTGGGTGGGTGGGGGCTGGGGGGGTCTTTAACAAAGGTGTGGGTGGGTTGGGGGCTGGGGGGGGATTCAACAAGGTATGTGGGTGTGGGTGTGTGTGTGGGTGTGTGTGTGTGTGTGGGGGGGGGGGCTTCAACAAGGTATGTGTGTGTGTGTACGTGTGTGTGTGTTGGTGTTTGTGGCTGTGGGTGTTGGCGTGGTTGTGTGTGTGTGTGGTTGTGTGTGGGGGGGGGGCTGGGGGGGGCTGTGTGTGGGGTTGGTTGGCGGGTTGTCCACCACTTATCCTGTCATCTTCAAGCTCCCTGAGGCTGAGAGCGCTGCCTTCAACAAGGTGCGCGTGTGGGTGTGTGCGTGTGGGGGGTTGTGTTGTCACACACACACACACCACCACTACCCACAACCACCACCACCCACCACCCACCCCCTTGTGCAGTACCTGAGCAAGGCGTATGAAGCGGCGAGTGACGCCTTGGTTGAGGAGCACAAGGGCCTTAAAGAAGCTGAGGTGGAGAACACACGGATTGTGAACAAGTGCGTGGTGGTGGTGGTGGTATAAGTGGTGGTGGTACAACACAAATAAAAATTCCTTACTTAAAAAAATGTAAAAGCTTGTGATCTTTTGTAGTAAATGTTGTGTTTTGCATATTATAAATTGTGCATATTACAAATTATACGTAGATGTGGAAATGGAGACGATATATTTTATATGGGGGGACATATTATGTATTGGATTGGATTGTTACATGGATTTTCTCCAGACGTGGAGAACACACGGATTGTGAACATGTGTGTGGTAGTAGTGGTGGTACAACATATGTGTGGAAATGGAGACGGGGTATTTTAAATGGGGGGCCATATTATGTATTGGATTGGATTGTTACATGGATTTCTCCCGACTTGGAGGACACACCGATTGTGAACATATTGTGAAGTGCATGACTGCATGGGGGTGAATCAGGGTACTACAAATAGCGCGCTTTTGCCTTTTAGCGCTGACTTTTTTGACCCCCTCTGCGCTTTAAAGCGCAGTTTTTTTTGAACCCTTGTTGGGCTGCAGCATTTTTGCGCTTTTTGGACAACAGAGCGTTTTTTTGTTTCAAGTGCGCTAAAGCGCTGGCCAATTTGGCCATTTGAAGTGCATGGGGGTGAATGTACAGAAAGAAATACGCGAGGGCATATATGGAGGCCCATATTATGTATTGGATTGGATTGTTACATGGATTTCTCCCGACTTGGAGAACACACCGATTGTGAACGGATTGTGAAGTGCATGGGGGTGAATGTACAGAGATAAATACGCGAGGGCATATATGGAGGCCCATATTATGCCATACCTACAACATTGGATATGGTATCTTCTACATTGGATATGGTATCTTCTACATTGGATATGGTATCTTCTACATTGGATATGGTATCTTCTACATTGGATTTGGTATCTTCTACATTGGAATGGTATCGTGCTTATCTTACTTCTTTCCTTTCCTGTACTTAAGCCTAGGTACTTTTCAGTAGATCTCTTCTCTTTTTTTTTTTTCCCCTTCCTTTTTTCTTTTTTTTTTGCCCCTTCCCTCCTCTCTTTCTCTTTATCTTCTTTTTTTTTATTATTTTCTTTTTTTTCCTTCCTCTCTTCTCTATCTCTTTTGTTTTTCCCACTCCTCTCTATCCCTCTCCTTCTTTACTTCTTCTTCCTTCCTTTTTTCGTTCATTATTCATTTATTCATTTATTCATTTATTCATTTATTCATTTATATCTCACCGCTTCTTGCACCCGAGGTGACCTGCCAGCTAGCCAACTTTGGCTTGGAGCTTCCACTGGTCTGCAACAATACACTATTTGGTTTTAATAAATATTTATTATCATTACAGGATCTAGCATCGACATCTAATGTTTACTGGCCTGATTCTCTCTTACTGCTGCTTGCAGCCGAGGTGACCTACCAGCTAGCCACCTTTGGCCTGAAGCTTCCATTGGACTGCAAACGAACACTATATGGTTGTTGTAAATACAGGATATAGTGTTAGCAACTTCTGTTTCCTGTCCTGATTCTGTCACACTGCTGCTGCGCCGCCGGAACTGCCAGCTGACGCAGCAGCCAACTACAGAGACACTTACGTGCATTAATTCGACAAGATAGAGCGGTAGCAAACTTCCGTCGCCTGCATGAAATCAGCACACTGCTGATTGCAGCCGCAGTGGACCGCCAGCGGACCATTGCAGCAGCCAAACATAGACAATGTACTTGTATTAATTGCGACAAGATATAGGGGGGGTGGGGGGGGGGGGGGGGGAGGGGGGGTGGGGGGGGGGGGGAGGGAGGGGGCGGGGGGGTTGGGGGGGCGGGGGGGGGGGCGGGGGGGCGCGGGGGGGGGGGAGGGGGTGGGGGGGGGGGTGGGGGAGGGGGGGGGGGGGGGGGGGGGAGGGGGAGGGGGGGGGGGGGGGGGGGGGGGGGGGGGAGCGGGGGGGGGGGGGGGGGGAGGGGGGCGGGCGGGGGGGGGGGCGGCGGGGGGGGAGGGGGGGGGGGGGTGGGGGGGGGGGGGGGCCGGGGGGGGGGGGGGGGGGTGGGGGGGGGGGGGCTGGGGGGGGGGGGGGGGGGGTCTCCTAGCAACTCGTTTCCTGGCCATGATTCAGTCACACTGCTGCTTGCAGCCGCAGTGACCCTGCCAGCTGACATTGCAGCAGCCAACTACATAGACACTGCACTTGTATTAATTCGGACAAGATATAGGGTAGCAACTTCCGTTTCCTGCCATGATTCAGTCACACTGCTGCTTGCAGCCGCAGTGACCTGCCAGCTGACATTGCAGCAGCCAATACATAGACACTGCACTTGTATTAATTCGGACAAGATATAGTGGTAGCAACTCCGTTTCCTGCCATGATTCAGTCACACTGCTGCTTGCAGCCGCAGTGACCTGCCAGCTGACATTGCAAGCAGCCAATACATAGACACTGCACTTGTATTAATTTGGACAAGATATAGTGGTAGCAACTTCCGTTCCTGCCATGATTCAGTCACACTGCTGCTTGCAGCCGCAGTGACCTGCCAGCTGACATTGCAGCAGCCAATACATAGACACTGCACTTGTATTAATTTGGACAAGATATAGTGGTAGCAACTTCCGTTTCCTGCCATGATTCAGTCACACTGCTGCTTGCAGCCGCAGTGACCTGCCAGCTGACATTGCAGCAGCCAATACATAGACACTGCACTTGTATTAATTCGGACAAGATATAGTGGTAGCAACTTCCGTTTCCTGCCATGATTCAGTCACACTGCTGCTTGCAGCCGCAGTGACCTGCCAGCTGACATTGCAGCAGCCAATACATAGACACTGCACTTGTATTAATTTGGACAAGATATAGTGGTAGCAACTTCCGTTTCCTGCCATGATTCAGTCACACTGCTGCTTGCAGCCGCAGTGACCTGCCAGCTGACTTGCCAGCAGCCAATACATAGACACTGCACTTGTATTAATTCGGACAAGATATAGTGGTAGCAACTTCCGTTTCCTGCCATGATTCAGTCACACTGCTGCTTGCAGCCGCAGTGACCTGCCAGCTGACATTGCAGCAGCCAATACATAGACACTGCACTTGTATTAATTTGGACAAGATATAGTGGTAGCAACTTCCGTTTCCTGCCATGATTCAGTCACACTGCTGCTTGCAGCCGCAGTGACCTGCCAGCTGACATGCAGCAGCCAATACATAGACACTGCACTTGTATTAATTCGGACAAGATATAGTGGTAGCAACTTCCGTTTCCTGCCATGATTCAGTCACACTGCTGCTGGCAGCCGCAGTGACCTGCCAGCTGACATTGCAGCAGCCAATACATAGACACTGTACTTGTATTAATTCGGACAAGATATAGTGGTAGCAGCTTCCGTTTCCTGCCATGATTCAGTCACACTGCTGCTTGCAGCCGCAGTGACCTGCCAGCTGACATTGCAGCAGCCAATACATAGACACTGCACTTGTATTAATTCGGACAAGATATAGTGGTAGCAACTTCCGTTTCCTGCCATGATTCAGTCACACTGCTGCTTGCAGCCGCAGTGACCTGCCAGCTGACATTGCAGCAGCCAATACATAGACACTGCACTTGTATTAATTCGGACAAGATATAGTGGTAGCAACTTCCGTTTCCTGCAATGATTCAGTCACACTGCTGCTGGCAGCCGCAGTGACCTGCCAGCTGACATTGCAGCAGCCAATACATAGACACTGCACTTGTATTAATTCGGACAAGATATAGTGGTAGCAACTTCCGTTTCCTGCCATGATTCAGTCACACTGCTGCTTGCAGCCGCAGTGACCTGCCAGCTGACATTGCAGCAGCCAATACATAGACACTGCACTTGTATTAATTCGGACAAGATATAGTGGTAGCAACTTCCGTTTCCTGCCATGATTCAGTCACACTGCTGCTGGCAGCCGCAGTGACCTGCCAGCTGACATTGCAGCAGCCAATACATAGACACTGTACTTGTATTAATTAGGACAAGATATAGTGGTAGCAACTTCCGTTTCCTGCCATGATTTCAGTCCACACTGCTGCTTGCAGCCGCAGTGACCTGCCAGCTGACATTGCAGCAGCCAATACATAGACACTGCACTTGTATTAATTCGGACAAGATATAGTGGTAGCAACTTCCGTTTCCTGCCATGATTCAGTCACACTGCTGCTGGCAGCCGCAGTGACCTGCCAGCTGACATTGCAGCAGCCAATACATAGACACTGTACTTGTATTAATTCGGACAAGATATAGTGGTAACAACTTCTGTTTCCTGTCCTGATTCTGTCACACTGCTGCTTGCAGCCGCGGTGACCTGCCAGCTGACATTGCAGCGGAGTATGAGCGCAAACGAAAAGCGTTTGAGACCTTGCACCGAGCTGTCACCACTTCGTCAGGTAAGTGTGAATTAATTTATAACATTTTTAAAACTTGAATTTGAATTTTAGACTTAGCACTGAGCTGTCACCACGTTGTCAGGTAATTGTGAATTTATTTATATAATTTTGTAAATTTTAATTTCAATTTGAGACCCTGCACCGAGCTTTCAACACTCTGTCAGGTGTGCCCAGCTCATGAAAAAATTTGAAGGATTTGAATCAGAAATACTTCAAAACAGCAACAATTTAATACATTTATTTGTGTGCATAATATTTTTCATTATAGCGGGGGCAAAATTCGTTTAAGACCTTGCACCAAGCTGTCACCACTTTGTCAGGTAATTGTGAATTGATTGATATAATTTTGTTAACAAGAATTTCGTTTACTGTTTTTGAGGTGGCCCAGCTATCCCCCCACCCACCCACACACACCCACACACACCCACACCCACCCACACCTATATACTTTGTATACCAGATTGCTTCTGGCGTATGTATGCCTGTTACAGTCCAGGGGTAGCCAAGTAGGCTAAAGGGACTAACCTTAAAAGAGGAAAGGCAGTTGAAGAAGCAAGCACTGATGAACTGGGCTCCAACGAATTGCTAACACTGTTGCCCAGGTGCGATGCTGCGAATGCGAGAAAGAGGGTTTAAAGCAAAAACAAGCACTGATGAACTGGTTTACAGCTTTTTACAGCTTTTTATAGCTTTTAGTGCCTTTGTAGAGCCATCTAGGGCAAAAACAATACAACAACTTTGGCATGTGCAGACGGTCAGGCTGCCCCCATCCCACCTCCACGATGCATGGTGTTTGCACCTGGGGGAGCTGCCAAGAAGCTGTTATGAGCAGCCCAAGATAACATCAGTGCCCAAAATTGCTGTGCACTAAGGTATGCATCGGAAACTTTATGCACAGGTGAGACTCACCTGTAGGAATGGTGTTTGCACCTGGGGGAGCTGCCAGGAAGCTGTTGTTTGAAGCCGAAAAGAAGAGCTATGATTCAGCAGTGCCTGAGTGCACATTATTACCCCCACCCAGCCCCCTCCCTGATCCTGTTGTTCCCTGGAGACTGCTTAGCCTCCTCTTACCACTTGGTGCTACCAGGACCTCATCGCCCCAACCAGGGTACTACATTCTGTCCTTTGGGGTTGTGCTTTTGATGTAACTGCCTCCTTTTGGTTTGCGCTTTTGACGCAACTGAAAACGGGAATCTGCGCGCTGCGCCCAGAGGTGGTTTAAAAAATTGCGTCAATCGCGCAGTCGGGCTCCAAAACCTTGCGCACTAGAGCGCAATAGCGTGCCTCATGTAGTACCCTGGCCCCATAGCACCCACCTCATTACCACCACTGACCTCTTCATGAAATTTGGCAGAACCGTCACCCACTACCAGAATGCCCACTGCAACAGACTGAAGCCCTTGTAGTGAATTTAGTATGCTGTGGGAATTCAGTGTTTACTGGTGTACCGTATGTAGATTGGTATGTATATGAATTCAATGTATATTGGTATATATGAATTTAGTGTATATTGGTGTATATATTAATTTAATGTATTTTGGTATAACATAAATGCGGCAAAGTAAATCTGGGACCATCGAGTGGGCATCATTTCCCCCACCTGTCGCTCCGATCAATCCGTGATCGATTCCGTGGAACCCTCAGCCGACCCCTTCGGCGTCAAAACGTCAAATGAACAAATTTCCTTGTCATTACGGTATATGAATTGGTTTATATATTGGTGTATTAAATCAGTGCATATTGGTGTGTGTATGAGTGCAGTTTGTTGTGGGAACTCAGTGCATATTACACAGCCACCCAGACAGGGTACTACTAAGCGATCGTGGCAGCGCGGTGCTGCGCTGCCTTTTTGAGCCCCTCTGCGCGTTTCGCGCAGTTTTTTCAACGCCCTGTGGGCGCAGCGCGCAGTTTTTGCGTTTTACTCTTGCAACAAAAAGCGCTGACCAATTGACGTTTGTGCGCTTTAAGCGCTGACCAATTTGGCATGAAGTAGTACCCTGCACCCAGAATGAACGAGAACAAGTGTCATCCCTATATCTTCAATACATACCAACTTCAAATTCCAAATTCAAATTCAAATTCAAATTCAAATTGCTGTGTAGAGTGCCTGGATAAGGCCATGCCAGAGCTTGCGGAGGATTGCTTCACACGACTGGGGGCTGAAGGGGGGGCTATGCCCACAATAGGGGTCAAGCTTGCTGGAGGCGGAATGGGCGTCCAGGAGGATGGGGGGCATGTGTTTGAAGATCAGGAAACCCGTGTGTTTTACTCTTCAATGCCAGATGTAAAGTGAGTGCTGATGGGTGATGGTGATAAATGTGCTGAAGTGGACAGGGGGGGGGGAGGGATGTCGTTTAGTATAGTTGAGTGGTGACGGGTGATGGCGATGGTGATAAATGTTGTGGTGATGGGTAATGGTGATGAATGTGGTGAAGTGGATGTGGGGGTGGTGGATGCCAAATATGAAGCTTGAGTGGTGGTGGGTGATGGTGATGCATGTTGTGGTGATGCATGTTGTGGTGATGGGTGATAGTGATGAATGTGGGGGAGTGGATGTAGGTGTGGTGGATGTCGATTATTATTGTTGAGTGGTGATGGGTAATGGTGATTCATGTATGTAGGTAGGTAGGTTATAGTCCAGGGGTTGGCCCAATAGGCTAAATAGACTTGCCCAACTGTGATAGGAATGGATTATATGCAAAAACATTGGTGAACTGAACCCCAAACAATCATTTTACCGACAGGGGCCCTGAGTTAGTGATCATTTAATTCTACAATATGATTAATGTTGTGGTGATGGATGATGGCGATGAATGTGGGGAAGTGGATGTAGGGTGATGGATGCTGATTATTACAGCTTGGTGGTGATGGTGATGAATGTGGGGAAGTGGATGTGCGTGTGTGTGTGGGTGGGTGGTTGGGGGGGGGGGTATTCTAGTTTAGTGGTGATAGTTGATTGGGATGGTGATGAATGTTTGAGGTCATGGATGTTTACCATACAAGTTTGAGTGGCAATAGGTGGGGCATGAGGAGCAGATGGATGGTTGGGGCGTGGATATGGCTGATTCCTCACTCTCTCCCATCCCCGCCCCCACCCCCACTCCCACTCCCACTCCCACTCCCACTCCCACTCCCACTCCCACTCCCACTCCCAGACATATACCCACTCACCCACCCACCCACAACCCTACGCTACCCCCCCCCCCCCCCACACACACACACACACCCAACCCCCATCCCCTCAAAGACACACACTCTCCTTGCTACAGATCCCTGGTTCCAGCTGTGCTGCTTGGCTTGGGCACTGAAGGGGATACCGCCACGTCAACAGCTGTCGAAACGCCAATAGCTGTTGAACCGCCAACAGCTGTCGAAGACAGTGGTGTGGAACTAGCTGCTGCTGCTGCTGAAGCTATCACTGATGGACAAGGTGAGGCATGTCGCTTTAATGCATAATCTATAACACATGTGTTAATTGTTTTCAGCTTGTAAATTGTTTTAGATGTTTAAATTTGTAGCGGGGGGGGGCTGTTTGCTTGGGTCAGCCATTCACGTTGTGTAAGCAAACAAAACAAAGAGAACGTCTGGAGGGGCGTGGTGTTAATGAGACCCTCCCGTGCGCCGCAGCCGGGGAAAGTCACCATGGCAGACAAATTAAGTGTCACCCTCCAGGTGGTAGGGACTCCTTCATGCGAAGTGTGGCAAGAATGCTGGTACAGGAGGTAATATATTCTCTGTGCAGCTTAGAGATGAGTTTGAATTTTTGTGTTACTCCTACAGACCAATGTGGACGATTTCCTGCCAAATTTGAAGCTCCACCACCACCACCACCACCACCACCACCACCACCACCACTACCACTACCACTACCACCACCGCAGATGAAGCAGCTGCCAAGGGCACTCCAGGCACAGGACCTGAGTCAGTACCTGCAACCGGAAAAGGCAACACGGAAGGAGCCTCGTCGACTTCTGACTCCACCATCATCTCCACCACCACCACTTCTGCCGCCTCTGCTGCTGCTGCTGCTGCTGCTGCTGGTGCCAGCGAAGGTGTCGAGGATGCTGCTGCCACCACCCCTGCCCCCACTGCTGCTGCCACCACCACTGCTGCTACTTCTGCCTCTGCTGCTGCCGCCACACCTGCTGCTACTGCTGCCACTTCTGCTGCCACTGCTTCTGCCAACACCCCTGCTGCTACTGCTGCCACCACCCCTGCTGCCGTGGGCCCTGCAGCCCAGGGAGAGGAGCCGCCTCTGTCTTCAGCTCCCAGCCAAATAGACACCGTTTTGAATAATCTCCCGTACTGTGTTAGTAAAGATCTGGTGAGTCTGCGAACCCAACAACAATCCCCACCAACACCACCACATCAACAACCACAACCATAACCACCACCAACACCACGTCTACCACCACAACCACCAACACCAACACATCAACAACCACCAACACAACCACAACCACCACTACAAACACCACTACAACCACCAACACAACTGCAACATAGTATAGTATAGTATAGTATAGTATAGTATAGTATAGTATAGTACAGTACCGTATAATATATAGTATAATATAGTATAATATAATATAGTATAATATAATATAATATAATATAATATAATGTAATGTAATGTAATGTAGTATAATAAACTATACTAAACCTCTAACCCCCACCCCCACCACACCACCCGAATCCTCATCACCCTCAGTGTGATGAGATAGCCGTCAACTTCTGCTTCATGAATTCAAAGAATGCACGCCGCCGCCTCATCCGAGCCCTCTGTGATGTCCCACGCGCATCGCTGCAGCTGGTTCCCTTCTATGCTCGCATCATTGCTATCTTGGCCCAAGTCTTCCCGGATGTCTCTCAAGGTAAGTTGGTTGTATACTTTTGTTTCTTTGCTCTGACGCGGCTCTGATGGCAACATTGTCCAACATTACCCTGACGTATTTCCTGCCCACCACCACCACCACCACCACCACACACACACCACCCTTGCCACCACCAACACCACCACTGCTACATGCACACACAAGACACACTCCAAACAAATCATTTGGTGCCCCCCCCCCCCCCCCCCCCCCCCCCCCTTGCTCTGACGGCAACATTATCCTGACGTGTTTCTAGGCAAGTTTGTATTTGAGACGTTTGCCGAGGGGGGGGGCAGGAAACTGCTCTGAAACACACCCATTCACAGTCGATATTGACAGAAAGCAACCCTTTCACCATCGTACTTTGCGGGAGGACCTAGCTGGCCAATGTGCCATATGCTAGGTGGCTAGAGACCTTCAGAACAACCAAGTGAACGAGATGTAAAACCCTCGTTCGCTTGGTTGTTCTGACGGTCTCTAGCCACCTCACATATGGCACATTGGCCAGCTAGGTCCTCACGCAAGCTCCTGCACCTCATCATTGCTTTCAATAGAGGTTATCCTGGGGTTTCGGTGACAATTTTGTTTTTGTTGCGACCCCAAATAATGTTGGAAAGGAAGTTAGAGGACCCCTAAGTAGTAGGTCCCCAAGCGTTGACGCAATCTTAGCTTGGCTATGAATCATGTTTGGGCAGCCCCTTGAAAGATGTAAGAGCATGAATGGATAGGGCATGGAAATATCAGTTGAATGACCCCCAGGGGGGGAGGAGGAGGAGGAGGGGGGAGGAGGGGGGGGAGGGGGAGGGGGGGGGGGGGGGGCAACAACAGCACAAAGCAGCACTAAACACATAAGCAACATCACAACAACAACACAACAACGACACAATAACAACACAACAACAACAGCAATATACCAAACACTCCTACATCTGATCCCCAGGTGTGACCTTCTCACATCCTACAACACAAAACAAAAAACAATACAACACACAAACACAAATACAAACACACACAAAATAAAAACCAAACACTCCCACATCTGATCCCCAGGTTTGACATCCGACAACTCACACAACAACAAAAAACTCAAAACAATCCAACACAAAACAACAATATACCAAACACTCCCACATCTGATCCCCAGATGTGACCTCCTACTTGGAAGAGGAATCTTCAACCTTGGTGGCCCGCAAGGATCCAACAAGCATCAATACACCACAACAAAACTTCAACTTCAACTTCTTTAACCAACCAGCGCGCAACACAAAACACCACACACAACTTCTTCAACCAACCAGCAACAACAACCAACTAGCAACAACAACCAACCAGCAACACAACTTCTTCAACCAACCAGCAACAACAGCCAACCAGCAACACAACTTCTTCAACCAACCAGCAACAACAGCCAACCAGCAACACAACTTCTTCAACCAACCAGCAACAACAACCAACTAGCAACAACAACCAACCAGCAACACAACTTCTTCAACCAACCAGCAACAACAGCCAACCAGCAACACAACTTCTTCAACCAACCAGCAACAAAAACCAAGTAGCAACAACAACCAACCAGCAACACAACTTCTTCAACCAACCAGCAACAACAGCCAACCAGCAACACAACTTCTTCAACCAACCAGCAACAACAACCAACTAGCAACAACAACCAACCAGCAACACAACTTCTTCAACCAACCAGCAGCACAACTTCTTCAACCAACCAGCAACAACAGCCAACCAGCAACACAACTTCTTCAACCAACCAGCAACAACAGCCAACCAGCAACACAACTTCTTCAACCAACCAGCAACAACAACCAACCAGCAACAACAACCAACCAGCAACACAACTTCTTCAACCAACCAGCAACACAACTTCTTCAACCAACCAGCGCGCTACACAAAACACCACACACACACTAATAACTAAATACTCCCATGTCTCCTCTCATCCTACAACCCTACATACAAAACAACACAACACAACACAAAACAACACAAAACAACAAAAAACATCACAAAATAAAAAACAACACAATAACAACACAACAAGCACAACATTATACCATACACTCCCACATCTGATCCCCAGGTGTGACCTCCTACTTGGAAGAGGAATTTTCAACCTTGATGGCTCGCAAGGATCCAACCAGCATCACGCTTGAGCCACGAATACGCAACATCAGATATCTTGCTGAGCTGTGTAAGTGGGTGCAACTTGGGGGTAGTGGTGTGATTATCTATTGGATTTTATGCACCAAAGGGTAGCGTGGGAGGTGGGGTGGGGTGGGGAGATATCTTGCTGAGCTGTGTAAGTGGGCGCGACTGTGGGATATTGGTGTCATTATCGATTGGATTTTATGCACTAAGGGGTGGGGTGGGGGGTGGGGGGATATCTTGCTGAGCTGTGTAAGTGGGCGCGACTTGGGGGTAGTGGTGTCATTATCGATTGGGTCGTTTGCACCTAGGGGTGGCGTGGGAGGTGGGTGGGGGTGGTGGTGGGGGGGGATATCTTGCTGAGCTGTGTAAGTGGGCGCGACTTTGGGGTAATGGTGACATTATCGATTGGATTTTAGAGCCCAAGGGGTGATGTAGGGTGAGGTATATGTGTGTGTGTGTGTGTGTGTGTGTGCATGGATGTGTGAATGTGTGTGTGTATGTGTGTGTGTGTGTGTGTGTGCATGGATGTGTGAATGTGTGTGTGTGTGTGTGTGTGTGTGTGCATGGATGTGTGAATGTGTGTGTGTATGTGTGTCTTTGGGATGTCCGTGTCCTCTTTCTAAGTTCTAGAACCTCTCGCTTGGTCATGTGTTGTGCTTGAGGTGGTTGAGGGGGGCTAGTTCCAAGCAAGGATGCTGAAAAGTGGTTGAAGTGGTTGAGGGGGGTTTCGTTCCAAGCAAGCATGCTGAAAAGTGATTGAAGTGGTTGAGGGGGATTTGGTTCCAAGCAAGCATGCTGACAAGTGGTTGAGGAGGGTTGGTTCCAGGCAAGCATGCTGGAAAAGGGTTTGAATTGAAGTGGTGAGGGGGGGGTTGACGGTTAGTGTTCAGGCAGCATGCTGATGAAAAGTGGGTGAAGTTTGAAGTTCGCGCGGAGGGGGGGTTAGTTCCAGGCAAAGAATGCTGAAAGTGGTTGAAGTGGGCTAGGGGGGTTAGTTCCCCAGGCAAGCCTGCTGAAAAGTGGTTGACAGTGGCTAAGGGGGTTGTTCCAGGCAAGCATGCTGAAAAGTGGTTGAAGTGGCTGAGGGGGGTTAGTTCCAGGCAAGCATGCTGAAAAGTGGTTGAAGTGGCTGAGGGGGGTTAGTTCCAGGCAAGCATGCTGAAAAGTGGTTGAAGTGGCTGAGGGGGGTTAGTTCCAGGCAAGCATGCTGAAAAGTGGTTGATGTGGTTGAGGGGGGTTGCTTCCAAGCAAGCATGCTGAAAAATGGTTGAAGTGGTTGAGGGGGGTTGGTTCCAAGCAAGCATGCTGAAAAGTGGTTGAGGGGATTTTGTTACAAGCAAGCATGCTGAAAGTGGTTGAAGTGGTTGAGGAGGGTTGGTTCCAAGCAAGCATGCTGACAAGAGGTTGAGGGAGTTTGGTTACAAGCAAGCATGCTGAAAAGTGGTTGAAGTGGTTGAGGAGGGTTGGTTCCAAGCATTCTGACCAGTGGTTGAGGGGGTTTGGTTACAAGCAAGCATGCTGACAAGTGGTTGATGGGGGTTGGTTCCAAGCAAACATCCTTTAAAGTGGTTGATGTGGTTGAGGGGGGTTAGTTCCATGCAAGCATGCCGAAAAGTGGTTGAGCGGGGTTGGTTCCAAGCAAAAATCCTTTAAAGTGGTTGATGTGGTTGAGGGGCGTTAGTTCCAAGCAAGCATGCTGTAAAGTAAACAGGCCAACAATTAATTGTGCAAGAGAGCAAGCAAAAAAACAATCAAACCGAAAACAAGAACCGCACCCCCCACGACTACTACCCACCTACATGCCAGCCAACTAAAGTTCCAGAACCTTCGCTTGGTCATGTATTGGGGTTGTGGTTACTGTGGGCTAATACCAAGCTAGCATGCTGATAATTGTTGTTGCGGTGGGCTAATTCAAGCTAGCTTGATGGAAATTGTTGTTGCGGTGGGCTAATTCAAGGTGGCTTGATGAGAAATGTTGTTGCGGTGGGCTAATTCAAGCTAGCTTGATGAGAAATGTTGTTGTGGTGGGCCAATTCCCAGCTAGCATGCTGAAAATCCAACAAGCCAGCTAACCTGCCGAACAGCCAACAAATAAATCAACCAACTAACAAACCAACCAACTAAAAAATCAACCAACTCACAAATTAAACAACTTACAAATCAGCCAACTAACAAATCAACCAACTTACAAATCAACCAACTCACAAATCAACCAACTCACAAATCAACCAACTCACAAATCAACCAACTCAAAAATCAACCAACTAACAAACCAACCAACTCACAAATCAACCAACTTACAAATCAACCTACCCACCCACCCACCCACGGAATCCTGTACCGACCATCCTGCTCACCAATCGCTGATCAGGTAAATTCAAGGTCTATCCACCTGGCAGCTTGTTCGTCGCCCTCAAGCAGCTTCTGGATGACTTCACCCACCACAACATAGACGCCGCATGTGCCCTGGTAGAGACTGCTGGACGATTTCTGATCCGCACCCCAGAGACCCAGATCCGAATGCAGAATATGTTGGAGGTAGGTGTCTCCGGTCCTCCGGTCATCATACTAGTAGGGAAAGGCAATATGAAAAAGGTTATGATACCGCCTGGTGGGGCGTGGTGTTAAGGGAGCCCGTTGCACGCGGGTGGGGAGCGGTCTCCTACCTCGACTGGACAAGCTACCATCGCGGTTGACAACGACCTGCAACGCCAAGAGCGACCGAAGGGGGAGTCGAACCCCCGACTCATCATCCTCAAGCGATCTGATCTACCACTAGACCATTGTGTATCACTGAAAGGGGCTACGGCAATATGATGTTATGTGAAGCCGGCAGTCTGACTAGGCTAAAGTTACCATTTAAAAACACTCTCAAATGATATCATATTGCCGTTCCCTACCCATGCGTAGAGACTGCACCCCAGATGGCATGACATCATATGATATCATATTGCCGTTCCTTACGCATGCGTAGAGACTGCACCCCAGATGGCATGACATCATATGATATCATATTGCCGTTCGCTAAGTTTGTGCACTCGTAGAGAGTCTCTACGAGTGCACATACTTAAGGAACGGCAAAAATACCGCACCGTCCCAGAATGAGGCTTGGGTCGCCACTTGTGGCTACCAAAATGGCCTCAAGAATTCTGAAAGAAAAAAACTTGTACAGACTGCACCCCAGAGGTCCAGATCCGAATGCAGAACATGTTGGAGGTAGGTGTCTTGGACCCACCCACCCACATACAAACAAACACACAAACACACAAACACACATGCACCTGCACTGCCCCTGGTAATGATGCAGCTAACGAATGTGACACTTACACGGGCACACACGCACACACACATACATGCATACACATATACACACACGCACACCCACAAACACACATACACACACAAACACACACAAACACACACACACACATACGCACTCACACAAAAACCCACAAACATACAAACACACACACAAACATGCACACACGTACACATACACACACACATACATGCACACAGACACACATGCACCTGGACTGCCCCAGGTGATGATGGGGCTGAAGAATGTGACACACACACGGACACATACAGACACACACACGGACACACACAGACACACAAACACGGACAAACACATACATGCAAACACGTGCACATGCAAGCACACACACAAATACATATCCAAATACACACACTAACATGCACAGACACACACGCACCTGCACTGCCCCAGGTGATGATGCGGCTGAAGAATGTGACACACACACACAAGCAATCATGCCCACACACACAATCACATACACACGTACACATACAAAACACACACAAACACACACACCTGAAATGCCCCAGGTGATGATGCGGCTGAAGAATGTGACACACACACACAATCACATGCGCACGTACACATACAAACATGCACACAGACACACACGCACCTGCACTGCTCCAGGTGATGATGCGGCTGAAGAATGTCAAGAACTTGGACCCCCGGCGCAGCTCACAAGTGGACGGAGCCTACTTTGCCGTGAAGCAGCCAAGCAAGGGAGCCGTGAAGCGCAAGAACAGGCCTCCCATCCAGGAGTACATCCGCCACCTCATCCTGGTGCAGCTGCGGGAGGACACTGTGGTCCACGTGTTGAAGAAGTTGGTGAAGGTGCCGTGGGCAGAGAGCGAGAAGTACATCCTGAAGTGTATGATGAAGGTCAGTACATCCGCCACCTCATCCTGGTGCACCTCCCCCTCCCCATCACACACCCCACCCCCACCCCCCCACCCCCCCACACACACACCACACACACACACCATCCTGAAGTGTATGATAAAAGTCAGTACATCCGCCACCTCATCCTGTTTGCAAACTGGGTTGGGTAGGTAGTAGGTGGTAGTGGTAGTAGGGTAGGTAGGTAGGTAGGTAGTTGGTGGTAGGTAGTGGTAGGTAGGTAGTTAGTAGGTAGGTAGGTAAGTAGGTAGGTGGTATGTAGGTAAGTAGGTAGGTAGGTGGTAGTAGGTATGTAGGTCGGTAGGTAGTAGGTGGTAGGTAAGTAGTGTTAGTTAGGTAGGTGGTAGTTAGGTGGTAGGTATGTAGGTAGGTCTGGTGGGTAGGGTGGGTAGTAGGTAGGTGGGTGGGTGGTAGGTAGGTAAGTAGGTAGTATGTGGTAATAGGTGGTAGGTAGGTAGTTAGGTAGGTAAGTATGTATGTAGGTAGGTAGGTGGTAGGTAGTCAAGTCGTAGGTAGTCGGTAGTATCGGTATGTGGGCTGTCGTGGTAGTAGGTAGGTATGTAGGTAGGTGGATGTCGTAGGTAGGTAGGTAGGGTCGGTTAGGTGGGTAGTAGGGGGAGGTAGGGTCGTGGGTAGTGGGTAGGTCGGTAGGGTAGTGGGTGGTAGTGGCGGTCGGTCGGTAGAGTAGGTATGTGTCGGAGCATAGGTCGGTAGGTCGGTAGTCGGTCTGTAAGTCTATCTGTAGGTAGGTCGTGTGTAGTAAGTCAGGTCGGTTCGTAGGTCGTGGGTTGGTGGGTAGGTAGTCGGTAGGTCGGTAGTCGGTCGGAGGTGGGTAGTCGGTCTGTGGTATATCGGTAGGTCATTACGTCGTACGTGGGTAATGGTAGGTAAGTAGGTAAGTCGTGTCGTTCAGTCGGTCGTAGGTAGTAGGTAGTGGTCAGGTCGATAGGTACGTCGTATGGGTGGTCGTCCTCGGTACTTTCGGTAGTAGGTCGTTAGGGGGGGGGGGGGGGGGGGCAGGTCTGTCGGAATCAGTGCGTGGGTGTGGGTTCATAGGTTGTGCGTGCGTGGGTGGTGCGTGTCGGTCATCGTGGGTGGGAGTGCGGTAGGGTGGGTAGGTGGTGTCAGATTCAGTCGGTGTGCGATGAGCAAGTGGTGCGGAGTGGGTAGTCGGTACCGTAGGTAGGTGTGCGGTAGGTGGGTGCGGGTGCATCGGTTGTAGGGTACGGTATGGTAGTTGGTCTGTAGGCTCATTAGTAAGGTGGCGGAGGTTGGCTGGTGGAGTGTAGGTAGAGTAATAGGTAGGTGGGAGGGAGGTGGGCGGGTGGGTAGGTAGGTAAGTAGGTAGGTGGGAGGGAGGTGGGCGGGTGGGTAGGTTTGTAGGTAAGTACGTAGGTGGTATGTAGGTAAGTAGGTAAGTAGGTAGGCACCTATTACAGCATGACGACATATCAGGTTGAGTGGTTGAGATCCCCCTTCATGTCCAATGCTCATATGTCGTTTTCCCATGATTTCCATAGTGCTACGTGTCATAGAATTTCAAAACGAATCCGAATATGCAATAAAATTAAGATTTGGAGAATTGTTGTTTTGTGTCTCAACTGTATTTTCCCAGGTCTTTTTTTACTTTGTACCTCGATTGTACCTTAACTATGCTTACATGTTGGCGAAACATGATTTCCTTAGTGCTACATGTCATCGACTTTCAAGAGGAATCCGAAAATGTAATAAAAAGTGACCATTGTTTTTGACTCTCAACTTTTTTGGTTGGCCGCGAATCCCATGCAGGTTGTTCGTGGGCGCTTCACCAACATCCCCCTTGTCACAGCCCTAGCTGGTGGACTGGCCCAGTATCACGAGTCTCTAGGGATTGCATTTGTGGATGCTGTCTTGGAAGACGTTCGCTTTGGGCTGGAAAACCCTTCTCTAGGTGAATCACGATGGCCATTTTGTTTTGTGCCCCGCCCAACCTGCCTGGCCAATTTGTTGTTTGCCCTGCCCAACTTGCCTGCCCTGCCCAACCTGCCTGGCCAAGTTGTTGTTTGCCCTGCCCAACTAATGCTGAGCCTGCCAACGCCTGCCATTGTTGGGTGGGGACCCTGCCCAACTTTGCCCCGGCCCCTGCCCAACCTGCCTGGCCAAGTTGTTGTTTGCCCTGCCCAACTTGCCTGCCCTGCCCAACCTGCCTGGCCAAGTTGTTGTTAAATATTAATAAATTTTTTTGCCCTGCCCAACTTGCCCTGCCCTGCCAACCTGCCTGGCATTTGGTTGTTTGCCCTGCCCAACCTTGCCTGCCCTAGCCAACTGGCTGGCCAGTTGTTGTTGCCCTGCCAACCTTGCCTGCCCTTCCCACCTGCCTGGCCAGTTGTTGTTGCCGTGCCAACTTGCCTGCCCTGCCGGCCTGCCTGGCCAGTTGTTGTTTGCCCGCCAAAACTTGCCTGCCTGCCCAACCTGCCTGGACACGTTGTTTTTTGCCACTGCCCACTTGTCTGCGCTGCCAAGCTGCCTGGCCAAAGTTGTTGGTGTGTTTTAATTAAATAAAAGTTGTATTGCCCTAGCCCACTTGCCTTCCCTGCCCAAAAAACTCCGGGCCAAGTTGTTTTTTGCCCTGCACAACTTGCCCCCCCCAAGAGTACTCAAAACACACAAATGAGAGACCAGAGATTAGCCCGAGGATTCCAACCTGCTGGCCACGTTGGTTGTTATTGCCTGCCAACTTGCCTGCCCTGCCCAACCTGCTGGCCAAGTTGTTGTTTGTAATTTGCCCGCCCACTTGCCTGCCCTGCCCAACCTGGCCTGGCCAGTTGTTGTTTGCCCTGCACCTTGCCTCCCTGCCAACTCGGCCTGGCCAGTTTGTTGTTTGCCCTGCCCAACTTGCCTGCCCTGCCCAACCTGCCTGGCCAAGTTGTTGTTTGCCCTGCCCAACTTGCCTGCCCTGCCCAACCTGCCTGGCCAAGTTGTTGTTTGCCCTGCCCAACTTGCCTGCCCTGCCCAACCTGCCTGGCCAAGTTGTTGTTTGCCCTGCCCAACTTGCCTGCCCTGCCCCAACCGCCTGTCCAAGTTGTTGTTTTGCGCCTGCCAAACTCCTGCCCTGCCCCACCTTACCTGGCCATTTGTTGTTTTTAAATTTTCCAAACTTGCCCTGCCCTGGCCCAACCTTCCCTGCCAAGTTTGTTGTTTGCCTGCCCAACTTTTGCCTGCCCTGCCCCCAACCCCCTGCCTGGCCAAGTTGTTGTTTTGCTTGCCCCTGTCCCAACTATTACACTTGCCCCTGCCCTTGCCCAAGCTTTGCCTGGGGGCCAAGTTGGTTTTGTTGTTGCCCTGCCCAACTTTGCCTGCCCCCTGCCCAACTGCCTGGCCCAAAGTTTGTTGTTTTGCCCCCTGCACAACTGCCTGCCCTGCCAACTTACCCTGCCTGGCCCAAGTTGTTGTTTGCCCGCCCAACTTGCCTGCCCTGCCCCAACCTGCCTGGCCCAAGGTGTGTTTGTTTGCCCTGCCCAACTTTTAGCCTGCCCTGAGCCCAACCTGCCTGCCCTGGGCCAGAGTTGTTTGTTTGCTTGCCCCGCCTGCCCAAACATTGCCTTCCCCTGGGTCCCACCGGCCCTGGCCAAGTTGTTGTTTGCAGCCTGCCCAACTTGCCCTGCCCCCTGCCCAGCCTGCCTGGCCCAAGTTGTTGTTTTGCCCTGGCCGCAACTTTGGCCTGCCCTGCCCCAACGCTGCCTGGGCCAAGTTTGGTTGGTTTGCCCTGCCCCACTTTGCCTGCCCCCCTTGCCCCACCTGCCCTTGGCCCAGTTGTGTTTTGTGTTGTGCCCCCCCCTGGCCCCAACTTGCCTGCCCTGCCCAACCTGCCTGGCCAAGTTGTTTGTTTTTGCACACTGCCCAACTTGCCTGCCCTGCTGCCCAACCTGTCCTTGGCCCAAAGTTTGTTGTTTTTGCCATATCCCAACCTGGGTGCCAATAAGCAAGATAATTATAAACTATCAGGAGGGCCTGGATTATCAAGCAATTCATGACCTCTGAATTTGGAAAAAAACATCTTTAGGTGAATCATTATGAACATTTTTTTTGAAGTTTGTGTGCACAAACTGTTGGCTCGTGCGGGACCCCTACACACACACACACACACACAACCAACACACCATAGCACGCACACAACACTCCAACGTCACCTCGCCTTTTGGCTAGAAACCATCTCTAGGTGAATCATTTTGACTATTTTGAAGTTGTTGTTTGCACTGTTGCTCGTAGGGACCTACACACACACACACACACAAACACGCAAAAACAAACTCAACTCGCTTGGGCTAGAAAACCAATCTCTAGGTCTGTCTGGGTGAATCATTTTTACTATTTCGAAGTTTTTGTTTGCCCTACCCAACCTTTCGCAAAATAAGCAAGATAATTACATACTATCGTAGGGACCTACACACACACACACACCTCTCGAGCCCACACTCAAACACTTCACAACAAAACTCACATCTCGCACACTCAACACTCAAACAATACTCAATCACAAACCCAAAAACACACCAGCAGACTCTCGGTCCACACACAAACACTCAAACACTCACAAGGTAAAAGACTAAACACATCTACACTCACACCTCCAACAACAACACTCAAAACACAGACACAAACATCTCAAACACACATTGCCAAAGAGAGAAGAAAGGGGACCTGAATCGCTAGTCGCTTACGCGACACATAAACACACAAACACACACAAAATACGCACAAAACACTCAAACACACACTCAAACACACACACAATAAAAAACACACACACTCAAACACACTCATACACACGCACTCACGCACACACACACTCACACACGCACACACTCGAACACACACGCACGCGCACACACACACAAACAGTCACACACACGTGCACACACACACACACACACACTCTGGCAAACACGCTCAAACAGTCACACACACACACACTCGTGCGCATGCACACACAAACACTCACACACACACTCTTGCACACACACACAAACACTCAAACACTCAAACACTCACACACGCTTGTGCAAACACGCACTCACACACACTCTTGCACACACACACACACACACACACACACACACACACACACACACACACACACTCAAACACACGCACACACACTCACAGGGACCTACCAAAAGCGGATGGCGGATGTGAAGCTCCTGGGTGAGCTGTATAACTACACGCTGTGCAATTCATCACCCATCTTCGAGACTTTGTACTTGCTCATCACGTGCGGCCATTACCTCCCCCCCGAGTTGGCAGAGAAGCTAGATGCACCAGACGACTTCTTCAGGGTCAGGTGAACTCCTCCGCCCCCATTCCATCCACTATTCCAACCCCCTCCAACGCCCAAACCCGACCTCCTAACCTCCCAACACATGTCCCCCCAACCCCCCACTCCTCCAACTCCCCAACCTCCACTTAACCTCCACACCATACCACACGTCCATCCCATCCCATCCCACCACTCCCCGACCCGACCCCAAGGGTCAGGTGAACTCCTCCGCCCCCTTTTCTTCCACTCCTCCAACCCTCGCCACCCTCCCAATGCCCAAACCCTTCAAACTCTCCACCTCCCAACCTCCCAACACATGTCCCCCCGACCTCCACTCCTCCAACCCCCCAAACTCCACACCACACGTCCATGCCATGCCATCCCATGCCGCCCCATCCCATGCCGTCCCATCCCATGCTATCCCATGCCATCCCATCCCATGCCATCTCATCCCATGCCATCCCATCCCATGCCGTCCCATGCCATCCCATCACATGCCATCCCATGCCATGCCATCCCAACTCATGCCATGCCATCACATGCCATCACATCACATCACATCACATACCATCACATACCATCACATGCCATCCCATCCCATCCCATGCCATCCCAACCCATGCCATCCCATACCATCACATCACATCACATCACATCACATCACATCACATCGCATACCATCACATACCATCACATCACATCACATCACATCACATCACATCACATCTCATCCCATACCATCACATCACGTCACATCACATCCCAACCCATCCCATGCCATCCCATCCCATCACTCCCTGACCCAACCCACTTACCATGTCTCCTTCTTCTTAAACCTGCTCTGTGTGGTCTTTAACCTGGTCTATGTGGTCTAAACCTGATCTCCCTGCTCTTAAACCTGATCTACGTGGTCTAAAACCTGCTCTCCCTGGGACCCAGAACCCTGAACCCCACACTTACCCTCCCTGTTGCAGAATGGTGTGTGTACTGCTTGAGACATGTGGCATGTACTTCAACGAGGGCCGTGCACGAGCCAAGCTGGACCGCTACCTCACCTTCTTCCAAGCATATGTGCTTTCCAAGGTGCAGCCTGTCCCTCTGGACGTGGAGTTCGACCTTCAGGTGTGTATGTATGTATGTATGTATGTATGTATGTATGATGATACAGTACAAGGGAGCCCAATAGACTAAAGGGACTTGCCCAACCTTCAAAAAAAGGCAGACGTGCATTCTTTTGGCTACCAACATGTATGTATGTGTGTTTGTGTGTGTGTTGTTACAGTCCAGGGGTAGCCAGATAGGCCAAAGGGACTTGCCCTACCTTGAAAACAAGACATAAAAATGTATTCTGTTGGCAACGGACATGTATGTATGTTTTTGCAGTCCAGGGGTAGCCAAATAGGCTAAAGAGACTTGCCCAACCTTGAAAACAAGACATAGAAGTGCATACTGTTGGCAATGGGCATGTATGTATGTTTTTGCAGTCCAGGGGTAGCCAAATAGGCTAAAGAGTCTTGCCCAACCTTGAAAACAAGACATAGAAGTGCATACTGTTGGCAATGGGCATGTAGGTAGGTAGGTGGGTAGGTATGGAAGTTGTTGCAGTCCAGGGGTAGCCAAGTAGGCTAAAGAGACTTGCCCAACCATGATATTAGGAGGGGCTAAAACTAAAAAAGCACTAATGGACTGAACACCCCAAACAATGACTGTAACGACAGGGACCCTGAGTTCGTGCTACAGTGATAATTTATGTGTACGATAATAATTTTACCTCAAGGATGTGATCCACCACCTTTGTGCTATGTTGATGGTTTAGCTTCAAGTTAAAAGACAAACAAGTCCTATGCAGCTTCGCAAGCGACTCGGAAAATTGGCGGAGAGTGTTTGCAACGGAACGACAGGTGGCAACAGGCAGGAGCTGACCAAAGCCAGTTAGTTATGAGACAGTTGGTTGACGTGTCAGGCTTCGCTTTTTCTGTCGGTCGGTCGGTAGGTCGTTAGGATGGACAATGGGGTGACTCTGGGGGCTCCCGCCCTCCAGGAGGGGGGGCTACGCCAAAAAACATCACTATTCTGAATACATTGGAGTCACGAGTAAGATTGTATGAGCATACTCCGAATAGGATTGGCGAAAGAGTAAGATAAGTTTAAAAATAACTTCTTTGGAGTTACCCTGAGCTTTCCCTGAGTTACCCCGAGTTACCCTGAGTTTTCTGTTAATGACTTACAGGATGTGATTCATCACCTTCGCCCCAAGATGGAGCGCTACCAGACGTATGAAGAGGCATTGGAGGCAGTGACCGAGATCATGGGCAAGGAAGCTTCGATGGGGATCATACTGGGCATCACAGAGGGTGAGTACGAGCGGGATGGAAGAAGGAGGGAGGGAGGGACAGAGGTGAGGAGGAGAGGAGGAGGAGGGGGGGAGGAAGGATATAGGGGAGGAGGTGGAGAAGAATACTAGGCATCACAGAGGGTGGGTTCGAGTGGGATGGAAGAAGGAGGGGGGGAGGTACAGAGGGGAGGGGAGGTGGAGGGAGGGAGGGAGGGACAAAGGGGAGGGTGATTTTCGATGAGCATGTGCACGAGAACATAGTAGGGATTTTAAGGATGTGATCCATTACCTTTGTCCCAAGATGGAGCGCTACCAGACATATGAAGAGGAATTGGAAGCAGTGACTGAGATCATGGGCAAGGAATCTTCGGTGGGGATCATGCTAGGCATCACTGAGGGTGGGTATGAGTGGGGAGGGGGAGAAGGAGGGCAGGGATAGAGGGGAGCGGGAGGAGGTTGGGAGGGATGGAGGGGGGAAGGAGGAGGAGACAGTAGGGACAGAGGGAGGAATACGGGATGGAGGGAACAGAGGGAGGAAGGAGGTGGGAGGGCACGTGACGGGGGGGGGGGGGGGATTCAGAGCATTGCTGTGGGAGGGACGAATCCGATGGCACCGGGATGGAAATGCACGGTCTGCGGCGTGGCGGTGCTGTGCCCGCACGCGGGCACGTCGGTGTGCAGTACCCTGCCGGGCGGCTGCGGGGAGGGGTGGCCGAGAGTGGGTCGGCGGTGGTATGGGGGGGGCGTCGTGCGGAGGAGCGTGAGGGCCCGCGTGGGTCTGCTGGTTCGGGCGTGGTTTGCGGGCCAGCGTGTGCTGCTTATTGGTCCGGTTTTTCCTCTGCGTACGGGGGGGGCGGCTGCGTCTATTAGTGTGCGCGGTCCACCGAGGGCGGCGGCCCGTGTTCATTGGCCCCGGCTGAGTGGGGCGGTCCATGGAAGGAAAATCATGGGCAAGGAAAACGTTTCAATGGCAACATGGATGAGCATCACTATTTCACTGAGGGTATTGTAATGTTATTTTTAAAGTATTTTATGTACACAGTTGACAGAGACTGGCCCAAACTCCAACACAAACTCAAACAAATTGGAGATCAGTTAGAGGTTGTTATGTAGAGGAGCGGGGGGGGGTGGGGGACCGTAGCCTTGATAAAATCCATGTTGGTAATGGATCCTCGATGGGCACTCACATTTTAGGGGTGGGTATGATGAATTGCAGAGGGACATGACACCTGGTGTGGGGTTGGTGGGTTTGTGTGTGGGGTGTTCTTGTGTTGTGTTTTGTTTTTTGTGAGTTTGTTGGGTTTGTGGTTGGTTGTTTTTTGTTAGGGGGGGGGCTGGGGGGGCGGGGGTGGGGGGGGGGGGGTGTCCCCACAATCCTCCCAATGGGCATCAGGATCAATGCTTGAACTGGGCTGCGGCTGTGTTCTTCGATGCATGTTGTGCTGGGTGGGGTGTGGTTTGAATTCTTGATGCTGGGTGCAATCCTGCTTCGGACCACATTCCCGACTGGAAAGGGGTTTTGGATTGGTCGCAGCCGGGCCGGGCGCTGCGGACGGGGAGGGAAGGAGGGAAGGGACGGACGGGGAGCGAGGCTTAGAGGGGAGAACAGAGTAAGGTGGTCTTTCATGTTTATTGACTGTTTGCTTCTGGGTGATAAAAATGGTTGTCATGGGTGGCAGAGGGACAAAGAGCCTGAGTTTAATGACTTCTGGAGAATACTCTTACGCCAGAAATAAGAATTATTTTTTATTAAATATGGTTACGTTCTAGTGAGTATGGGGTCATGGTGGCGGAAGGAAAGAAGCATGAGTTAATTACTCTAGAGAAGTTACCCGTACAGCCAGCTAAGGATGTATTTTATGGACGTTCTCGTGAGTATGGGAGTAAAGGAGGGCAATGCGGGTGCTACTTCAATGGTACGAGGTGACGACTCATGTCTTGTTTTGTCCCTCATGTTGTGGTCATCGAGAAGATCAGGAGCGCTGCCAAGGGTGTGTCTTGCTATGTCCTTGCACCCATGATGTGCTAGTGGATCAGATGGTGCACGTGGCTTAGGATGCTGTGATGGAGTTGGGCCACTCACACCCACACCCAAACCAGGCGGTATGGAGTGTGGTGGCGAGTCTTGCCTTGTGTTGTCCTTCCGCCCATGAGGTGCTTGATAACCAGATGGTGCACGTGGCCCAGGATACTGGGATGGAGTTGAGCCAGGCAGTATGGGGCGAGGTGACGAGTCATGTCTTGTTTTGTCCCTCATGTTGTGGTCATCGTGTAGATTATACATTAGGGGGACGTTCTGATGAGTATGGGGGTAAGGGAGGGAAGTAGGGACGGTGGACTGTGTGTGCATGAGACAGACCGACAGACACACAGACAGACAGAAAGACAAGAAACAACTCACACACAACCAACAAATAACAGACACACACCCAGACAGACATAACAGACCAACATACGCACACACACACACGGAGCCACACACCTCAAACAGACAGACGATCAGACAGACAGACAGACAGACAGACAGATAGACAGGCGCACAGACAGACTGAGACAGCCACACACAGACGATCAGGCAGACACACAGACAGACACACAGACGATCAGACGATCAGACAGACAGATAAACATAGAAGCAGGGAGATAGGCGGACAAGGCTACTGAATTCATGAGCCCTGTTTTTACATTGTTGACATTTTTTACTGACTGTATGACATTTTTACAGTTTTACAACGCTACTGACTGTATGACCGTCCCTGTTTCACTGAGGCAGAATAAATGAACGAGGATTGGTAGGCGACGAGGTGGGCCAGCCCCTGAAGAATCGTCGGTTGATGGCGGGAGCAATGATGAGGGGGATGATGACGACGATGACAGCGACGATGGTGGAGAATGCTGCGAGACTCAGAGCGCACAGTTGAGGGTATGCCATTTGTGTGTGTCGTGTGTGTGGGGAGGGGGGGGGGGGGGGCGGATTATGTAACAGTGGGTGAAGGGGGGGGGGGGGGGGGGGGGGAGTTGGGGGGGGGGGGGTGGGGGGGGGGGGGGGGCCAGCATGATAAGGGTTACACAGGTGACGCGCACAAGGTGAGGGCGTAGCGGGTGTTGTTTGTACAAGTGAATTTCAGTACAAATACATACATACATACAAATATATATATACAAATGTGTATACACACGTATATGCATACATGTGAAAATACGTCAATAAATACATACATACAAGTGCAATTCAGTCCAAGGTAGCTAGATAGACTATGGATCAGGGTACTACTTCTTGCCAAATCGGTCAGCGCTTAAAGCGCACAAACGTCAAATTGGTCAGCGCTTTTTAGTGCAAACAGCGCGAAAACTGCGCGAAACGCGCAGAGGGGCTCAAAAAGGCAGGGCGGCAACGCACTGCCGCGCGCGCTTAGTAGTACCCTGCTATGGATGTATGTTGCAGGACCGTTCAACAGGGTCGCTTACGTGTTGCCTAATTTAGGCCAGAAAATCGGACAGGGGAAAATCGAAATTGTGTGAAAAACAGAATCACGGGGGAGTGTGTCTTAAGTGTGTTTCAAGCCACAATGTGGAGGCATGGTGTATATGATGGTGTATAGGTGGCATGGTGTGTTTCAATGTGGTGTATAGGTGGCATGGTATGTTTCAAGCCACAGGGTGGGGGCATGGTGTATATGATGATGGTTAAAAAGAATGGAAAGGAATCAGTGATCTCGGCTGTGACATTGCTGATGATGAGAATTGATGATTGTGATGATGATGCTGATGAGATGCTGTGATGGAGATGATATGATGATGATGGATGATGTGATTGATGATGATGATGATGGAGTGAAGATGCTGTGATGATGATGAAGATCGAGTGGTGGGTGAAGGGGATACTTATTGGTGACCCTGTTGAAATAGAAAATGTGAAATGTAGCATAGGCGAAACAGTTGTTTGTGTAAAGGGCGTGAAGCACTAGTGTGTGCTGTATGTTCGTATGATTTTAATGTTCATGTCAGCAGGTGGGAGATAGAACAGCGCAAAACAACACCATGAAAGACACAAAAATGTTCCAGCACCAGGGGGAAGCCAAAGAGCCTCAATGGACTCGCTCAGCAGCGGCGATAATAAATATAAAGGAGGTTCGACTCTTGTACGGGCATAGTTGATGGGGACCCACACCTTCTGCTTGCATGGGCCCAAAACACAAATGGGGTGAGGTGGTCTTGGCATGCAGTTCGGAGCCTTTGCACCTGGCCCGTTGCAGTGCAAGAAAACGAGGAGCATCCCCTTGGCACCCTTACCATACAACTATGGCAACACCACCTTCACAATTTGCCACCCCTTCCCCCTGTACATTGACACCATTGCTCACACCATTGCTCCTTGCCCTTTGTGCTTGAATGAATGCAGGGTAACTTGAGCGTGGAGATGGAGACTTCTTTGAGCGAGCGAAACCTCCAGGGTAAAGGCATTATGCCGGAACTTTAGGGCGTTAAAAAAAGTAACTGCGGGAAGATCAAGAGAACCAAGTACTGAGTACTCGGCTTTTAGACGCGGCGTTTTTGCTGGATTTCGCGTTATTATGGGGGTAGGGTGGTTTCTGGTGTGCCCCGTCTGTACAGGAGTGGGGAACAGGGCGTGAGAAGTTACTGGGACAAAAGCTCACATGGCGGTTTGACAAGAGATCCCAGCGGAAAACTTAAGACACCCGAGGGATTCAAAAAAAGACCTATGTTGTTCAAGGAACTCTGCCATTGAGCAATTCGCTGAACGGGGATGTAAGGATAAATGATAATGCTATGTAATGTGATGTTTGTAAAACTTGAACTTGTTTACCTGGCTCCAGCCAACAATTTGGCTGCTTGCCGTCTTGGGTAGTACAAAAATATTTTTACCAGGGAAAATGTAGATGTGAACAAATTGTTTTGTTTCTTCTTCTATTTCTTCTTTTTATTTCTCTTTTCAAAATCCAGTGAGGCTTTGTCAGTATATTAATTGTGATTTCAGTAAGCTCCGACTGTGCGACTCATCTGGCTTGGCTTGGCTATGGCGACTCATCTGGCTTGGCTTGGCTATGGCGACTCATCTGGCTTGCACACCCACTGCCCTTACAGTTTCCTTCTTCTGCGCCTTAGACCCAAACCGAGTCCAATCAAACCCACTCACATCCACACACTCACCCCACACACTCCTCCCCACAAGCACTGCCATAGCCCCTACAAATACCCAAAGCAAAACCAATACCACTACAAACATCATAGACACCTCCACACAACTACACAATACAAACTGGATTTGCTTTCCCCCCAAAGGCTAGTCCAACACTGTGTTCGACAGCTTTGGTGGAGCCCCCCCCCCACCTAGGGGGCAGGGAAAGAAAAACCCAGGTTTTTACCCATTTGTCTGGTTGTGGTCCGCATAGTAAGCCGGCGCCCGCGTCCAACGGGTAGTAAAAACTGGATTCGGTCAGGCGCAATTCCGTCTCTTGCCACTCTCCCGTATCGCCGAAGCCATTTTCTGATTCCGGTTTGGATTACGATGTTGGAAGTAACGCACAAAACGCGGATCGGCTCTTATTGGAAAGGGACGGCGAGAAGCAAGGAACTTTGACATTTACAGTAACATTTCGTCCTGGTGAGGCTAGGAGACAGGGGGATGAGTGGGGTATTTCAGGATTAGTCAAACTCGGTGTGGCGGTGAGCGCTACTTCTCATTCTCCCAGTTTATCTTGTGTCCCTGTTTGTCCTTTCCCCCAATATGGCCTTCGTAGCGAGTGATACATATGGTTCTGTATTTTGCTACTCGGGGGTAGTGGTACCGGTCGCGGACGCAGGTTTACCTTTTACGGTCTTTGTTGTAGGTTACGGGTTTTTAGGTAGGTCGGTACTATAGGTCGGCTTTTTGGTCCGGTCGCGGTAAAACAGACGTACAAATGGGTAACCCTGGGGGCTCCCGCTTGCGAAGCGTCTTGGACGTTTCTCCCCATCCTCTTGTAGGATGAGAGCCAGGGCAGCAAACCAAAGCGCAAACTGTACATCTAAACCGGTACCCAAACCTGGACCCAAACCGGTACTACAAAACCTTGGACCCACAAACCGGTAAACAAAAACACAGGGTACCCAAACCACACCCCACTCTCCCCCGAGGCGACACCATTTTTTCTTTCAAGTTTTTCCCCGCCTTTTGGTGTCAGGGGGTTGTGGTTCCTGGGTGGCGTGTGGGTGTGCTGTGTGGGTAGGGGGGGGGGGGGGGGGGGGGCTCCCTGGTGGAGTGGGGGTAAAACAACAATTGCTCTGCAGGAGGTGAGACTCTGTCTAAATAATTAAAAAGACAATTATTGAAACGCGTCTTGGATGTTTCTCACTATCCTCTTGTAGCTCTTGGATGAGAGCCAGGGCAAACTAAACCCAAACCTGTACCCAAACCCACACACTCACCCCCGCACACTCACCACACACTCACACCCACACCCACACAAATTGTAATGCCAATACCAATACCAATATAACCACCCCCACACCAACACAAGCACAAACACAAATACAGACACAAACACAAATATGACGAAAAGAAAAAGCATAAACAAAACAACAACCTGCTTTTCATGTCACACAAATCCTATGCTTCCCTTAATAACGCGGCAAAAGGGGCAAACAAAACAGGACATGGCCAACGCGATACCGCGAGCTCGCGAGAAGAAGGCGGGACGAGGCATGGACGGGGCACAACCTAGGTGACGGCCCAGCCGCGGGAGGAGAGCCGGGGGCAAGGCAAGCGGAAGGACGAGGAACCAACATCCCAAACATCGAACACCGGGAATCCACACCCACCCTACACCACCAACCAACCCACAACAAAAACAACACCAACAACTAACACCGGAACCACACCCACCACAACGACCACCACCAACACCACACACAAACACAACCACGACCACCTCGGGACAAACCCACCCACCACCAACAACAAACAAACAACAACAACAACAACAACAACAACAAAAACAACAAAAAACACGACAACCGGCACCAACCACCCACCCTACCCCACCACCAACAACACAACAACAACAACCAACAAGCAACAACCGGACCACACCCAACCACCAACAACACCACCACCAACAACAACAACAACACTACCACCGCACCACAACCCACCACCACCAACAACAACAACAACACGGCCTACCGGCACCACACCCACCCACCACACACAACAAACAACAACATAAACGGCACCGGTCAACCACACCACCAACCAACACCGACAACAAAAACAAAGACGCGACCACAGGCACCACACCCACCCACCAACAACAACAACACGACACGGAACATCACCCACCCACCAACATATGCAAGCACAAACAAACAACAACAACAAAAAAACAACAACATAACAATCAACCGCCACAGGGAAGCCACAACCAACCAGAGGACCACCAGCCACCAAGGACAACAACTAGAAACAACAGACAAACCAACAACAACACGACCACCGGAACCACACCACCAACAACCACCAAGCAACAACAACAACAACAACAACAACAAACAAACACAGACCCGAACCTACAACCACCCAGGACCCACACTAATCAACCCAACAACAACAACAACAACCCAAACACTGACCACCTTCAACACACCCACCCATCCACCACCACCACCACAACAAACAAACAACAAACAACAACACGACAACCCGGAACGCGACCCACCCACCAACAACCACAACAACACCCCACAACAACACGACCAGACGGAACGACACCCACCTCACCAACAAACCACAACAGACAACAACAACAACACGACACAGGAACCCACACCCACCAACAAAACAACAACAACAACTACACGACCACCGGGAACACAGACCGACGCCAGCAACAACAAACAAACAACACACAGCAGACAGAGACAAAAACATAGACCAACGGAACCAGCCACCCATCCCACCAACAACAACAACAAAACAACAACACAACAAAAACCAACAACAAACAAACAACAGAACAACACAACACAGGAACAAAAAAACCCCCAGGACACACACAACAAACAACAACAAAAACAAAAACACTACCACCTAAACCACACCCACCCACCACCACCACCAACAACAACAACAACAACAATAACAACAACAACACTACCACCTGAACCACACCCACCCAACAACGCCACCAACAACAACAACAACAACAACAACAACAGCACTACCACCTTAACCACACCCACCCACCACCACCACCACCACCAACAACAACAACAACAACACTACCACCTTAATCACACCCACCCACCACCAACAACAACAACACCACTCTTGTAGCTGTAGGATGAGAGCCAGGGCAGAGCTAGCTGAAGTACTATAACCACCAACACCAACACCCACCCAGTTTGTCTCCCTCCTGTCGGAGCTGAAGTACTCTAACCACCAGCACCACCACCAACAACAACACTGCCAGCAACAGCACCAACAACAACACTCTTGTTGCTCTTTGGTGAGAGCCAGGGCAGAGCTAGCTGAAGTACTATAACCACCATCACGATCACCCACCCAGTTTGTCTCCCTCATGTCGGAGCCGAAGTACTATAACCACCACCAATACCACCAATACCACCAATACCACCAATACCACCAATACCACCAATACCACCAATACCACTGCTCTTGTAGCTCTTGGGTGAGAGCCGGGGCAAAGCAGCAGGACAAGCGGCGGCGGCACCGGCTTACCGCCCGGCTGTTGAGAACGAGCGTGATGGTGATGAGGACGAGGACAACGGCGCTGCCAGCATGACCTTCAAGATGTTGATGAAGCGAGGTGGAAAGCGTGAACTCCAGGTAAGCGTGTTTAAATTGTGAACTTCGGGTTGAAAACTGTCTGGCGATTGAAATCCAGGTGGAAAGCGTGAACTCTAAGAGGGCGTATTTAAATTGTGAACTTCAGTCGACTTCAGGGCAAAATTGTGGGGCGATTGTACTCCAGGTGGAAAGCGTGAACTCTAAGAGGGCGTATTTAAATTGTGAACTTCAGTCGACTTTCAGGGCAAAATTGTGGGGCGATTGTACTCCAGGTGGAAAGCGTGAACTCTAAGAGGGCGTATTTTAAATTGTGAACTTCAGTCGACTTCAGGGCAAAATTGTGGGGCGATTGTACTCCAGGTGGAAAGCGTGAACTCTAAGAGGGCGTATTTAAATTGTGAACTTCAGTCGACTTCAGGGCAAAATTGTGGGGCGATTGTACTCCAGGTGGAAAGCGTGAACTCTAAGAGGGCGTATTTAAATTGTGAACTTCAGTCGACTTCAGGGCAAAATTGTGGGGCGATTGTACTCCAGGTGGAAAGCGTGAACTCTAAGAGGGCGTAATTAAATTGTGAACTTCAGTCGACTTCAGGGCAAAATTGTGGGGCGATTGTACTCCAGGTGGAAAGCGTGAACTCTAAGAGGGCGTATTTAAATTGTGAACTTCAGTCGACTTCAGGGCAAAATTGTGGGGCGATTGTAGTCCAGGTGGAAAGCGTGAACTCCAGATGAGCTGTTTAAATTGTGAAGTTCAGGTCAAAATTGTGGGGCGTTTGGGGACGCGCGAATGTAGGGAGGAGAGAGGGAGGGGGGGGGGGGGGGGGGGACTGAGGAGGGGTCAGACATGTGAATGGATGGATGGATGGATGGATGGATAATTGGGCAGACGGACGGACAGATAGACAGATGGATGGATGGATGGACAGGCAGCCAGATAGACAGACAAACAGACAGATAGTCGGATGTACAGATGGATGGATAGATGAATGGAGCCTTGACTCTAGAGCTAAACAGCAGGTGGGTAACGATTTATGTAAACAACAGCAACTATCACAGCCAGCACAGCAAGCAGCAACAGCAGGAACTATTGTGAGACTCCTTACACCACTGCCTCCTGTTACAGGTACCCACCACCGCCGCCCTAGCCGTGAGCTTGCAACAACGCGAAGAGGTGGAGGCGCGCGACCGAGAGGAGATGAAGAGACTGGTTCTTATGGCCAGTCGACAGCAGGAGCAGGAGCAGATGGCAATACACAGAGCGCAGCTGCGGGGTTATGCCTATCAGGGGGGCCAAGGGGGTAGGGGGCGCGGGGGGGGTTCTCAGCAGCAGCAGCAGCAGCAGCAGCAGCAGTCGCAGCAACCACAGCAACAACAACCGAGGGCGCAACCTATTAACGACAAGCACGGCCTTGGACTGGATTACCAGGTAATTACCGTGCGTTGACGATAGCGCTGTATAATTACCAATATTATTATTATTATTATTATTATTATTATTATTATTATTATATTATTTTATTATAAGTATTACATTACTACATAAGTAGTAGTGGTAGTAGTAGTAGTAGTAGTAGTTGTATATTTGGGATTCATGATGATAATGATGATGGTGATGATGATGATGATGATTACATTTTTTCTGGTACCCTACTGGACTCCAGATGTGCCCGCCGGTTTGCTGGCACTAGAGCTTGGTTGTTGGCGCTAGAGGAGGCACCGCACATCATTTTGTCGTAACTAGTTCGTATGTTACCGTCCAGGGTGCGAAACCAAATAAACCTAACATGGTAGCCATTCTCCAGTATGTACACATGCATGCAAACGAGAGGGTTCCCTCAATCTCACATACTGTGGCAGCTTGTACTTATTTTCAAAAAATGACGTCCAGGGTACAGGGTACTACATTTTGTCAAATTGGTCAGCGCTTAGAACGCACAAATGTCAAATTGGCTAGCGCTTTCTAGTGCAAAAAGTGCAAGAACTGCGTGCTGCGCCCACAGGGGGGTGAAAAAACTGCGTGAAACGCGCAGTGGGGCTCAAAAGGACAGCGCTTAAACGCGCTGCCGCACGCGCTTTGTAGTACCCTGCCAGTGCATGATGTTAGATCCGTGAGCAGCCTGAAGGCCGATAGGCCCAGGGCTCTTCTTTACCGCTACATATAGCGATCACTAGTTTTGACCCCGTTTTGGCAAAAATATCGCTATAAAAAAGTAAAAAAAAAGTCCTCCCCCCCTGCCCCTCCCCCTCCCCTAAATGCACCCAAAAAGCTACAGATAGCTATAAAAAGCACTCAAACGCTGTCCCTGGAGGAGGCTTACGACCATTAACTAAAATAAAAGTTGAAAAATTGAAAAAAAAGCCCTGTATAGGCCGTGTAATCAAAACCCCTGAACTAACTCAAAACTAACTAAACAAAACTAAGCCTTAATTAACTCAAAACTAAATATGTCAAAAACTAACCCTAAGCTAACTCAAGACTTTCTGGAGCAACCTAGCCGACTATCTTTCTACTTGTAGAAGAGCAAGACAGGAAGCCCTGGACTGCTTAGTGGCACCGTAATTTATTATCCCTTTTTTTTCTTTTCTTCTTGTGACTTCTCATTTGTTAGCTTCTTACCTCCGCCACTGTAAGTGGTTGAGATCTGGGTCCGGCTCTAGGGGGTTTAATACCTACGCCACCAAAATGGTGGTTGGGAGCTTGGTTTGTTTGTCCTCGACACACCCCTGATGTAATGGGATTTTTTGCTTTGTGGGTGCTTTTTCTTTTTGTTTAAAGCACAGAGTCTCATACACCCTCGCGGTGTCAAGTAGACTTTAACATGTAATGTAATGTAATGTAAAACTAACTCAACAAAACCAACCCTAAACTAATTCAAAACTAACTGAACAAAACTAACCCTAAACTAAACCGAAACTAACTCAACAAAACTAACCCTAAACTAAATCAAAACTAACCCTAAATTAAATAAACTAAACTAAACCTAGACTGACTAAACAAAACTAATTAAACAAAACTATCCCTAAACTAAATAAACTAAACTAAACCTAGACTGACTAAACAAAACTAATTAAACAAAACTAACCCTAAACTAACTCACTAAATATATTTATAAACTAACCCTAAACTTACTCAAAACTAAATATATAAAAAACTAACCCTGAACGAACTCAAGCTCATCCTTTAGTGTGTACCCACTGTACCACTGCTTCTTTTGGGGGCTACACGTAGCACATTACAGGCAGCTCGCTTAACCTGTCCTTGGCCCAACCAAATATGAAGCTAACTAGTGTGCCTGAAAGCTGTCATAGAGGGCATTGGAAAGCAGCTGAAAGCTTAGTCAGCTGAAAGCTTAGGCATCGGCCCAGTAGCAGGCTAATGGAGATGCCATGTATAGCCCAAAACAAAACACTGCACTGCACTGCACCATGGGGCTCATTAGGTAGTCCACCATTGTTTGGCTGCATGCTCACCTACCTACCTACCCACCTACCCACCCACCCACCCTCCTACCAACGCACACACACCTACCTACCAACCCACACACACACACTGAAGTACCTTGGCTTGTGATTCTTATAATGTGCAGAGTATTCCGAGCGGTCCGAGACGGAGGCCAAATAACTGATAGCAGATACTGAGGAGTGGGGGCTTGGGCTATATGTTTCCCCAGTAATGATAACGCCTGGTGGTGTGTGGTATTAATGGAGCCCTGTCTTTCGGTGGTAGAGAACGGGCTGCTACTTTACCTGGGCAGTGCTACAATGGCAGTTGATAGTGACTGCGGACAGGATGCTACTTAACCTGGACAGTGCTATTATGGCGGTTGACAGCGACCGCGAACACTTACGCGCACCTGTAGGGATTCGAACCTAGCACCGTCTCCAGTCCAGCGAAATGAATGTTTCCCCAAGTTACATTGGCTTTTCATTCTGTTTATGTGTGGAGCATCCCAAGCGGTTCGAGTCGGGGGCCAAATAAGTAAATAACAGATAGCAGAGACTGAAGATGGTGCTTGGGCTATATGTTCGCACAAGTAATTTTGGTTTCTGATTATTTTGATGCACGGAGAATTCCTAGTGGTCCGAGTCGGAGGCCAAATAAGTAAATAAATGATGGCAGACACTGAGGATTTGCTGAGTAGAGCCAGAAAAACATGTTCTGGTATTTTCATTCCGACCGCAGCAGTGTACTAGTGTACCTACGCTTTTTAGGCAGATTCAGAAACCTTGTGGATGTATTCCTTCTACGCAGAGATGCTGTGTATGAGTGTTGGCACTATCCGTGTTAACTCCGCCGGATGTGGACGGTGAGCAGCCTGAGGGCTGGTAGATTGGATTGGATTGTAAGATGTTTTTAAGCAAACTCTGGGGTGCTTACCAGGTTGTTCAGGCGGACCCCCAGCTCTACGTCCCGAGACGCAACCAATTATACAGCCTGCGTCCTGAGACGCGACCAATTTCACAGCCTGTGTTCTGACACGGGATAGACCCGCAACCAATATATAGCCTGCGTCCTGCCAAACAACCAACCCACTGAAGCTGCGTCTGCAACGCAACGGACCCTTCGATGTTGCGTCTCCAATGGAGGACACAGCGTCCTGAACAACCCTGGTGCTCGCCGTCCTCCATTTCCAAGTCCCCTGTGCATCACCCACAGATAAACCAGGAAGCATACTAAGCGGATTATATAGGGCTGGTATACCATGTTATCAGTCCTATACCATCCAAATTATACCTACTTGTGTACGTTGTAAACTTGTAAACTTGAACTTGGTCACATGGCTCCAGCCAGCAATACGGCTGCTCGCCGTCTTCGGCACAGGTACTACATTGGGTCCTTTTTCTTGCTTTGAAAGCGCAACTGCGTCATTTTGGGTTGTGCTTTTCACTCAACTGAAGACCAAAATCTGTGCGCTGCACCTAGAAGGGGTTTACAAAACTGCTTCAATCGCACAGCCGGGCTCCAAAACCTTGTGCGCTAGCACGCAATAGCGCACGTCATGTGCAAAATAATAATAAAAACAATAATAATGATGCTCTCACAAAAGGTACACAGTTACACACCCTATCATTCGGATGCCATTATCTTGCGATACTTATTATACGTACTCAGATTCAGGACCTGGAAAAGTCTTTCAACTGTATACCAGTAATCTGTTTAGTGTGCACCCTGGTTTCTGAGGGTATCACACGGGGGGACTTGGAATAGGAAGACGGTGAGCACACCAGAGTAGGCTGAAAACCTATGAAACTATCCAATCTCATTCATACTCCTATTCACCCTTCATTCAGTTATAGTTCAACTTCATGATGGAGCGGCAATCAGGCACATTTCGGAAGCATGACTGCGAGTTTTTGGCGATGCCCCCCCCTTCTGGGGGCGGGAGCCCACAGGTTTACCCACTTGTCCGTTTGACCGTCCGACCGACCGAAAAATTGAAGCCTGACACGTCAGCCAACGGTCTCATAACTAACTGGCTTCGGTCAGCTCAATCTTTGCCACCGGTCGTTCCGTTGCCAAAACACTCAGCCAATTTTCCGCGTCGCTTGCGACGCTGCATAAGGCTTGTCAAGCACACTTCAACTGGCTGACTTCGTATTTGTACACACCTTTTAAAGTGTATCTTGAGTTCTAATCTGCTCTCATACCACTAGGGAACGGCAAATCATATGATGCTGACCAATTACGGGTATGATATCATGCAAAAATCATATTATTTAATATCATATGATATGATGCCCCAGGCCAAAGCTACCTAGTCAGACCGCCGGCATCATATGATATCATATGATGACATGATATATGATATCATATTGCCGATCCCTACATACCACTAGGAATAAACCGTAATCAAACAATCGGTTTCTCTTATCCTCTCTCATCCTAACTTCTTGTACTGATTTTTTTCTCTCCAGCTTTTCCTTTCAGCTGGTGTGGCTTCTCACCAATTTATAGCAATTCGGGGGATGATTTGGGAGTTGGGTTTTCGAAGAATGTCATATGTCGTACTTCATATCTCAAATTTGGCCTGAAATCTGAGAATTCTGGGAGAAATGGCTTGAGACAAAGTACAAAGTCTGTCCTCAACTCCCGAATCATCCCCTGAATTGCTATAATGCCGCTCACTCTTGCCATCATCCGTCACTAAGCTAAGCCACTCGGGTGGCGACAAAGGAGCCTTTTCCTAAAAAAAGTGTTTAAGTTATACTCATGGCACCTCCAGTCTAGCACGCTCCCCCACCTTAGTTCGGCACATGGGACATTCACATTTGTTGGCAAGCACCTCCTCACAGCAGCGGAAGCACATGCTCACATGCCCACACGGCTGATGAACCATATAACCAACCCTCTTCACACCTCCAGTCTAACACACTCCTCCACCTTGGTTCGGCACATGGGACATATACGTTTCTTAGCAAGCACCTCCTCACAGCAGCGAAAGCACATGCTCACATGCCCACACGGCTGTAAGCACACATCTGGCTCCCTGTCTATACACACAACACATAGATCCTCGTCCTCCTCATCCTCCACTTCTCTAGCTGCCTTCCCGCTCTCCTTCTTCTTCTCCTTCTGCCTCAGCTTCTTGTCCTTCTTGGCTTTGGCCTTGGCTCCCTTTTCAGCTTTCTCCTGCTCCTCCTGCTCAATCAGCGCCTGGAACGTACGTGTTTTGGGCAAATGTTTGTGTGCAAAAATGTATGTATGTTTATTTTGTGTGCATGATGTTCACCAGCCCCCCTTAACTCCGTCAAGCAACAGGCACATTTTGAGTCCAGTAGGGCACCAGGGAAAATGCCATCATTATCATAACGTATCATCCCTTATCATCATCATTTATGTAATTATGTGTGTGTGTTTGTACACCTCTCTGCCTGTCTATGTCTCACTGTCTATCAGTATCCTTTTGGGTGCCTAGAGCCGGGAGGGCGCAAAACAAAACTATGCCTGATCTAGCATAGTTATTACGATCATTCCACATTGGTACTTTCCCTTACCTGAGCAAAGGCATGAGAAGCTTCAGTCCTCATCGCCTCAGCCTTACTTGACTCTTCCAGAACACGAGAAAGAGATCTTGCAAGTTCCTGCACCTTTTGATCTGTGTCGCTATGAGACAACAATGCCGACAGGCGAGGCATTGCACCGGCAGCAGCAAGCAACCTTTGGTTAGCAGGAATCGAAGAAGCAAGCACTCCAAGTGTCGATACTGCCGCCACCTGCCCACTTACGTGAGTACTGGCGGATAACCATGCCACCAAGGGTGGAATGGCACCTGCGGCAGCGACCTTGATCTGATTGTCAGGAATTGAAATAGCGAGCACTTGAAGTGTCCCTACGGCCACCATCTTCCTACTCAGTGGAGTACTGGCGGACAACCATGCCACCAAGCGGGGAATGGCACCCGCGGCAGCGATCTTGATCTGCATGTCAGGGTTGCTAATAGCTAGACATCCAAGACAACATGCTGCCTTCTCTTGTGCACTGGCTGAAATGCTGGCAGATAACATTGCCACCAATAGGGGAATAGCACCAGCAGCAGCAACCTTCTGCTGGATGTCAGGATTTAATTGTGTTAGACCACCAAGAGTGCTCGCTGCCTCCTCCTGCCTATGTTCTGGACTGCCAAAAGATAACCATGCCACCAATTGGGGAATGGCACCTGCAGCAGAAGCCTGGTTGTCAAGAGACTTCAAAGCTAGCATGCTAAGTGCCTTGGCTGCGCCCACCTGTGCAATTTCCGAAGTGCTGTCAGAGAACAAAGCCACCAAGGGGGGGATGGCACCTGCAGCAGCAAGCTTTCTCTGATTTCCAGGATGTAATTTAGCTAAAGACGCAATGCAAATTGCTCCTTGCTCCTGCACACTTGCAGGGCTGGCAGGAGATAAGAATGCTATCAAGGGGGGAATGGCACCTGCAGCAGCAATCGCGCCTGAAGTGTCAGTAGTGCTAGCAGCTAGACAAGAGAGAGCCATTGCTGCCTCTGCCTGCACACATGTCGAGGTGCCAGCAGATAACAGTGCCACCAAGGGGTTAATAGCACCTGCAGCAGAAACGTCCTGCTGGTTGCCTCGACCCAACGCAGTCAGACATGCACACGCCTCTTTCTGCACGCTTGCTGGACTGGCAGGGGATAGTAATGCTATCAAGGGAGGAATGGCACCTGCAGCAGCAATCTTACTCTGATTGACCGGGCTGCTCTTGGCGAGTCGCGAGAGTTCCTGTGCAGCCCTTCCTTGTACAATTGACGCAGTACCAGCAGATAACAATGCCACTAAAGGGGGAATGGGACCTGCAGAAGCCTTTAACCCACCCAGCTTACTTTCACTAGCTCCCTGCATATCAGTAGCATCAGAAGTAGTAGCAGTGCCACTTCCACTTGGCTTCCTGTCACAACCAGAGGGGATAGGACATGCAGATGCCTTTGCGTTGCTATCCTTCTGATCTAGAAAGGTAGCTGCAGCAGGACCTCCTTGCATATCAGTAGCATCAGAAGTAGTAGCAGTGCCACTTCCACTTGGCTTCCTGTCACCACCAGAAGGAATAGGACCTGCAGACGCTTGTGCGTTGCCCCGCTGCTGATCTGGCAAGGCATCTGCAGCAGGAGCATCAGTAGTAGCAGTGCCGCTTCCACTTGGCTTCCTGTCACCACCATAGCGAGTGGAAATATACTCCTTGTCCCCTGCAAAACCTGCACTGCTACTTCCACTTGACTCCCCAGCGTCACCACCACCCTCAACACATCCCTCTACATGTTGTTGTTGTAGCAGAGGGATATCTGCATCCTGGTTCCCCAGTGCTGATTCCTGATCCGAGGAATGTTGCTCTCCGATGTTTGTCTGACTATGTATATTCTTTCCCCATTCCTTCTTCTTCTCCTCCTGCCTCAGTTTCTTCTCCCTCTTGGCTTTGTCCTTGGATCCCTTTGCAGCTTTCTCCATCTCTTCCTCCGCTATAAGCCCCTGGAACGTACGAGTTTTTTGACAAATATCAGTGTGCATTACTGCCTGCATGAGTTGCGTAGCCTGAGTGTGTTTATGTTTGTGTGTGTGTGTGTGTGTGACTGTCTGTCTGTGAGTCTGTGTGCATGTTTGTGGGTCTGCCTGTCTGTCTTTGGTTCTGTGCGTGTGTAAGTCTGTCTATGTCTATGTGTCTATATGTCTGTGAGTGAGCGAGTGTGTGTGTCTGTGTGTGTGTCTGTGAGTGAGTGAGTGAGTGAGTGAGTGAGTCTGTCTGTCTTCTGTCTGTCTGTCTGTCTGTCTGTCTGTCTGTCTGTCTGTCTGTCTGTCTGTCTGTCTGTCTGTCTGTCTGTCTGTCTCAGTCTGTCTACTAGTAGCCTGTGTCCAACCCAGGAATGTGAAACCGTGTATAGACAATCATTGTCGTCTATCATTATCGTCATGATCTCCCCATGTTGGTACTTTCTCTCACCCGTGTAAGGTCATCAGAAGCTACAGCCTGCATGCCTTAGTCAACACTTCAGTGTCGGGTGATCTATCGGGGTAATGCGCGGAAAAGGAAAGCAAAAAAAAACTAACGCGCAACCGGCATGTCTCAAGGAACCTGATGGGAGCAATGTGTCAGTGTCACTCCACCCTGCACTGCACCGTCATAATTAGCTCGACCCAACCGACGGTGCTATCGGGTGGCGTGGGCTCGCGGACCCCCCTGCTCTTCGCCGCCGCCGGTGCGTCAGTTAGTTGTGGAGCGCGCCGGTCTTCGGGTCTTTTTCGATAACTTCATTTTACTTCAAAAACCCAGTAGGGGTCCTTCCGATAGTCCCTCCGCACGAATTATATCTCGGGGGATGTCCGATAGATTTCCCCGTGCAATACCGTGGTAGTACCGTGGGCGGCTTGTACCGTGGGCGGGTGCATTACCGTGATTTTTGATCAACAATTCGCCTAAGATTCGGGAGCTGACGCGACACGCTTTGCGTATGAGCCCTTTCAGGCGAATGGATAAGAAAAAATAGTAGTCGTCGGCAGGCCCAGTACAACGTTTACCCACCCCAGCGTCCACAGTATGGACCTTGCCCCCCCCTAGAATTCCAGCCGCGAATCGCCCGACGCTGAAGTGTGAACCTGACTCCGAGTAGTAAAACTGTCGTGCGTCGTTTACCCCCCCCCCCCCCCCCCCCCCCCCCCCCCAAGGATGACAGTATCATCCTTGCCCCCCCCTAGAATTCCAGCCGACCATTAGAGGAAGTCGAGAGGAAGTCAAGAGGAAGTTAAGAGGAAATCAGGACAGGCGCTTCTTCATCCATTCCGTGTCCGCTAGCGACTTTTGTCAGTATCTCTCATCCTTCGAGATGCCTCCCAAAAGCATCCGAATTCGTCCTGGTTGTCTTTCACTCAGTTGCAACAAGAAATCCAGGAATGGTATGACATGCTCTACTAGATGTAACATGCTTCGTTGGTGAATAACATAATAAATGCCGTAACATCCTTCGTTGGTGACGATCCTGTTAGGACGGCTCTCATTTCTGCGTATCAGCAGGAGCTTAATGACTGGAATGATACCAGTTCGCGGGCTGAGACGATGAAGACGCGATCTTCCATATTAAACATATGGAGGACTGATGAAGCAGCCATCAAAGTCCAGAATAATCTGGATAAGCAGCTCGCTCTCGTGCAAGCTGAAGCGGAGACATCTGGTAAGCTGCATGATTCGCTTGAGAAGGCGAGGACAATCGCGAAGAGGATCCGCGAAGAAAAGTTGGAGATCAGGGGGATGGATACAAGTGAGGTCAAATTCAGCCAAGAGGATGATGATGCTCTTCATGCGAAAGCTTTCGCATCTGCACCCCCAGAGATGTCGAGCCTCGAGGATGACGACGAGTATGGTTATGAGTCAGCGCAGAAGAGGTGTGTGTGTTGGTGAAATAATTTATCTAGTACTGTCTTTTACTCCGCTGTCCGATCTGATGTCCGCCCTTCTCACTCTCTTGTATTGCAGGTGCCATCGCGGAGAAGGCACTCAAGAAATGGATGAAGCGGATGCGGGGTACATGAACGAGCTGGACAATGCTATGGATGCAGTCGGCTTAGATGGATAGATAGCGTAAAGAGATATCGTTACATCATGACTTTTGCTAGCCCTTGAGCTATTCGACCTACCCCACTAGCTTTGGATAGTATTTTTTCAACTTCTGGACTGAACTGCTGTAACGCGCTTCCTACGCCCCTTATTCCGTCCGCTACCCCTCCCTGTCCCAACAAGTCAGCAATGGAGGCTGCGGCGTTAGAGACCGGTATAGAGAACTGTCCCACCTTCCGAGCTACACCTCCACCGAAATCTGCTACCTTCCTAACCACATTCCCGAAAGTGCCTACAGCCTTACCAACGCCAGATTTGAGAGTATTAAAGAATCCCATTAATATACTCTTTGATATTATTTGATGGAAAGTAAAAGCAATTTCTGGTCTATGGATTTCAAAATTGATAAAATAGAATTCATAGGATCAGTATCAGATTCATAATCTATTCTGAGAGTGATGCTCCAGTCGTAGGGAAAAGGCCCTATAGAGTCTTTATGTTCATCTTTAATGCTCAAACTCAATTCTGACACATGTGAGGCGCTTGTATAGAAAGAAAAGTCGTCTGCTGTATTCTGATAAATGATATTGGCAAAACTTTCAACATTAACTGGTAGGCGGATCAATACATCACTCTCTTGCATATTGTTTTGACGAAAATTGTTGACAGCACTGTTAGTTACCTTGGGTAAATTGTGATGGATTGTCAGGAAACTTTCAAGATTTAAACGCAATGGAAAGGAGCTAATAATGGGAGCACCACCAGGTGTTTCGTGAGGCAGAAACACAAACAAATAACTACTTTTATCTTTGAATTCGAATGAATACCCTGGCCCAGGAGGGTTGAATATACAAAGCCCGTTTGTTTCATTATGGGTTAGTGTCCATCCCGTAAGCAACACACCCAATTCTGTCAGCCAAGAATCAAGGGTATAGTTCCCAATTGGAATTCTGATTGATGTCTTGGTACCATTGTTGTTAACAATAAAGTCATTGTTACTTGCTCTAATCGAATAAAAACACCTGTTGATGATGACATCTGCAACTGTGACTTACGTCCTCCCTCCATAGGGATTTTGCAGGACTCCTGCAGGCAATGATGTTGTGAAATTGTCAGGCGTTCCACTTGTTCGAAACGTGCTTGATATGTACAACAATTGTGTTTTCAAGACAGGTGGAGACATTTTATAATATGGGATATATTATACTGTAACATTTTGTATTGTAACCAAGCCATCTAAAACCTCAGTACCAGAAACAGGTTTAATTTTATTCAGCAAGTCTTTCCTGATAGCTTTCTTGTCCCTATACAACAATGGTTTATTGATATGTACAGAAATAGCTACATCTACCAAGTATTCAGGTAGACCAGGAGACATGTCTAAAATTGCAGCTCTGAAGTTTTTGTATTCATTCGTTTGCTTGTATTCTTGTGTCAAAGAGGCCATTCTTTAACAATCAGTTAGAAAAATAAAATGTCTTATTGCAGGTTCAGAACAATATCAAAGTTTTTCTTGAACCTATTTAGTTTGTCTCCTGTGAAATCTATAACAAGAGAGTCATGCTCATCCTGTGTTGCATGTATATACAGCCTCTCAAACTTCTTCAAGGTGAGAGTAGAGCTGACTTCATCATGAAGATCTACCAATATTTTGGTTGATGCAAACTTGAATAAAACGAACAATGAAGTATTGGTTCTGATGCTCTTGGGTATAGCTTTCAAATTCTGTGAGCAAATCATGATGTTTATACCCAAATGCCTGTTCTTCAAAACCAAGTTTGTCAATGCTGATTTACCCACACTTTTGAATGCGCTACTACCCACCAGATCATCCAATACAAAATAATTTATTGCACCGTTTGGGTATCTACAAGTAGGCTTTTGGTATGCAGTTCTCTCAAGAAAATCTATCTCATCAAATGTCAATGCATCTATTTTTCCATTGAAAAACTTTGACCAAACTTGCAAATCTTTCTTGTATTCTGCAGTGTTTTGTTTTTCTTGTTTGATGTCTTCTATAACTTCTAAAAGCTTGGAGTCACTGTAATCATTTACAATATCAGAAGGATCAATCTTCAGACAATTGAATACTGGATTTGCATCATGCGTGGGGCTAAAAACAATAACTCCCATAGCTTGGTTTTTATCAAAACCCGCAAGCTCATATTGTTTCAATAATTGGCAAACAGAATATGTTTTACCAGTCCCTCGGCTCCCAATGAAAAGGGCTACAAAATAGTTGCGTGGCAGGGACGTGTTTAAACATTGTGGGTAAGTGTTTGGCTTATAAACGAGTTTTTTATGAATAAAATTACTGACTGCGTTTTCTGTGATATTCATCTATTTTTACAGGACATAATATTTTACTAAAAAGGGCATTGTGACCCAGGGAAGAGTGATTGATAAGCCAGTCGTTTCCCATCATTCATTATTTTCTGTCTAAACAGTTCAACAGTTTCCTCCTGGCTTATTTTTGGAACTTTTGTAACGTTCAAGCGTTTTTTAATTTGTCTTGACATCTGTTTCACTTCAACTTCTTCTGATTCTGGCTGGGAATCATCTGTTATCACCTGTTCGTCTTCGTCAGAGTCATCATCACTAACAACAATAGTTGTCTTCAGTTTCTTATTGCCTGCCTTCTTACGAAGTTTCATCTCAGTAGACTTTTCTTGTTGCTTTACTTGTTTCTCCTGTTTCTGGAGCTGTTTCTCTTGTCTACTGATTTCTCCTAATTCTTTTCTCTTGGCCCAAGCTTTTTCCCGTACTCTTGCTAGTACCTCTTTCTGCTTCTGAGACATGACCCTCTTTGCTTTGGGTTGAATCACTTCCACATCCTCCAAATTGTTACTGAGTTGTTCAATATCCTCCATATATAATTTCAAGTTAGAAAATAATAGAAAAAATTACTGGAATTTACAAATGATCACTGGAATTTTGGAACCACAGGAGATGTCCTCAGGATGTGTATGGCTTTGGGCTTGTTGGGTAAAGGACGACCCCACAGCAACTCAGTCTCATGTAACGGTTGTCGGATCATTCTCCTACCTACATAGTTTGTAGCTGGTTGGGCATATTGAATGGCTCTATTAGGCCATGTTTCTAGACAGAGAGGTAGCAAATATTTATCCATTTTATATATTACCTTGTGAAAAAGTATTTCGAGCCGTTTTCACCAGTATCTATCTCCAAAAGAGAGTTGTACTTGACGAATAAAAGTGAATAGTTCCTCGTGTTGATATTACCAGTGCTGTGAAATGTGATGTTATAGGGTATGTCTTCATCCATTACATCTATTGGTAGACCCAGGGCCCACTGACGAGTTGCTAGAGTACTTGCACTTCGTATTAATAGGGTACCATCCTTTGTCAATGTAGTCATGTGTTCCATTGATCTGTTGTCATTGTCAAAAATCATGTCCAAGTATTCATTTGCCCTGAAATAGTTTATTGGGTGGTCTGCAACAGGTATATTGTTGACACTAATACCAACATAAACTGGAGCATCATTTGTTATAATACTTGGAATGCCTTGTGAAAAATAGTAGCTTGTCCCGTTATAGTCTTGGGTTGAAGTCTTGGAGTGAAAATCTTCTGTCATGAACGTTGCAATAGCATACTCAATATCCCTGGAAGCAATGTATAAATTAGTTTGTTGGTTTTCGTTTTCATTGAGTTGAAACATGGATGAGAAGTTGTCAAATTCAACACGTTCTGTGACATTGTCTTAAATTTCACTTCGAACAATAAGGTGTAGATCGGAAATCTCATAGCTTGTTGAATCATTGTCTCTCAACAATACTGCAGCATCTGCCCAAACAATACAGATTCGAACCCTGCCTTTGATTACACAGTCCTTGGTACCTAAGATACCATGGAAACGGTCAATAACATATGGCTCATCATCTGACATGGAAATTAAATCCACAGCCTGAGCATTACCCAACATATTGGAGGAAGTCGCAGGGGTGTTATGAACAGCCATTAGTCTTGTGAGGTGATGATAATTGTTGATGGACTGGACCTCAACGTCATCAAACGAAACTGATAATGAACTGATTAAGCAATCTATTCCCCTGGGTGCAACACCATCCGAATTAAAAGTGAACAAAAGCTTGACACTGGATAAATCCCAAATGCCATCAGTCATTTCAAACACGGTATGTGTTTGGGGGAAACCTGTTTTTGTTCCTATTGGCTCAATTCTATGGATTTTAGTAATGTTTTGAGGAAGTGCACTCATTTATATTATTGTTACATTTATAATTATTTGTATTTATAGAACTAATTCGAGCATCCTCCCCGCTCCCACACGGATCATGCTACTACACTCAATAAACACCATTGCAGTCAAGTTGGCTGAGCCTGCTGCTCCACTAACGGCTTGAGACTCGAATGCTCCAATCGAACTGTTCCCTCTTGTGTCAATGCCCGACATGAACTCATCATCATTGTGGCAGAACTTGCATGAGAGAACAAATAATTTATCACGCCAGCTTGCAAATGAATCACAAAGGGGACTTGACCCTCCTAGGGTGTCCTGCAATTGGTTGTAAGAACTTTGTGTTAACGAAAAACACTGTCCAACATTGGCCCTAAAATCTGGATAATAAGTCCCATTGATAGTGAACTGAGCACTTTCCATCCCAGTCGCTTTCCTGACGAACGTGTTACAGTTTTTGGTCACTGCATCCAATGCTCCAGTAGGTGATTGATCTACAAACATTCCCCAAGCTCGATTAACCGACTGGGACGACACACTAAATTTGGTGGACTGGCTATAACTTGATGCAGCTGATGAAAATGAAAAATAGTTCTTGAACATGATTTCATACACACCTCCATTTTGCAGAAAGGCATTGTGTGCGGCATCAAAGAGCCCATCATCTATTGAGATAGTATCAACACTGAATGAAATGTCTGATATAATAAATTGTCCTCCCCCAATTAGACAATTGGATCCATCTAGCTGTATCCTAAGGCGAACCTGCCCTAGGAGTTTGGTATCCAATATGCTGGGCTGAAAGCTATTGAGAGTCAGCCAATTACAAATGCAATAATCTTTTGGAATACCAATGGGAATAGCTGAACCATCACCTCCCGATTGGACAATCTTACGTCTGTTGTGGCAATCTGCACCAAAGGATGTATCAGCAATAATATTAAAAAGCTGATTATAATTGGAGAACCCTCCTATCACTTGCCCATTCACTTCCAAGTCGCACCTTTGTATGATTGATTCAATGTTCCTTGGCATGCCCCCAGTATCTGTGATTGCTTTGAAACTCATTATCAGGCTATCAGTATCTATCAAAGTGTTGGAAGGCATGTCGACTGTAATCACACCATTGTTGGTTGCAGAAGTACTATTAAGGGTGGACAGCCGTTTAGTTGCTCGACTATAGTTAGAGATCCGTTTTGTAATGTACTGGAGGTTTTTTGGGTATGCAGACATGTAGCTTATATACTCTATATTTTGATAATAATCAAAGTTTATTTTTCAGATAATTATAGATATCTATATAATGATTTTTGGTTCTCCGTTTGCCAAGTAGTCTTTGTAATCCAGGCTCATTAGAACGTTCTTGGTATTCGGTTGCAATTGCAAGCACCTCCCTCTTAGATTGGCCACTTGAATCTGGTGATGCGTGCCTGAAGTCAAATCTATCTAGTGACCGCCTCAAATCATACCGTTTTTTAGGTGCTGCATAATTGGCATTAGACGGAGATGGTCGAGAGGAAGGTGGTCTAGGTAAGTGGTCTATATACGTCCTAGTTCCTTGAAACACATTTTGTGGTGCAGTGTTTTGTTGGGTCATGGCAGCCCTCGCAGATCTAGCAAGCTGTTCTACAGCAGATACCCCATTTACAGCCTGAGCTATCATATTTTGATGGGGTTGTTTTGGGATCTCTATTACATATGCATAAGGGTTGAATCCCATCATTCGAGGGAGTGTCCTATCAGCAGGTAATTTAACATTAATTGTTGTTGCTCTTTGGTTTGTAGTAAGCCCTCTTTGTTTGATTGTATTTGTTTTTGTTTTTGTTTTTGTCTTCCCCACATTTTTTCTGGACCTCATGGTTTAAATTATGTTATAAATTAATGTACAACACCTCTCAGTATATATTTGCTCAGCCCAGAGACACCAAAAATATCACCGACAGTTTTTCAGGAGACTATAACGCACTTATAAACAAGCCCCCCTTATTTTCAGGGTCTTACAATGATCTTACAGACCAATTGAATGTACAAAACGCTTTTGTTGCTATTGGTCCCGGAGTGAAGGTGAGTCGTCTTGAACTACCAACGCAGACTGGAGCCAATGGGCCTGGTTTGATTCACTTTGCAGACACAGGGTCGGAGATTAATGGGAGCATATCTTTCTTGAGCGATGGGGGTAGTGAATCATTCAATTTCCTCTTCGAATTCATGACCAAAGCTAGGATTGACCAGACGGGATCATACATTAACCTTTCTGACAAGTCATATAAAAATCATATTGAATACCTCAACCCTGAGGAGTCATTGAAGGCGATCAAATCTTTGCAGCCGGCAAAATACACGTTCAAGGGAGATGCTAAAAATGCAGTGGAAATTGGGCTGTATGCCCAAGAAGTGATAGGCGTTTGTCCAGAAGCTGTGAGATTCCTAGACTCAGAAAAAGAGAGATTGGGTCTCAATTACAACTCCCTTGTACCACATCTAATTGGTGCAATAAGGGCTTTATCAGTCGAGGTTGATGACCTAAGCAAACAATTGAAGAATGAACGGTATAAGAATGACCCAGAATACCGTGCACAACGAAATGAACGTTCGCAGATTTATAATGCAAAAAAGGAACGGAACGGAAGGCTATGTTGAAGGCAGAGTCTGTGTAAGTGAATTAAAAATAAAATTGAATCACACTTAAGAACCTTGAGCATATTATATACTATAAGTATAATAAGATGAGCGAATCTTGCATCAAAGTTCACACGTATTCTAGTGAAATCCACAAGACGAAAATGAAAGAAGACCCTGCATATCGTGCTCATGTAAATAATCTCGCCAGACTTGCAACTGTAAAACGGTATCAAACAGATGAGGCATATCGTGAGAGGCGACAAGCATATACCAGGAACAGGTACCAAAATGATCCTGAATTTCGCGAAAAACGAAATGAACGCGCAAGACTATATCATGCAAAAAAAAGAGAAGAAAAAAAAGTGTTATTATTGGCAGAAACTGTCGCAGTATAGTGTTTCATTCAAAAAATTGAAATGCACATTATTTTTTGGGGTATTTTAAGTAAAACGCTTAAGAGATTGTTCACATATTAATATATTACACAAGTATAATGACATCGCAACAAACTTTGGCAAAATGGTACATAAAGAATTTGGTAACAGGAGAGGCTCCACGCAGGATTACTAAAAAGTATGTGATCGAACAGGGTCACGAATCACTAGAAGATTTCTATAATGCTGTGGAATGGTACAAGAACTATATGGAAGAAGAAATAAAAAATGTTAGGAGGGAAAAAAGGCAGAATATGATAAGGAACGCTATTTGGAGAGAAGGAGGGTTTTAGAGGAGAGTAAATACGAGAAACGTGTTGTACGAATGATGTGTTATAGTTTTGACACAGCATCCAAAAAACAACAAGAAACCGGCATAACACACCATATGTATGCCCATGAAATAACGTCATTCTCAAAAGCTTGGAATCCCGTCAAAGACTTTCCATCAGGCAAATTCTTGCATATTGACAGCCTTGAAGGCTTCATAATTCCTAAAACATCAAGATACTATGAACTGCTCACAAATCTACAATGAACAGACTACAAAATGTTTCCTGATTATAATGACTTCATTCACCGCATCTTACAGGATGATCCGGATGCTGCGAAATACATGTTAGACATCTTTTACAATACAAATTGTATTCAAATTATTTCAAACGAATCAAGCACACAAGACATCATAATTCCCTTCAAACACAGAATTGTACAAAACACTGCTACAATGTGTTGCGATAACAAATACTTGAAACGGGATATTGACGTTGAAGGGAACGACACACTACGAGATTCTATCAAACAATCCATGCTATTAGATCTCCCACCCAATACATGCGCCTTCCAGGTTATTCTACAATCTTTGAAGAAATCGTATGACAAGCATTACACAAATCTGGTTTGTGATCCCAGGCCACCGATGAGCTATGAGTCATTGTACAGAGATTTTTTCAACAAAGAATCTACCGAACACACTGATGAAGACGTTGTCACGATAGAACTATTTCTCAAATGGTTTGATAAAAACAATTTTGGATGCATGATATACGACAATGAGAACCAATATCTGGCAGGATGTACACCAGAAAAATTACATCCTGCAATTGAAACCATAACTAAAGCGATATACTGGAACGGACATCTCTCTATCATTGACAAAAAAAAGGAATTCAATGCGTCATCGCACGACACTGTATTGGAACATCCATCGTCTGAATTCAAGTTACCAAATGAGAAGGGAAAAAAGACATACCCTATTGCAGTAGCAAGTTCTGTAGAGGAGATATTTCCATTAATCAAGGAACAAATCCTTGCTAAAAAAAAAAAAATTGAAATCATTTATAATGGCAACTTGGCACTTATTCTTGAAAAATTAGTGTGTATCGAAGGTGTGACCCCAGCAATTACCACGCAAGGAGGCTCGACAATAACTGGTATATATTTGAATCACTTGGAATCTGTTAAGATTTCGATTCAATCCGCCGTTAAGATAGTTGGATGCATCGATTGTGTGATTGATGACATAGATATTTATAAAAATTTATCATACTAGAATCAACTGTCTTGAAATCTTTCCTTAACAAAAAGAACCTCTCCACGTACAACCCTCTAGTTACAAATGTATTTAACTGGTATTCGGAGTCTATCCCTAATGGTAAACTTGTTGACGAAGATCTCTATCTTCGCATGCGCGATGAATCCGTAGGAATAGATTTTAACAAACACTGTGCTTCATGCTTGATATATATTTTGATAACATTTGGTTTTCCAATTGTCCATCTATGGGATACATTCCAAGCCAATGAAAACAGACCTATCAACAGTAAGTTCTTGTATGTTGTGAAAATAACTAAAAGACACAAAATTTACAGCAAAGAACGTATGCTCATATACGGATACGAATTGTTACAACTGGAATCAATGAACGTCGAATATAGCGTATTGTCATATTTAGAAGTTCTATGGGTAAAATGCGAAGAATTGGGAGACATAGTGGCATCGTGTTTTGATGAACAAAACGAAGATATCCCATTAAAACTTCGAAAGGGTATACCCAACAAGTTGTCTGGGATTTTGGGTAAAAAATTTAATACCAAAACACACTCGACTATATTCACAAAAAAAGATGACGCTTGTAATTACTTGCTAAAAAAAAGAAAAAGCGGCAAGTCATCTTGTGTGATCTCACTATCCGAAGATTTACACATTGTGAATTTAACGGAAAAACAGAACTAACAAGCGGATTTTTACCAATGAGAATAGCTATTATCAATAGGGCAAGATTTCAAGTAAACGAACTGATAGAAACATTGGCTAAATCGAACATTGAGGTTAAAGCCGTCAAAACCGATGCTGTATATGTTTTGAAAGAAGGAAACGATTTCAGTTGCATTGAGCGCCGTATTGGAGACGGACTGGGTCAATTGAAATGGGAGAACAAATCAATGCCACCAAATCATCCTATTGGTTATGATTTTCGCCCACATAATAACTCAATAACAGAGAATCAAAATACACAACAAATAGACGTTTAGAAGTTAGAGAAGCTCTCAAGAAAAACTCAGGTATCAACGCATGCACATTTCACAGCCTCATGGGATTTGATCATAATGGGAATAAAACACTAGGTTGTCATTCGATGGAAGGAATTAAATGCGTCATATTTGAGGAAATAATGTTGCTCACAAGACGCAACCTGGTTGACGTGTACAAGTTTATGCAGAATAAAAAACTATACATACTGGCTAACGGAGACTCTCATCAACTGGAATCCATTGGAGATGACGTAAGCACTGATGAAAAGGCAGGGTATATCACCAAAATGTTCAAATGGACAATGACGCTAACACATAATCATCGATTGGAAACAGATGAAGATAAATTGAAAATGCTTGAATTTTTCAATGACCTATTTCATTCTGATTTGGGTGTTTATAAAACTATCTTGAAGCATTTCCCAAAAAAGATATTGAAATCATTGAAAGACCTCAAAGAACTGGGTATTAATAAAGCGATCACACATCGAGATACCAGCTCTAATAGTGTCAACAAATATCTAGACAGTCTGATCGACAAGAAAAAGATAGAGAAAGCTGATAAACTCAAGACACTGGACAATGGAATCAAATACCACTACAATCAGGAACTGATCTGCAAGACAACAATAAACAGAGTGGTAAAGAATTCTCCCAAGATTACTCCCCGCGGGACTCATGCGCAAAGCGCTACCAAGGATTCGCCTAAGATCAAGAGCAATAAGATAAAAATGCGACCCAATTACAGATACACTATTGTTGGACAAACCAATAAACATTTCACTTTGCAAGATGTTCAAGACAAAGAACTCAGAGTCGATATCCCCCATGACATGATTGTCGAACATTTCAAACTATCACACGCCAACACTTGCCATTCGGAACAAGGTGCTTGTATTGATGAGAAATTTGTCATTTGCGACATGAAAATTATAACAGACATCCGCTGGGCCTAATGCGCCGTCTCAAGGTGTGTCAGGCTATCTGACGTGTATTTCCTGGACTTTAACTTGAAGGATTTGAACTTGATAGAGTTCTTCAACGGGAAGATTTGCGCCTACAAGAGACAAGACAAGAAACGAGACAAAAACTTCGTGCCTTGCAACAATTACATCACTATTGATTGGTGCATAGAGCTTTACAAAAAGGAAAATAATAGAATTTGCAGAAAATGCCAACAATATATGGGAGTTGAAAAACATTCAAAAAACCAATGTACTGTAGACAGAGAGGACAACGACCTACATCATATAAAATCGAATTGCCATCTGTGTTGCCTGCAATGCAACAGAGCGAACCAAAAAAATACTGATTGATCCTCCCCCTCCATAAACATTCATAATATATATAATGAATCTTGAATCCATTTTGAAAGCTAATCCAAATCTAAAATTGCTGTCCAAGGCAAAGCTATTTACTAGATTAAAAGACGACGGGATTACCAAACGAGATATCGAAGATTACTTCAATCCACGAGAGCTAACACAAATTTACCAAAGACCACAAAACACTAAATTCAAATTCAAGATCACTGCACAACCCAGATCATTCCAGATTGATGTGGCAATTATGCCATTGTCGAGCAAGCGGGTAAATAACAATATCAATCAAATTCTTATGTGTATTGATATCATTTCTCGCAAATCTTATTGCTACCCACTGAAAAGCGGTAAGATGGATGACGTTTTAGATGCCTATCAGGAATTTATAGGCGATGTAGACGAAAATATCAACAGTGTATCAGGAGATAATTTTTTTGCATCTTCAATATTTGAGTCTTTCAATACAGAACTAAATATAAAGGTATATACGGACGTTGCAAAAGAAGACCACATTACTCCGATGGGGAACAAGCTGGGAATCGTTGACAGATTTACTAGGACACTGAAGGGTCTGATAAAGAAATACTCACTAGAGAACAAGACTAAAAAATGGGTAGACGCACTTGGTGAAATCGTTGAACTGTATAACGACTCCCCTCATTCTGGGTTGAAAGATGCTTCGCCCAACGAGGTGTATGACGATCTCGATTATTCTCAAAAGCTATATGAAGCTCAATTCAAAAAAATCAAAAGATGAACGACAAAGTGACCATGAAAGTAGGGGACAGAGTGCGTGTAATGTTACAGAAGAAGACCTTTGAAAAGGAGAAAGCCACGTTTTCCACAGAGATTTCCACCATTGAAGAACATATAGGATACAGATTCAAGCTCAAAGGAGTCAAACGTCTATACAGACCAAGCGAAATGAACATTGTTACAAATGTGAAAGACAGATTAGAGCCAGAAAAAGAAGACAATCAAATCAGAAGGATGCAAAGATCAAAGGCATTTAATTCCTATGACGAGATTGTTACTGCTCTTGATAAGAAGGACGAACCAAAAGCAAAAAGAACAGTGCGAAAGCCCAAACGTTATGATTGATTATTTATCCGACTACTATTTTTCTTATATATTCGCGTCACCTCCCGAATCTTAGGCGAATCATCCATGCAAAATCACGGTACTGCTGCCACGGTATTGCACGGGAAAATCCACCGGACATCCTCCGAGATATAATTCGTGCGGAGGGACTATCGGGAGGACCCCTACTGGGTTTTTGAAGTAAAATGAAGTTATCGAAAAAGACCCGAAGACCGGCGCGCTCCACAACTAACTTGCGTCGCCGCCCCCTCGTCGGCGTTGTGAGCACATGTCAAAGGTTTTATGACGTATAGAAAAACTGATCCGTCGAGTTTACCATTACGTGAGAGGGGGTGCGATCGGCGTTACGCGGGGGAAGTTAAGTGTTACGCTTTGCTTTATAAATTGGGCGTGTTTCTACTATAGTAAGGGCGTGTTTCCAGTGGACCAACAGTTGAACTGTGTATAGTAGACCACTCAACCCTACAGTTCAAGTTCGAGTGCTGAGCTGGGCCCTAAAACCTCAAGAAGTGCCTTGTCATCACGGCTGCCCCTCGAGCGCGTTCTGGTCCCTTGCCCCCCTCGCTGCAAGTGCATGCAGCTTGCTCGAAGTTTCCTCAAATCACCGCATCCACCGCTTACCACCGCCAGTGTATTATTTCGCTACGCTCTTCAATTCCATCTGTTCTCTTGCTCCTCCTGCCGCTGCCGCTTCTGCATCAGCTCCGTCCGGTCGAATGGATCGGGTGGTCAGATTGAAATTTCGGTCGAATCTGTGGCTCTCGCTATCATCATTCGAACTGGTTAATTCCCGCCTTTCTTTCATGTCTTCGCCCATCCAACTAGAAATTGGCTCCCAATTACTCGCAACTCGGGGCGTGTTGACAGATCTCGGGGAGAATCTGCGAAGATGCTCGCTGCTGTATCACTTTTGTGATTTTGTCCAACGCCCTCCCTCGAAATTGTCCGCCGCCCTCCCCCCAAAATAGTTGAACTGTTGAGCAATCCCGAACAGGGGGGGGGGGGGGGGGGGGGGGGGGGTTCGGGATTGCTCAACAGTTGAACTGTTGAGGGGGGAGGGCGACGGACAAACCCTGACGTGGCTGCCCACCTGGCGTGACACATCGGCGAAAAGTTGAACTGTTGAAGTTGAACTGTGCCCACTGGAAACACTCGTGCCACGCTGTCGCCCACAGTTGAACTATTTGGTCCACTGGAAACACGCCCTAACTGACTGTTACTGTAGGTATATAGTTCAACTGTGGGCGCCAGCGTGGCACGAGTGTTTCCAGTGGGCACAGTTCAACTTCAACAGTTCAACTTTTCGCTGATGTGGCACGCCAGGTGGGCAGCCACGTCAGGATTTGTCCGTCGCCCTCCCCCCTCAACAGTTCAACTGTTGAGCAATCCCGAACACCCCCCCCCCCCCCCCCCCTGTTCGGGATTGCTCAACAGTTCAACTATTTTGGGGGGAGGGCGGTGGACAATTTCGAGGGAGGGCGTTGGACAAAATCACAAAAGTGATGCAGCAGCGAGCATCTTCGCAGATTCTCCCCGAGATCTGTCAACACGCCCCGAGTTGCGAGTAATTGGGAGCCAATTTCAAGTTGGATGGGCGAAGACATGAAAGAAAGGCGGGAATTAACCAGTTCGAATGATGATAGCGAGAGCCACAGATTCGACCGAAATCTCAATCTGCCCACCCGATCCATTCGACCGGACGGAGCTGATGCAGAAGCGGCAGCGGCAGGAGGAGCAAGAGAACAGATGGAAGTGAAGAGCGCATCGAAATAATACACTGGCGGTGGTAAGCGGTGGATGCGGTGGTTTGAGGAAAGTTCGAGCAAGCTGCATGCACTTGCAGCGAGGGGGGCAAGGGACCAGAACGCGCTCGAGGGGCAGCCGTGATGACAAGGCACTTCTTGAGGTTTTGGGGCCCAGCTCAGCACTCGAACTTGAACTGTAGGGTTGAGTGGTCTACTATACACAGTTGAACTGTTGGTCCACTGGAAACACGCCGGGACTGGGGGTAGGAGCGGGGGCGGGAACGCGTGGCAGAGGGAGGGAGAGCCGCAGCTTGCCCGTTGGGTCGCCGCGGGTTGCCCGGCCTGGGCGGGCCTGGGCGGGCCTGGGCCCCCCAGAGTTAACCCAGGGAGTTACCCCCCCCCCCCCCCCCCCCCCCCCCGGGGTTGCCCCCCATCGGTCCGTTGACAAAGAACCCGCCGTCGAGGGTACTGTACCACGGTATTTTTCTAACCTGTATAGCGGCGGAGTCATCTCTGTTGACGCTTTATTCTTTCGCCTTTTACTAAAGAATACCGAGCGTTGACTCCGCAAAGCCGCATTCTCCATTTTTTGGGTCCCTAACGGGCACCTTCCAACAAATCAAAGACAGCATTACAACCGCCGCGATATGAAGGAATAAGAACAAGGCTGACTGAAAATAGTACAGGGTCGGGTCAGTAGTTAACATGACAAGAAACTTTGCTAACATGGCTAACTTGTAGCAAGCCTTGTTGCGAAAATTTCCCGGTAGTTCGATGTGAAAGTGAGTGACTAGAAGCGAGTGCCACGAATTCTCCAGAGCGCAGGTCAAGCCAGGGAATCGACCAATCGCCATCGAATTGTGCCATCCATCACATTGCCTGAGGTTGAATGGTCAGAAACTGCTTGATTGTGCCCTTCGTTTCGGCTGCTGCGGGTCTGTAATTCTGTATGCCAGCCTGTGTGGGCTGGAAATGGCCTGGTATGGTACTTGTGCAGGGCAAATCTCTCATTTTTTGTGACCTTTATTTCTCAACCAAAACCACCTGAGCAGAATATGCTGGGAGGGTTCAAACTAGTGACCTGCAACAGGGATTCTGTTTCTATCTGGTGTAAGACTCCTGAAACATGATATTTGTGTACGTTTGGGGCTGTCTGCGAAGTATATGACACCTGCCTTTTCTAGTCTGCAATCGAAACACAGGCCTTCAAATTTTCTTGAGCGTTGGACATTGTGGCAATATGGCTTTGAAGACGAGACGTGAATCCATTGAGGGACACAGCTGAACTTGGTTACATGACTCCAGCCTTTGAGGCTTGCTCGGCCTCTTCGACAGTGACATTATAAATTCAAAGCAAATCAAGTAACATACAGGCTTCTAGGTGAACCCTGAGGGCAAACCCCCACAACTGGTAAACTTGAACTCCACTGGGTTACAAGCAGGGTTATTTGGAAGGGAATGAATCAGGGTCTTTACGTACTAACACGGTGCTCCTAGTAGCTTAAGGGGCGCTAGTCAGGAGCCTCGAATCAGGACTGTGAACCATTATGGTCCAGATTTCAAAACCTAGTTGAATGTACTGATGTGACTGCTTGCCATCGGCAGTAACATCAACATTCATAGAATTTGTAATTATTTATTACTATTACGGTATCCTTTCTTGTTCTAATTCAGGATCCATGGTACATCTTGGATTTACGCTCTACTGAAAGAGAAAGGGAAACTTGTCAGCATAGATAAGTAGAGTTCGGGATGACATAAACAGTTTGGCCTGGCTTCCCGAATCCCAATACTTTGGAAGGTTGTTTGTTTCTTCGACATGATTTCACCACACGAGGTGCAGTACGTATACTCCCTGCTTTCTGTACTGTGATAGGTGTCGCACGGGGAAACTTGGAATTGGAATTGGAAGATGGAGAGCACCAGGGTACTACATTTTGTCAAATTGGCGCTTAAAGCGCACAAACGTCAAATTGGCCAGCGCTCTGTAGTGCAAAAAACGCGAAAACTGAGCGCTGCGTCCACAGGGGGTTAAAAAAACTGCGCGAAACGCGCAGAGGGCCCAAAAAGCGTGCGCAAAATCGCGCTGCCGCGCGCGCTTTGTAGTACCCTGGAGAGCACTGAGCAGCTCTGAGGTAGCCGAAACCATGTAACAATACAATAAAAACTGACAACCAGCTTAGTTTAGTTGAAAGGTGTTTCACCCCAGGAGGTGAGTCTCCCGACACAAACCAGCGACAACGAGGATCTAGTCAGAATGGCGTTGCCAGTCCTGACTTGACCAACAATCAATTTGCAGGGGTCAGGACTCGGGAGGACTCATGAAGTCTATTTTGATAAAAATGCTTAGATATTTTTGGTTACTATTACATTTTTCCTGGTAAATTAGTTCACTGCCGAAGTCGGCGAGCAGCCAAATTGCTGGCTGGAGTCATGTACCCAAGTTCAAGGACTCAGGAGATGAAGCCCCGTATTTAATATGTTACTGCGGAAGACAGCGAGCAGCCTAAGGGACTTGCACAACCATGGCAGGAGGGGCTATGGCGAAAAAGCACTGATGAACTGAACCACACACAGTCATTTAACTGACGGGAGGCCCAAGTGCGAGCTACAGAGATACTTCAATTCCTATGTGATACAATATTTGTCTGTACTTGGGTTGCAATATGGCTACTAGCTTTATATAAAATATCCTATCAATCTGCAGACCTAGACAAGTCTATGAACCGTATAATCCCCTTTGGATGCTCCCTGGTTTCCGGGGGTCTCGCACGGGGGGACTCGGAATTGGAAGACAGTAGGCAGCCCGGAGTTGGCTGAAAACCATGTAACAATTCAAATTATATCACTGTGACATCGGAAATGGAGAGATGGCAGCAGCTGATCAAGCCATGGATTCGTGGAGAGCACAAGTTCGTGACTGTAATTCTGGAGAATCCCAGTTTATTTTTCATTGTTTTTAGAGAAAGGATACAATTTGTTTTTTGATAGGTTGGACTTGGAATTTGAAGGCAGCGAGCAGCCCAGAGTTTGCTAAAAAAAGCATGTAACAATCCAATCCAACTCATAGCACTCACGTACAGTGCGCTCGATGATCTCCAAGGACAAAACTCCTTGGTCCCGCACCAGGGTTGTTCAAAACGCTGCGTCTTCAGTCTGACACATATATTGGAGACTCAGTAGCGTCTCAGATGCAGATATTGGGGGCCCCCTAAAGAACCCTGTCCCACACTGCTACACCTCCTGTCGTCAACGCGCAGGAATCCACACGAGGACGTAGCTGGTTTTTGTTTGTGGCGGAGCCCTCACTTCTGGGGGGCCGGGAGCCCCCAGGGTCACCCTGTTGTCTGTTTGTCCAGCCACACAAAGACATGGAGCCAACTGTTTCAACTAACTGTCTCGTAACTTGATTCCGTTGCCTAAACACCTCGTTAATCCCGGCAAAACAAGTTGACAACGCCCTCAACTAAATGGTGTTGGTTGGTTGGCAACTCAACTTGACGACATCCTCATGTATGGGCGTGTCGGCACATATGGTCCAATCCCGAGTGGCGCATTTCGCACCTCAGGCACAAGCCCAGGTGAAGCGGCCTCTTGTGCTGATCTTCTTGATAACAGCAACAAGTCAGGTAGTGGTGGCGTGTGCTCGCGGGCCTTGTGGTTGTCAAACCGACAGGGCCAAGTGGTCGCCCTTCTCTGTCAGAAAGCCGGTTCGTACTAAGGTCTTTCCTAGATAGAGGTGCGGTAAAGACTAAAATGAGAGCATAGAAGGCCGAAGTGGAGAGAGGTTCTGTGGTGCTGAAGGCTATTGCTGGCCGTCACATACCAAACGTGAGTGGCAACGCACTTCAGGATCTCAATGGACAGCACTTCACTTCTTGGTCTTGGCAGCACACTCTGCTGCGATGCTGGCTGCCAATGCTGCGAGTGCCTCCTTGTTCGTGTCCTTCCCACCGACGCCCTTTACATCCTCCGGAACCGGAGCAACAATCACAGCCGCCTTTGGCTTGACAGCCGCCTTGGACTTGGCTGCACACTCTGCTGCGATGCTGGCTGCCAATGCTGCGAGTGCCTCCTTGTCCATGTCCTTCCCACTGACACCCTTCACATCCTGCGAAACCGGAGCAACAACCACAGCCGCCTTGGGCTTGGCAGCAGCCTTGGTCTTGGCAATCGCCTTGGTCTTGGCAGCTCCACACTCCAATGCGATGCTAGCTGCCAATGCTGCAAGTGCGTCCTTGTCCATGTCCTTCCCACTGATACTCTTCACATCCTGCAGAACCGGAGCAACAACCACAGCTGCCTTGGTCTTGGCAGCAGCCTTGAGCTTGGCAATCACCTTGGTCTTGGCAATCGCCTTGGTATTGGCAGCTCCACACTCCAATGCGATGCTAGCTGCCAATGCTGCAAGTGCATCCTTGTCCATGTCTTTGCCACTAATGCCCTTCACATCCTGCGGAACCGAAGTAGCAACCACAGCCGCCTTGGGTGGCTCTTCCTTCTCCTCATCTGTCTCCGGCTCTTCTTCCACCTCAGTGTCGTCGACATCACCCACATCCGTGTCCTCATCCCCCTCCCCACTTGGGAAACTGGAGACCGGCTCACCTCCCAGGACCTTGTTCTCCTCCCCATTGGCGTCCTCATCGCTCTCCCCATCATCCGTGGCCTCGTCTTCGCCCGTCGACTCATCTCCATCCATCCCCTCACCGGCGTCCTCATTGCCCTCCTCACCATCTGTTGCCTCCTCGTCTCCGTCCGTGGCCTCGTCGGGATCCGTCGCATCATTCCCACTCGCCTTCGCCTTCTGGTGCGACAGAGCGCAGTCCTGGAACACAGACATAGCGATCTCCATCGCCGTGGCCTTCCTAGCACGCACCTCTCGTGTGGTACGGGGGGGTTTCGGGGGTTTCGAAGCGGATGTGTCTACAGCCTTTTCCACAGCCTTTTCTTTAGGCTTGGTGTCCGGGTCCTTCTCCACCTTAGCCTTCTTTGCTCTAGGCTTTTCAGGCGCTGCGGCTACTGATGCCATGGTCTCCATTGCAATCCGCAACGCCTCTTGCTTCAACTCCTCGTCCACCTCAGCCCCGCATTTCTTCCTCTCCTTAGCTGGCTTCTCGTCCTTTCCCTTGCCTACCCTGGCCGACCCCCCACGCTTCATCTTCCTTTTCCCCTTCTTCTTCTCATCCCCACTGCCATCATCCTCATCATCGCCCCCATCATCAGCGTCCATGTCCCCATATATAAAGTCAGCTGACTCGTACCCAGGGCTGGGCACTAAGCCCCCCCCCTTGCCTGACCTGGGCACGAGGTGGCCCTCCCGTATGGCCTTGTCGCGCTTGATCAGGCGACGGATGACGGTGGAGATGGCACGGCAGCGCTTGATTAGGCTCTTGGGGTCAGGCATGGCAGCAAGGGGGGCATTCCCCTCTGCATCTCCCTGCGCATCCTCGTGTGCATCTGACAGTGCTTCCTCCTTTACAGCTGTCTGGTCTTCTGTCTTCACGTCTGCATGTGCAGCTGCGTGTGAACCCACCTGCGCAAGATGAAAAGGCACATTCAATCCCAGTTTTTGTTGTGTGCGACACGTCGCAAATTTAGCGACTCGGTGCTACCCCAGCGCGACGCATTACCCCCCCCCCCCCCCCCCCTTCCCCCAATATTTTTGACATCAATGAGTGCAGATTCCAATGGACCTATCTCCTACTGGTTTCCATTATGGCTTATAGTATGGTTTCGAACATGGTTTAATATATGGTTTAGCATATGGTTAAGAGTATGGTTTAGACCAACAACCAGTTTTTCAATTCCCAACTTTCCAATGTCTTCATGTTTCAATGTTCCAAAGTCTCGATCAATCAATCTATCAATCAATGAATAAACCTGTCACATCCACACCAGCAATGTTTCTTTTTTGGGCTACGCGTAGCAGCTTTTAGGTAGCTTCCTTTCCATGTCTTTGGGCCAAAGATGGAGCTAGCTAGTGCATCATACAGGCAACGTGACAGGCAACCCAATGCAGCTGCAAGCTTTGGGCTTGACCCAGCGGCTGGCAAAAGGAGCTGGCTGGAAGCTGCCATGCATAGCCCCAAAAGAAACAGTGCACACCACCTACCTTGCCAGTGCTGACAACAGCCATCTCAGCTGCAATGTTTCAATGCCTCAATGTTTCAATCAATCAATCAATCAATCAATCAATCAATGTTTCAATCAATCAATCAATCAATCAATCAATCAATCAATGTTTCAATCAATCAATCAATGTTTCAATCAGTCAATCAATCAATCAATGTTTCAATCAATCAATCAATCAATCAATCAATCAATGTTTCAATGTTTCAATCAATCAATCAATGTTTCAATCAATCAATCACATCCAAACCACCTTGCCCTACCTTGCCAGCAGCCATCTCAGCTGCAAAGCTAAGCGACTCGTCTGCCATGATCTCAGCCCAATTGCCGAAGCCATGGGCAAGCACTCCTTTCACAAGGTCCATATCATGATTTCGACTCCACCAAGAGGGATACTCATCTCCTTTCTTTATCAACGCCTACCATGGATGGAGGGGGGGGGGGGGGGGGGGGGGGGATTGGGATGGTTGGTTAGGGGAGGGTTAGTTTGGGAAGGGGATGGGGATGGTTTGTTAGGGGAGGGTTAGTTTGGGAAGGGGATGGGGATGGTTGGTTATGGGAGGGTTAGTTTGGGAAGGGGATGGGGATGGTTGGTTAGGGGAAGGTTAGTTTGGAGAGGGGATGGGGATGGTTGGTTAAGGGAGGGTTAGTTTGGAGAGGGGATGGGGATGGTTGGTTAGGGGAGGGTTAGTTTGGGAAGGGGATGGGGATGTTTGGTTAGGGGAGGGTTAGTTTGGAGAGGGGATGGGGATGGTTGGTTAGGGGATGGTTAGTTTGGGGAGGGGATGGGGATGGTTGGTTAGGGGATGGTTAGTTTGGGGAGGGGATGGTTGGTTTGGGGAGGGCGACGAAGAAGCAGTTGTGAGTGCAGCGCAGTCCCTTCAGCCTAATTGCCTACCCCTGGACTGTAATATACATACACAGGGAGGTGGGGGCAGGGAGGTTGTAGCAGCGCAGAAGTAGTTGTGAGTGCAGCGCAGTCCCCTCAGCCTACTTGGCTACCACAGGACTGTAATATACATACACAGGGAGGATCCCGTTTTGTTGAATGGCTCAATGGTAGAGCTCATTGCAACAAGAAGGTGCGGGGTTCGAATCCCTACAGGTGCGCTTTAGTGTTCGCAGTCGCTGTCCACCGCCATGGTAGCTTTGTCCAGGTAAAGTAGCAGCCTGTTATCTACCGCCGTATGACGGGGCTCCCTTAATACCACGCCCCATCAGGTGTTATCATTACACAGGGATGTTGGAGCAGTGCAGACGCAGGAGTGAGTGCAGTACAGCCCCTTCAGCCTAATTGCCTATCCCTGGACTGTAACATACACAGGAAGGTGAGCACAGGGAGGTTGTAGCAGTGCAGAAGCAGTTGTGAGTGCAGCGCAGTCCCGTCAGCATAATTGCTTACCACAGGACTGTAATATACATACACAGGGAGGTTGGAGCAATGCAGATGCAGTAATGAGTGCAGTACAGCCCATACCTTATCGCCACACCAATTTGACGTCAGTGCAATCTGAGACATTTGAAACGCGCGCAGCATTTGAAGCCGTTCCTTAAGCAGCATGACCGAGTGAGCACTTAGGACCTGCGCTGCACTTCCTTTCTCCTTCTGCTTGGGTATGAAGCCACCCGGGTGATTCTTGCCGTCTCCTCCCTCTCCACCTTCGCCGTCGGCATCTGCTCCTGGCTCCAGCTTCAGCCCCTGCGTATGCCCATCCCCATCACCATCCTTTGAGTATGCCCCGGTCCCTGCTCCCGCAGACACGTTCCTCTGCTCGTCATCACCATCACCATGGGCCTCATTTGCAGCATCGGCCATCTCTTGGTCATTTGCTGCATCAGCCATTTCTTGGTCGTTTGCTGCATCAGCCATATCCTGATCAACGGGCTCGCCCTCCTCTGGCCCCTCACCCTCCCCACCAGTGTCTGGCGACCAAGGCCCCCCATCAGAGCCCCTAGCAAGGGCCTGCCGCCTAGCTACCTTCTTGCGCTTGTTATTGCAAATGACGCATGAGCAGCTGTCTGGGTGGGACATCCCATCCATGGCATTTTGGTCCTGATTTCCTAGACGGGCCATCTTCTTGTTAGCCGCTGCAAGAGGGGTACATCATATATGCGGAACAATCAGGAAAATGCAAGGGGAGTACATCATATATGCGGAACAATCAGGAAAATGCAAGGGGAGTACATCATATACGCGGAACGATCAGGAAAATGCAAGGGGGGTACATCATATACGCGGAACGATCAGGAAAATGCAAGGGGGGTACATCATATATGCGGAACGATCAGGAAAATGCAAGGGGTAAGGCACACAGGTGTGCTGTGCATTGATAATAGCATGTGCTATCAATACACCAAGGCCAAGTAATGGAAATGACAGGGCGAGGCAAGCTTGCCGCTGTGACAGGAGGAACATTATGCTATTGTGAAGGCAAAGGCACTTCCGCATTAACTAAACTCATTAGCAAGCTGCTGTTCCTAATATAAACACACAACCTTAAATATAAGCGCACTACCACCGCCGTACCCACCTTCTGTTTTAGACAGCTCAGTCATCTCATCCACGATGCCTGCATACACTCTTGCCATGCTGTCATCACTCTTGTTAGCCAGCACAGGGCAGTTGCTCCTGAGCAGGCTCCATGATCATACCAAGCTGCTGTTCCTAATATAAACACACAACCTTTAATACAAGCGCACTACCAACGCCGTACCCACCTTCTGTTTTAGACAGCGCAGTCATCGCATTCACGATGCCTGCATACACTCTTGCCATGCTGTCATCACTCTTGTTAGCCAGCACAGGGCAGTTGCTCCTGAGCAGGCTCCATGATCATACCAAGCTGCTGTTCCTAATATAAACAAACAACCTTTAATGTAAGCGCACTACTGCCAAACCCACCTGCTGTTTTTGACAGCTCAGCCATCTCATTCACGATGTCTGCATACACTCTTGCCATGCTGTTTTCACTCTTGTTAGCCAGCACAGGGCAGTTGTTCCTGAGCAGGTTCCATAAGCTATCACCTGAGGCCGATGCCACCGCCGCAATGACGGTGGAGGTGAGGCATTCAGCGGCTGCTGCAACACGCTCTGGGTCCTCGGGCGGGGGAAGCTCTGGCTCAGGTAGGCCCCATGTCATCAGGACGCGAACCAGTTGAAGGCGATCTTTGCGGCTCCAGGTGTCACTCTGGGGGGTAGGGAGGTGTTGAGGGGATTTGAGGTTGGGTGGTGAGGTTGGGTGGTCAGGTTGGGGGCGAGGTTGGTGGGTTGAGATGCGGAGAGGTTGGGGGTAGGGAAGGGTGGTGGGGTGCGTAGGAGTAGAGGAGGTTGAAGGCGGTTTTTGCGTCTCCAGGCGTCACTCCGGGGGGTGGGGAGGTGTTCAGGGGATTTGAGGTTGGGGGGTGAGGTTGGGGGGGTGAGATTCGGAGAGGTTGGGGGTATGGAAGGGAGGTGGGGTGCGTAGGGGTGGAGGAGGTCGAAGGTGGTGTTTGCGTCTCCAGGTGTCACTCTGGGGGGTGGGGAAAGGTTGAGGAGATTTGTGGTTGGGTGGTGAGGTTGGTGGTAGGTTGGGGGCGCTAGCTGGTCAGCGCTAGCTGTCTGAGGTCTTTTCTATCGTGTGTCTTGTCCTCAGCAATGACAAAGTTCAATGTCGTTTACACCGTCTTGACACTTGTAGGTGTCATGAAGGTACCCATGGTTACACGTGGTTCTAGTAAGCCCCGTACCCTAAGTCATGTAGGCGGCACGCCTGTCAACCTATAGTCTCTACCGAGACTATGTAAATTATTCGCAAAGCTACCAAAGCTTTAGTTTCTTCCCTTCCGTTCGAAGTCCAGCTTTATAAGCTGACAGGTTATGGGCCCATTACGTTAACCACTGCGTGAAGTTTGAGGCTGGGGGAGCGGGGGTTGAGGGGTAGGGAAGGGTGGTGGGGTGCGTAGAGGTGGAGGAGGTTGAAGGCGGTCTTTGCAGCTCCAGGTGTCACTCTGGGGGTTGAGGAGGTGTTGAAGGGATTTTAGATGCGGGGAGGTTGGGGGAAGCGGGTTTGAGGGGCAGGGAAGGGTGGTGGGGTGTGTAGTGGTGAAGGCGGTCTTTCCGTCCCACACAAGGGCCTACCTTGGAGTGAGCATGTAAGCGCTCCACCCATTCCGTCCCATAGAAAGGCCTACCTTGGTGTCACTCTTTACAACCCAGCCTTGGACACCTTGGGGGCGCTTCTTGCACAGCACACACCATGTAATAGCACCACACCATTCCGCCCCACATAAGGGCCTACCTTGGGGTATGCATTTTAAGCGCCCCACCCATTCCATCCCATAGAAAGGCCTACCTTGGCGTGAATCTTTACAGCCTTGGCTGCCTTAGCAGCAGCTTTTGCTTCGGACTCGGCTACCGCCTTGGGGGCTCTTCTCGCACAGCACACACCACGTAATAGCACCACACCGTTCTGCCCCACATAAGGGCCTACCTTGGTGTTAGCATACAAGCGCCCCACCCATTCCATCCCATGATAGAAATACCTACCTTGACGTGACTCTTTACAGCCTTGGCTGCCTCAGCAGCAGCTCTTGCTTCAGCTTTGGGCACGGCTACCGTCTTGGAGGTGCTTCTCGCACAGCACACACCATGCAGTAGCACCACCCTGTCCCCTCTCACCCACTCCATCCCATAGAAAGGCCTTCCTTGAATTGACTCTTTACAGCCTTGGATGCCTTAGCAGCAGCTTTTGCTTCAGCTTTGGGCACGGCTACTGCCTTGGAGGTGCTCCTTGCACAGCACACACCATGTAATAGAACCAAACCGTTTCGCCCCACATAAGGGCCTACCTTGATTTAGCATACAAGCGCCCCACCCATTACATCCTATAGAAAGGCCTACCTTGACCTGAATCTTAACAGCCTTGGCTGCCTTAGCAGCAGCTTTTGCTTCAGCTTTGGACACAGCTACCGCCGGGCTATCCTCCAGTCCAGCCTCTATGTTGACAGCTCTGGTGATAAGGTCCAGCAGGCGGCGAAACCGCTTTGTGAGCACCTCTGCCATAGGCCAGCCTTTGGTAGGGGGAGTCCTCCGCCCCTTGCCAACCCCTTTTTTGGTATCCCCCTCGTCACCTCCGTCGTCTGCGCCACTTTCTAATTCAGCCTTTGAAGGGAAAGAATGATGGGGAAGTTTGGAGGGGAAGAAGGGGAAGATGAGGAAGGGGAATTAGGAGGGAAAGAAGAGGAAGATGAGGAGGGGGAATTAGGAGGGAAAGAATGATGGGGAAGTTAGGAGGGGAAGAAGGGGAAGCACAGGAAGGGGACGTTAGGAGGGAAAGAAGAGGAAGGGCAAGACTGAGCGCATCAAGGGGAAGTAGGGGAAGGGGAAGGGGAAGGGGAAGAGAAAGTTGGAAGAGGAACAAGGGGAAGGGTAAGACTGAGTGCATCAAGAAGGAAGGTTAAGTTAGGAGTTGCAAGGAACGAGGTCAGCCACCGCAACTGCATCAGCAAATGTTTGCTACCTCCCCCGAACCCTCGAGACCCCCGAACCCTCTGGGGCGGTTCTACTACTGCTACCAGGACTCTGCCCCTGAAGGAGGCCTACACCCATGAAGCTACCAGGTAACCCACTTTCTGAACTGAAAAAACTGTGTACAGACTCCGTGGTTGAACCCAGCGCAAGCAAATGCCCCCCCCCCCCCCACCCCCCCCCCACACACACACAAACACACACCTCGTCATAAGTCGTTGTAAGTGCCTTTAGCCTACTTGGCCTACCTATGGACTGCAACATACATATTAAAAGATCAAACAACAGGAAGACACGAAAATGACTGTAACATACATTAAGTTGCAAACAAGATCTGGCAGAGCAACAGAATGCACAAAGCAGGTATGCGTCCAAGGTGGTCGTATCAATGACTGTAACATACGTGCATACATACATACAAGGCGTTACATTTATTGATTAATTTACTGGTGCAGACTCCTGGGAGCTACAACCGGGGGCGTGAAATAAACGAGGCCGTCCAGTTGAAGCTTCTGCCCACCTGCTTTCCCTCTGTATTGTCAGGGGTGAAGGCGTGTGCGTAGTTCTTATCGCTCCTGGCTGCATCGTAGTTGCCGTAGCCATGGCGGTCAACAGCCTCTAGCAGACACAGATCAGCTTCCATGGACCACCACCTAAACAGATTGGGGAGAGGGCGTTGGACGGGGGGGGGGGGGGGGGGGGGTAGGAGGGGGGGGGAGGGTTGGAGGTTAGGAGGGGGTTGAGGGGTCGGGGGGGGGGGGGGGGGGGGGGGGGGGTGAAGGGGAGGTATGAGGGGTTGGAAAGGGGGTTATAGCTTTTCAGGGGTGAAGGCGTTTGCGTAGTCCTTATCGCTCTTGTCCGCATCGTTGTTGCCGTAGCCATGGCGGTCAACAGCCTTTTGCAGACACAGATCAGCATCCATGGACCACCACCTACACAGGTTGGGGGGAGGGTGTTGGACGGGGGGTGGGGTGGGGTGGGGTGGGGGATCATTAGGTGTTGGAGGGGGTTGATGGGGTTGGTGGGGGGTTGAAGGGGAGGTATGAGGGGTTGGAGAGGGGTTTATAGCTTTTCAGGGGCGGAGGCGTTTGCGTAGTCCTTATCGCTCTTGTCTGCATCGCAGTTGCCATAGCCATGGCGGTCAACAGCCTCTTGCAGACACAGATCAGCTTCCATGGACCACCACCTACACAGGTCGGGGAAAGGGCGTTCGGCGGGGGGTGGGGTGTAGGGGGGGTGTAGGGTAGGTAGGAGGGGTTGGAGAGGAGTTTATAGCTTTTCAGGGGTGAAGGCGTTTGCATAGTCCTTAACGCTCTTGACCGCATCGCAGTTGCCATAGCCATGGCGGTGACCAGCCTCTAGCAGACACAGATCAGCTTCCAAGGACCACCACCCACAGAGGTTGTGCAGAGGGTGTTGGAGAGGGGTTGGTGGGGGGGTAGGAGGAGTGAGAAGGGGGGGCAGGGGCAGGGGGTGGGGTGGGGGGTTGAAGGAATGGTAGGAGGGGTTGGAGAGGGGTTTATAGCTTTATCTATGAATACAAAAAGGGTAATAGACAAGGGTAAACAAGTGTCCAGCGTGCTCTCCTCTTGGGCAGGTGGATGCACCAAAGCAGCCTCCCGTGCGTGCTTTCGTTGATGGGTTAGACCACTGGCCATAGCTAGGGAAGTAAGAGAATTAGCTAGGGAAATAAGCGTAATAGCTTGCTCATAAGGTTAATAGCCAGGGTAAGTGCCCAGCGAACACTAGCATAAGGCTGCCTGCCATGCATGCTTACATTGTTGGGTTGAATGTTGGGTTGAAGACCACCACCACCACCACCACAGGTTGAAGACAACCATCACCACCACCACCTCGGGTTGAAGACAACCATCACCACCACCACCTCGGGTTGAAGACAACCACCACCACCACTTCTTGGGCAAGTTGGTGATATGCCTCCCTTGCGTGCTTGCGATGTTGGGTTGAAGACCACCACCACCATCACCACTACCATTACGGGTTGAAGACAACCACAACCACCATCACTTCTTGGGCAAGTTGGTGCACCTGTCTCTCGTGCGTGCTTACATTGTTGGGTTGAAGACCGCCACCACCACCATCACCACCACCACCCACCACCACCACCATCATGGGTTGAAGACCACCACCACCCACCACCACCACCATCATGGGTTGAAGACCACCACCACCACCACCATCATGGGTTGAAGACAACCACCACCATCACTTCTTGGGCAAGTTGGTGCACCTTCCTAAAGCTGTCTCTCATGCGTGCTTCCGCTGTTGGGTTGAAGACCACCACCACCACCACCACCACAGGTTGAAGACAACCACCACTACCACCCCACCACCCCAAAGGGTTGAAGACAACCACCACCACCACCACTTTCCGGCAAGTTGGTGCACCTTCCTAAAGCTGTCTCTCATGCGTGCTTACGTTGTTGGGTTAAAGACCGCTGGCATGCCCTTGAGAAGTTCCAAGTAGCGTTCCTTCACTGCAGGCTCCTTCAGGGCTGCCATGGCTCGATTGTGCTCGTCCATCAGCCGCAGCCGCTTGATCACGTTGGGAGCTGTGTGCTCAGCCTGCATAGGGGAGTGTGTGTGTAGGGGGAGCGTATGTGTATGTATGTGTGTGTCTGTGTGTGTGTGTGGGGGGGGATCTGTTGGGAGCTGTGTGCTCAGCCTGCATAGGGGAGTGTGTGTGTAGGGGGGGCGTATGTGTATGTATGTGTGTGTGTGTGTGTCTGTGTGTGTGTGTGTGTGTGGTGGTGGGGGGGGGGGATCTGTTGGGAGTTGTGTGCTCAGCCTGCTAACAGAGCACAGATGAAACGGTTAACACTTCAACAAAACTTAACTTGACTTTTTATGAAACGGTTGAACAGGGGTCCTGCTGCAATACATAGGTTCAGGCAATAGGAAACATTCGATGTAGCTCAAATAGCAGCATAAGTGTCCGCAGTAAGTAAGGCGTAAAACTATGCTCGGGAGTCTGTTGGGAGCTGTGTGCTCAGCCTGCATAGGGGAGTGTGTGTGTAGGGGGGGCGTATGTGTATGTATGTATGTGTGTGTGTCTGTGTGTGTGTGGGGGGGGGATCTGTTGGGAGCTGTGTGCTCAGCCTGCGAACAGAGCACGCATACAGACATGCTATTTCAAAACATTGACATGGGCATGTCTTAACTTTTACACGCATGAGACTATATTCTGCATTCTGCATAGTATACTATATATGTTATGTCTTCTGTATATTATGCTATATATATTTTGTCTTCTGTATATTATACATTTATACTATATACGGTTGTATATGTATTAGTATACTGTTGATTTCTGATTTCAGTAAGTAGGACTACATATATTTGGTTTCAGTATTAGTTTTACTAATTACAAGTATTTTAACCACATTAAATACAGAAAACTATTATCGTGCCCAACTACAAATAATACAGAATATGTAAGTGGCACACACATAATACGAAATACGTATGTGCACTAACACCATAAGGACAGGAATATGTATAGTCGCCTTACCAACCATAATTACAGAAATATGTTATAGTGCACTACACATAATACAGAAATATGATAGTGCATAACAATTTAATAAGGAATATGTTATAGTGCCAATACACAAAATACAGAATATGATAGTGCACTACCACATTAATACGGAATTGGTAGTGCTACACATTAATACCAGATAGTATAATTTGTGGACTACACGTAATACCAGAATAGTATAGTGCCCACTACCAATATACAGAATTATGTATAGTGGAAACTACCATAATACAGGAAATATGGTATAGTGCACTACACAGATACAGAATAGTATAGTGCATACACCAGAATTACAGGGGAATATTGTATAGTGCACTTACACCTTAATACAGAATATGTTAGTGCACTACACATAATACAGGAAATATGTATAGTGCCAAGACACAGGGAATAACATAATGTATAGGGGCCACTTAAACAGAATTACAGAATAGGTATAGGGCACTACCAACATAATTACAGAATATGTATAGTGCAATACACAGAATAAAGAGTCTGTATAGTGCACTACACATAATTAAAGACGAAATAGTCAGAGTGCACTACAATAATAAGAATAGTATAGTGCAACTACACATAAATACAGATATGTATAGTGCATAAACCATAATACAGGAATTGTATGTGCCCTACACATAATAAAGAATAGCAATTGTCTAGGTGCACTAACATAATACAGCATATGTATAGTGATACACAGGCATACAGGAAATTGTATAGTGCCACTACAACATTACTACAATATGGATAGGAACTACCACCGAAATACAGAATAGGTATAGTGCAATCAATAAATAAGAATTGTATAGTTGCACTACACATCATACGGAATTGGATAGTGCACTACACAGATACAGGAAGATTTGTATCGTGCACTAAACAGGTGAATACGAATGGGTATAGTGCACTACACATAATAAAGAGGGATAGTGATACAACAAATACAGAATAGTATCGTGCACTAAACCATAATACAGAAAGTATAGTGCACTACACAGAATAAAAAATATGTATAGGGCACTACACAGAATACAGAATATGTATAGGGCACTACACATAATACAGAATATGTATAGTGCACTACACAGAATACAGAGTATGTATAGTGCACTACACATAATACAGAATATGTATAGTGCACTACACATAATACAGAATATGTATAGTGCACTACACATAATACAGAATATGTATAGTGCACTACACATAATACAGAATATGTATAGTGCACTACACATAATACAGAATATGTATAGTGCACTACACATAATACAGAATATGTATAGTGCACTACACAGAATACAGAATATGTATAGTGCACTACACATAATACAGAATATGTATAGTGCACTACACAGAATACAGAATATGTATAGTGCACTACACATAATACAGAATATGTATAGTGCACCACATAATACGGAATAGTGTATAGTGCACTCACAACAGAATACAAGCAATATGTATAGTGACTTACACAGAAGACAGAAATGTGTATGTGCCAAACTAATACAGAATATGTATAGTGCACTACACATAATACAGAATCTGCTATAGTGAGACACTACAACCTAATACAGGAATATGTATGTAGGTGCACGACACATACTACGCATTGTATAGTGCACTACAACATGAATTACAGGAATATGGATTAGTGTACTACAATAATACAGACTATGTATAGTGCCCACTGACACATAGATACAGATTCTGTATGCGTAGTACCTACCATAATACAGGATATGTATAGTGCACTGCACATTAATACAGAATATGCTATAGTGCACTAGCACAAAATACAGAATATGTAATAGTGCACTATCAAAATTAATACGATATGTATTAAGGAGCACTAACGCACAGGAATGGAATATTGTTACTAGTGCATGACCTTTAACACGAATAACAGATATGTATAGAGCACTACACATATAAGCAATATGCTATAGTGCTGCACTACAGCATAATACAGAATAGTATAGTGGCACTACCATACATAATACCATGAAATATTATGTGCACTACACAATACAGAATATGTATAGTTGCCACTACACAAGAATACAGACTATGTCTAGTGTCAATACAACATGGATACTACAGAATCGATTTGTCTTAGTGCACTACACAGAATACAGAATATGTATAGTGCACTACACAGAATACAGAATATGTATAGTGCACTACACAGAATACAGAATATGTATAGTGCACTACACAGAATACAGAATATGTATAGTGCACTACACAGAATACAGAATATACATAGTATACTATACATATATATATACAGAGCATACTTCTGTATTTTGGATAGTATACTATGTATATTCTGTATTCTGTATATTATACTATTTGTTATGTATTCCGTACTGTAGACCGAGGGGGGGGGCAAGAAAAAAGCTGCCTAACTGCAAAAATGATGCATCTCCGTAGGTGCCTAAGCCCTAGAAAGCCTTTAGTTGAATTGCTATTTTGGTTTAAAGCCGTCCATGACCCAAACTGCTTGGAATCGAGTTATGGGTAGATCACATTGTCCGCGAATGCGTAAGCTAGGTGCGCAGCTCATTTCTGTTTGCATTTGAATCTGGCCGCTAGCAGGCCTGCTCGGGAAGCCGATGGCAGAACATAAAAGGCCGATGGCAGTACACAAAAGCTTGATAGACTCAAACGAGATCGTGGTATGAGATCGCACGAGCTACCGCGAATGAAGTTTCTGCGGGACGAAAGGCTTATTGAACCCCTACCACAAGGTCGGAAGCTGCCCTTCAGCCTTGGCCTCGGAATTTACTGGAACAGCAGTACAACATGAAAATTCACCTCCTATTCTCCCAATGCCACCTCCCAGCTTGAGAACTCACCCCCCAATCCCAAATCAAAATATAACTTCAGGTGAGGGGGAGGCAGGAATAAAGTTTGCAGACCGCATGTTCGGAAATTCTATTTTTCACCCATGACCCCCCCCCTACCCCCCCCCCCCCCCCCCGAGGCTTCATATCTGGACATCCAGACAGTATAACATAGTGAAAGGGGGGTCCGTGAGCATCATCTCGTCAAGGCCTTTCCATTTATACAGCCAAAAATAAAAAATAACAAGTTTGGACAAAGTTATTCAGTTTTTAGTATTTTTACAACTGTCTTGGGTAGCTCAGTAGTCCACGCCAAGGACTAAAGGCGTTATTTATCTGTCTATCTATCATTATCATCATCATCATCATGGTTTAATTGACTCAAATTGTTTTCTGGACCCTGAGGGTCTGCTCATGTGTGGTGGGGGTGGGTGGGGGTGATGTGTGTGTGTGTGGTGTGTGGTGAGGAGGGTGTGCGTGTCTGGTGGTGGTGGTGGTGGTGGCGGTGGTGTGTGTGTGTGGAGGGGGGGGGGGGGGGGGGGGGGGTGGGGGGGGGGGGCCTAGACCCCAGGCTCAACTGCTTTAGGGAACCTCGTCAGGGACAAGAATTCAGAACGCGCATACGAACGCGCGTTTTCCAGTCTAACTGCCGCTCGTGCGACACTGGGCGCCAAGGTGTAGGTGACACCAGCCTGGATGTGCCTTCCAGGGCACCCACCAATTACACACTGGGTGTAACAGACTAACAGTTGCAGATTTGTACTCGTCTCGTCAATTCCTTCTCGATGGTGCACTTCACGCTCAAACTTTGCACTGGCAAGAAAGTTACACAAAGTACAAATAAAGTTGGGGAAACGGTCGGACCCCTCCCCCACCCCACCCCACCCCCCTCCTCTATCTCGGCCGCCTGTGGGTGTATCGAAATGATTTTTTTTGTATCGACTGTTGCTTGCGCTTCTCTATCCATATGGAACATGAGGTTTGAAATCTTTTTTCTTGCCCCCCCCTGGACTTTAAGTGTGGATATTTAAAGAGAAGTTGAAAATCGTTTTTTTTTGCCCTTCTGGGGGGCGGGAGCCCCCAGTGTTACCCATTTGTCCGTCCATCCATCCATCCTTCTGACCGTCTGACCGTGATGAAGCCCGACACGTCAGCCAACGGTCTCGTAACTAACTCGCTTCCGTTGCCACGTCGCTCCCTCGCGATAACTCTCCGCCGTTTTTTAGCGTCGCAGGCGACGCTGCATAGAACTTGTCTATTGAAAGTGAGATTTGATATTTGAATGCCGCATTTCCCACACAGTAGTGGGTGAAATGGAGTATTCAGCCGCGCGACGTAAGATTCCGCAGGACGCATTCATATTTCAAATACCCGTAAACCCCCGGGCAAAACCAGGATTAACCACCGCCAGTGTTTTCCCAGCAGTACTGTCCTGCCCGGTATAAAATCAAGTGCACAGTCACTGGGGGCACTAAATTCTTGGTGCCCCTAGCTGCTGAGCCTTGATCTGAACCAAATTTCGAGTTTCGAATACCATGGCCCGCACCAAGAAGACCGCGCGCATGGAGACCGGCGGCTGGAAGCCCGCCCCACCCAAGAAGACCAACGCGCCTCCTACCAAGACCTCCAAGAAGGCCAAGATCGCTCCACCAGCCAAAACCGCCCCAGCCAAGACCAAGGGCTCCTCCAAGCCTCAAGGGTCCTAGCCGGGAGACTCCCTCCCCTCCAGATCTGCGACATCTGGATCCAAGCGCCCGCGCGAGGAGGACGCCTCCTCCGTCAACTCCGAACTGTTGCGCCAGTTGGTAAAGGCCAACGGGATCATCAAGGACTTGCAAGCGTCCATCAAGGAGAAGGAGAGGAATGATCCCCACGTCGAAATCCTACCCGATGTTCCCGCGAACCGAACGACGAACGCACACGGACCTTCGAAAAAATATCACACTCAAAAGCACCGCAATCCCAACCCATCGAAAGATGAGTGGGCAGCGCCAGGCTTAATAGTCGACCTATCGAAAGTTCCGGATCAGGCCCTCGTTGACCTGCACGATCGACTTGCTAGCCCCAGGGCTCTCAAGAAACTCCGAGTTGAACGGCCTGAACTTTACCAAACTATCGAAGCGGCTCTGGGTATCAAGGATCTGGGGATGCGATCTCACCAGACCTACATGAAATGTGGTCAGGCGTTATCGGAGTTCCATGCAAATCCCCAGACCTACCAGATGCCAGCCGATTTCCTGGATAAACTCATGGCCTTGAACTCACCATCGACAGCTCAGTGCAAGGTCAAGAAAAAAAGTCTCGGCCCTTGTCCAAGAGTGCGCCGATGGGGAGGGCAAACCGGACGAGATCGTGTGGAATACCCTGGGTTTGTGCGCGTTCGATACCCCCAGGAACCTTATCAAGTCCATGCAGGACACGATTTGGACCCTGAGCACCTTGTACACCGCGGCACAGGCAGCAAGCAATTTCAAAACCTGCTTCTATGCTTTCTGGGCGTACAAGGCTGCCCGCGACCTCTATGAGGTCCAGTGGAGTGCCCTGACCAAAGCCCTCGGGATTGAGAAGGCGCACGAGCTGTTGATCGAAAGAATGAAACCTTTCGGTGAAATTTCTAACGATCAGTGGGACAAGCTAGTAAGCTTGGCTAAGGGGGGTAAGTTCGAGGATGCATGCATCGCCCTCGCCCCGCAAATCAGACGTTCCCTGGATTACCAGAAGGAACAGGCTGAAGCGAAGGACGGAAGGCCGGTGCGCTGCAGCCACTGTGGCATTGAAGGCCACTCGGCTGAGCAATGCTACAAAGGCAAGAACAAGAGGCAGAGGAAATCGCCAAAGGGGGATGACAAGAAGTGAGCCTTCTAACAAGGCCCTCCCTGCTTCATTGTAGGTGAGAAGGGGGAGTGTGGGAATCTGGTAGATGAGATGTACCAACCCCATGACTTGGAAGACAGGGAAAAGTGGTTCAACTCGTCTGGGATCAAGCTGAATGCTGAGAGATGGATATTCTGGGCGGATAAATTAGGAGTCCCCTGTCCTGTAGCAGCCTTAGGCCCCGTTTCTTGGGAATGGAAGACCACCCCTCCAGCCCCCATAGAGGTGAACAACCACACCAGTGCCTTGCTCAACCTCCCCCCCCTTGTCTCTGAGTTAGATAAGGCTGAGAAGCTAGGCTTGATAGAGTTCTTGCAGGCAGATCAGGACCAGGCAGACTTTGTTAGCTGCATCAACCCGTTCGGGGTTAGGATCAAGCCTAATGGCAAGGCTAGAATTCTAGTAGATCCCACCATCACTGGGGTAAATGGTTGTATGAACGAGCTACCTTGCTCACTCACCACCCCTGAAACATTCATGAAGACGCTCACCACAACAGATATGTTGGGTAAAAGAGATCTGACGAATGGATTCTATCATGTTTCCCTGCATCCTTCAGCTAGGAGGTACATGGGATTCAGACACCCTGTGACAGGTAAAATTGGTAGATGGATAGCTCTCCCTCAAGGCACAGCCCAGAGCCCCCATTTTTTCTGTGAGTTGACCAACTTCTCCAAGTTGATTTTCAACCACAGGTTCAATGAGCATGGTGTCAAGGCCACCTGTGATGTCTATGTGGATGATTACCCCATCAGGGCTGATACACACGTAGACATGCAGAGGGCCTTCGAGATCATGGACAGAGAAGCTGAACTGCTAGGACTAGAGTTCAATCCCTCTAAAGATGAAGGCGCCACCCAACCCACAACCAGACTGGAAGTGCTAGGGCTACTGCTAGATGCACCTCTCTTGAAAATGGACCTCCCGGCCCACAAGAAGCAACTGTACAGAGCAGAAGTCCTTAAGACACTACAGTCAAGGAAGGAGGGAGGCATCCTCAGAAGGAAAGAACTTGAATGCCTAGTGGGGAAGCTAGTCTGGGCGTCTAAGGTGACACCTTGGGGATACTTGCACATCCAACACCTGTTTGATGCCTTATATCCTGTCACCACCAACCATACCACTCACAAACCAAAGGCTGTAATCCCTTGGACACAGGGCACACTAAGTGACCTGGAGTTTTGGGACAGGGCTCTGGAGATGGAGTGGCATGAGTCGGTAGGGGTACATGAAAGCATGTTGGCCAGAAAGGATGTACACGTGGACAGTAAAGCCTTCAAGGTCCACATGTACACAGATGCCAGCAAGGTATTCGGTGCAGGTGGAACTTTGGGCGATGACACATACTCCTATCCCTGGCCAGAAAACAGGCAACATGTGCATATAGGCATCCTAGAACTCGAAGCATGCATGATTTGCTTACAGCACTGGGCACATGAACTGGCAGGAACGTCAGTACTTTGCTACATGGACAATGTCCAAGCTGTTTCAGCTGTGAATAAGGGGGGTTCTAGGATACCAGGCATCAGGGATGCTCTGGCACAGATGGCACTCACAGGCCTTAAGTATGGGTTCACTGTCAAAGCCAAGCATGTTAAGGGAAAGTTAAACCCTGCAGACGCCCCCAGCAGGGGAAAAGCATGCAGCACCAACAACCATTAAATGTTCAATTTTTTTGACAGGCATAACAACCCCCCAGCCACCATTGACTGCTTTGCTGCAGCAGATGGGTACAACAAGCATGACGGGTGCACAAAATGGTTCTCCATCCAACACCCACTTGTATCACACTGGGAATCACTTTCTGGCCAAGTGTCTTGGGCCAACATCCCATTCTCTGCATTAGGAACAACTCTGGATCTCCTGTATGCGGCTTGGGTAGCCTCACCCTCTGACACAATTTGCACAGCACTGGTGCCTAAATGGCCAGATGCTATTTGGTTTAGGAAGTACCTTAGGGGCAAGAACCCCAAGTTTAGGGTACTAGCAACTTACCCTAAGGGCGCCAGGATTTTCCTTGACCCCAGTTCAGGAAAAACCACAGGCCCAATTCCACACACCATGCTTGTGATCAGGTCTGCTCAGTAACTTACCCCCCCCTTTTCTTCTTCCTCCCAACCCCCATAGGATGTACCATCTGCCAAGGCACCAAGGGAAGGATGCTTAGGTGCACCAATTGCGACCAGCACAGCCACCCCCAGTGCCTCAGCTTGGGCAGGAATGCCATGTCCTGTGGTACATTCAAGTGCCCAGCCTGCATTTTAATTGAGTGCAACCTCCACATCACTAGCGCCCAAGGCCAGCAAGGTGCCAGGAGGTTAGTGATGCTGGAGGGCTCAACCCTGGCTGTCAGTTCGCAAGACACTTATGCAAGTGCTCTTAAGCGTTACACCAGGTGCATGGCTGTGGTATACTTAATTACTGAGCAGGAGGCACTCCCCCCTGGCCCCAAGGAACAAGTGCCACTGACGCTAGTAAAGCTGTTCATGGGTTGGGCGGCAGGTCACTACAAACCTGCCACCATTCAAACAACCCTGTCAGCACTAGCAGAATGGCACAGGTCTAAGGGACTGGACCTTCACACTCTGAACTCCAGTGTTGTGGGACAGCTCTCACAGGCCATCAGGGTGTTCCAGGGGTCTGAGGGAGTCTCCTCTGGCAAGCAGGGCATATGTAAGTCCCTCATTATCAAGTGTCTGGAGACCATGAGGAAGCTGAAGACCCTGCAGCCCCACATGGAGGACTTGTTTACTAGAGACGCAGCTTGGCTAGTGATGGGTTTCTTTGGCCTCCTTAGAAGGAGTGAGCTTATTGCTTTGCGTTTGTCAGATGTAGTGACTAAGAAGGATCATGTAGTGGTCCACATCAGACGCTCCAAAACAGACCAGGAAGGGAAGGGAGCCACTGTAGTGCTCCCAGCCCAACGTAGGGACTCACTTAGAGTCAGGAGGATTATAGATGCCCTCTTACAGCTTAGAACCCGTCAGGGCGCCACGCCAGAGGACCACCTCATCACCGCCTGGGACCTAGACTCCCTTAGCTTGTCTTCCTCCCCCCTTCTTTCAGGTCAGGCTTTGACCTATCGACTGAAGTCTTATCTCACAGCTATTGCACACTCTCACCCCAAACTGTACATAGATCCAGCTAGGTTTGCCATGCACAGCCTCAGACGGGGAGGTGTAGTAGCAGCTTGGGCTAATGGGGCAGACCTAGAGACTATTAGAACTCAAGGTAGATGGAAATCAGATGCCATTAAGGCATATCTGATCCCAGACCCCTCGGTCAAGTTGAACTTTGCCTCCAGCCTCTGAGCCTAGCTTTTCCTTTCCCTCTCTTTTCTCTTGATACCCCATCACTTAGCCAAGCCTGCTGTCCTGTACATGCTCCTTACTCCTACACCTTTCCCCCAGTCCCCCCTTTACACTCCTTTCTTTACATGTGGGACTGATTTTTATTATCCTGAGGGCACGTGTGTGTGAAATTGCAGTGACTCTTGCATATGGTAGTAGCACAAAGACAGACCTGAACAGTCTGGACTTACAAGCTAGATAGTGCAGTTGACTTTAATTAATGGTAAAAGCTGATAAGACCAGTAAAGCCAGCTAGTGGTGTGATATACCCCCTAATGAAGGGAAATATCACACTCAAAGCTAAAACTTTACAAGGCCCAGCATACACCTTAAATATGTCTACTAGCACTTGTACCAATGGGGGCCCCATCTGAAAGATCGCTGGACCTCTCGGGCAGTGTCTCAATGTCCAGCAAGCTGGCCCCCATACTTTTGCAAATATAAGTACTGACAATGATGAAGCCTGCATGTGCTTAATTTCCTCAACCCTTAAGGGTAAATTATATGTATTGGAAATATGAAAAAGCAACTGTAAGGAATCTGAGTCAACCGTCTGAATTTTATTTTTTTGAAGTTGTTTTAAATGAAACAAAAACTGGGATTCAAATGATGCAACGCAGATTGTTCAGCTACGTACATGACACCTAACAAATGTAAATTGTCTGTGGTGTTTGGGGCTGTGTGTACTGCTGTACCGCCTGTGCTCTACCTCCCATAAGCCGCCATCACCATGAAGGGAAGATGTGCACTCCAGGGCTACCTACTTTTTCATTTCACCCAAAATATGTTAGCATTGAGCATACCTTGGAACGCTGTATTCCAGGTTGTTATCCCTGCCTGTTGGTGGTTGGCCCCAGTGAAATCCCCCAGTGAAATCCTGTATTCCAGGTTATTAGCCAGTTGGTGGTTGGCCCCAGTGAAAGCAAACTGGCTGGCCCACTTAACCTCATGCCTCGTGATTAGGCGTACTATATATTTATTCATTTATTTTATCCCTGCCTATCACACAGAAGACCCGGGTTCGACTGCCCGCAGCGGCAATCGCTGCAATCAATACTTGCCGTAAAAGGGTAACCATCATGCAGAATATGAGTAAGCATTCAGCGTACCCACAGCAAGTTTCGAAAACCAGATTTTGGCAATTAGTCCTGCCTGTCGGCAGTATTGTTAAGCTTTCATTCGGCCTTGAAAAAGTGACACTCAGGTCCTATTCTAGATACTTGCAAGTGCACTGTTTAAGCATTGGGCGTACCTTGGAACACGGAGTTCCAGTTTATAATCCCTGCCTATAACGCAGAAGACCCGGGTTCGACTCCGCGCAGCGGCGGTCCCTGCAATCAATACGTGCCGTAAAATGGCAACCATCATCCAGAATATGTTTAAGCATTGAGTTTACCTTGGAACAGGGTGTTACAGGTTAGTATCCCTACCTATCACGCAGAAGACCCGGGATCGACTCCCCGCAGCGATGATCACTGCAATCAATATTTGCCGTAAAATGGCAACCATCATCCAGAATATGTTTAAGCATTGAGTTTACCTTGGAACAGGGTGTTGCAGGTTAGTATCCCTACCTATCACGCAGAAGACCCGGGATCGACTCCCCGCAGCGATGATCACTGCAGTCAATATTTGCCGTAAAATGGCAACCATCATCCAGAATATGTTTAAGCATTGAGTTTACCTTGGAACAGGGTGTTGCAGGTTAGTATCCCTACCTATCACGCAGAAGACCCGGGATCGACTCCCCGCAGCGATGATCACTGCAATCAATATTTGCCGTAAAATGGCAACCATCATCCAGAATATGTTTAAGCATTGAGTTTACCTTGGAACAGGGTGTTGCAGGTTAGTATCCCTACCTATCACGCAGAAGACCCGGGATCGACTCCCCGCAGCGATGATCGCTGCAATCAATATTTGCCGTAAAATGGCAGCCATCATTCAGAATATGTTGAAGCATTGAGCATACCATGGAACACGGGGTTCTAGGTTATAATACCTGCCTATCACGCAGAAGACCCGGGTTCGATTACGATATTTCCCGTAAAATGGCAGACATCATCGAGAATATGTTTTTTGTATGGAAAAAAATAGAATAAAAATAAATATAATATATTTATTTATAATATGTTTATATGTTTATAAGCATTGAGCGTACCTTGGAAAACGGTGCACCAGGTGTGTTGAAAGGTCGTTCCTGGTCTTCTTGCCTTGGAGCTGCATCCAACTGGACACGTAAGAATTCTGCGTCGGCCTCGGCGCATGACGGCATCTGAGGGGGGGAGCAGCAACGTAAGTGGGTGTGAGAGAGGGAAGGAATCATGATTTTTAATCAGAGCTAGCAAAGATGTGTGTGAGAGAGGGCATGGCTTTTCTTTTCAGCTACGAGCGAGCAGCAGCTTCTAGGCAGCTCCCTGATCCAGTCCTTGGGCTAAGCTCAAAGATTTCAACATAACTGGAAAGCTAATTCTATCAGCTTCCAGATGCACTACCATGCTCTAGGTTTGGCTGGGTAGCAAGCCAGGAAAGGTTCCTAGAATCTGCCGCTTGTACCTGATAAGAAAAGCTATGAAAGAGGGGGGGGGGGGGGGGGGTGATGGTTTTAATACCACGTGGTTCAGGGGGCACTGCAGTCGCTCCAAGTTGCTCAATATGCGACGAGTCGCACACATAAATACTAAGTTGAGAGCATGTCTATATTATTAAATGTCCGGCAAGTCCATACAAGCACATGTGGCTTCCCCTGATAAGGCGTTCATACTACCAGCAGCAACAGCAGCATCACCACCACCATCATCAGCACCAACACCAACACCGTCATCGTCATGAGCAGTATCAAGACACTAAAAGAGAATTACACACCTGCATCACTACCATCACCATCACCATCATCATCATCATCATCATCTTTACCACCACCATCACCACCACCATCATAGTTATGAGCAGTATCAAGACATCAACATTTGAACAGTCCAGAAGGGCAATAGGATAATGCAATCATCATCATCATCATCATTATCAACAAAAGAAAGCTACACACCTGCTTCAAGACCTCAATCATATGCCAGCATGCTTCCTCAACCTGGTCCACCCTTTTATGAAAGGCCGGCTGGACAGCATTCATGTAGTTCCAGATCTGTGGAGGGGAAGAAGATTGGGGGAAGTTAAGAGGGGATGAAGAGGAAGAAGGGGAAGGGGAAGTAAGGAGAAGATGAAGGGGAAGAAGGGGAAGAAGGGGAAGAAGGGGAAGAAGGGGAAGAAAGGGAAGGGGAAGTTAGGAGGGGAAGAAGAGGAAGGGTAAGACTGAGCACATCCAGGGGAAGAATGAAAGTAAAGTTAGGAGTTGCAAGGAACGAGGTCACACGATAGATAAGTGTTAAGCAAGTATGGCTGCGCATCAGCTGCTATCGCACAACAAACAGACAAGTGCACTTGCAACAGAAGAGTGCAAATGCAAGTGCATGCACAGGCACATGCCCCTGTACAAGTACAAGTGCAGGTTCAAGTGAAGGTACAGGTACAGGTTCAACTACTGGTACAGGTGCAGGTACAGACATAGCTGCAGGTTCAAGCGCAGGTACAGGCACTGGTTCAACTACAGGTACAGGTATAGACATAGCTGCAGGTTCAAGCGCAGGTACAGGCACTGGTTCAACTACAGGCACAGGTACAGGTATAGACATAGCTGCAGGTTCAAGCGCAGGTACAGGCACTGGTTCAACTACAGGTACAGGTACAGGTATAGACATAGCTGCAGGTTCAAGCACAGGTACAGGCACTGGTTCAACTGTTGGTAGAGGTACAGGTAATGCTTTGGGTATGGTTACGGGTGCACTGCCCCCCCCCCCCCCCCCCCCCCCCTATCACATGGACATTGTTAGAAGCCTTTTGGAGAGCACTGTCTCACTGCTGTACAGTACTGTACTGCTGTATTAGCATCTTCCTTGGCAGTTCAGACGTACTGCAGATGTGTCGTACTTAGCCTTGTCATGCTGACCTGTTTTACTGAGTTCATACAGCCCATGCTGAGTTTTACAGATCAGGAGTATAAGTATGATTCGATACTTTCTGTAACTACCTAAAATCCTAGGTCGCGCTACTCTCCCTTGGCTACAAGTTTCTCTTAGACTCGCTTGCCGTGGCTTCTCGTAGACTAACACTCACCTCCTGCCACCTGCCCAGGCCAAAAAGCATGACGCCCTTCCTCAGAGAATCGCGCTCCCCAGATTTCCACGGCTGCTCAGCCAGCTGTTCAGGAGTCTGGAGTGGTGTTGTGGTGTGGTGTTGGGGTGGGGTTGGTGTGGTGTTGGTGAGGTGTTGGTGTGGTGTTGGTGTGGTGCTGGTATGGTGTGGTGCTGGTGAAGAGGGGTGGGATGGGGTGAGGTGGAAAGGGTGGGGCGGTAAGTTTCTGTCTGCACAAGCATTATAATGCACGAGTAACAGAATGACGATCGCTTTACACACTCACCCGCTACATACGCTCATGGCCCCAACCACCTGCCATTAACATCCCCCACACCACGACATACAAACACCAACTTCTCCCTTTCAGCTCTGCCCACATGCCCACTGCTCACATGATCACATACATCCCACATGCCCACTGCCCATATCACCATTTGAGCTCGGCCCACATGTCAACTGCCCACATTCCACATGCTCTCTGTCCACTCCCCCCTTTGAGATCTTCACAACTGATCTCCAACACCCCTTACCACGATCTTCTCTTTCTTGGGCCTCTTGGCCGTAGGTGCAGGGGAAGGAGCATCAGTGTCGAGGGTAGAATCAAAGGCTGATTCAGACGGTACGGTCTGTGCAAGACCTGAGTCTGGTGCAGAAGCAGAAGCAGTCTGCACCACCGCAGATGGTTGGGATGTGGACGGGACAGGTAAAGGTGCTCCGGCTTCAGGAGGGGTTGCCCCTGCAGCAGCAGCTGCCGCAGCGGCCTCAAGAGCAGCTTTTGAAGCTTTAGTAGGCCTTTTACGGGGGGGCTTGACAGGAGGAGCAGGTGGAGGGTCATTAGCAACGGGAGGAGGTGCAGGTGGAGGCTGATCAGCCCCGGCATCAGCATCAGCATTGGGTTCAGAGCTTGGGTATGAGGAGCCGCTTGCCGCTGCTCCGGATTCCGATCGTGCTTGAGAACTGGGCATGTGGGGTATCCAGGACCTGTCGTGTGCCACAGCAGTAGCAGAGTTAAGATGAGCATCCTCAGTGCTTGGCCTCCTTCGGTGCAAGGGGGGGCCTCCAGGCACAGGCAGCCAAGACATCTGTGGACCTGAGTTAGGCATCTGAGCAGGGCGATCTTCAGACCGACCCCCAGCAGGCAGCCAAGACAGCTGGGGACCTGTGTAAGGCACCTGGGCATGGCCATCCTCAGACCCACCCTCAGTGACAAATGCTCTTGACTGAGGCTGGGGGCTACCTGAAAGTGAACTCAGCGGTTGTTGCTGCTGTTGTCGCTGCTGTTGTTGCAGCTCCTGCTGTTTTTGCTGTTGCTGTTGCTGCTGCAGCTGCTGCTGTTGCTGCTGCAGCTGCTGCTGTTGCTGCCTTTGTAGCAGCTGCTGCTGTTGTTGCAGCTGCGCGTTTAGGAACTGTCCCTGTGCCTGATGTGGATGCATGTTGCGCTGCTGTTGTCCCTCTTGCTCCACATCGTCCTCACTTTCCAAATCACCTTCGCTTTTCAAATCATCTTTGAATTGCGCCTGTGCCTGCCGCAGCAGCTGCTGCTGCTGCTGCCGCTGTTGCTGCTGTTGCAGGCCCTCTTGGAAGTGTTCTAGTTTCAGGCGTGCATGCCTTGGTTCTTGGGAATGCTGCTGTTGCCGCTGCTGTTGCTGTTGCAATCCCTCTGAGAGGGGTTCTTGCTTCAGATGCTCATGCATCGGTTCTTGGAACTGCTGCTGTTGCCGCAACTGCTGTTGCAGTCGCAGCTGTTGCTGCTCCTGCTGAAGTCGCTGCTGATGATGTTGCATCTGCAGTTGCTCTTGTAATCGCCGCTGCTGCTCTTCTAGTTGCTGCTTCTGCAATTGCTCTCTTAGCAGCTGCTTCTGCTGCAATTGCTCTTGCAATTGTTGCTGCTGCTGATGCAGTTCATGTTGCCGTTGCATCTCCTCTCTCAGCTTACTCTGTTTTTGTGCTTGCAGCTGCTCTTGAACAAGTTGTAGCTCTTGAATGCGTCCAAGCTCTAGTTGCTGCTTTTGCAACTGCTCTTCAAGCTGCTTCTGCTGTTGCTGTTGCAGTCCCTCTTGACTACGTTTCTGCTGCTGCTGCTGCTCCAGCAGCACACGCTGTTGCTCCTGCTGCTGCCATTGCCTTAGTTGATGTTCATGCAATTCCTCTCTCAGCTTCTGCTGCTGCATCTGTTCTTGAAGTTGCTGCTTCTGCTGCTGCTGCTCCTCTTGCTTCTGCTTCTGCATCTGTTCTTGAAGTTGCTGCTGCTCCTGCTGTTGCATCTGTTCTTTAAGTTGCTGCTGTTGCTGCTGCTCCTGCTGCTTCTGCTGCTGCATCTGTTCTTGAAGTTGCTGCTGTTGCTGCTCCTGCTGCTGCATGTGTTCTTTAAGTTGCTTCTGCTGCTGCTGATCCTGCTGCTGCTGATGTTGCATCTGTTCTTGAAGTTGCTGCTGCTGTTGCTGATCCTGCTGTTGCATCTGCTCTTGAAGCTGCTGCTGCTCCTCTTGCTTCTGCTGCTGCATCTGTTCTTGAAGTTGATGCTGCTGCTCCTGCTGTTGCATCCGTTCTTTCAGTTGCTGCTGCTCCTGCTGTTGCATCCGTTCTATTAGTTGCTGCTGCTGCTGCTGCTCCTGCTGCTGCTGCTGTTGCATCTGTTCTTGAAGGTGCTGCTGCTGCTGCAGGTGTCGCTGCTGAACTTGCTCCTGGAGCTTCCGCTGTTGCTGTTGCAGGAGCAACTGCTGCTGCATGCCCTGCACCTGCTGCTTCTGTTGCAGTGCCTGTTGGTTCTGCAGTGACAGCTGATGCCAAGCTTGACCCATCTGCTGTTGCTGCGGCTGCTGCTGCTGCACTTGCTGCTGTTGTTGCATCTGGAGCTCCCCTGAAGTTGTTGGCATTCCAGAGGGCTGCATTGCCCTTTGACTAGGTCCCATGAGGTTCAACACTATGGGTTGTCGTTGTGTTGGCTGTTGTGACAGCGGCTGATTCTGAGGCTGGCTCAGGGACAACATATGCGACTGGAGCGGTTGTGACAGTGAGGAGGATGAGCGATGCACCTGCGGTTGTGACAGCGGCTGATTCTGAGGCTGGGTCAGGGACAGCATATGGGACTGGGGCGGTTGTGATGGTGGCTGATTCTGAGGCTGGATCAGGGACAGCATATGTGTCTGCAGCGGTTGTGACAGTGAAGAAGATGAGCGCTGCACCTGCGGTTGTGACAGCGGCTGATTCTGAGGCTGGGTCAGGGACAGCATATGGGACTGGGGCGGTTGTGATGGTGGCTGATTCTGAGGCTGGCTCAGGGACAGCATATGTGACTGCAGCGGTTGTGACAGTAAAGAAGATGAGCGCTGCACCTGCGGTTGTGACAGCGGCTGATTCTGAGGCTGGGTCAGGGACAGCATATGCGACTGCAGCGGTAATGACAGTGAGGAGGATGAGCGCTGCACCTGCGGTTCTGACACCGGCTGATTCTGAGGCTGGCTCAGGGACAGCATATGCGACTGTACGGGTAATGATAGTGAGGAGGATGAGCGCTGCACCTGTGGTTGTGACAGCGGCTGATTCTGAGGCTGGCTCAGGGACAGCATATGCGACTGTAGGGGTAATGATAGTGAGGAGGATGAGCGCTGCACCTGTGGTTGTGACAGCGGCTGATTCTGAGGCTGGCTCAGGGACAGCATATGGGACTGGGGCGGTAGTGACAGTGAGGAGGAGGAGCGCTGCAGCTGTGGCTGCTGGTAGTGCTGATGCTTTGCTTGCTGCTGCCCCATGCTCAAATCAGAGGACTGCCCAATTGCGACGGAGACTGGCAGGTTGGTCAGCTCTCCCGAAAGACCCAGGCTTGGAGATGATACTGTAAGTGGCGATGCACATAGTTGCCCTGGTGTGTCAGGGGGGGAAACAAAGGTTGGTAGTTGGCTGAGATTTGTTACGAGTGTCCAGAAAGCAGATGCTGGGCCTTGCTAGGGAGTTTCTGAGATATCAGCATGAGAGACCATGCAAAAGACACAACTTGCGGTCGTGTGCACTGGTGATCAACACAACATATTATTTAGTTACAAGAGTATCAACAGGGCGCTACATGGGGTGTCGATGTTTTACGTGAGTGCGCATGTAGAATTTACTGAGCCACCAAATACATTGACACAGGAGAGATTTGAGCACGTTTACAGCACTACAAATGAATTGACCACACTACAAATGAGTTTACAGCACTACAAATGAATGATACTCTAATTTTGATTAGTAATGTTTCTGCCGAAGATGAGGAGCAGCCAAATTGCTGGCTGGAGCCATGTCATCAAGTTCAAGCCCAAGTTATAAAAATGCATTGATGATGCCATGCTGCACATCAGCGGTGATGACAAGGGCAGAGCAGCAACAAGGACTAAACATTTGCATGAAGGATACCACTGTTCTGAAAACAAACCTTGATTAAAGCTGGAGCTGCGATGAAAGCCTGCGGAATGTATCTGCATTGGAGGATGCTGTTGTTGAGGCTGAGCATGTTGTTGCATCGGCCCCTGTTGCATCTGCTCCTGTTGCTTCTGCTTGGCAAGCAGAATTGCAATCTGCATTTGGTCCACACTACAGGGAAGAGGGTTACATAGGGAGGAGTTATGCAGGGTAGGGGTATGCAGGGAGGGGGCTGTATGGTAAGTGCAATTGGAGGAGGCAACTGCAATCGCAATTTGTCCATGACAAGGGAGAGGTGTAAGGGGTAGGGGTAGGCAATGGGGGGGGGGGGCAGTGCCATAGTTTTTTATTTTCAGCTACCAGCAGCATCTTCTAGGCAATCCCATGAGCAAGCCAGAGGGCTACGCCTCAAGATTTCAGCAGTTCTGAACAGCTGATTGTGCCAGCTTCAAGTCGAAATAGCTTGCGTCAGGTTTGGCTGAATAGCCAGTCAGGGGAGCTGCATGGAAGCTGCTGCTCAGAGCTGGAAAGAAAAGCTATGGTCAGTGCATGGGAGGGAGGAAGATGGAGTGTGGGGTCTGGCACCTGAGAGGAAGGTCAGCTTTCATACTGTGTACTTACTTGGCAAATTGAGGATTCAACCTCTGCAGAAGTGCTGCCTGCTGGAGTAGAGCTTGAGCGCTATTTAATGGTATGGAACCATTGACCTGAGCAAATAAGCGCAAGCTTAGACTTGGGAGAAGGGGGCGTAATCGGCGATCAAAAGCATCATACCTGTCCGATCATAGAAGGCTGGGGCGTTGAGCTCGCTGGAGTCAGTTGCCCATTCAGCTGTAGCTGATGCGGGGGTCGACCCAACCCAGAATTCCCAGGCTGCATTAGATAAAATTGCGCAGACAGGGTCCTTGGGTGCTAAGAGGATGCTAATGCTACGCCTCTACATGTCGCGATTTGTTGCGCGAATAAACTCAGCGAACAGCTGACAAAAGTTCGCCATCAATCGGGGGAGCTAGATGACCCACTGTTGCGAAAATTCAAGTGGATGAGAAGAAGGTGGAAATGCTGTTGCAGTTCGTCTGATGCGTCAGAAGTCAATCAAAAGTCAAGGGTCGTTGGTGGATCTAGGCATGGAGACAAAAGCTCGGAAATATTGTTGCTGTCTCGCATGGTGGACGAGGGGTGTAGCTGCCTGCTTTGTCAACCTGCCTGGTTTCGGCAAGTTGAGAGCAACCTAGGGCTTGTCTACCCCGACGCGCCAGACATGCGCGACACATCCTCCAAGAATATCTCCCAACCTCATGTCAGGGCAGAGGTCAAGGAGTGTTTCTGGTCGGATCAGTTAAGTCGGTTCAGCATGAAGGCCATCACATGAGGATCAGGGGCGATCAGGGGGGATCTCTTTGATGAGGATTTTGCAGCGGGTGCAGACCTGTGTGGCAGCTTGAGACACTAGCTTGGGAAATGTTCGGCACCATTTTGAACGTTCGCAATACTTTCAGCCCAGCTGCGATGTTCCCCACACAAGAAATTGATCGCTTCGGGCGAGGTACCCAAATACCACCCGACCGTACATGTACGCGTACAGGTGAGGGCGGGTGAGGGGCGAGTCTGACCATTATTACATGACCCCGAGTCCCCGACCCCGACCCGGGACCCCGACCCGCCCCGACCCTAGTTTGGCCTGGGAGCGCTATGTGAGCGGCTCCCGACCTATGAAACATAACACAAAGCCCCCCATTACTTTCTCCTCGCTGCACCAATCCCCTTCTCATTCATACCGTTCGGTAGAGCTCGAATTTAGGCACTCGTTGAGCAAAGGGGAGGGGGGGGGGGGGGGGGGGGGGGGGGCGAGATACTTGCCTGCCGACTGGGCCTGAGCGGGTGATTTGTGACACCTGTCCTAGAAACTATGCAGGAAACTAGAAACAGTGTGAACAGGATTCATAAATCTGAAGATGATGCGTGCCTGTTGCATGCGGCAGCATTAGCTGCACTACCTAGACGGTGTCGCGCTGTGCGAGATGGAGCCTAGCCTCTTGGCCAGAGGGCTGTTGCCTATCTCCCTGCGCAGGAAGCTGCTGCAACGAGCGGTGCATCTAGCGTTCATGCCTGTCAGACCGATGGGATTTCCTCACAAAGCATCACAATTGGTAAGCATCAACAACCTAAGATCTGGGATTCCCTGGAAGTTTAGTGCAAGATGGATGTGTTAGCCAGAGGCGCAGGCTTGCAAAACTATGCAATATGATGAACCTGTGGCCTTGTCTGTATGATTAGTCTGAGGGGGTTATTTGGGGATATGATATAGGATACGATATGGGATTCCCTGCAAGATGAGAGCAAGATGGATGTGTTATCTGTAAACGCAGGCTTGTAAACAAATGCGATAGATGAAGAACCCAGACACTTGTCTGCATTGGTATCAGATGAACTGGCAGTTGTATGCCATATTAAATCTACAAGGCATGCTTGCGAGTGTGGTGCCCCTTGGTATGCTAGTGACCTAGTTCTGCAACATCTGGGTCATGTAGACGCCACCCTCGTCGGAAGTTCATGCACTGTCCCAGCTAATGTGTATGTTAGGCAATGCATTAGTCCAAGTTGTGAGAAAGTCTCGCCATACGATGGCAGACTGATGGAGTGTTGAATTATAAAAACACCAGGCTCTTCACCTATGAACTCCTCAATCATTTTTGGGACCAAGTAGGTAGTGCTCGGGTTTATTCTTATCTCACTATGAAAAGCTGGATATTCCCCACGAGAGATCTGGTTTAAGTAAGCTCCTCCCACCTCGTCAACTGGTGCGTGAGGCTCTTTGGTCTAATGAGCGCCTGTTGAACATAGATTTCTCAGCATTCGGTAGCCCATGTTGCTCTAACCTACATGCAAGTGACAGGGCTTTGATCATATACGGTGTGACGATTGGTTTTAGGAAGGGCTTGGCAAAGACTGGATTCGATCCACCGGCGGCAATGCTTCCAGCAGCCCCTGACTTGTAAGTGTGTGCTGCATTGTTGTATGTGCTGCATTGTTTTGTGTGCGCTCCGCTTGTTTGTGCTGCATTGTTTCGTGCGCATTGTTTGCGTACATTGTCGTTTGTGCTGCATTGTTTTGTGTGCATTGTTTGTGTGCATTGTTGTTTGTGCTGCATTGTTTTGTGTGCATTGTTTGTGTGCATTGTTGTTTGTGCTGCATTGTTTTGTGTGCATTGTTTGTGTGCATTGTTGTTTGTGCTGCATTGTTTTGTGTGCATTGTTTGTGTGCTGCATTGTTTTGTGTGCATTATTTGTGTGCATTGTTGTTTGTGCTGCATTTTTTTGTGTGAGCTCCGCTCCTACCCCTACCCTATTCCCCGTGTCTTTTTTGTGTGTGCTTGCAGTGTGCTCAAGGGGTTGGCGTTTGTACTGACTCAGAGGCTCGCTAGTTGATGAACCGCCTTTGCGGTGTCAGTGGTGGTGGTGGGGATCCTACATTGGCATGGTCCAAAGAGTACCTGCAGGAGTTGTTAGACCTCTCCCGCATTACACATGGGTTACTGTATGACCTGTTGGAGTGTATAGTGGAATACTGCTTGTAGGCTTCCGTGGGCTTGAAATTCAGCCCATTCGTCCGACTCTTGCAAGATCTATTTCATGTCTACCCTGTAAGCACTTTATTGGGCTACAGAGCTTTGGTAGGTGACACCGCCGATGGCGCCCCGTTGATCGCAGCGATGAACAAGGGCGCGCAGACCAAAGAGTCAACATAAACTTTGAGCCTGCATTTTCAACGGCTGTTAACAGTGGCACATGCCTGTAATTGGAAGAACAAGTTCCCTCCATGATTCATTGCCTTGGTAAGGAACGAGGGTACATTGGGCCAGACAACCCCTCCTTGCCTCTAACAACATCATTGCTCCAGTGGAAAGTGGTTTAACCATGAGGATGCGGTCAGTTGGTGGTTGGCCCCAGTGACAGCAATCGGGCTGGCCCCCTCAACCTCCTGCCTCGTAATAAGGCATACTATTTAGTTAGTTAGTTAGTTAGTTAGTTAGTTAGTTACAGGTTAGTTAGTTAGTTAGTTATTTGTGCGGTCAGTTTTTGTTCCCTGTACCTAAGCCTGTGCCGTGTACCACAGGCATACAAAGCTGATTCCACAAGTGCAAGCCACGAGAACAAGAAAGAAGAATAGCCGTGCACGAAGGCAACTAAAACAATCTTAATCTCCCAAGATATGTCACAATGACATTTCTAAGGACGTGGGGTTAAGGGGACCGGCTCGTAATTATGCGATGGGCGGGCTTACATCACACCTAGAGTCCAGTTACCATGCCAGTCGACGACCCTCCGGGTGGGCCCAGGTGACCTCGATGGGGTTCGAACCAGCAACCTGATAAGACCCCGCACCTGCTTCCGTTCGACCTGGGATACGAAGTCAACTATTGTCACCCTGGTCTTCCTTTTGGGCTGTTTGCACACTTCTGTCCTCATGGTTACTGTATGGGATTCAAGATTATGAGCACAAGCGAGGGGCCTAGAGTAGGACAGCCTTCAACATGTTGTACCACAGATGCGAAGAAGATGCACTTGCAGCACATCCTAGGTCATTCACAGAGCATATGTGGACCCCTGCAGGATGTATACGTCATCCACAGTGCATTCATGGACACCCACGATACAGATTGCCAGGATCTATCATACTACTCTAAGGGATGTATAGAAAGCCGCCTTCACATGTATTGCTTGCTGACATGCGCATTTGTCCTTGTAGAATGAATACCCAAACATTGAACTCCTTGCTTGTTTGTAGGGGTTTGTGGGTTGCCTATGATAACTCTTGCAACCTTCACCGGTTTTGTATCGATAGGCAACCAAGCTTCTTCTCCCGCACACGGTTATTGTTGGATAGGATGCATTAGTCCTTGTAGAATTTTGAAACAAACATTGAACCCCTTACTTGTCCCAAATTAGTTGTCTATGACAATACAAATGGGAATACAGTGAGCACCTGAGAGTTGGCTGAAAAACATGTAACAATCCAATCAAATTATGCCGAATTGCACAATCTTTTTCCAAGGCTGAAGCCATGAACACTCTTCAACTTCATTATAACTAAACTCCATTAGTGCGATGTATGGCAGACATATGGCTTTGGGTCTATGTGGCCATATTATGGATAAGTCGACTGAATTGCATGTTTAAGAGGCGCAATGGCTTCCATTGAGCATGTGTTCGATGAGTAGCCACCTGAGGGGTCTGGTGAGCCACATGAAAGGGCTGCGTAACCACCTGAGGGGTCTGGGCAGCCATCTGACGGGGATGAGTAACCACCTGAAGAGGCTGGGTAACCACCTGAGGGGGCTGGGCAGCCACCCTACGGGGCTGGGTAGCCACATGAGGAGGCTGGTTGGCGATACTTGGGTGCGGTTCGGGCTTAACCTGAAAAATTGGAGTTGCCCAAAATCAATGATGAAGGTATGCACGTGTTCAGTTTTTGATATGGGTCCCTAGGCTGAAGCTCCCATCCCAAAATATGAAGTCCACTGAAAGCTGCATGGTTCAGAAGGTGGATATACCGTATGCGTAACACTAGCTTCTTACGAGCCATGGGCCTTGAGCCTTCAGCCTTCAGCCTTGTGAGGTTCTGGTGAGCCTTGGAAACTCCTGGCCAAAGAGTGTACCACCGTGCCCTGTTGGCATCAGGATTTGAGTTTCACAGAATTACTGGGTTGAATTCAAGATGTGGGGGCATGACCTTCGACCATACCTCAGTCAACGGCAAGTTGTTAAGGCGTGTTGTTGTTGTTGTTGTTGTTGTTGTTGTTGTTGATTACATTGTCGTTAAGGGGAGTAAGAGACCAATCCGCAGGCTCCCCAATAGACACTTCCCAATACCCACAGTCAATTTTGGCTCCGAAGGCAACAAGCAGCGTGCTGCATGTGTTGCTGGCTTTCAAGAAAAGGCTAAGATCAAAACCATATCTTATGGAGGGAGGGAGGAGATATTTGTTTAGTTGAATGGATTTTCACACCCTCGGCGGGCCCCTTGCACAAACCAGAGACCATGATGATATGCAACTATGCAAGATTGAAATGTGGTCTAGACAGTAGTCACATAATGCAGTTTCAAATAACAGATGGCGGAGCGACTGCCTAATAGTACACCACACAACTTGATGGTGAAGCTACGCTCTCGCGTTCTGTAATCACGAGAGTGGTACATTGGTACATTAGCGTTCATACTGCTGCCCTTGGAGGCGAAAATCCTTTGAGCCAAAAATAAAAAGTTTGATCTGTACTATGCCCGTAATACCATAGGCGGTAAGCTGCCCGTTCGGAACGGGATGGCTCTATCATACAGCAATCCCGGGCCGGACGATGCAGATGCGGGGTCCTACCAGGTCACTGGTTCGAACCTCAAAGAGATCATCTGGGCCCACCCGGAGGGTCTTAAGCCGGCATGGCAACTGGACTCCAGGTGTGATATAAGCCCGTCCATCGCATACTTACGAGGCGGTTCTCATAATACCCATTGGGCACGTCCTTAGAGGTCATTCTGTGGCATTTCTTGGATGTTCGAAATTTCATTTTTCATTTTTGTAAGGCGATAGGTATTCAAGCCAAACCAAATCAACGTAGTGGTGGCATTTTACAGGGATTTTCGCCCCAGGAGTTATCCATAGGATCCAGGCGCTGGTTTCTGTAAGGGTTCCCGCCTCCAGGGGTGAAATTCCGTGCTATTACAAAATTCATGGGGAACAATGCAGGCCATGAGAAACAAAACAATTATATGATATGGAGTAGACAAGCGTAATTATTACCAAGTTAGAAACTGGGGACGACAAAGGTCAATTATTGTTTTGCACAAAGCATGTATGCATGCTCCTGGCACAATCTAAACAGACACATCTAACAAAATTGTGCCACACAACTGCGCACAATAACTTTTATTTTGGTGCTTCTCATGGCATTTTTCAGCCAGCTACATTAGCGAGCAACTGGGTCAAGTCTAAAGCTTTTTAGTGCATTGTAATGCTTGCCATGCCAGCTTTCAGACACACTAGCTAGCCTCTGCTTTCAACCCAAGGCTGGAAAAGGGAGCTGTCCAGAAGCCGCTTTGCGTAGCCCCACAAATAAACTGTGCACATAATCACGTGGTTCCGCGCTCGCAAAACAAAGACAGGTACCATACAGGTACCATACAGGTACAAAGGGCTGAAAACCTGAGTTATGAAAAATACAGCCCCCCATTGATTCAAAACTCCTCTCCACTCATGGAACATGCATCAACACTGCACGAGAGTGCCGCTTCAGCACACAACACTACAGCACACAGCGCATCAACACTGCATGAGAGCGTCGCTACAGCACACATTGCTACAGCACGCAACGCATCAACACTGCACGAGAGTGCCGCTTCAGCACACAGCACTACAGCACACAGCGCATCAACACTGCATGAGAGCGCCCTTCAGCACACGACGCTACAGCACACAGCACTACAGCACACAGCGCATCAACACTGCACAAGAGTGCCGCTTCAGCACACAAAATGCACCAGCCCACAATCAGTTTAAACCCTTGATAAATCAGATCCAGTTCTCCATGCTCCACTGGCAAGTTAATAATTGCCTGCACCAGTGATGCTCTTGGGCTGCAACAGACGTGGCTCTCGTGGTGGATTGCCAAAATAACAAGCACTCAAACAAATAAATAAATAAATACATAAATAAATAAATACATACATAACCAGATAGTACGCCTTATTACGAGGCGTGAGGTTGAGGGGGCCAGCCCGTTTGCTTGCACTGGGGCAACAACCAAATAAGCGCTCTAATTAGCCTGGACTGCTGCATCTGTTCTTTAAGTTGCTTCTGCTTCTGCTGCTGCTGCTGCTGCTCCTGCTGCTGCTGCTGCTGTTGCATCTGTTCTAGAAGTTGCTGCTGCTGCTGCTGCTCCTCCTGCTGCTACTTTGCAACTGTTCTAGAAGTTGCTGCTTCTGCTGCCGCTCCTGCTGCTTCTGCTGCTGCATCTAGGGCCAACCACTAAATAAGCACTCCAATTAGCCTGGACTGAATCAAATAGCTTTGCTTCGTCTTCATGATGTTCTCAAGCCCCCCTTCACTCCGTCGCGCGCATTTCGAGTCCAGCAGGGCACCAGGACAAATGTAACCATCATCACAATTATCATCAACACCATCATCATCATCATGACTATCAAAGCAGCCCCCCTTATCTCTGTTAAGCCGCGGGCGCATTTGTAGTCCAGCAGGGCACCAAGAAAAATGTAATCACCATTATCATCATCGTCATCATCACTTGCCTGAATCATTAGCTTCTTGAAGCCGTCCTCCCCTACAAGAATCTGTAGGTCTGTAAGCGTTCCAATTCTTTGGGTGACCACCTCACTCCCAAATGCCCTCTCCGTATCAACAAAACGTGCTTTCAATACTTGCTTTTTGGCCACTGAACCAACCGTACTGTGCATTAATTGCACACCACAACCTACTTGCCTGCATCATCATCATCATCATTATCATCATCATCGACATCAAAGCAGCCAATCATCTCCTGGTCAGACTAACTTAGACCATGCCAACCCCCACTGTCCAAGACTCATCCTTAAAATCTGCATTTGGTTACGTGGCTCCAGCCAGCAATTTGGCTGCTTGCCGCCTAAGGCAGTAACATCCTTGTAGGCTCACTTGCCTACAAGACTGCTTGCCTACAATAATTATTGCCTATATAAGACTGCTTGCCTACAATACTGCTTGCCTACAAGAAATATTGCCTGTATAAGACTGCTTGCCTATATAAGACTGCTTGCCTATATAAGACTGCTTGCCTACAAGAAATATTGCCTGTATAAGACTGCTTGCCTATATAAGACTGCTTGCCTATATAAGACTGCTTGCCTATATAAGACAACTTGCCTACAAGAAATATTGCCTGTATAAGACTGATTGCCTATATAAGACTGATTGCCTATATAAGACTGATTGCCTATATAAGACTGATTGCCTTTATAAGAATAATTGCATACAAGAATGCTTGCCTATATAAGACTGATTGCCCTTAAAAGAATGATTGCATACAAGACTGCTTGCCTATATAAGACTGATTGCCTTTATAAGAATGATTGCATACAAGACTGCTTGCCTATATAAGACTGATTGCCTTTATAAGGATAATTGCATACAAGACTGCTAACCTATATGACTGATTGCCTTTATAATAATAACTGCATACAAGAATGCTTGCCTAGATAAGACTGATTGTCTTTATAAGACTGCATGCCTACAAGAATGATTGCCTTTATAAGAATGATTGCATACAAGACTGCTTGCCTATATAAGACTGATTGCCTGTATAAGACTGCATGCCTACAAGACTGATTGCCTTTATAAGAATGATTGCATACAAGACTGCTTGCCTATATAAGACTGCATGCCTACAAGACTGATTGCCTTTATAAGAATGATTGCATACAAGACTGCTTGCCGACTAACAGTAACATCCTTATACGCTGACTTGGATCTCCCTTGTTCCCAATACTGTCGCCCAGAAAAGCTCATTTTGTTATCTGTTGCTGGTATCATTGCTACTACTGCTCCGGAAGTTGAAGATCTGAAGTGTTAGTGTGACGGATAGCGATCCTCACTCTGAAGTGTTAGTGTGACGGATAGCGATCCTCACTCTGAAGTGTTAGTGTGACGGATAGCGATCCTCACTCTGAAGTGTTAGTGTGACGGATAGCGATCCTCACTCTGAAGTGTTAGTGTGACGGATAGCGATCCTCACTCTGAAGTGTTAGTGTGACGGATAGCAATCCTCACTCCGTTCCCCCTGGAGAAGGCGACGACTTCCCATCTGACGAAGAGCAGACGTAGTTGGTATCATTGCTACAACTGCTCCGGAAGTTGAAGCTCTGTAGTGTTAGTATGACAGATCGAGGAGGCGACGAATTCCCATCTGACGAAGAGCTGACGTAGTTCAGACGGGTAGTCAAACACGTAGCGACCTGAGCAGTTGCCTAAAAGTAGACCTACGGACAGGGTCTATAGAGTTCAGGAGGAAGCGCTGGAAGAAGTAAACGGGTGCCTGAGCACGTGTAGCAGTAATGACGACATCCCGCAAAACGCTAAGCTCTCAGAACTGTTAAACGTGAGAAGCACGAGCCTGAGGCTATAAGGCTACCCAACAGCAGAGACCATTCCTTTGCCTTCCAGTTACTTTTTATACCTCAATTAGACGTATTGTATACGTTACAGTTAGTTTCCCTGGCTCTCGTTGCAGGCACCCAGGGATGATGGAAGCGAGTTCTACTCAGCAGTACCAGCACCACCAGTACCAGCACCGCCCCATACCTGCACACCACCCTTATCATCAGTATCAGCCCCACCCACGTTAGTAGCCTTAGTTCCAGTCGCAGGCATCCAGCCCCAAGCGTCGTGGCGATCAAGGAATGGCTTGCCCTCCTCATCAGTTGTCAGCACCTCCCAAGTGTCCTCAAAAATATCAGGTTGCAACGATGGGGGGTATTGATTTGCTTTGACGGTCCGCTCGTATGGCATTTGCTGGTGGGGCAAGGCAGGGAGCCGCTCGATGGACTGTCCTACCTTTAGATCAAGAAGCTCCTTCTGCAAGCATCAAATGTATGCAAGGCACAATGAGTGTGCATTTGGCTAGGTCACTTCTCTTGGAGAAGCGGCAACAAAAGCTTGAGGACAGACCCAAGGTACAGTGAATGACACACAACAGTTTGTCAGAAGCGCCTCATGCTACTTCAGACATGTTGTTTGGCTAGGTCACTTCTCTTCAGAGTAGCGGCAACAGAGGCATGAGGACAGACAGTAGTGAATGACACACAACAAGTTGTCAGAAGCACCTCATGCTATTTCAGACATGTTGTTTGGCTAGGTCAATTCTCTTCGGAGAAGCGGCAACAGAAGCATGAGGACAGGCCAAAGGCACAGTGAATGATACACAACGGGTTGTCAGAAGTGCCTCATGCTATTTCAGACGTGTTGTACTGCACTGTGTTGAAAGTACACCTTGGTACCACTAACAGGCCTTTGCCTGCTACATCTAGGGGTCAACATGTGTGCCTTTGCACTGATATTTTGAGGCAGTACGGCAGGTGTGAACGTACGCAGATATTTTGAGGCAGTACGGCATGTGTGCCTGTACACAGATTTTTTGAGGCAGTACGGCAGGTGTGCTTGTACACAGATATATTGAGAAAGTACAGCATGTGTGCTTGTACACATATTTTGAGACAGGATGGCATGTGGACAAAAATATTGGGCACAAGGGTCAACCCCTTAAACATAAGTAACGGGTAGGCCTACTAAAGTGTAAACCTGGCACACTTTCCAGAGATGAACTTTTCAAATTTTGACATATTCCATGTATTTTCATAATTTGACATGGCCTGGTACACAAAGCTTTCAACTTCTGCAGGACTCTGAGCAAATCTGTCATTGTTCGGGAAAGGCTAAGTTCAGATAAGTGTATGAATCATATTAATGAATCAGAATGAATGTTAGATAATATGAGACAAACAAGCCATCTCACCAGAATTTTGAATTCATTTGAAAGTCTTATACTATTGTGACTCTACAATAATATTAGCTTATAACAAAAAAATATTAGTTAAAACAAAAAAATGCCGGTCCCTAGTCACCGTACCTCAGATGGAACTTGCAATACTCGATTGGGACCGGGCTGCCATGCAACAATGGCCATCTGCCTCTGAATGACTCCGACGTCGGGGGGATGTCCAGGCTGGGAGCCAGTTCGGTAGGAGATTTCCCCCAGGCCCTGCCCTTCTTGGTCCTCGACTTTCGTCCAATCCTGACAAAGGAAAAGAAAGAAGGATTGAGGGCAGCAATTTGTTGAATTTACAGAATATGGCGGGGTATGCCCGGGCTGGAAGCCAGATCAGTGGGAGATTTCCACCAGGCCCTGTCATTCCTGGTCCTTGACTTTTGTCCAATCCTGACGTAGGATCGAGGGTAGCAATTTGTTTAATTGACAAAAATTAGTGTAGCTGGGGGATGCCCAGGCTGGGAGCCAGATCGGTAGGAGATTTCCACCAGGCCCTGCCCTTCTTGGTCCTCGACTTGCGTCCAATCCTGACAAAGGATCGAGGGCAGCATTTTGTTTAATTTATAAACTATGGCGTAGCTGGGGGATGCCAGGCCGGGAGCCAGATCGGTGGGAGATTTCCACCAGGCCCTGCCATTCATTTTGTTATGTAGGTGTGTCTGATTGCTACACCCAGGCCGGGAGCCAGTTCGGTAGGAGGTTTCCACAAGGACTTGCCATTCTTGGTCCTCGACTTCAGTCCAATCCTGACAACGTACGGGAGGCAACATTGTGTTAAATTTACAAAATATGGTGTATCTGGGTGAGTGGGTGTTTGGGTGGGTGTTTGGTTTAGTGGGTGGGTGGTTCAGTGGGTAGGTGGGTGTTTGGTTCTGTGGGTGGGTTGGTGTTTGATTCTGTGAGTGGGTGGTTGGGTGGGTGGGTGTCATGATATAGGATGGAGGGCAACAATCGATTTAAAATTTCATCAGTCATAACAATGTACCTGTGTACACGGACTAACAATGTATGCGTGTCAACAGACTAGCCTCTGTTGCTTCCTGCTGCACGAAGAATTTGATCATCTTGAGTTTTTATGCAATTATGTCTGATCACTATAGCCCTCTTTGCATGGTGGATGAGTGATATTTGTCACGTGTCAGGAATGCACTCAGGCTCGTTAATTTGCAGTTATGACCCGGCCATGACAGCTATGATCCGGCCATGACAGCTATGACCCGGCCACAACATGGATTGTTTGAAGGAAAGGAACCAGTGTCTTTGCGTAGCACCATGGTGCTCTAAGGAGCCATCGGGGTGCTACCAGCAGCATTTTTGCCATCTATATTTACCCCTAGGGATACTCACCCCCATGGCTATTCACCCACTCGCCTTATACCACCTAGATTGCATCCTGACTTGCACTAACTCCAGAGGCCTAATCTTGGCGAGTTTGTTTTTTAAGAAAAGAAACAGGTGTTCCTCCGTAGCACCATGGTGCTCGTAGTAGCCCTCGTGGTGCTACTAGCAGCTGTTATGCCAAAATTAACCCCAATATAGCTCTTGTTCGGTCCTCCATGTTGAGTGCAAGAGATTCACATTTCCCCCCGTTTCAGAGAGGGGTTATTATGATAGCAATCAGGGATTTGGTGTATTATAAGGCTGTTATGCCACCCAAAATCAATCCCCATAAAGCTCTAATGTAGCGCACCAAAAACGCCAAGATACACAAAGTAGCCCTTGGGCTACAAGTTGTACTTTCAATAAAAGCCTGACATTAGCCTCTCCTACATTCCGTTCCATTCCATTCCGTGCCATTTCTCCTAACGCCAAAAGCGACCCCCATGAAGCTCTAATGTAGCGCACCCAAAACGCCAAAGATCAGAAAGAAGCACTTGTGCTACAAATAGCACCTTGAATAAATGCCTGGTCCTCAAACCTCCTGTTCACATGTATGTTACAGTCCAGGGGTAGACCAAATAGGATAGAGGGACTTGCCCCCCAAAAGCAATCCCCAAAGAATAAAAGTCTGTCCTGCACTGTAACAACAGGCGCACACCTTGCAGCCAGCCATCCAGCCCCAAAAGGCTCTAACGTAGCACCCCCAAAATAACAAGCTGAGTATTGCAGCACCTTGAATACAAGTCTGTCCTGCACTGTAACAACAGGCGCACACCTTGCAGCCAGCCAGGAAACCCGTATAGGCTCTAACGTAGCACCCCCAAAATAACAAGGTGGTGGCTGTATCACTTTTGATACAAGTGGCACCTTCAATAACGCCTGGGCTGTCAGATTGATGATATCTGAGATTGATGATATCTGAGATTGATGATATCTGAGATTGATGATATCTGAGATTGATGATGTATGTGATGTATGATGTGTGATGTATGATCTTGCAAGATGGTACATAAGTTGTATCTCAATAATATCTCAACACGGAGTCTTTTAAAAAGACAATTGTATTATTATTATTATTATTATTCTTTCCCTGGACAGTGTTTGCTCACACCCAGAGACTCTAACGCAGCACCCCCGGGCCAAATCACAAATTTATTATTAATTTCTTATTATACTTTCCCTGTAAAATGTGTGCTCACACCCAAAGGCTACAACGCAGCACCTCCGGAGCCTTTTCAAAAGACAATCATATTATTAATTTATTATTATGCTTTCCCTGGACAGTGTGTGCTCACACCCAAAGGCTCTAACGCAGCACCCCCACAACACCAAGGTACGTCATTCTACTTCCATTCATTACTCAAGTGCAGCCCCAGCCCCACCTACGGGTGGGCTGGGATGCACTTCATCAGATGATGCACTTGGTCTTTGAATTGTGGGCCTGGCATGGGGGCATGGTGAATTGGGGGCATGGTTTGGACCCATACAAGTGCAGGGTTGTTGTTAAGGAAAGGAGCCAGATCTCTACGTGGCACCATGGTGCCACTAGCAGCTTTCTTGGGGCGAAAAGGCAACCCCAAAAGGCTCTAACACAGCACCCCCACAACACCATCATGGCATGGTATGTAATGTAGCACCTTCAATAAACCCCTGTACAAGTGTATACTTGCTGGCCAGCTTTCTGAGTTGTTGGCATATTCCGAGCAAAATGATCATTTCCCATTTCTCATTACCTGCTCCTTCAAATAATTGGTTTAACTGCAGAAGACGTCAAGCAGCCAAATTGCTGGCTGAAGCTAGGTAACCAAGTTCAAGCATTCCGAGCAAAATGATCATTGCCCATGACTCATTACCTTCTCCTCCAAATAATTGTTTTTACTGCTGAACACAGCGAGCAGCCAAATTGCCGGCTGAAGCTAGGCCATGAGGTTCAAGTATTCCGAGATAAATGATTATTGCCCGCGACTCATTACCTGTTCCTCCAAAATCACATACGTGTACGCAATGCGTTGCCCGGCTTGAAGGTTAACCTGCGTCAAGACATTTGAAATTTGAAATTTGTACGAATGTGTTGACCGGCTTGAAAGTCAACCCGCGTCAATAAATGTGGATCCCAAATGAGAGAACAGTATCCTCATGCAGTGATGTGGCAAGGGCAGTGACTTGGATCGGCGTAGAGAGGGAGAATGTTTGCGTGTGAGGAGTCAAGGTTGTGTGTTGTGTGGGCGTGTGTGTTGTGTGGGTGGGGAGGAGAAGGGGAGGGGAGGAGAAGGGGAGGGGAGGAGAGGGGAGGGGAGGGGAGGGGAGGAGAGGGGAGAGGAGGGGAGGGGAGGGGAGGGGGGAGGGAGGGGGAGACATATCTGATCTCACCTCTACTGTCCAAATGTCATTACTGTTCCAGGTCATTGGTACTTGAGATATTGACAAGAAGCTCCAGCCCATCGGAATTTGAGACCCGCCTACGCATTGAGTGGGAAGCAGACGCATATTTTGTGTTCATACAAATTGTACACGTATATTTTGTGTTCATACAAGTTGTACGCCTTTTTTTATAAGCCGTACACCTGCGTTTATGTTTAAACGGACATGGAAGCGTATGGTAATTCATTGCACTTCTGGAGGAGAAAATTTGACACGGGTTAAATGCATTGATTTTTTTAAGGTATTGCTGCGATGCTCATTTCATTGGCAGTCCATATCAACTCTCAGAAAAGTTCTATGCAGCGTCGCCTGCGACGCTAAAAATTGGAGGAGAGTGATCGCGAGGGAGCGACAGGTGGCAACGGAAGCGAGTTAGTTACGAGACTGTTGTCTGACGTGTTTCAGGCTTCAGGCGGTCAGACGGTTACCGGTCGGTCGCACGGACAGACAGACAAATGGGTAAACATGGGGGGCTCCCGCCCCCTTGAAGAGGGGGCTCCGCCAGAAAATTCAGCTGACATGTGGTTGTGCAACTTACAGAATACGATATTACAGGCGACGTGTTTATGCTTATTGACTAGCTCGGTGCTGATTGAAGAGAGCCATTGAGTGGGTTATACCTCGGCTTATAGACTTATTACAAACATATGCTACTATAAACTAGAACATGTAGACATGTTTCGAAGTCTGTTTCAGTTATCAAGGCCCATGGCCTTCAAGGTCACTTCCTCATAAAGCATCCAGGTCTAACTTGAAATTGAACTTGGTTACATAGCCCCAGCCATTGCCTTCTGCACCAAAAGTAAATGCACTAAGAAAGCATAAATATAAAATAAATCTAAAAGTATAAGTTCAGAAGTCGGCCCAACCCTACCTATGCACAGAATCTGCCTTGAATGCACACGAAAATGCACGTTCAAGCGGACGCGCATGCGAGGCTTCTCTTTGTCAGGCCGCTGCATGAGCTCGAAGTTGGTGGGGACTTCCAAAGGGTAGTCTTCATCGTCGTCAAGTTCCGCGTTACGACGACGGGCTGAATTCCGGCATGCGACGCCCATGCGTCCCCTCGTCGAACGAAGCTCACCTGAGCTGAGAGAGGCTGGGCGGTGCAAGGACCCGCAGGCTTGGAAGTCCGACGCAGCATCGGCGTACGGGCTGCGGACCTCTGCACAGGAGCTCATGGCATGCAGCGCCGAGACTGAGGCTTTCGAGGGACCAGCTCGCGAGAAGAAGCTCCTACGGTGTCCGACTTTGTCAGCAATGAAAGAGGCTGACGAGTGGAGCGGAGTGGATGAAACAGGCTGACGAGTGGAGTGGGATGCTGCTCCGCACCGCTGTGGAGTTGGCATCGAGCTGGATGAGCAGCACGAGGTCATGGGCTCCAGCGCTCGAGCGTGTTGAAGTCCAGCCATGCCACGTCAAGCTCAATTAGTCAATTCAAGTTGTGAAGCCAGCCGCAGCCGTTGGCTCGGGACATGTGGTATTCGATGACTAGTCGAAGCTCTGCTTTAGGTTTGAAGTGGGGATGCCGGGGATGCTGCTTCCAGGCGAGTTATCCCCCTTGAGATGGGGAATATTTCCACCGCAAGAAAAGTGCTCGATGCTGATCTGTTGTACTGCATGTCGACTCAGCTAAGTGGGGGAGACTCGTCAGCCTCTTGCATTGCTTACAACCTGGACACTGTTGTGCCACGAAGATCGAAAGCGTTATATAACAGCGCAACAACGTGGCAACGAGGTCCGCCACCCTGCGCCAGGGTGGCGCCAGCCTGGCAGGGGTGTTTTCTCCTCAATGTTGCTCCTCGACAAGCGAGTCTCGAGGTCCCACACTCTCACCTCTCGAGGCATTGACTCATCTTAACCGATCTGAGTCGCGGTATACTATTCGTAATGTCATAGACTCGTAGAGATAATTCTGGAGACCCTTCCCTTTCCGGTGGTTCAACTCCCTGGTGACTCTCAACCGTGGGTATCGCACATGGGACGAACTATATAATACAGACGATTAGGCGAATCTAATAACATATGTACGTTAACAGCCGAGGGGTAGCCAAATAGGCTTAAGGGACATGCCCAACCTTCCCAAAGGAAAGGCAATTATACAAAATAAGTGCTGGTGAACTGCACACCAACAAATCGGAAACAAAGGGTGGCCGGAGTTCGTGCTATGCAGATAATTGAACTCTACGTTCCTTGCCACATTAGCGATATGTGTAACAAGGTGTTAACACCTTCTGAATACGTCAGGGTTAATTGGCAATATCATATTAGAGTCATTGAGAACTTATGCTCGATTCCTTATAATAATAATAATAATAACTCCAGTCTTCTCAATGTTGTGTTCAGCTTGGACTACAATCATTAAGTTGAAAGTACGTGAAATACTTGAAGGCATTTTAAGAAGGACATTCCTTCACTAAGTGAATTTCATCCTCTAATACTCTCCTACCTTCAATCAGCGTATCCACCTCCAACCAGCGTATCACAGAACCTACAAATTATATTATTGAGCGGGATAAACCCTGACCCGATCCGTCAGATTCTACAAGTAAGTTATGCGCACACAGATATAATCTAGCAGTGAATGTTATGCCTTCCTTCCTTTTTATTCAACAAGTTGGTATACGCGGCTTTACTTTCTATTCCACCAACATGTCTCATCCAAGTTGCTTGGGTAATATATCTAATATTATTTCCATGTTGAACCATGTAGCAATTCTTCTTCTTCTTCTTGTTGTTGTTCTTCTTCTTCCTCCTCCTCCCTTCCGAGCGCAAAAAACATGGTACTCACTGGACGAACCTCGTAAGGAGGGAAATCTCAAATCTGACCTCCTGCTTCTATCTCATCCTATCACGGTTGGGCAAGTCCCTTTAGCCTATTTGGCCTACCCTTGGACTGTAACATACACACATACAACTCATCCAGCAGGTGCTGGACGGTTGGGCATAATTACCAAGCTGCCAAAAAACAACAAAACGAAATCCGCTGCTGGTTGAAGCAGTAGTAGGTAGGGCCAGATATGTTTTCCAACCTGCTGGGATGCGGCTCTCTGGATTGCTTGCAGTGGCCTTAAAATGAGCATGACGATGGCAGCAAGTATACGGCTCACCAGGGTGGCGCGCTCTCTGCAGTGCGGTGCAGGGTACAGGTAAGGGATAAGGGGTCAGGATTTGTGTACACATACACACACATACACATACAAATACACATACATACAAATACGCCCAAGAAGCTAGGCCAGCACCAAAACATCAGGTTACTACATGACGCACGCTATAGAGCGCTAACGCGCAAAGTTTTGGAGCCCGTCTGCACGATACAAGCAATTTTTTGAACTCCCTCTGGGTGCAGCACGCAGATTTTCGTCTTCATTTCAGTCAAACGCGCAACCCAAGAGGCAGTTGCGCTTATGAAGCGACCCCAAGTGACCAAATGTAGTACCTTGTAACACATACCTGATAGTGAGAGGCGGCCTCCTTGTTGAAGGATTTGAATACACATTCACATACAAATACAAAAACGCTCAAGATGCGAGGTCAGCACCAACAGAAGCCTAGGGATCGGCAATATGATATCATACAATATCATGTCATCATATGATATCATATGATGCCGGCAGTCTGACTAGTCCCAAGTTACCGTTTATATACAATACCATATGATGTTATTTGTATGATATCATATTCACCTTTTGTCAACATCATATGATATGCCATTCCCTACACATACCTGATAGTGATAAAATCGATAAAGCGATTGTTTGGGGTTCAGTTCATCAGTGCTTTTTCTTTTGAAGCCCTTCCTACTACGGTTGGGCAAGTCCCTTTTGCCTATTTGGCCTACCCCTGGACTGTAGCATCCATCCATCCATACCCTGCAACACATTCATCCATCCATCCATCCATCCATACATACCCTGCAACGCATCCATCCATCTATCCATCCATACACATACATACTGCAACACATACCTGAGAGTGATAGGCGGCCGCCTTGTTGAAAGGAACATCAGTGTCGCTCCCTTCTTTGCCAAGCTTGCCAATTCTCCATCGTCAGTGACCGTGCGTCCACGATAGATGAGCTTCATGCTGGTTGATGTTATGGGGGGCAAGTAAAGGGTGGGGTTCAGTGTTTCTGATACAATAAAGAAACTCCAGTACCTGGCAATACAATACCTCCTCTACTGGTGATCTTGATTATTCGAGGTTCGGCAAGTCCCTGAAACCTAATTGGCTACACCTGCACCGTGACAACATACATTAAGGTGCATGTGGGAAAGTCTCCTAGCCCACCTAATGAAAGTGCCAGGCCAACGAAGCAACCCCAGCCTCGCTGCACAGTATCAAAGTGAATCCTGAGCACTAAGATCAACCTGAGAAAACATGGAAAAAGTGGCCCGAGAAAACAGAGTAATGAAACCTTAGGGCGAATGCAAATACTCCGGAGCTATACAAGACTTGGGGACTGGTGAGCGTGTGCGCTCAAGAGGAAATCATCTGTGAAAACAGACCTACATTTAAGTGACAAGTTGCAGGCAAGATCAGGCAGCGCAACAAGTAGAATGCACAACGCACAGATACATGCAAGTGACAAGTTGCAGGCAAGATTAGGCAGTTCAACGAGCAGAATACACGAAGCAGGTATGCCCCCAAGCTGCTCGTATCAATGAGGAAAACATACATACATACAAACATACCTCAAAACCTTGCAAGCAGACAAGCCCTGTAGATTGGTGAGCATGCGCGCTCAAGAGGAAAGCCTCCGTGAAAACATACATACAACCTCAAAACCTTGCAGGATTGCAAAAGGCAAAAAACAAAAGGCCGGAAAATGTGTTTTGCTACTATACTTGGCTGCTTCTACCTTTCTATCCAAGATGGGCAAGAGGATAGTACTGTAAATTTTAAAACGTATCTGCGTGTTCACAACCTACCTTCGTATGCATGCATGTTTTCTCAGTATGGATGTTACAGAATTACAGGCCAGGAGTATCCAAATAGGCTAAAGGGACTTGCCCAACCTCGATATCCTACCAGCTGGCTACCTTTCTATCCAAGATGGGCAAGACGTTAGTACTGCAACTTTAAAAACAAGTCCACGTGTTTCACGACCACTTACATACATACTTCAAAACCTCACAAATAGATTGCAAAAGGCAAAAAATAATAGGCCGGGAAATGTTTGTTGCTGCTATAATTGGCTGCTTCTACCTTTCTATCCAAGATGGGCAAGAGGGTAGTAGTGTTACTTGTATGTTTTCTTAGTATGTATGTTACAGAATTACAGGCCAGGAGTAACCAAATAGGCTACAGGGACTTGCCCAACCTCGATAACCTTCCTGCTAGCTACCTTTCTATCCACGATGGGCAAGAGGATAGTAGTGCAACTTTTATAACATGCCCACGTGTTCACAACCAACCTTTGCATGTATGTAACAGACTTAAAGGCCAGGGGTAGCCAAATAGGCTAAAGGGACTTGCCCAACCTCGATAACCTACCTGCTAGCTACCTTTCTATCGAAGATGGGCAAGAGGATAGAACTGTAACTTTTAAAACGTGTCCACGTGTTCATGACCTACCTTTCTGTGTATGTTATAGACTTACAAATTAGCTCATTTTTTACATTACCTCAAGAAACCCCCATACTATTGAGTGGAACCAGAGAAAACACGAACTCAAAATAGAACGAAGCCCACCAAGAGGCCTACACCAGGAGTATCCAAATAGGCTAAAGGGACTTGCCCAACCTCGATAAGATACCTGTTAGCTACCTACCTCACGACTTACCTTTGCATGTATGTTACAGACTTACAGTCCAGGAGTAGCCAAATAGGCTAAAAAGACTTTCCCAACCTCGATAACCTACTTGTTAGCTACCTACCTCACGACCTACCTGCTAGCTGACACACCAAACAGATGTGACACCTTTCCGGTTATGCTCCCCACAGTTTCTGTTAGAGCTACCTGTAAGCACAAGAAGAGTGGAAAGTGCAGGCTGAGGTGGGGGGTTACAACCCCTTGACTGTAACACACATACAGCTCTTTGCTGCATTAGTCAAGGTTTACACCCCTTGACTGTAACACACATACAGCTCTTTGCTCTACTAGTCAGGGTTTACAACTCCTAGACTGTAACACACATAAAGCTTCTGGCTGCCTTAGTCAGAGTTTACAACCTCAGAGCTAGGGCCAGGGAGACTTAAAGTGACCACTGGCCCTACACTGACCAGTGTCTCTCCAGGGATCCACAAGTTTGTTGGTGGTTGAGTTCGCTAGCTATGAAGTCGGTGTCTCAGCTTGTAGGTGCTACCATTGAGCTTGTGAGCCAACACAGTAATCATATGCGGGGGAGTGCACACCAACCGGTAATGATAATGCCTGGTGGGGCGTGATATTAAGGAAGCTCCGTCTTACAGCGGTTGGGAACGGGCTGCTACTTTACCTGGACAAAGCTACCATGGCGGTTGGCAGCAACCTTGAACACTAAAGCGCACCCATCTGATTTCAATGAGCTCTACCATTGAGCCATTCGTCAAAACGGGATCAGATTAGAAATTAACCCCTCAGGGGGTTCTGTGTTGTGAACCAACAAATATCTTGTGCCTCTCAGTTATAGTCAGTAAGTCTGCTCTGTGCTTTCACACATCGTACGTGGCAGTTGTGGAAATGATGGTAAAAACAACCAACCCAACCCACTCTCTAGAATGTGAATCAACAGTTCAGTAACTAATAAATAATATGCAGGAAAGTGCGCACCGTGAACGTTACATGGCCCACTTGAAGCTTCAAGGAGTCCCCCTTATGAGAGCTGTTTGCGTGATGTGGGGATGGGAGTAAGTTCTTCACCGTCTGTCGGCACAAGGGGCATAGACTGGCCTCCTTCCGGCTTGCGCTCAAGATGAAGTGCTGACGAAAGAAATGCTCGGCAATACAATGCTCTGCACAAGGGACATAGGGGGTGGTTTAGGGGGTCAGGGTTTAGGGTTTTGGTGGTTTAGGGTGTGATGGGGGGAGGGTTTAGTCAACTACACAAGGGGCATAGACTGGCATCCTTTCGCCTCTCACTCAAGATGAAGTGCTGATGAAAGAAATGCAAGAGTGAGAGTATGAGTATGAGGGTGAGTGTGATATGATATGATATGATATGAGTATGAGCATATACTGTTCAGCGTTGGTTCCAGTTGGGTATGTCCCTGTTGGGTATTTCCCTGTTCGCAAAAGTAGCCATCTCCGGAATGTAGGACATGCTCCTCCTTTACTCACATTCACAGGGAAACACACAACAGGTGCACGGGCATCCTCACCACACGCAAATAAAACTCACACAAACACACACACACGGTGATCCTGGACAGGTACAAGAGCCTTCCCACCACCCACATACCCCCCCCCCCCCCCCCACCCACCCACCCACATACACTAAATATGGACACACACACAAACAAACAGACACAAACACACAAGCACACACAAACAAACACAAACACAGTGATACTGGACAGGAGCATGGGCATTCCCACCACGCACACACACAGACACACGGTGATGATCCTCACCACAGTAACGATGACCACATTCAGTCTTGAGGGGCTGCTGCAAAACTTTGTAGCAGATAGGGCATGGGTCGTCTAAGCTGTCGGGGTCCACCATGGTACAAGTTGTACGGATTAGCAACTAGCTAGGCTGAAAGGGGCAGTGCGGTACTTTCCACAGGTTCCTGGCCTCATGAAGCTACTGACAGCCCCTTGAAGTACCTGTTGTGTATCATCCATGCCGTGGTCATTTCGAGGAGGAGTTCCGAAAGCTAGGGACTGTTGCTTACTTCATGCACGCCGGGGTCATTTAGAGGTCAAGGTTTGAAAGCTACGTACTGGTGTTGACTTAGGTCAAGCTGGTCGGTGTAAAATGTGTGGGGGTGCTGGGCCATAAACGAGCCTCGTCCTAACCGAAGTCGACGTCGAGATGTCGGGGCAGTATCGTCACCTACACCTGGCAGTGAGGGATGGAAAGATGGATCGCATGTTGAGGCAGCGTTGGTTACCGGGTTTGCTGGCTCTCGCTCGCTTCTGGTCGTCCTCTTCTGGACCCCCCATCCCCCAGTGCCGGGGCTAGCTGTCGTGGCTAGGTTGGTTCGAAACGGTCCGATCTCCTGGATCGATTAACTTTCCACGCATGCTCCGCACGCTGGTAGAACAACAGTGGCGCGAAGAATTCTCGTGATCTAATTCCATCGGCCTCATCTCGCTGACTCGTTCGTTTTTTTTGTTGGTCCAACAGTCGACGCAAATTCTTGGACTGGCAGTGTGACTCACCGCACTTCACAACACCTGCTCAGAGCATGATCCAATGAGATATTGTTAGCACCTAATTGTAGTATCAACAAATTTGCAATGCCTTCTTCTATCCAGAAGGCAAGCCTGCCATGGTCTGGCTTACACCATGTGGTTTTGCTCCTCTGCTACTACACAGCAGTGGTGAGTCTGACCCTAGTTAGGTCCCAGGCTCCTTCCCAATGTTAAAAACTGCACACTGCCGTTATGAGGTGCTGGCCTGCCCTGGTATCGCTAGGTTCATTTGACAGATTCTGCCAGTCTGTCGGATGTGTCAGGCATGTGTTGGTCAGTCAGTCTGTTGGTACATACAATCCAGGGCTACCCATTCAGGCTAATGGGACTTGCCCAACCTCGAAAAATCCAGTTAATTTTAGACTATCTGGAGGGGCTGGATTAGCAAGCTCAGGCTTGGAGATGTGGGGGGTGAGAATTATTTGATTCCCAATTGCTTAGACGCCTTTTACCCAGAAGGCAAGCTGGCCATGGTCTGGCTTCCACCATGTCATATTGCTCCTCTGCTACTACCCAGCAGTGGTAAGTCTCGTAGTTTTTATTTTCAGCTACGAGCAGCAGCTTCTAGGCAGCTCCTTGGGCTCTTTCTTCATCCAAACCTGAAGCAACCTAGGCACCTGGAAGCTGATATCGTCAGCTTTCCAGTGCTCCTGAAATCTTGGGGCTTAGCCCAGTGGCTGGCTCAGGGAGCTGCCTAGAAGCTGCTGCTGGTAGCCAACAAGAAAACAGTGGTGAGTCTGACTGCAGCAGGGTCCCGGACTCTTCCCCCCCATGATATTAAATTGCTCAGTGGCCATGGGGAGGTGCTGTCCTGTCCCTGCATTGCATAGCTGAGTTTATGTATCAAACTATGCCAGTCTGTTGGGTGTGTCAGGCACGCGTTGGTCAGTCAGTCTGTCTGTATTGTCCGCTCCAGGGGTTGCCAGCAAGGCTCAAGGGACTGGGACTGAAGCTGATAAGAAAAATCAAAGAGAAAAGCCAAAAAGAAAAGTCCTACAGCTAACAGCTCTTCTATTCATCACATGCATCCCTCCCTACGCATTCACCCCCACCCACCCACCCACCCACCCAAAAGGCAATGTCAAATGATAAAATTCTTGCCGGCGTATGCTACAGGTCTCCCTTGTGGTGTACCGCCAGAACTGGACACCAGAGGTACAGCCCAAGACAGTACCAGCAGCAGTCTTCTCAGAAGAGAGAGCTAGAATCCATGTGACCGCTTTAGACAAGGGTATTGGTGACCGACAGGTGAGGTCACATGATGCTACCCACCCACCCCCCCCCCCCCCCCCCCCCCCCCCCCCCCCCCCCCCCCCTACCACACACCACACCACCACCACCACCAACACACCAACAACACCAACAACACCAACAACACCAACAACACCAACACGACCGGACCACAAACATTACAGCCACAACCATGAACACAGACACAACAATAACCACAACCACTGTGGCCATCGCCAGAACCACAATCTCCATAAGTTATATATCACCTAACCTCCCCAAGCTTGTTGTGCTTAACTGCTAGGTATCAACTCCCCCACCACTACCTTTACTACCTCCACCACTACCCCCCCCACCCCCACCCCCCACCCACCCACCCACCCACACACACACACACACTCACACACCTGCTTGACTGCTTGACTGCTAGGTATCAACGCCAGGCTTGGCTGAAGCCACTGCGTACCTGCTTAGGCAGGCACACGCCATCCAGGAGATTGCCAAGTCTCGCACCGATATTGTGGTTGAGGTCAGTTGGCAGGAGCTACTTGCTTTGATGATGATGATGATGATGATGATGATGATGATGGGGATATTTTTCCTGGTGCCCTATTGAACTCCAAATGTGCCCGTGGCCTGATGGAGTCAAGGGGGTCTTATGAACATCACGACTTCCGATTTACCCTCGTGCATGTATTGTATTGTATTGTATTGTATTGTATTGTATTGTATTGTATCGTATTTTATTGTATTGTATCTTATTGGTATGGTATGGTATGGTATGGTACGGTATGGTATGTTATGGTATGGTATGGTATTGTTACTCTTGTGCATTCATCGTGCATTGTTTTGTGTATTCAATGTGTATTGGATATCTCAGTCCGAGGGTAGCAAGATAGCAGAGCTTTTCGTTTCCTTTCAGAAAGGGGTTCTTCTAGTAGCTATCAGGGATTTTTTTGTCGTTCAAGGTTGGGCTCCTGGTAGCGATATCAGTAGGTGGCCCGAAGGTTTGCAACGAGTCAATAACCGGGGCGGTGAGCGTGACCTTCGCAGACTTTGACCACGACCGCAACCACTGCACTACCCCTACAAACACAGAACACAAACGTAACCAACCACACTACCATTACAAACACAAACACGAATACAAAAACAGACACAAACACACACACAAACGTAACCAACCACAACCACTGCGGCCACAACTATGGCCACCATCAGAACCACCATCACAGTATGTAGAAGGTCTCTCAAGTCATGTTGGTATGTAATTGTGACAAAACTCTGTCCCTGAGCAGTTTCGCAAGGAGTGAAGGAGATTGTAGCCGGGGCAGTGGGCGTGACCTTCACGGACATTTCGACCACAATCGCACCACTCACACCACCAACATAAACACAGACACAAACACAGACACGAACACAAACACAAACACAGGTGTGCAAGGAGACGATAGCCGGGGCGGTGGGCGTGACCTTCACGGACATTTCGACCACAACCGCACAACTGAACTACAAACATCAACACAGACACAACTGCAAACACAAACACAGACACAAACACAAACACAAACACAGGTTTGCAAGGGGAAGGTAGCCAGGGCAGTGGGCGTGACCTTCTCAGACATTTCGACCACGACCGCACCTCTACCACTACCAACATAAACACAAACCCAAACACGGACACAACCGTAACCACAACCAACCATGAGCAGGTGTGTAAGGAGACGGTAGCCGGGGCGGTGGGCGTGACCTTCACGGACATTTCGAGCACGGCCGCACCACTACTACTACAAACATAGACACAGACACAGACACAAACACAGACACAGACACAAACACAAACAAAAACACAAGCACAAACAAAAACACAGATACTAACACAAACACAGACACAACCACAACCACAACCACAGACACTAACACAACCACAAACACAAACACTAACACAACCACAAACACAAACGCAACCACAAACACAGGTTCGCAAGGAAACTGTAGCCGGGGCGGTGGGCATGACCTTCACGGACATAAACTTTACGAATGCGTATCGAGGTCTGGACTGCGTAGTGTTCACCATCACCCCTGTGGATCCCAAGGCAGCTGCTACTAAGGGCCTTCTAATCATCTCACATCATGACAGTGCAGTGTGTTCCACCGGTGAGGCCTGCACACTAGCTTTCAATATGTATATATATTATAGATTATACATAACCATAATATCAGTATTTCAACCATTTAGATACATACACCAGCTTAAGGCCAGGCCTTTACAACACCCTGACTCCACCCTTTTTAGCATATTTTCACTTTTATTTCCATAACCTTTTTAACACTTTTTCAACACCCTTTTCAACACCCAGACTCCACCCTTTTTCCATACTTCACCACTTTTCCACCACTTTTTCAGCACCCTTTTCAAAACCCAGACTTCACCTTTTTCACCACTCTTTACCCTGTTTACCATCTTCTCACCACTCTTCTCACCACTTTTTTCGCCACTTTTTCCAACACCCTTTTCAACTCCCTTTTCGCTTTAGCCCCCTCTGGACCCCCCAGGGTCCCGGGGCTGAACCCCCAAGTTCCCCCCGTGTCCGCCATCTGTCTGTCTGTCTGTCCGCTGTCCGTCTGTCCGACAGATGTCCAGTTTGAACGATTCCGACCACCTCCGCACCCACCATTTTTGCTCATAGTTCGAGTGCGCATGACTAGAGTTATCAGCATCGCAGCGGTCAAGGTCCTTCACAAAAAATGTTCAAAGTTTGTAGCTCTATTTGGCTACGAGTAGCTACTTTCTCCACTACTTTCGAAACTCCCTGCCGGTGACCACTAAAGCGATTTTCCGTGTCGCTTGCGAAACGCTCTTGGAACTTGTCAACTCCCTTTTCAACACCCTGACTTCACCTTTTTATCATATTTTCACCACCCTTTTCAACACCCAGACTCCATCCTGTTTACAATATTTTCACGACTATTTTCATCACCCTTTTCAACACTCAGGCTCCACCCTGTTTACCATATTTTCACCACTATTTTCACCACTTTTTCACCACCTTTTCGACACCTTTTTAAACACCCTTTTCAACCCTTTATGTAGGTGCCGCAGATGATGCATCACAAGTAGGCATTATGTTGGAAGCAGCTCGAGTTATAGTCAGCAGGTATGATAGTGTTACAATGTTGAAGCTCGCGTTATAGTCAGCAGGTATGATGGTGTTACAGTGTTAAAGCTCGTGTTATAGTCAGCAGGTATGATAGTGTTACAATGTTGAAGCTCGTGTTATAGTCAGCAGGTATGATAGTGTTACAATGTTAAAGCTCGTGTTATAGTCAGCAGGTATGATAGTGTTACAATGGTAAAGCTCGTGTTATAGTCAGGAGGTATGATAGTGTTACAATGTTACAGATCACATTATAGTCAACATATATGTTTCCGGTCACAATTGGGCAAGTCCCTTTTGCTTATTTGGCCTACCCCTGGACTGTAACAACTCACATGACTGCCTGATGGTTTCCTTCAAAACTAACTTTAAACCAATTTTAACTTATCCTAAACTGTACAACTTTAAAGCTGTTTTTGGTGGAGCCCCCCTCCTTCTGGGGTGCGGGAGCCCCCAGGGTCACCCCGTTGTTCGTTTGACCAATTGTCCGTCCGGCCACGAGAATCCTGGCCTTACTTGGCCCCTGGCCCTGTCGAAACCCCTAGCTTTAGTCTGCCGCACTTGATTCCGGTGCCTCCTATCGCTCCGATAGCCAACACTCTCCACCTATTTTCCGCGTGGCTTGCAACGCATCTAGGGCTTGTTTGAAAGTATTTAATACGCTATTGTGTAAGTATGTATGCTCCTCATGGTAATCTAGAGTTGATGTTGATTGTTCGAGGTTAAGATAGTCCCTTAGCCTTTTTATCTGCCCCTGGATAGTAACACACACACGCACACACCTTCCCCCCCCACCCCACTACCCCCACACGGCCCACCCACTACCACCCCACCCACCCCCCAACACACACTACCCCTCCACCCCCCCCACACCCCTCGGACCACCCCTGAACCACACCCCCCGACCCCTCCCACCCCCACACACACACACCACCCCCCCCCACCCACTTTTTTTTTTACGTGTGTTTTGATTTTATCATGCCCCTGGATAAAACACCACGCACCTACACTGCAGATTGGCCCTTGGATAGAATTGTACATACATGTAGCTTGTCCCATAAGATTGAAGGACCAAAGCAACTCTTGGCGGCCACTACCCTTGTTTTACTTAACCCGTACGCCTTCCACCTTGCAACGTTATGCCCCCCCCCCCCCCCCCCCCCCCGGCCCCCCCCCGGCCCCCCCCCCCCCCCCCCCCCCCCCATATGCCACCCCCACCCCCCACAACACACCCAAAACCCCAAACCCCCCCCCCCCCCCCCCCCCCCCCCCCACACACACACACACCACACACACACACACACACACACCACCACCACTACCCCCCCACCCCTCCCCACCCCTACTGCCCCAACCCACAGAGACTCCGCCCCAGTAGGTCCACTTGTCTTCCTCTGGACAGGAGGAGAAGAACCAATCAGCCCGGTACGTGACAGAAACCTCAACTCTCTATCCGTCCATTATTTCTATCTTCCATGTTTGTACAAGTGTCTCTCGACCCTTAGTGCTCTTTTGAATCCGCGGTGTTGCTGGTTTGTGCAGGGAGACCCACCTCCTGGGGTAAAATTCCTTTCACAACTAAAAAAAATCTAGACTAAGTATTCCCTTGGCAATGAGAAATAGGAAGAAAAGAGACACAACTGCTTGACATGCTTTATGGGTAACGTCACGAAGCGTGCCAAAAGAAGAACCAATCAGTCCAGTACCTGACTGCAACCTCATCTCTGTATATATCCATGGGTTCTTCTTTCCACGTTTGTGCAAGTGTCTCTAGACTAAGTATTTCCTTGGCAACGAGGAATAGGAAGGAAAGAGGCACCACTGCTTTACATGATTTATGGGTGACGTCACGAAGCGTACCAAAAGAAGAACCAATCAGTCCAGTACCTGACTGCAACCTCATCTCTATATCCATCCACTGGTCCTTCCTTCCACGTTTGTGCAAGTGTCTCTAGACTAAGTATTCTCTTGGCAATGAGGAATAGGAAGAATAGAGACACACCTGCCTTTAATGTTTTATGGGTCATGTATCCCCGTTCAACGAATGGCTCAATGGCTGAGCTCCTTGAACGACAAAGATGCCGGGTTAGAATCTCCACGCTTGCGCCTTACTGTTGTGTTCGCGGTCGCTGTCAACCGCCATGGTAGCTTTGTCCAGGTAAAGTAACAGCCCGTTCCCTACCGCCGTAAGACGGGGCTCCTTTAATACCACGCCCCACCGCGCGTTATCATTACTAAAGGGTAATGTCATGAAGCGTACCGTGACACCCACCACGCTATTAGGGTTGCCAAGTACGCTACCTTGCAGATATTTAGTACAGATATATGAATATACCGTATAGGTATATATCGTATGATATGTCGACAATATCGAACGATATATCAATACATTGTACAATACATCGTGTGATATATTGCCCGATAATCTTCGGGACCAGTACAAAATTGACATCCCCACACGTTAGCCTCATCCACCCACCTGCCCAGTCCCTCCCATTCACAAAGCACACCACCACTGATCCCTCCCTCCCTCCCTCCCTCTCTCCCTCCCTCCCTCCCTCCCTCCCTCCCTCTCACCCTCCCTCCCTCCCACCCTCCCTGTGCCTGCTACTCTGTACCACCCATCTTGTTACTCCCTCACTTCCGACCACCCACCCACCCACCCTGTGCTTGCTTTTCTGCATAAGCCAACCTGCTCAACCCTTCCTCCCACTCACCCTAACTATTACACACAACCTGTTCCTCTCTCCCATCACCCACCCACCCACCTTGTACCCCCCTCAAACATCCCACCCACCCACTCGGTCAAACTGTATTACTTCAGCCTGATGATGTGTATTTGACACAACCAGTCACTGCTAATCATTTGTCCCTTTCTCTCGTCTCCTCTTACTGTTGATTTCTCTTCCCGAAACATTTCAACCTAGATCACTAGTACCCACTGCCTAGAAAGAAGCTCTATCCCCCCACCCCCACCCCCACCCCCACCACCCTACCCCCCACCACACACCCCCCTCCACCCTACCACCACCCCACACACCACCACACACACCACCACACCCACCACACCACACCACTCCTTCCCACCCACAACCCCTTCCCACCCCACCCCACCCAACCCAACCCAAACCCATCCTGCAGGGAGCCCATGGCTGGCAAAGCTTAAGTGACATCTACCCCACCCTGGGCGCCGTCATCAACCTGGAAGCCCCTTCACACCACACCACACCACCCACCCCATCCTGCGAGCAGCCCATGGCTGGCAAAGCTCAAGTGACATCTACCCCACCCTGGGAGCCTTCATCAACCTTGAATCCCCTTCCCACCACACCCCTTCCCTCCCCACCCCACCACCCCTTCCCACCACACCCAACCCACCCCACCCTGCAGGCAGCCCATGGCTGGTAAAGCTGAAGTGACATCTACCCCACCCTGGGCGCCTCGAAGCCCCTTCCCACCCCACCCAACCACACCACACCACACCACACCACGCCACGCACCCCATCCTGCAGGCAGCCCATGGCTGGCAAAGCTCAAGTGACATCTACCCCACCCTGGGCGCCTTCATTAACCTGGAAGCCATGGGAGGCGGCGGCTTGCCCATTGTGTTCCAGCATACGGGGGCCTGGACCCTGGAAGCCTGGGCCAAGGGAGCGCCCTACCCTCTTGGCTGCCGTGTGGCACAAGATGTATTTGACCTGGGCATTATCCCAGCAGACTCAGACTATCGCATGTTCAGGTGAGCATTGGCTTAGGGTTGGTGTGCTGGCGGAGCATGCCCATTGTGTTCAAGGGGTCATACAGGGGCCTGGAGGGCTAGGCTAGGGCGGCGCTGATACATCTTGGCTGCAGTGTGGCACAGGATGTATTTGACCTGGATATCATCCCCGCAGACTCAGACTATCGCATGTTCAGGTGGGCATTAACTTAGGGTTGGTTTGCTGGCGTGGCTTGCCCATTGTGTTCCACGGGCCATACAGGGGCCTGGACCCTGGAGAGCTAGGCCAGGGCGGCGCTGTTGTCCTAGAGAGAAAGACCTCCTGGAGAGAGAGACCTCCTAGAGAGAGAGACCTCTTGTCTGTCTGTGACACAGTGTATTTGACCTGGGCATTATCCCCGCAGATTCAGACTATGGCATTTTCAGGTGGGCATTGACTATGGGGTGCTGTGCTGTGCTTTTCAGTTACGAGCAGCAGCTTCTAGGCAGCTCCCTGAGCCAGCCACTGGGCTAAGCATTAGGGTTTTGACAGTTCTGGACAGCGGATTCTGTCAGCTTCCAGACACACTAGGTTGCATTAGCTTTGGCTGAATAGCCAGTCAGGGGAGCTGCCTAGAAGCTGCTGCTTTTAGCTGAAAAGAAAAACACTGATGGGGTGGTGTGCTGGGTTCAGGTGTGCTCCCTACCCTCCAGGCTGTCCAGTGGTACAGGACGTTTTTGACCGGGGCATCATTCCAGCAATAGTGGGTGGTGGGGTTAGTGGGGGGGAAGTGGATGGGTAGTGGGTGGGATGGGGAGAGTAGTGGGGGGGAAGTGGATGGGTATTGGGTAGACTACCGCATGATGAGATGATCAGAGATGTGCTTCCTCTCTCCCCTCCCTACTCCCTTACCCCCTCCCTACTCCCTTACCTCCCACCTTCCCCTACTTGCCTTGCTGCCTCCCTTCCCACTGAGTCAATATTGATAATCAAGACCCCCCCCCCCCCCCCCCCTCACACACCCTACCCACCACCACCACCCTACCCCCGCCCCCACACCCAGTCCCCACCACCCCACCTGTATACGCAGTGCTCGCCACTATGGTCATCTTCCTGTGGTTGATGTCGCCTTCATTGTGGATAGCTTGGCCTACCACACACACACACGCACACTCACACTACCCCAACCCCACCTCACCCCCCCACTACCCCTACCCCCACCCCTGCACACACACCTACCCACCACCCCATCCTCAGCCCCCCACCCCACCCCACCTGTATACGCAGTGCTCGCCACTATGGCCATCTTCCTGGGGTTGATGTCGCCTTCATTGTGGATAGCTCGGCCTACCACACCTACAGTGACACGACAGAGAGAATCAGAGCCGGGGTCATGCAGGTGGGGATGAAATATGTTGTTACTTAAATAGGACTTGTCCTCGGGGCTCCGTCATGCTCCCCCTGGACTATAACATAAATACATGATGATAATCAATTAGTGATTACACTCGTAGAGACAGTGGTATGCTTTAAATACATTGATCTACTCCAGCCCCTTATGATAGTACAGAATTCTCTTGAATTTATTTGAGGCTGGGCAAGTCAATTAAGCCTGATTAGCTACCCCCTGGACTGTGACATAATTACATGTTGACAATCAATTCGTGATTACACTCATTTTGAAAGTGGTATGCTTCATTATCATTTATCTACTCCAGCCCCTTCTGGTAGTCTAGAATTATCTTTAATATTTGAGGATGTGCAAGTTCCTTAAGCCTGATTGGCTACCCCCTGGACTGTAACATAAATCCATGATGACAATTAATTAGTGATTACACTCGTAGAGACATTAGTATGCTTCATTTACATTTATCTTCTCCAGTCCCTACCAACAGTACAAAAAATATTTAAGGCTGGGCAAGTCCATTAAGACTTATTTTAATGGCTACCCCCTGGACTGTTATATGAATACAGATAGGGCAAACATGATGAGCAGTGCAAGTAAGATTAGTAAAAATGAAAAGCAGTGCTAGTGAGATTAGCGAAAATGGTGAGCAATACGAGTGAGATTGGCGAAAATGATGAGCAATACAAGTGAGATTAGTAGAAATTCTGAGCAGTACGAGTGAGATTAGCACAAATGATGAGCAGTACGAGTGAGATTAGCTAAAATGATGAGCAGTACGAGTGAGATAAGCTCAAATGATGAGTAGTACGTGTGAGATTAGAAAAAATGATGAGCAGTACGAGTGAGGTTAGTAAAAATGATGAGCAGTACGAGTGAGATTGGTAAAAATGATAAGCAGTGCAAGTGATATTAGTAAAAATGATTAGCAGTGCAAGTGAAATAAGCAATAATGAGCCATTAGTTATTTAGCTAATGGCTAGCCAGTAGTTATTTAGCTGCTTATGGAGTATTATGACCAGGATGGGCATCCAACTCAAGATATGCTTTCTTGTATTGTTTACGTTCGGTTGCTTTACTTCTTTCTTATGGTTTAAGTCTTGGTTCTGCATTGTTAAGAATTGCACTGCAGGTGGTACATCTATTCATCTACTTATGTACTTTTTTTATGAAGATGTACAACCAAAAGGCTTGTGCATTGCACATGTGAGTGCAGGAGATGGGAGAAAACCTGTTAGGTGGCATATCTACTCATTAACCTATGTACTTACTAAGATGTACAAACTAAAAGCTTGCGCAATGCACATGTGTGTGCAGGAGATGGGTGGAATCCTGCAAGGTGGTATATCATCAGCAGATGTACTTCCTTACTAATATGTACAAACTAAAGGCTTGCGCATTGCACATGTGCGTGCAGGAGATGGGTGAAAACCTGCTAGGTGGCATATCGATGTTTACCAGCTACTTGGCTGAGCACCCCATTGAGGCGGCAGATCCAGCTGAGGTGCAAGAGCGCGCAGTTTACTTCGATGTCCTGGTGAGCTTCATGTATGTTTGTTTCAGTCCAGGGGTATATCGAGCTTGGCCATAGTATGGTATATCTAGCTTTACCAGCTACCTGGCTAAGGACCCTGTTGAGGCAGCAGATCCAGCAGAGGTGCAAGAGTGCGCAGTGTACTTCGATGTCCTGGTGAGCTTCATGTATGTTTGTTTCAGTCCAGGGGGTATATCGAGCTTGACTATAATATTGTACATCTAGCTTGGCCATAGTTTGGCGTATCAATGTTTACCAGCTAGCTGGCTGAACACCCCGTTAAGGCGGCAGATCCAGGGGAGGTGCAAGAGTGCGCAGTGTACTTCGATGTCCTGGTGAGCTTCATGTATGTTTGTTTCAGTCCAGGGGGTACATCGAGCTTGACCATAGCATGGTATATCGATGTTTACCAGCTAGCTGGCTGAGCACCCCATTCGGGCGTCAGATCCAGCGGAGGTGCAAGAGTGCGCAGTGTACTTTGATGTTATCGTGAGCCTCGTGTCTTTGCTATACATGTTGTCATGTACGTTGTTATATATGTTGTTATATATGTATGTTACAATCCAGGGGTAGCCAATTAGGCTCAAGGGACTTGCCCAACCTTAAATAAGCATGATGACTCTAGATTACAGGAGAGGCTAAAGTGATACTTGATGTGTGTATGGCGTCAATATTGAAGCTGGTTTGCAGTTCATACAAAAGGTGCAGTGTATGCATGTATGTTACAGTCCAGGGGTAGCCAAGAAGGCTCAAGGGACTTCCCCAACCTTGAATAACTAAGATGACTCTAGACAACAGGAGGGCTGAAGTGATATTTGATACGTGTATGGCAGCCATATTGAAGCTGGCATGCAGTTCATGCATACAAAAGGTACAGTGTATGCATGTATGTTACAGTCCAGGGGTAGCAAATTAGGCTCAAGGGACTTGTCTAACCTTGAATAAGCATGATAACTCTAGACCACAGGGTGGGTGGGTGGGTGGGGGGGGGGGGGGGGGGGCTATAATGGCATTTGATGTGTGTACGGCGGCCATATAGAGGCTTGTTTACAGTTCATAAATACAGAAGGTACAGTGTATGCATGTATGCTACCATTATCTGCTGGTGAGCCGGTACCCTACGTCATCAGACAACACTTCGTATTGATACAAGCACCTTGGGTGCATACCTGCTTTGTATATTCTGCTTGTTGCAATGCCTTATCTTGCTTGCAACCTGCTATCTAAATGTATGCACGCTACAGTCATACACTGCCCACCATGCATTGTTGTGCCTATTCAAATGTATGTATGACGACTTAGGCTAGGCCTTGTAAACACGAGCACCTCAGGAATCACTCACCTGTGTTAGCCTCACTAGCACTCATCACCATGTATTGTTGTGCCTATTCAAATGTATGCATGACGACTTTGGCAAGCTCTTGTCAACACGAGCTGCCCAGGAATCACTTATCTTTGTTAGCCTCACTTGTACTGCTCACCGTGTATTGTTCTGCCAATTCACATATATACTGCTGCCCAGGGGTATGTTTAAGGCGCCGTGTTTTTTATTTCAGATTTCTGGAGTCCAGGTTGAGTAGCTACATGGGCTACTCAACCCTGATTTCAGGATAGTTGCGTAGCCATCGCATGGTAGAGCGCGGAGCCTGGTGGGGTCGGGGGGCAGCGCGTCCCGATATCGGGGGGGCCGGGGGGCGTAGCATTATACGAAATGGCGACGGAATGGCGACGCGTCGTCGAAAAATGAAACACTGGTAAGGCGGCCATAATGAGGCGTATTAACAGTAAATAAATCAGCAATTTACAATGTGTATGCATGTGTGTTACAGTTCAGGGGTATGTGATTCAGGCGGCCATACTGAGGGGTATCTACAGTTTATAAAAAGACTATGCACAGTGTGCATGTATGTGCATTACAGTCCAGGGGTATGTGATTTAAGGCGGCCATAATGAGGCGTATTTACCAGGGTATTTACAGTTAAATTAAATCAACAATGCGCAGTGTGCATGTATGTGCTTTACAGTCCAGGGAAAGCCATTTAGGCGAAAGGGACTTGCCCAGCCTCAAATAATCAAAATAGTTGTGGAGTGTCAGGAAGGTCCGCACCACTGGATGTATGTATATTACGGTCCAGGGGTAAACGAATAGGCTAGAGGGACTTGCCCAGCATCAAATAATATAGATCATTGTACACTTCCAGGAGGGTCTCAAGCAGGAAGCTCTGTATGGCCTGCTCCCCAACGAATTGCAAGAGCATGACAGAGACCCGAGGTCAAGTTCTATTTAGGTACCAACCAGGGTACTTCCATTGACCAAATTGGCCAGCGCTTTAGCGCACTAACAAAAATAAAAACTGCGCTTTGTAGTGCAAAAAGCGCAAAAATTGCTTGCTGCGCCCATAGGGGGGTTAAAAACTGCGCACAACGCGCAGTGGGGTTCAAAAAGTCAGCACGCCAGCGCGCAAAAGCGCGCGCTTGGAAGTACCCTGGTACCAACATGTGAAGCCCTAAGTCCAATGATCTTGCAAGACATGAACTGTATGGCCTGCACCCCAACAAATTGCAAGAGCATGACATAGACCCCAGGTCAAGTTCTATTTAGGAACCAACGTGTGAAGCACTAAGTTCAATGATCTTGCAAGACTTGATCTGTATGGCCTGCACCCCAACAAATTGCAAGAGCATGACATAGACCCCAGGTCAAGTTCTATTTAGGAACCAACGTGTGAAGCACTAAGTTCAATGATCTTGCAAGACTTGATCTGTATGGCCTGCTCCCCAACAAATTGCAAGAGCATGACATAGACCCCAGGTCAAGTTCTATTTAGGAACCAACGTGTGAAGCACTAAGTTCAATGATCTTGCAAGACTTGATCTGTATGGCCTGCTCCCCAAAGCAGGCTAACAAATTGCAAGAGCATGACGGAGGACTTAAACGTAACGTGGTGATAACGTAGTGATCTTGGTCGGTTCATTCGGACCATGATCAAGCTCCCCTTGCCTTTCCTTGCATGGTATCTGTTAAGGTGTTTCTGACTCCGGTTTGAGATGTCTAACCGCATCAGCCTCTGTAAGCTTGCCTACCTAGCCGTGTCGTTAGGTCTTATCTCGGTACCATAGCCTTTATTTTAAAGGTGTTTCTGGAGGTCAAGGCCTATTTAGTTACCAACATCTAGCATCACCCAGTAGGAAGACAATGTATTGACATGTTCAGGTCATGGTGAGCCTGAATGCACTTATATAATTATATTGTCTTTGTTATATTGGTTGGTGTATTGACTCCCCCCCATACACACACACACCACCACCACCACCACCTGTACTTCCATTCCCCTCCCGCTCACACTCACATACACACACACCCAACCCAATCCAACCCCAGCACAACACAACACAATACAGGGTTTTTCAACCCAACGGAACCCAACTCAACACAACCCCAACACAACACACATTAGGGCTTCTCAACTCAACACAACACAACACAACCCCAACACAACACAACACAGGGCTTCTCAACACAACACAACTCAACACAACCCCAACACAACACAACACAACACAGGGCGTCTCAACCCAACCCAACACAACACAACACAACACAACCCCAACACAGCAAAGGGCTTCTCAACCCAACCCAACCCAACACAACACAACTCAACACAACCCCAACACAACACAACACAACACAGGGCTTCTCAACCCAACACAACCCAACTCAACCCAACCCCAATTCAACACAGCACAGGGCTTCTCAACCCAACCCCAACACAACTCAACACAACCCCAACACAACACAACACAACACAAACCCAAACCCAAACCCAAACCCAAACCAAACCTAACCCAACTCAGGGCTACTTCATGGTCTCTTACCGAGACACCCTTGCCCAGACGCTCCACCTCGTTCCGCTGGCCGTAGCTGTCTCCTTGCCCGTTCTGGCCCCCACCTCCTATAGTCCTGGCCTTGGACATGCCTACCTGGCCCTCTTTGCTGCCGCACTCAGGAGCCTGCTAAGTATTGTGCTAGCTGTGGCTACACCGGTGCTGTTTGGAGCTGCCAGGACGATGCTCACTGGTGGGTTGGTTGGTTGGTTAATGGGTTGGTTGGGTTGGTTGATGCTCACTGGTGGGTAGCAGGGGAGGAAGGGGAGATAGGGTGAGAGTGTCGAGGAGGGGTGGTGGGGAGCAGGGTAGGGAGGGGGGGGGGGGGTGTGAAGGAATGGGAAGGAGTAGTTTTGTTTTTTTTTTTGGTTGGTTTGTACTGTGCTTGTCCGTACTTTCCCGTTTGTTGGCCTTCTTGCTTTCTTACCCGTTGTATTTGTTGTGTTTTTTTCTCGTTCTTTTACTCATTTCATTCTTTTCCGCTTCTTTTTTTCTTTCTTTCTT
>JACBWV010000610.1:23766690-23867331 GCA_013435795.1 Chlamydomonas sp. ICE-L | reverse complement strand
GAGGGAGACCACTGGTGGGGGAGAATTAGAGTAGAGAGAGTGGGAGAGCAGGGCGCGGGGTGGGTGGGAGGGGGAAGGGCACCGGAGGAAGGGGAAAGAGGAGGAAGCTTATTGGTGGCCTGGGAATGGGAAGAGAGGGGAGGACGGGGAGGAGGGAAGAGGGAGAGGAAGGAACGAGGAGGAGAGGGGGGAATGTCGTGGGCTTTGGTTGCGAGGGGAGGGCATAGGGAGAGCAGGGGGAAGAATATCAAATGTGTGTTTGTGTGTCTGTGCCTGTGGGTGGGTGTGTCCATGCCTGTGAGTGTGTGGGTGTCTGTGCATGTGTGCATTCAAGGTGCGCGTGCATGTGTGCTTAAATGGTTTTTAAAGTTCCTGTTGTTTATGTTTAGTGGGTGGGGGGGGTGGGGGGTGGGGGGGTGGTACCATGCCTTGAACATACATGAGCGTGTAAGTGCCTGGGGTGGGTGGGTGTGCGGTTTGAGGGAGGCGGGGGGGGGGGGCGGGGGTTGGGGGGGGGGGAGGGGGGGGGGGGGGTACATTCCGTGTTTGCATAATGAGTTTGGAAGTGTCGTGTGTGTGCGGTTTGTGGGTGTGTGTGTGTGGGGATGGGGGCATGTCTGTGTGCATAAACTGTGTTGGAAGTGCCTGTGGTGTGATGGGAGGGCGGGCGCGGGGGGGGGGCAGGTACCTGCCCTGCACATGCCTGTCTGCATATAAGGAGCTAGGCATCCCCCTAACAAGTTGTCCCTCCATCAACACACAGGGGTGCCCATGTGCTGGTTTGCATCCCACTGGGTGGGGCATGCCACCCTCATCCCAATCTCCACAGTGGGCGCCCTGCTCCCGTACCTGGGCCTGCCGGAGGAAGCTGCCAAGCATTCACCAACAAAGTGAGTGCCATGGATGACAGCCACCTTGCTGCTGTTGCTGCTGCTGCTACTGGTGCTGTTGTTTTTTCAGTCATAATTCATCATTTTGGGAAATTGGCTGGCCTGGGAGCTACCTCAAGAATTTTCCCCCACTTCTCCTTACACTCCTCCTAACACAAATACGCCACCACTACCACCTGTCCCATGCAGTAACGGGGTTGCCTAAAATCAGCCAGCAAGGTTGGGCAAGGAGTTGTCACGCCACCTGTGTGGCCATCACATGGGGTATAACTGCGGAGGGTGTCGGAAAGACAAAACATTAAGAAAATCGATCAAATAAAAAAACAAAAACAAAACCCCCCCCCCCCCCCCCACCCCCCCCCCCCCCCCCCGCCCAAACCCCCCCCCCCCCCCCCCCCCCCCCCCCCCCCCTGCCCCCACCGTCCACCCCACCCCCACCCCACCCCACCACCACCACCTATCCCATGCAGTCACGGAGGCCTTTATCAGCAGCCAGGGCAAGGAAGGCGTTGGCTTGTCACCTGTGGCCTCATCGCATGGGGGCTCACTGCTGCTGGTATGACTGGCAATGCACTCGTCTTCTGCATGTCTAGTGCCCTTGCAGCGTTTGTGTGCGTCATGGTCGCCTCGGTAGGTCACTGCTGCAACTTTGAAGCGCTTGCCTTCTGCATGCCATGTGTGTGACTAGTGCCCTTGCGGCGTTTGTGTGATTCGTGGTCGCCTCGGTTGTACATCACTGCTGCTGCTATGAACCTCTTATCTTCTGCATCATTTGTGTGTGTCAAGTGCGCTTTCAGCGTTTGTGTGTGTCGTGGTCGCCTCTGTAGGTCACTACTGCTGCTGCTCACTGCTGCTGCTGCTATGAAGCGCTTGTCTTCTGCATGTGTGTGTGTCAAGTGCGCTTGCGGCGTTTGTGTGTGTTGTTGTTTCCTCGGTAGGTCACTGCTGCTGCTATGAACCTCTTATCTTCGGCATGCCATGTGTGTGTCTAGTGGCCTGGCGGCGTTTGTGTGTTTCGTTGTTGCCTCGTTTGTAGCTCACTGCTGCTGCTATGAAGCGCTTGTCTTCTGCATGTTGTGCGTGTTGTTGTTTCCTGGGTAGGTCACTGCAGCTGGTTTGACCGGCAATGCACTTGCCTTCTGCATGTGTGTGTCAAGTTCCCTTGCGGTGTTTGTGTGTGTCGTGGTTGCCTCGGTAGGTCACTGCTGCTGCTACTATGCACCTCTTATCTTCTAGATGCCGTGTGTTTGAAGTGCCCTTGTGGCGTTTGTGTGCGTCGTGGTTGCCTCGGTTGTAGGTCGCTGATGCTGCTCACTGCTGCTGCTATGAACTGCTTGTCTTCTAGATGCCATGTGTGTCAAGTGCCCCTGTGGTGTTTGTGTGCGTCGTGGTCGCCTCGGTCGTAGGTCGCTGCTGCTGCTCACTGCTGATGGATGCTGCTGCTGCTAGTGAAATGATGTATTCGAGATGCCCATGTGGTCAAGTGCCCTTGTGGCGTTTGTGTGCGTCATGGTCGCCTCGGTAGGTAACACATTAGAATCCACCGCTACCCCCACCCCACCACCACCCACCCCACCCCACCGCCACCCAAACCACCACACACTGATGGTACGACATGCTGCCTTCTCCTTCCCCCTCCCCCTCCTACCCCAGCCGCACTTGACCCCTCTCGGTTTGATTGCCATCCTGGTCGCATCCTTCATCCCCACCACGTTGGGCAGCTCAATCATCGCCGTTTTTGTCGAGGTCATCATGGAACGAATGGCTCTCTCGGGGCACGTGTCCGTCATCCTGGCAGATGTGGTGGTGGGTGTGCTCTGCGGGGCGGCGGTGCTAGCTGTCACATGTGGTAGCATGCTTCCGATAATTGCGTATTCCTTAAAAGGTAGGTGCCTACATGACCGTTACACACGGGGGTCATCTCCACCCTGCTGCTCACCACCCTTATAAACCCCATTAAAACCCATTACACACATTTTAAAACATTTCAAACATTTCAAAACCATTCAAAACCATTCAAAAAACGAACAAAAAATATTTAAAACATAAATTAAAAACTGCTAATCATCACTCATCAAAAAATCAATCATCCACTCATTTGTCCCCCCGTGACCTGTCGTCTCTTCAAAGGCAAGTGATATCCATCCTGCTGCACACCACTCATGCATAGGGACCGGCATATCATATGATTTTGACCAAAGGCGAGTATGATATCATACAAATTGCATCATCTGATACTGTATATAAATGGTAAATTTAGCCTGGCCAGACTTCCGGCATCATATGATATCATATGATGCCCATCCTCCTGCGCACTACTAACATCATAATTTTCTCTTGCACATTTGCACATTTGCACATTTGGAGTCATTTTCTCTTGCACATTTGCACATTTGCACATTTGGAGTCCAGTAGGTCACCAGGAAAAATAAAATCATCTCCACCACCACCACCACCACCACCATGATTATCATCATCATCATCACCATCATCACCACCACCACCATCATCACCATTGCCATCATCATCATCACCATCATCACCATCATAATCATAACCATCATCATCATCATCACCACCACCATCATCATCATCATCATCATTATCATCATCATCACCACCGTCATCATCATCTCGTCATCATCATCATCACCACCACCACCTTCACCACCACCATCATCACCACCATCATCACCACTACCACCACCATCAACATCAGCATCATAAAAAACCAACCCCCTTGCCAGCCCCTTGCATCTACTTATTCTCCCCCCTTGTAACCTTCCCTGTCTTCCAGGCCAACAAAAACCGGTGATCTCCATCCTGCTTCTCACCTCCCTCGGAATCTCCGCCTACGTGTCCCTCGCCTCCCTCCCAGCCTACACAGCCTACCGACCTAAACGAATTATCCTCTCCCACCTACACAACACCGAGCCCCAGTCTCTCTCCGGCGGAGAGCCCTCCCACCTCCTTCCTATGTTCGTCTCCAGCACACGTCTGTCTGTTTCTATCGTCGACTCCTCGCCCCTGTCTGTTGTGATGGATAATCTGGGACCAGAGCCCCCAGCCAGCTCCTCTGGCTTCGAAGGCCCCGACCCATCTGTCATCCTACCCCGCCACAATCAGGATTTCTCGCCCATTTTCCCCATTGACAGCATGCTAGATGGCTACGCAATCAAGGCACCTCAGGTAAGAAAGACACCGGATTGGATAGAAGATAAGAAGACTGGGGAAAAGTGAAGCTACTTCATTGTTTACGTAGACATTTCAGTCAGGTAGCCACTCCTTGGCTGACTAAGAAGGTTCTGCTACCATTTCCCCCATTGACAGCATGCTGGATGGCTACGCAATCGAGGCACCTCGGGTAAATGTCCATCATCATAATCATCAACATCATCATCATCATCATCAACATCATCATCATCATCATCATCATCACCATCATCATCATCATCATCATCATCATAATCATCATCATCATCATCATCAACATCATCATCGTCATCAACATCATCATCATCATCATCATCAACATCATCAACATCATCAACAACATCATCAACATCATCATCATCATCATCATTATCATCATCATCATCATCATCATCATCATCATCATCATCAAGAAATGTGGCTACGCCCACTCCACACACACCCTAGAAGTGGCTACCCCACTCCACATACACACACACGTACACACACTCTCTCCCTGCCTATAAAAAGACACACACGTCCATAAACTGTCGACCTGCTGGGTGATCATAGTCCTATGCAGCATCGCAAGTGACGCGGAAAATTGGCGGAGTTTGTCGGCAACGGAACGACAGGTGGCAACAGACTGGAGCTGACCGAAGCCAGATAGTTACGAGACAGTTGGCTGACGTGTCAGGCTTTAATTTTTCGGTCGGTCGGACAAACGGACAATGGGGGTGAATCTGGGGGCTCACGCTCCCCAGGAAGTGTACTACCATTACCTTGAGGCGTTAGAAGTAGTGTTGTTTCATTTTTGCGAAGAAGCGTCGCCATTCGTCCCATACCGTTAGAATGCACATCCACGGACCCCCTATTTAATCGGGACGCGCTGCCCCAGACCCCCCCAGGATCTGCGCTTCGCACTCCGCCATGCTTGGCTACGCAACTATCCTGAAAGCAGGTTTGAGTAAGCCCAAGTAGATACTCAACTGGGACTAAGAAATCTGAAATATAAAAAACCACTGGTTTAGTTAGAAGTTGGTCATATCTGAATGGTGCTTCGATGACAGGGACCAGGGACTCAAATGCCAAATTGGCCAGCGCTTTAGCGCCACTGAAAACAAAAAAACTGCGCTCTGTAGTGCAAAAAGCGCAAAAATTGCTTGCAGCGCCCACAAGGGGTTGCAAAAAACTGCGCTTAAAGCGCCGAGGGGGTCAAAAAGTCAGCGCTCAAAAGCGCAAAAGCGCGCGCTTTGAATTACCCTGGTCAGGACCTCTGTCAAACTGTTAACTGTTACAGTCCGGGGGTAGACCAAAAAGGCCAAGTAGGCTAAAGGCCCTACCGTGACAGGATAGGCTGAAACAAAAAAGCACTGATAAACTGAACCCCAAACAGTCGTTTTACCAATAGGGGCCCTGAGCTCCTGCTTCAGTGAAAATGTAATTCTACGGTTATTGTTGTCGTGTAATTGTCATTCTTTGAGGATCAGGTCATTCGGCGCCTACACCTTCTAGAAATATGGAATAATCTTCATTATCCAAGGATTAAACCCTTTCGTCACGCATTGCTGCTCAGCCAGTACCCGGGATTTTTTCCGCTATGTACAGCGATCGCTAGTTTTTACCCCATTTCAGCGAAATAATAGGTATAAACGAAGAAGTTAAATGATGTGTGCCTTAAATGGCCCTAAAAAGCTACACAAAGCTATAAAAGCTATAGAAAGCACTAATATGCTGTCCCTGGAGGAGGCTAAAAACCATAAAGCTAGGAGAAAACCACTTTCAGATTTGAAAAACAAATCACTGGCCAGTACCAAACTCATACCTTAATTATTCTACTTTTTGTATCTAGGTATTTCTTTGCGCACTAACTGTATGTATCAGTATTAAAGGTTGGGCGAGTCCCTTTAGCCGATTTGGCTGCCCCTAGACTGCTCTGTCATGCTCAGAGCCTCTGACCTTCTCTACTTCCACTACCTCGAACTCCCATGTTCAGAACTCCTCCTCCCACAGCAGTACAGGAAAGAAGTATTGCTTTTTGCTGTCCCATCCCCTTCTTTCCGCACCCACACATGCCTGCAGTCAGCAACCCCCTTCATAATTACTGAAGATTCTGCTATTCTTATATTTGCAACTTCCAGAATCTGAACCATAAACAAGTATTACTTGTTGCTGTCCCATCCCCTTCTTTCCGCACCCGCACATGCCTGCAGTCAGCAACCCCCCTCACATTTAGTACAGATCCTGCTATTCTTATATTTTGAACTTCCGGAATCTAAGCCGTAAACAAGTCGTGTTTATTGCTGTCCCATCCCCTTCTTCGCACCCGACCCTGCAGGGGGAGGGTGGAAACAAAGAAAAAAGGATGGGAGAGGGAATGGAAGGAGAAAAAAAGGAGAGAGGAAAGAAAAACAGAAAAAAGAAAAAAGAAAGAAGGGAGAAAGGAAAAGAGAGAAAAAAGGGAAGAGAAAGAAGGACAAGGAGAAAAAGAAAAGAAGAAGAAGAGGAAGACAAGAGTAAAACATAGAAATAAAAAAAAAAAGATGAAAGAAAAAAAAAAGGGGAGCGGATAAGAAAGAAAAAAAGGACAGAAAAAAAAAAAAACTAGGAAAAAGAAAGAGACAAAAAAAAAAACATAAAAAAAAAAAAAAAGAAGAAAGAAAAAAAAGAGAAAAAAGAGAAGAGAAAAAAGAGAAGACAAAAAAAAAGAAGAAGGTGGAGGACAAAAGGAGAACACACAAAAAAACAAGCGAGAGAGAGAAAGCAAAGAGACGGGAAAAAAGAGAGGAGAAAGAACAAGAGAAAGGAGATGAACGGAAAAATAAAAGAGAGCAAAGAACACCCCACCCCCCACCCACCACCCCACCCCCACACTCCCCCCCCCCCCCCCCCCCCCCCCCCACCAACCCCCACCAACACCCCCCCCCCCCCCCACCCAAACAACCCCCCCACCACAACCAAACACCACAACCGACCCACCCCACCCCCCCCCCCCTCATAATTGATAAAGAAACTGCTATTCTTATATTTTTAATTTCCGAAATCTGAACCTGAAACAAGTCATGTATAGTGCTGTCCCATCCCCTTCTTTCCTCACCCACGCCTGCCTGCAGCCAGCAACCATCTTCATCAATAAACTGCTATTCTTGTATTTTTAACTTCCGCAATCTTAACCTGAAACAAGTAGTGTCTGACGCTGTCTTATGGCCTTCTTTCCACACCCGCCCCCGCCTGCAGCCAGCAACCCCCCTCATAATTCATAAAGAAACTGCTATTCTTGTGTTTTTAACTTCCGGGATCTGAACCTGATCACATGTCGTGTTTATTGCTGTCTTATGGCCTTTCTTCCACACCCGACCCTGCCTGCATTCAGCACCCCCCCCCCCCCCTCATCATTCACGAAGAAGCTGCTATGCTCGTATTTAACCTCAGCAATCTGAACCTGAAACAAGTGGTGTTTATTGCTGTCTTATCCCCTTCTTATCGCACCCGCCCCTGCCTGCAGTCAGCCACCCCCCTCATTAAGAACCTGCCATTCTTGCGTCTGGCATCGGAAGAGGTCAACAGTACGGCGCAAGTGCGCAGACTTCACCTTGTGAGTAATTTTGGGGGGGACGTCCTTTTTTTGTGGGATGTTATTTTTATGAGGTGTCCTTTTTTTGTGGGATGTTGTTTTTATGAGGTGTCCTTTTTTTGTGGGATGTTATTTTTTATGAGGTGTCCTTTTTTTGTGGGATGTTATTTTTATGAGGTGTCCTTTTTTTGTGGGATGTTATTTTAATGAGGTGTCCTTTTTTTGTGGGATGTTATTTTTATGAGGTGTGTTCTTTTTTTGTGGGATGTTTATTTTGCATGGGATGCCCTTTTTGGGGGGGGGGGGGGGGGGGATTTTTTGTGGGATTTCCTTTTTTGTGGAAAGTTATTTTTATGGGATGTCCTTTTTTGTGGGATTTTTGTGTGTGGCGCAAGTACGTATGCTTCACATTGTGAGTGTTGGTCCACAAGCCAGAACCTCCTCGGGTTTAGGGGTTTAGGATATAGGGTTTAGAGTTTAGGGTATAGGAGATCTGGCTTGTGGATGCTAGCGCACTGGAGGGTAGCTTCCCCCCTCCAGTACTTACAGCCTGTAGTTACAGGAGGGGCCTTGTGGGATGTGGTGTGAGATTTGGGATAGGCTTTGGAGTAAGGGGGGGAGGGGGGAGGTAAGTTACTGGGGGGGGAGATAAGTGATGGTTATGTACCCAATTTTGTGTGTGTGTGTATGCTGGGGGGGGGGGGGGGGGGGGGGGGTAAGTGATGGTTATGTACCCAATGGTGTGTGTGTGTATGTGTGTGTACGGGGGGGGGGGGGGGGGGGGGGGGGGGTCTTAACCAGGTGTTTGAGGGATATCTGCCCCAACCTAGGAGGTACCTTTGAAAATCAAATGATTATTTGAGGTTGGGCAAGTCCCTTCAGTCTAATCGGCTACCCCGTACACACATGCATGCATGCATTTAAGTAACAAGTTTCAGGCAAGATCAGGCAGTGCAACAAGCAGAATGCATAACACATACATACATATATATACATACATATATATACATACATATATACATATATATATATATATACATACATATATATACATACATATATATATACATACATATATATACATACATATATATACATACATATATATATACATACATACATACACCCCGGCCTCCTCTATATCTTTATAGCACGATCTCCGGGCCTCCATCGTTTACGATTTGTTGGGGTTCAGTTCACCAGTGCTCGTTTTTTTGACTGCCTTTCCTGTTTATAAAGTTGAGCAAGTCCCTGTAGCCTATTTGGCTACCACTATACTGTAAATTGCAAACATACCCTGGCCTCCTCATGTCAACACCCCACCCAACCCAACCCAACCCAACCCAACCCAACCCAACCCAACCCAACCCAAACATTGTCCTGTCCCCATGTAGGAGCTCTTCAACGAAAAACCTAGCTGGGGCGTCATCAACATAACGGGACCTCTACTAGCGTGGTCCTTCACTGATCGGCTGCACCCATCCTACATAGGCAACAATCAGGTAAGCAGCTCAATCTGTACTTGTGTCTGTCGAGGAGAGGATTTTGTGAGTGGTGGCTGTTCGCATGTCTAAGACTTTATTTTCTAACATCATGAATTTAGTCTCCTATATTGGCATGGGTGGAGGGAGGGTGGAGGGAGAGGGAGAAAGGGGAAGAGGAGGAAGGGGAGGGAGGGGTAGAGGAGGGAAGGGGGAGGGGAGGGAGGGGGCAAGGAGGGAGGGGGCAGGGAGGAAGGGGGGGGGGGGGGGGGGGGGGGCTGTTTGTGACATGGGGAGAGGTCCATACTAAGCCTAGGCCAGGTGTGGGAGGGTGAGACAGATGCCAGTGCCCGCGTACACTCAGATGTGCTAATAATTGTGCCGGCAGTTGACGCAGGCACACAAACGCCCAGGCAGGTACACACGACAAACAATATATATCATGCAGATTATCCTGTAGTACATGCATGTAGAATACTGTCACCATATGTATCATCGCCGTTGTCATCATCATCATCATCATCACCACCAGCATCGTAATCATCACCATCATCATCATCATCATCACCACCAGCATCGTAATCATCTTCATCAACATCATCATCATCATCACCATCATCACCATAGCCGCCATTATCACCATCACTACCATAACCATCACCACCACCACCATAACCATCACCACCACCATGATTATCATCATCGCCATCGTCACCATCACCACCATCACCACCACTATCACCATCACCACCATCTCCATCACCATCAGCACCGTCTCCATCACCATCAGCACCATCAGCACCATCGCCATCATCACCATCACCATCATCACCATCATCACAATCACCACCTTCATCACCATCACCACCATCACCACCATCATCATCATCACCACCACCACCATCACCATCATCACCATCATCACCATCACCATCACCGTCATCACCATCACCACCATCATCACCATCATCATCATCACCATCATCACCATCGTCACCATCATCACCATCATCACCGTCATCACCATCACCACCATCACTATCACCATCATCACCATCACCATCATCACCATCATCACCATCACCATCATCACCATCACCATCATCACCATCACCATCATCTCCATCATCGCCATCAGCACCATCAGCATTAGCACTATCACCATCAGCACCATCTCCATCACCATCAGCACCATCGCCATCAGCACCATCATAACCATCATCTCCATTACCATCAGCACCATCACCATCATCACCATCTCCATCACCATCATTACCATCAGCATTAGCACTATCACCATCATCACCATCTCCATCACCATCATTACCATCGGCACCAGCACTATCACCATCAGCACCATCTCCATCACCATCACCACCATCACCACCATCACCACCATTATAACCATCATCTCCATCACCATCAGCACCATCAGCACCATCGCCATCATCACCATCATCATCATCATCACCATCATCACAATCATCACCTTCATCACCATCACCACCATCACCACCATCATCATCATCACCACCACCACCATCACCATCATCACCATCATCACCATCACCATCACCGTCATCACCATCACCACCATCATCACCGTCATCATCATCACCATCATCCCCATCGTCACCATCATCACCATCATCACCGTCATCACCATCACCACCATCACTATCACCATCACCACCATCAACATCATCACCATCAACATCATCTCCATCTCCATCACCATCATCACCATCATCTCCATCAGCACCATCACCATCAGCACCATCTCCATCACCATCAGCACCATCGCCATCAGCACCATCATCACCATCACCACCATCACCATCATCACCATCACCGTCATCACCATCATCACCATCACCATCATCACCATCATTACCATTGTCACCATCATCACTATCATCACCATTACCACCATCACCACCATCAGTATCACCATCACTATTACCATCAGCACCATCTCTATCTCCATCACCATCACCATCATCTCCAACACCTTCATCACCATCATCTCCATCACCATCATTACCATCAGCATTAGCACTATCACCATCAGCACCATCTCCATCACCATCAGCACCATCGCCATCAGCACCATCATCATCACCATCACCACCATCACCATCAGCACCATCACCGTCATCAACATCATCCCCATCACCATCACCATCATTACCATTGTCACCATCATCACTATCATCACCATTACCACCATCACCACCATCAGTATCACCATCACTATAACCATCAGCACCATCTCTATCTCCATCACCATCACCATCATCTCCATCACCTTCATCACCATCATCACCATCTCCATCACCATCATTACCATCAGCACCAGCACTATCACCATCAGCACCATCTCCATCACCACCATTATAACCATCATCTCCATCACCATCATCACCATCATCACCATCACCATCATCACCATTGCCATCAGCACCATCACTATCAGCACCATCACCATCAGCACCATCAGCACCATCAGCACCATCACCATCAGCACCATCAGCATCAGCACCATCAGCACCATCACCATCAGAATTACCATCACCATCATCACCCTCATCACCTTCATCACCATGATCACCATCACCACCATCACCATCACCACCATCATCATAACCATCACCATCATCACCATCATTACCATCACTGTCATCACCATCGGCACCATCATCACTATCATCACCATCATCACCATCACCATCAGCACCATCTCCATCACCATCAGCACCATCGCCATCATCACCATCACCACCATCACCATCAACACCATCACCGCCATCACCATCATCACCATCACCATCATCACCATCATTACCATTGTCACCATCATCACTATCGTCACCATTACCACCATCACCACCATCAGTATCACCATCACTATTACCATCAGCACCATCTCTATCTCCATCACCATCACCATCATCTCCATCACCTTCATCACCATCATCACCATCTCCATCACCATCATTACCATCAGCACCAGCACTATCACCATCAGCACCATCTCCATCACCATCACCACCATCACCACCATTCAAACCAGCAGCGCCAGCACCAGCACCACCAGCAAGCACCAGCGACAGCGTCACCAGCAGCACCAGCAGCACAAGCAGCACCTCAGCACCAGCACCACCTAAGCACAACAGCACAGCAGCACCACCAGCCCCGCACAGCAGAACAAGAGTGCACTATAAACAGAACCGGCATCACCATCAACACCCTCATCACCATCATAATCATCACATCATCACCATCGTCACAATCATCACCTCATAAGTCATACAACAATCACAACATCAACCATCACCATCACCACCATCATCACCATCACCATCATCACCATCACCATCATCTGCATCTCCATCACCATCACCATCATCACCATCATCGCCATCAGCACCATCAGCACCATCACCATCAGCACCATCTCCATCACCATCAGCACCATCGCCATCATCACCATCATCACCATCACCACCATCACCATCATCACCATCACCGTCATCACCATCATCACCATCATTACCATTGTCACCATCATCACTATCATCACCATTACCACCATCACCACCATCAGTATCACCATCACTATTACCATCAGCACCATCTCTATCTCCATCACCATCACCATCACCATCATCTCCAACACCTTCATCACCATCATCACCATCTCCATCACCATCATTACCATCAGCATTAGCACTATCACCATCAGCACCATCTCCATCACCATCAGCACCATCACCACCATCACCACCATTATAGCCTTCATCTCCATCATCATCAGCACCATCAGCACCATCACCATCATCACCATTGCCATCAGCACCATTACCATCAGCACCATCACCATCAGCACCATCAGCACCATCACCATCATCACCATCACTATCAGCACCATCATCATCAGCACCATCAGCACCTTCACCATCAGAATCACCATCACCATCATCACCCTCATCACCTGCATCACCATGATCACCACCATCACCATTTCCACCATCATCATCACCATCATCACCATCACCATCATCACCATCATTACCATCACTGTTATCACCATCGGCACCATCATCATCATCATCACCATCATCACCATCACCATCACCATCACCATCACCATCATCACCATCATCATCATCACCATCACCATCATCACCATCACCATCACCATCATCATCACCATCACCTCAACATTGTACACCTCATCCAAGCAGCTCCTGCAGCAGTTGTTTTTCAACTACTGCCCCCCCCCCCCCCCCCCCCCCCCCCCCCTGGTCTCCGCCATGCAATGGCTATGCAATAATCCTGAAATCAGGCCTGAGTAGCTTAAGTAGCTGCTCAACCTGGCCTACAGAAATAAAAAATAAAAAACACTGCACCTCCTGCAGGTCAACGGACGGCAGCATGTTGTACGCTTCACCACACAAGTTGCCGATCCGCTCTGGCCCTTTTGGTTGGATGTCAGCACATTGGACGCTGGCGTTGGAATGCACATTGAGGTGCTAGTATCCTACCTGGACCGAACTGATGTGGTGGATGCGTTCGTGAAGCGCATGCCAGACTGGGTTACTGAGTCTTGGTATTCGACCACATATATTTCGGAGTGGGATTTCTAATAAGGGGCGGTAGTCCGAGCTCAGGCGCAGTGACGGCCACCTTTCTCATCGACAAAATCCTCTGCGCTAGGCTAACGCAAGGAGACCCATCCTTTGGGGTAAACCTCCCTTCATTTAACCTACATGGGCCAGCTAGCACCAACATAGTCAAGGCTAGCGCAAGGAGACTCATCATTTGGGGTGAACCTCCCTTCATTTAACCTATATGGGCCAGCTAGCACCAACATAGTCAAGGCTAGCGCAAGGAGACCCATCCTTTGGGGTGAAAATCCCTTCATTTAACCTTTATGGGCCAGCTAGCACCAACATAGTCAAGGCTAGCGCAAGGAGACCCATCCTTTGGGGTGAAATCCCTTCATTTAACCTTTACGGGCCAGCTAGCACCAACATAGTCAAGGCTAGCGCAAGGAGACCCATCCTTTGGGGTGAAAATCCTTTCATTAAAAAAAACTATGTTGAGCTCTACTTGGGATAAAGGGACATGCCCACCTCAGGGTTGTTCAGGACGCTGCGTCCTCCGTCGCAGACGCAACGTCGAAGTGTCCGTTGCGTTGCAGGACGCAACGTGGGGAGGCTCGATGACCAGAATGAGGGGTCCGTTGCGTCGCAGGCCGCAGGCTATATAATTGGTTGCGTCTTCGGCGGCAGAGCTGGGGTTTTTCCTTAAGTACCCTGATGCCCCCAGGGTGCACAACAAGAAGGGTTCACAACAATAAGGGTGATCAGGTTGCACAATAAGATTTGCGATCATTCGATCAATGCTTGGTCTTGGAATTTGAACTTGAACTTGATAACAGTGGCTCAAGCCTTGAAGACTGCTCACCGTCTTCGGCAGTAACATAATCGATTCAAAGCAAAGCATTATTATCCAATACAATATACTTCATCCAATTGGTATTGGAAGGGACCCGTTGTCCTACTGGGGGTATGTTCGAGATGGGCGCTTCCTACAGTTTATCTCCTATTTTGTGGTTGCCAGAGGCAGAAGGACCATTTGTATGAAAGCATGGATGGAAGGTACCGGTTGAGGTGAGACCGGGTTAGATTCGAGAAAAATTTCCATCTTTGGTCGAGATGAAGCTTTATGTACTCAAGATAAATTAATTAATAGTACACCTAGTACGAGGCGTGAGGTTGAGGGGGCCAGCCTGTTTGCTTGCACTGGGGCAACCACCAATATCTGGTGTACTCAAGATCAACTGGTTGTTGTTAAATATGCTCCCCCTGTACAGAACTGGACAGGGGGGCTCTCTATCATGTGCTTGGCTTGGTTACCGCCCTCAATGTTGCTGAGACCCCACTGTTACACTGGAGGTCCCAATTAAACCGAAGGGGCCGGCGTTGACCGAGGCCTTTGGCCCACGCCACCTACGCATGAACGGGCGGCATGTATGGGCTGGTCACCCCAGGTTGATTGATAAGGGCGGTCAGATTGTTTTGGTCACATGGTATATCAGCCCTCGGGCTGCTCACCGTCTGCAGGCGGAGTAAACATGGGTAGTGTAAACATTACTACACCCGACTCCTGGTCATGTACAACATAGGCTGTGGTCCAAGATAAGATTGGCAGTCGTTTGGCACGTCCTGTCTTTCCAACGAGTGCCTACTGAAATAGGAATTTCTCCGCCTCTCTCTCTCTGAATCCTCTGGATCGCTTGTTTGTCCAGAGGTTCCCAACTTCTGAGGTGAAATCCCTTTCAAACAACTAAAACAATGCAGGGTGGCTGATGCCTTCCTGCATACCAGTTTGTATGCCCTCGTTATATGTTGCAAGTCGCTGGCTGGCTGCAGCTGTTGTTGTGGTTGTATGCAGATACTATATTAACGTTAGAAAATTCTGACACCGATCTCATATTGGGAAATAACCATGTAAGAGAATACAACTTATTAGTGCAGGCCTTGTTGAAAAATAAGCTGGGCGCACTGGTACTTTGGCTTTGGATAATAATAATTGCCACAAGGCCCTATACGCCAGGTTTTACGTCTAACCGTCTGCACATTGCAGCCAACAATTACCCCTCATGCGAGAACCAGGGAAAACAGGGATTTCTAGCGCACATGTAGGAGTGCCGGTTCGAACCGGGACTCCTCCGGTTGTGGTGACCATTCTAACACTCACACCACTCGGGATGTAGGAGTATAAAAAGAAGGCCGTGTAGAAATGTAAACTGGGCGCCCTGGTACTTAGGCTTGTGATTTTTGCTTTTCAGGGCTCCAACTTTTGAAGAATGTCGCTGATCATAAATCATAAGGCTTACATGATGAGTATATGGTGTACAATTACTATTATATGCAGAACAAGCCCAACCCTGTGTACGGTACTCTTTAATTGATGCATATACTGTGACACCCAGGAGCAGAACAGGAGATCCTTTTTTTTGCCAAACTGTAGTTGACATTAGTACACCACACTCCTGAGTGTACAGAAGCACCGCAAGGGCTTGGGCGATTTAAATACATTTTAGCCAGGGGGGGGAGCAAAAAAAAAGGGCTGGACCCCATCGCAAAAAAGGGCTGAGGCACCCTTCTGCAGAGCCCCCCCCCCCCGGCTCCGGAACCCACTGTACAGCCACCATCTCAGCCACCACTTAGTGTTATGGTGTCTAATTAGGCTCATTTTACAGGATTTTAAAGGCCTATCCATTGAGGCTGGTCTTGAGACCATTGGAAATGTTTGAAGCATAGAAAAGCATCATCACCAATGTTACATTGTTTGGTGGGGCTTGGAGATCAGTCAGTCAGTAAAAATAAAAGTCAGTCAAAAAAGCCAGTCAAAAAAGAAGAAGCAGTGAACTACCACGAGGTCTCACTCTGTACTTTGTTGTACTCGTGTTGCTTACGGCGTTGAGAGAGAGAGAGAGAGAGAGAGAGAGAGAGAGACCCTAGCCCCCCCCCCCCCTCTGCCCTGGGCATAATATGTTGTGGATCCCTACCCCAATAGCATAAATGGACTGGTATTTAGTAGAGGAACTGATCACCCTAGTTCCACTCCCATGTCATTCTGAGGGCTGTGAAAAAGTGCCTGAAAAGTACCAATTTTTTTGAAAATGTCGATTTTTTCCCTCTACGTACGTTACGGTATAATTATTGCAACTAAGTCCTCGAAGAAGGTTACACAATGTGAAGCCACAACGAGTACATTTAAGCACAAGTATCTTTAAACAGTTTGTAATTCCGGTCACCTGGGCAGGACGGTGAACTAAACTCACGCGACTGAAAAGTCTTTCGGTCCTGCCCTAGACAAAGTTTTTTTCGAGGGTACCCAAACTGTGGAAACGTTGCATGTGGTTTTGTTTGATTACACGGTATACCAACCGTCAGGCTGCTCACTGTCTGCGGGATGAGTAAACAAGGCCACATGGGTAGTATACACGCTACTGCACCGCACTCTTGAGTACATATTGCAATCGCACATGAATTATGTGGGTGAGTGCATATTTTATTGTATTTTGTTTGGCGGGCTACTGAGCTAGCATGAGCAGCGAAGGGAACATCTTCTTAGCAATCACGTATCGAACCGGGTTCCGGGATCCCGTCCACGACCGCATCCGTCATTGGACGGCAGTAGAGGGACGGCAGGTTCGTCAGCTCGGAGACTGATCAGTTGTCGGTTTTGTCGGTTCCCGGTCAAGGTCCCCAAACGTACAACACGCTACACGTAATGTCTCTTCTGATAGCTTCGCTTCTGTTTGATTGCCTTTGTTGTTCGCGGCCCCATCCTACGCTCAGCAACTACCAATATGTCCGCCTTACGCATTCTATTTTCCGACATCGATGGAACGATCATGCACGATCCGTCATCACAAGACAGGGTGGGCGTGATTAGTGGTTGATCCCATGTAGCGCACAAGCTCGCAAACCTACGAGATCACCTTATACCTGCTCGGATTAATGTTATGCAGGATGCTGTGCTTGTTACCCCACCCTCTGCTTCTGGGCGACAGGTACGTCCCCATCACGTCGTTGTCCGGGGAAAACTTTTACCAGACAGATGGGACTAGCACCTTTTTTCTTTTGATTGTTATTCTCACAAGTCCCCCCTTGGCCCCTTCAATATGCGGGCACGTCTGGAGTCCAGCAGGCCAGCAGGATAATGGAACCATCATCTAAAGTACATCAAGCCTCTGTCTATTGCCTGGCGACAGGCTCGACCAGACCATCACTGCTAATGAGGATTCTCACCCGATGAATTGACCAACGCATGATTTTATTTGATGTACCGAAGCTAACTGTTTCGCTAAAACTTTTTTACAGGGGGAGATTTCTACCACTACGTTCCACAAAGTTGCGAAGGTGCGATCGCAGGGCGTTCGCTTTTGCGTCATCACCGGTGCTCGCCTGAGCACCCTGCTCATGCGCCTGGCCTTCCTGCCAGCTGCTGATGCCTTCGTCTGCGAAAATGGTGCGCTCTGTCAGCCCTGATTTGGCTTCGGAGTTGATCAGGCTTCGTGGAATGCGTTTGCAGTCTAGCCAGTCACTGCTTATCGCGATGGATAGTGTGGCAGATGCACGCTCTCTTTACAAATAATCACATGGAGGAAGGGAGTAGGGAGAGGGGGTGGGTGGGTGGGTGGGTGGTGGTGGTGGGGGGGAGGAAGTTGTTGGACTGCAGGGAGAAATGAAAGAAAGCAGAACTCCAAATCGGATTGACTCAGGAAGCTATTCGGACAACACGAGTGAGGGAGAATGCTTTGGGGGGAGGAAGGAAGTGGATGATGGGAATCATAACCATCACATCATGTCCTATGTTGGGCAACAACCAACTTGTATACTGACTGTTGGTTGTTGCCCTCTATTTCTAACTCTCACACTGACAGTTGTTTGTTAATCGTTTCTGTGTGCAGGAGGCCGTATTTTCTACCCTGGTAGCAAGTTGCCCACAGGTAGGTCCCAGGGTACCACATTATGCCATTTTGGGTTGCTTCAAAAGCGCAACTGCCTCGTATTGGGCTTTTGACCCAACCGATGTCGAAAATCTGTGAGTTGCCTCCAGAGGGGGTTATAAAAATTGCTTGTATAGTGCAGTCAGGCTACCAAACCTTGGTTTGTCTATGATGGTTGTCCAAGATGTGTTAGATATACTTAAAATGGTATATGATATACATGCCGGGATGTTAAGGTCATTTGTTCAGTGATGTGTTAGATATACTTTAAATGGTCTGTGATATATATGCCGAGGGTAGAAGGTCGTCTGCACAGTGATGTGCTAGATATAATTAAAATGATCTGTGGTATATATGCCGGGATGAGAAGGTCATCTGCACAGTGATGTGTTAGATGATATAATTAAAATCGTCTATGATATATATGCCGAGGTTAGAAGGTCATTTGTACAGTGATGTGTTAGATATAATTAAAACTGTATATGATATACATGCTGGTATGAGAAGGTGATTTGCACAGTGATGTGTTAGAACTGATTAAAATGATCTATGCTGTACATGCCAGTATGAGATGATCATAGGCACAGGGATGTGTTAGATATAATTTAAATAATATTTGATAGACATGCTGGTATGAGAAGGTCATTGGCACAGTGATGTGTTAGATATAATTTAAATGATCTGTGTTATACATGCCGAGGCTAGAAGGTCATTTGTTCAGTGACATTGTGATAAGCAAACATGCGGAACAAGTTTGAGTGGATTCAAAGTATGTGTGAGAGCCGACTCAGGATTCAAATTATGTGTGTCAAATCGGGTCAGTTATATTTTTTCTTTGTGCCCTCTCGTCATAGCCCAATGCTAAATTTGACCTGCCCACATAGGTCAGACAAACAAGCACCTCTGCCTCCATAGCTTTTCTTTTCGGCTACAAGCTGCAGCTTCTAGGCAGCTCCCCTGACTTGCTATCAGGCCATATGTCAAACAACATTGTGCATCTGGAAGCTGACAGAATCTTATTTCCAGCACTGTCGAAATCTTGGGGCTTAGCCCAGTGTCTGTCTCAGGGAGCTGCCTAGAAGCTGCTGCTCCTAGCCAAAACAAGAAGCTGTATCTACCTCACTCACCACAATCACCCTACTAGCCTCTCTCGCCACATGCACCCCACCAACAGCACTCGCCAACCTCACTCACTAGTTATAACCCACCAGCCTAACTCACCAACCTCACTCACCAGTTGCACTCAACATCCTCACTCACTACAAACACCCATACCAACCGCTTTCCCCAGCCTGCCAGGTGACTGAGGACTTGGCATGGAGGGTTAGCCAAGAGGCTGCTGGACCCGCCAACCAGGACTGCGTTCCTCCAGAGAAGAGAGAGGTACGTATGTGTGTATATCTGTATGTATGTATGCATGTATGTAAATGATTTCATTGGCCTGGCACAAACAGTGAGCGGTGTGTCAACCCCAGTTCTTATTGCAATCTTGTCGAACCTGTTGTACAGTGGCGGTACAGCCCCGCCTCTGCTCTTTAGGCGCTACTCACCGTCTAGGACGTGACAACCCAGTTATGCTTCCTGTGCCACCTGTCGCTCCGATAGCCGACACTCTCCGCCAATTTTCCACGTCGCTTACTACGCGCCTAGGATTTGTCTCACAACATACGCACACACGGGATATCAACATACAACATGTCTCACAAGCTTGCATGATGCATGCACAAACTGGCACCACACAACATGTTTTCTCATTTCTCACAATACACAAGCATGCAGGATATCAACGCACAACATTTTGTCCATAAGATATGCGCACACATGGGAGTGTAATGTGATTTGGTGTGACGTGATTTGGTTCAATGTGATTTGGTGTGATGTGAATTACACCTCCGTGAGTGTTCATGTTCATCCTACACCCCTCATACCACTGTCTTGCTGCACATGCTGTCATATGCAGCGGGACAGTGAGAGACAAGGTGGATCGGCACGCTTGGTGCGCTGCGGTCATCCTACAAGGGGTGGGGGGGTGAAGAGGTAAGGGGGTGAGGGTGGGTGGGGTGGGTGGGTGGGGGGGATGTAGCGGATAGGCTGCACATGCTGTCAGGACCATGGTCTCGCTGCACATGCTGCCATATATACCATTGTTACAGGACTGCGGTCATCCTATCACTATCTGTAAGATCACTGTACGTCCAATCACTGTTTGGCTACACTTTCCACACACGCGCGACTCGTGTCATATCCCAGCAACGGTCTGACCCCCAAACAACACAGGGAACCTTGTGGACCTGGTACAAGAAGTTGCTGGAAGAGGGATGGAAGTTGGATGCCAATGGTTACACAACCAGCTTCAGGTAGATGTGAATTTGAATTTGAATTTGGTGCCAATGGCTACTCAATTTCATGTAGTTGCGAATCTGAATTTGAATTTGATGCCAACGGCTGCACAACCAGCTTCAGGTAATCACGAATTTGAATTTGAATTTGATGCTAATGGCTACACAACCAGCTTCAGGTAGTTGCAAATTTGAATTTGAATTTGAATTTGATGCCAATCGCTACAGAACCAGCTTCGGGTAATTGCAAACTTGAATTTGAATTTGAATTTGATGCCAATGGCTACACAACCCGCTTGAGGTAGTCGCGAATTTGAATTTGAATTCGATGCCAAAGGATACACAACCAGCTTCAGGTGGTTGCGAATTTGAGTTTGAATTTGACACAAACAGCTACACAACCAGCTTTTGAGGTAGTTGCGAATTTGAATTTGACGCCAACGGCTACACAGCCAGCTTTTGAGGTGTTTGCGAATTTCAATTTGATTATGATGCCAATGGCTACACAACCAGCTTAAGGTAATCGCGAATTTGAATTTGATGCTAATGGCTACACAACCAGCTTCAGGTAGTTGCAAATTTGAATTCGAATTTGAATTTGATACCAATGGCTACACAACCTGCTTCAGGTAGTTGCAAATTTGAGTTCGAATGTGGATTTGATACCAATGGCTACACAACCAGCTTCAGGTAATTGCGAATTTAAATTTGGATTTGAATTTGATGCCAATGGCTACACAACCAGGTCCGTGTAATTGCGAATTTAAACGTTGATTTGTTGCCAATGGCTACGCAACAAGCTAGATGTAGTTGCAAATTTGAATTTGATGCCAATGGCTACACAACCACTATGCGCGTCGCTCTAGGGTTGCACCGATTCGCTCAATTTGTGACGCGTCACACAAAAAAGTGCTACTTTCCTCGTGTAGCCGGGCAGGCCGGAAGAGGCTCGACAACCACCAACCAACCACCAACCAATCACCACCAGCCACCTCAACAATGATAAACAGCAGTAGAATATCAAAATCTTCACAACTATCTTCAGCTGAACTTCACACCACCACCTAATTACCACAACCACAGCCACAATCGTGACCATGACCACAACTATGACTACAACCACAACCATGATTACAACCACAACCTCGACCATGACCACAACCACAACCATGACCATGACCACAATCATGACTACAACCACAACCATGATTACAACCACAACCTCGACCATGACCACAACCACAACCATGACCATGACCACAATCATGACTACAACCACAACCATGATTACAACCACAACCTCGACCATGACCACAACCACAACCATGACCATGACCACAATCATGACTACAACCACAACCATGATTACTACCACAACCTCGACCATGACCACAACCACAACCATGACCATGACCATGACCACAATCATGACTACAACCACAACCATGATTACAACCACAACCTCGACCATGACCACAACCACAACCATGACCATGACCACAATCATGACTACAACCACAACCATGATTACTACCACAACCTCGACCATGACCACAACCACAACCATGACCATGACCATGACCACAATCATGACTACAACCACAACCGTGACCATGACCATGCCTATGACCACCAGGGCCATCACTACCAACCCAACCACAGACACTACCAATGCATCCTTAGACTCATCCACGCATCCTACTCACCTACTCTGGCCCATCCCTCCCCATCACCTCCCCGTCATAAGCAACCTATCTCCCCTCCCCATGCCACTCATCTTCCCATCACCTGCCACTTAGCTTTCCACCTCACCTACCCATCACCTACCCATCATATGCCCCTTATCTCTCCATCACCTGCCGCTTATCTCCCCACTGCCCTCCAAATCACCTTCCTATCACCTTCCCATCATATGTTACTTATCTTTCCACATCACTTACCCACCACCTTCCTACCACCTGCCACTTATCTCCCCACATCCCTCCCCACCACCTCCCCACCCCTTCTGCTCGCAGAGTGCACGGCAACAAGAATGGAAAGACAATTGAGGAATTGCATCGCATCACAGAGAAGGCACCCCCTGGCCTTGCCTCCAGCTGGAACCTTGGAGCTGCAGATTTCTACCCTGCCACAAGTGGGAAGCTCAATGCAGCCAGGCAAGCCAATTATATTATGGTGGTGATGGTGGGGGTTCTTGGTGGGTGTGTGGTGGGGAAAACTTTGTCACCCACATATACGCATACACCTACACACACATGATGGGCTCAGTGCAAGCAAACGAGCTGGCCCCCTCAACCTCACGCCTCGTAATCAGGCCCACCATGTATTTAGTCATGCCCTGTGGTTGGTCCAGTACAAGAAAACGGGCTGGCCCCCTCAACCTCACGCCTTGTTATAAAGCGTACTGCTTATTTATTTACAGGCATCTGATGCTTAAGATGGGCGCCAAGGCAGAGGATTGCACCTTCTTGTGTGATGATGACAATGACATGGAGCTTGCCGCTGCAATTGGGCGTGCCTTCTTGCCCTCCGTCACATCGGTAAGTCAACTGACGGCCTGTTAGACATATGCCTGTGCCCAGCTAGGCTATTTGTTGGTGATTATTTATAGGACTTCTCCTTCTTGTGTGATGATTGCCAAGACATGGAACTTGTCGCTGCAGTTAGACGTGCCTTCTTGCCCTCCGTCACTTCGGCAAGTCAACTGACGGCCTGTTAGACAAGCTGCCTGTGCCCAGCCAGACTATTTGTTGGTGATTATTTTGTCGACTTCTCCTTCTTGTGTAATGATGACAATTATATGGAGCTTGCCGCTGCAATTGGGCGTGCCTTCTTGCCCTCCGTCACTTCGGTAAGTCGACTGTCGGCCTGTTAGACATATGCCTATGGCCAGCCGGGCTATTTGTTAATGATTATTTTCAGAGGACTTTTCCTTCTTGTGTGATGATGGCAAAGACACTGAACTCGTCGCTGCAATTGGGCGTGCCTTCTTGCCCTCAGTCACATCCGTGAGAGTTTGTTTTTTTATTTGAATTGTAAATGGTTCAGCCAACTCTGGGCTGCTCACCGTCTACCAATTCCAAGTCACATTGGTAAGGCAACTGAGCGCCTGTTAGACATATGCCTATGGCCAGCCAGGCTATTTGTTGTTGATTATTTTGAGGACTTCTCCTTCTTGTGTGATGATTGCAAAGACATGGACCTTGTCGCTGCAATTGGATGCGCCTTCTTGCCCTCCGTCACATCGGTAATACAACTGAGGGCCTGTTAGACATATGCCTATGGCCAGCCAGACTGTTTGTTAGTGATCATTTGTATTGGACTTCTCATTCTTGTGTGATGATTGCAATGACATGAAACTTGCTGTTGCAGTTGGACGTGCCTTCTTGCCCTCTGTCACATCGGCAAGTCAACTGACGGCCTGTTAGAAATATGCCTGTGCCCAGCTAGGCTATTTGTTGGTGATTATTTATAGGACTTCTCCTTCTTGTGTGATGATTGCCAAGACATGGAACTTGTCGCTGCAGTTGGACGTGCCTTCTTGCCCTCAGTCACATCGGCAAGTCAACTGACGGCCTGTTAGACAAGCTGCCTGTGACCAGCTAGGCTATTTGTTGGTGATTATTTATAGGACTTCTCCTTCTTGTGTGATGATTGCCAAGACATGGAACTTGTCACTGCAGTTGGGCGTGCCTTCTTGCCCTCCGTCACATAGGTAAGTCAACTGACGGCCTGTTAGACAAGCTGCCTGTGACCAGCTAGGCTATTTGTTGGTGATTATTTATAGGACTTCTCCTTCTTGTGTGATGATTGCCAAGACATGGAACTTGTCGCTGCAGTTGGACGCGCCTTCTTGCCCTCTGTCACATCGGTAATGCAACTGACGGCCTGTTAGACAAGCTGCCTATGGCCAGCCAGACAATTTGTTGGTGATTATTTTGAGGACTTCTCCTTCCTGTATGATGATGACAATGACATGGAACTTGTCGCGGCAACTGGGCGTGCCTTCTTGCCCTCAGTCACATCCATACTTTGTATATTTTTTAAGTGGTTCAGCCAAATCTGGGATGCACACCGTCTGCCAATTTCAAGCGCTCCCCCCCTGCGATACCCGTGGAAACCAGGGAGCACACAAAGCAGATTTGAGGGAACACACATCGGTGAGGAAGCTGTATGTTTGTATGTTACAGTCCAGGGGTAGGCCAACTAGGGACTTGCCCAACCGTGACTGGAAGGGCTGAAAAGAAAAAGAAACTGAGTAGGGGAGAAAGAGCAGTGAGGGAACTGACGGCCTTTTGGGCGAGCTGCCAAGGGCCATACTCTTGTTTGATGTTTTTTCTCATGTAGGCCCACACTGTGTCCGTATCCCAAAGTTAAGATGCCTAAGCCTAGCCTAGCTCCGTCCGTACCACAAAGTTAATCCGACCGTCCGAATCACAAAGTTAAGACGCCTAAGCCTAGCCTAGCTCCGTCCGTACCACAAAGTTAATCCGACCGTCCGAATCACAAAGTTAAGACGCCTAAGCCTAGCCTAGCTCCGTCCGTACCACAAAGTTAATCCGACCGTCCGAATCACAAAGTTAAGACGCCTAAGCCTAGCCTAGCTCCACGCACCTACTCTCACTTTGTTTTTGCACACAGTGTTACAGAACACTTGTATGTATATAAGTTACAATTACATTGTTCTGCCTATTCAAATGTACAGCTGTATTGTTCTGCCCATTCAAATGTACTGCTGTATTGTTCTGCCCATTCAAATGTACTGCTGTATTGTTCTTCATATTCAAATGTACAGCTGTATAGTTCCTCATATTCAAATGTGCAGCTGTATTATTCTGCCTATTCAAACGTACAGCTGTATTATTCTGCCTGTTCAAGTGTATGTTACAAAACTACGCAGGATGCGTTTGCATAATATATGTTTTTGTTACCTTTACCTGTCTTCTTGCTGCTTATCCCATTTAAATGTATTTTACATTCCAGGGGTAGCTAAACAAACCTATCAAAATCAAGTGTTTAAGATTCCCTCCAATTGTATAGCATCATCGCATAATGAATTGATCACTATAGCATGAACTCAGGCCCCCCGTCGGTAAAACGATCGTTTGGGGTTCAGTTCATCAGTGTTTTTTCGTTTTGCACCTCTCCTGATACCATGGTTGGGCAAGTCCCTGAAGCCTATTAGTTACCCCTGGACTGTAACAACATACGGTACATCGTACATCGTGATGACATGATAGCGTAAGACAAGACACTCAGTTAGGGCATAACACTCAGCAGGGTGTGGGTACAAGTAAACCAAAGCTGGCAGGCACGATGCCTCTGGTTCTATACTTATCTGACCAAACGTCGAAGAGTCCATGGCATCGCAGAATGCAGGCTATACGATAGGTTGTGTCTCAGGCAACAGTGCTGGGGGTCCTCAAGTAGCCTGGTGCGGGTACAAGCCATCCAAAGCTGGCAGGCACAATGCATGTATGTAAATGTATGTTATAGTCCAGGGGTAGGCCGAATAGGTCAAAGGGACTTGCCCAACTGTTAGGAAGAGCTTAAAAAGAAAAAGCACTGATGAACTGAACCCCAAACAATCGTTTAACTGACGGGGGCCCTGAGTTCGTGCTACAGTGAAATGCATGTGGCTCGAGACTTTCAATTCTCAAATTGTGAAATAATAACATGCTGAGCAACGTGTCCTAGTCTTCGTGATGCATTCAGCACGGCCTCTTCATAGGTTGGCCATTGCTTTGCCTTGGGCCGGAAAATTTTTAAGTAAGGATTTTCGCCTCGAAGGGTGGGTCTGCATTAGTCCTAGACTTAGAGGATTGGATGTGATGTGGCGGAGCCTTTCCTACTCAGAACGAGGGTGTAGGCGCCTTTAGGTCGGCTGGAGATGCCGACCCACGACCAATCACATGGTCATGACTCACGACCGACATGGCCACGATCCACATGGTCACGACCCACGACCCATGACCCACGACCCGCAACCAATCACATGGTCACGACCCACGACCGACATGGCCCACGACCCACGACCAATCACATGGCTTTGCCTTGGGCCTGACATTGTCTCCCCATTCCTAGTAGGCTTTAAATACCCCAGGCCCGACTAAGTCATTTGATTAGCCCCTTCTGTGTTAGAGCTGCCTCTTTACAGCTGCCCGACTTGTTTACATGCACAGGATTCAGTCAAATCGGCCATTGCTGCTCGCCCAGACCACTACACCATCGCTGAGGCGTCAGGCACTGCTGCTAGCGAGGAGATGATTGATGCTGTGTCCAGGCATTATGGACTTGAGATTTAGGCTCTAACTCCACCTTGGAATCTGAATTTGAATTGTTACATGTTTTTTCAGCCAACTCTGGGCTGCTTAGCGTCTTCCAATGCCAAGTCCCCCCGTGCCACGTGCGGAAAACAGGGAGGATATTAATTATATTAGAAAGTTTAAAAACGTGTCCAGGTCCTTCAGCCTATTTGGCTACCCCCCAGGGGTATAGAGCCTGGACTGAGATGAGTAAATATATGTTACGCCTTATGACGGGGCCTTATGACGGGGCGTGAGATTGAGGGGACCACCCTGTTTGTATGAATGTTACAGTCCAGGGGTAGGCCAAATAGGCTTTAGGGACTTGCCCAACCGTAATAGGAAGGGCTTAAAAAGAAAAGCACTGATGAACTGAATCCCAAACAATCGTTTTACCGACGGGGGGGCTGAGTTCGTGCTACAGTGATAATTTAATTCTACAATATTATTCACCCTGTTGGCTTGTACTGTGACCAACTCCTGGACTGTGACACGAATACATAGGGCCAGTAGCCCACGACCGCGTCCAACCTCACTAACTACTGTTTCTCAAACCGGTTCACCTAAACGAACCTATGTGGCTGTATCACCAATGTGATATCTGATCCATATCAGAATATTATGTAAATTAGTCAATAAATTCCGGTAGTATACTTGTTACAAAGCGTGAGGTTGAGGGGGCCGCCCTGTTTGCTTTCACTGGGAGCAATCACTGATAATTCTGTTACTTCATGACCCTAAGAGATCAACGTTCTTAGTTCCCGTGTCGGACTGATGTGGCTTGGGGGAGTAGCACAAATTCATGAAGTAGCGAAGAGATATTCAGTCCAGCCAAGCCAAGTTGGTCATTTGTGTTGGACTTGAACTTGAAGTAGGTTATATAGCTTCAGCAAGCAATTTGGCTACTGGCCGTCTTCGGCAGTAAAAACAAATTTTCCAGGAAAGTCATTCGTGTTGTTAGATTGCACTTCTTGTAAAGATTACAGAAGAAGAATTGAATCAAGTGCGCAGACTTTTTTGTTGGAGTGGCAACGCCATTGGAACTGAATCCTCGGTGTCGCTGGTTAGTGCCGGGAGAATCACCTCCTGGGGTGAAATGTCGTGTCGTGCCGATAACTGTGTTTCCGACAGCTTGATCGTCCATGGAGTCGTAAGGATGCGCGCGCGTGGGTCAGACAACGGGGTGGCGCTGGGAGGTTCGCCATAGATAGCTCGTGTCATTTTGTTGCAACTTTGTGACTTTCAGAAAACTATGTTGGTGTGGTGTAGTAGTGGCGGATTCGGGTGTTTAATGACCTGCAATTCTTGCCAGGACTTTCGTCATGCTTTTGATTTGTTGGGAGGTTCCCGTTAGGGACCCAAAAATAGAGAACGCGGCTTTGCGGAGTCAACGCTCGGTATTCTTTAGTAAAAGGCGAAAGATTAAAGCGTCAACAGTGTTGACCCCGCTGCTATACCTCCTTTGGGATGCCAATGGTTCATTTATCTCGACGGCGGCATCATTGCCAACGGACTGATGGGGGGCAACCCCCCGGGCAACCCGGGGGGGGAACCCAACGGAACCCAACGTACCCTACAAAATCTGTGTTTGAGACGTGGAACGTAACTTCCTGGACAGGCCGGCCCCCCACGCCCCCACACGGATCTCTCAAATTGGTAGTGATCGTACAAGTCTTTAACCACCCACTTTCTCGAACAATCCTTCGCCCTGCAGAATATTAAGGGTAAAAGGGCTCTCTGTTATGGAAACCACTTCATTGTCCTCATCCTCAGCAGCTCTGTTGCCAGGCCAGGGTGGGCGGAATAAACATGTAGCGCTAAGACTATTTCACTGCACCTTTTGATTGAAGGTGCTACTTGGCCTGAATGGTCTATAATTAGAAGAAGAACTGTCACATTATTAATTCGAATCAAATGATCGTAAAACTTGCGAACATTGCTCCAGCCCTTCAGCTGTTTCCCTCGATGGCAGCAAATGGGCCATGCAGGCGGAGCTGTTTGATACCGACTATTGTGGGCAGGTCGCGCACCCCCATTTAGCCTTGGGCTAAGACGAGACCGAATAAATCCCTCATAAAAAAAAAAAAAAATCCACATTCCGGTAGTACGGTTCTGGTTCACTGGTTATAGCTGTGAGACTTGGAATTGGAGGACGGCGAGCACTGAGCGGCCCAGAGTTGGCCGGGAACCATGGAACAGTCCAATCCAATATAAGACGAGACCATAAAAAGAGCGGGAATATGAGATTTGACACCACTTTAAAAAATAATTGTTTGTATGGTTAGTTGGTTACATGCGCCTTAATATTTTAATCTTCTTATAGTGATCCCTGGTTCATCACTGGGAGGGGGGGGTGGGGGGGTGGGGGGGCTTGGAGTTGGAAGACGATGGGCAGCCTTGGCTGAAAAACAAGTAACAATTAAAATTCACAAATATACACCTCGAGGCGCCCAACCAGGGTACTTCAGGAGGACCCCCAGCCCTGCTGCCTGAGACGCAACAAATTGTATAGCCTGCGTCCGGCGACGTAACGGATCCTTCCTTCTGGTCAACGGACCCTCCCCTCGTTGATTCCTGCGACGCAACGGACCCTTCGACATAGCGTCTGCGACGAAGGACACAGCGTCCTTAACAACCATACGCACAACCGTCAGCAATCTACACTTCGCCCCCCCCCCCCCCCCCCCCCCCCCCCCCCCGGGAGATCCCCATAGAGCCCAGAGAGAGCTCATTTTTTTGTGACTGGTTGTGAAAGGAATTTCAGCCTAGGAGTTGAGTCTCCCCACACACACCAGCGACACCGAGGATTCAGTTCGAAAGGCGTTGCCTCTCCTACAAAATAGTAGGCGTACTTAGGGTCGGCGGGAGATACCGACCCTCAACCAAACGAACGTGCACTAATGAAAGTGCCTATGGCAGCTCAAAGCTGGACCACTCAGCCCTCATAACCCATGAAAGTATCAGTCTTGAGTCAAACAACTATTGCAGTGCTCAAACTCTGCGAGCCACCTGGATGCGCTAAAACTCTGTGTGCCACCTGGCAGCGCTCAAACTCAGTGTGCCTCTTGGCAGCGTTCAGCGCTTATGGCGGAAATCACATGGCCCGAGGTGCAGTTGAAGCATGCGACGGAGGTGCACAGGCCTTGTGGCTCAAATAGTTGAGTCCACCTTTGCCGAGTTCCCCTTTGCACCAGGTGGGCTGGTGTGTTGTTGGCGTAGATGGTGGTGGTGGTGGTGGGGTGTGTGTGTGGGGGGGGGAGGGTGTGTGTGTGTGTGGGGGGGGGGGGGGGGGGGGGGGGGGGGGGGGGGGGGGGGGGGGGGGGGCGTACAGTTCTGTGTTCGGGCCTGACCGTTCACATTGAGTGGTGCTTCTGCTCAGTTTGGGGGGTAGATGGTGGTGGTGGTGGTGGTGGTGGTAAGGTGTAGTGTGTGGGGAGGCTCCAGGTACGTAGGCTGTGACACCTGTGCGTACACGTCTAGTAGGAGCTGCAGCAGCAGCGGGAGTGGCTGCAGGTTCCAAGTGTGACCAATGGGGAAAACGTGGTGTCCGATTAGGGGAAAACCCTGTGTAGCATATGGGCCCCCCGACCATCTGCTACACTTCACCCTCATTTCGGAAGACCGGCACCCACTGTCGCAGTGGGCACGTCCGGTCCGACCGGCCCCCTTTATCGAAGGAGGTTTCCCTATTCTGAGCTCGTCCAGGATCGAACCCATGTCACCAGTGAGGTGGACATTTTAGGGCGGAGGCATTTGCTGAGCCCCCCTGTGCCGCAGCCCCCTTTGGAGGCATTCTGTCCCCCTGTGCTGCGTCCCCCTTGAGGGCATTTGGGGAGTCCCCCTGAGCTGCGTCCTCCTTGAGGCCATTTGGGGATTCCACCTGTGCTGCGTCCCCCTTCAAGGCAATTGGGGAGTCCCCCTGTGCTGCGTCCCCTTTTAGAGGAATTTGGCAATTCCTACTGTGCTGCATCCCCCTTCAGAGGCATTCTGTCCCCCTGTGCTGCGTGCCCCTTGAGGCCATTTGGCGATGCCCCCTGTGCTGCATCCTCCTTTAGGGCATTTGGCGAGTCCCCCTGTGCCGCATCCCCCTATTGAGGCTTTCTGTCCCCATGTGTCGTGTCTCCCTGTAGGGCATTTGGCGAGCCCCCTGTGCTGCGTCCCCCTTTAGAGGCATTTGGCGAGTCCCCCTGGGCTGCGTCCCCCTTTGCAGCAAGGGCACTGCTGCTCTCCTGGGCATGCTTCTTCAACAGTTTCACCTCACCAGTGCTTGCTAGGGCAGCTACTCCTGCTGATGTAGCTTAAGATGCTGGTGCGGCTGTGGCTGAGGCAGCCAGCCTTGTGGTCCAAATAGTTGATTGGGTGAGTCCCTGCAACATAGTTGGCTAAACCTGGACTGTGACTGCATACGGCAGTGACAGCACACACGACAGTGTGGGTGGGGTGGGGGTGGCGGGGTGGGGTGTGGGGGGCGTCCTCGTGGTCCAAATAGTTGACAATCCTTCATGAAGCCAAGGACTCTCACCCTTGCTCTCCTTGCGAAGTTGTAACAAACTCATGTGTAATCGACTGTACTTGAACAGGATCTGTTCTTCAGTTGATACACTCTTCTGTTTAAATTCAAATCAGCTAGGTACCCTCACCCTTGCTCTCCTTGTGACTTGGCATCCCTCGTCCCTGCCTTGGGTTGGCCCGCCCGTAGCGCACCAGGCACGTAGGCTGTGAAACCTGTGCGTACACGTCTAGTAGGAGCTGCTGCAGCAGCGGGGGTGGCTGCAGGTGCGGCAGGAGCAGAGGCATTTGCTGACTCCCCCTTGGCAGCAGGGGCGCTGTTGCTCTCCTGGGCAGTCTTCTTCAACAGTTTCAGCTCACCAGTGCTCGCTGGGGCACATGCTGATGCAGCTTTTGATGCTGCTACCGATGAGGCTGAGGCTTTTGATGTTGGTGCTGCAGTTGAGAGAGAGATCTTGCTGAGGGCAGCAGCTGCAGCAGCCGCGGCAGCCCCACTAGAATCATCAGAGTGCGGCTTGGCACCAATGCCTGCTCCTCCTCTTTTCACACCCCGCCCACTCGGCTCTCTCCCAGACTTGGCAGATCTGTTGCTGTCTGCAGCAACGTCTTGCTTAGGCTTGGAAAGCAACACCACCTTCTGGGGAGGATCGGTGTCCCCTGCGGTCCCTGACGCCTTGCCCACAGCCTGCTTTGAAACCTTGGCCGCGACAGCCCTGCCACTGGTCGCTGGTTGTGGGCCTGTGGCTCCCACGGGTGCAGCTGCTTTGCTTGCTGGCTGCCCTCTGCCAGGCTTGGGATACTTATCCAGCTTATCCTGTTTATTCCCTTTTTCGCCCTGTGCGTCAGCAGCCTTTGAAAGCAGCTTCTTGGCGCCTTCTTTTGCATCTCTTGGCTGCAATGGGAATGAGATAGGGCAGCCACATTTAGTGTTGTGTGTGTGTAGGGGGGCAGACATAATGCCATTTGTTGGGTGTGTGTGTGTGTGTGTGAAGCAGGCGCACTAGAGGCTCTTGGCTGCAATGGGAATGCGATAGGGCGGCCACATTTTGAGTTGTGGTGTATGTGTGTGTAGGGGGGGGGGCAGACATAATGCCATTTGTTTTGTGTTTGTGTGTGTGCGTGTGTAGCAGGCGCACGAGAGGCTCGTGGCAGCAATGGAAATGAGACGGGGCAGAGCCACATTTGTGTTTAGCAGGCGCACGTGGGGTGAGGTGAGGTGGGGTGAGGTGGGGTGAGGTGGGGTGAGGTGAGGTGAGGTGAGGTGAGGTGGGGTGAGGTGAGGTGGGGTGAGGTGAGGTGAGGTGGGGTGGGGTGAGGTGGGGTGAGGTGAGGTGGGGTGAGGTGAGGTGAGGTGGGGTAGGGTGAGGTGAGGTGAGGTGAGGTGGAGAGTGTGTGATACATAGCTTTTCTTTTCCGCTGCGAGCAGTAGCTTCTAAGCAGCTCCTTGGGCCAGCCACTGGGCTAAGCCCCAAGATTCCAACAGTATTGGACATATTATTTTGTCAGCTTCTAGATGCACCATGTCGCTATAGGTTTGGGGGGAAGCAAGCGAGGGGAGCTGACAACAAGCTGCTGCGCATAGCGGAACAGAAATGCTATGATGTGGTACCAAAAACACAAGCCTGTGCAAAGATGTTTTCTTATAAACAAAATGATGTACAGAGCCACATACAAAACAAATGATGTACTTATGCCTGTGTAACGACAGGTACTGTAACAAACCTACTTTTGAATTTGATGATCAGAAGCAGTCAAAAGAAAGGAATTGAAGGTAGGACTATGGGGGTACACATTTGAGCAGACCCAGGTTCACTTGTCTTTGCGACGCGTCGCAAATTGAGCGACTCGGTGCGACCCCAGTGCAACGCGCTGCCTTTCGAAACTGCAGAGAGCAGCGCGTGGAGGCCGGGGGGTTCAGGGGGGTATTTCTGACTAGCTTAGTATAGTTTCTGACCAGTTTCTGACTAGTTTAGACAAGTTTCTGACTAGTTTAGTTAAGACCCATGCGTTCACATGCAGCGACGTAATGGCGATGCGTTGTTGGAAAAAAAGTGTGCGAGGATGAGGCGGAGTTACAGCAGCATCGCTGAACAGTTCACAGGCCAACAAGCAAGGCATGGAGGAGAGGCAGAAAGGCAGGGAAGGGAGAGGCACGGAAAAGAGGAGAAGGGAGACCCGGACAGGATAGAGGGGGAGAGGGGGAGAGGAGGAGAGGGGAGAGGGGAGAGGGGGAGAGGAGGAGAGGGGAGAGGGGAGAGGGGGAGAGGAGGAGAGGGGGAGAGGAGGAGAGGGGAGAGGAGGAGAGGGGAGAGACACGGATATGATGGAGGGGGCGAGTGGAAGTGGAGGAGAAGTTGAGAGGGGGAGAGGAGGAGAGAGGGAGAGGGGGAGAGGGGGGGAGGGGGAGAGGAGGAGAGAGGGAGAGAACTCATAAGCATATGCTGACCTCGAGCAAAGCACCTGCTTGCTTTGGTGGTTGGCCCCAGTGCGAGCAAAAAGGCTGGCCCCCTCAACCTCATGCGTCGTTAAAAGGCGCACTATTGTATTCTCTTGAATTCTCTTGAATTCTCCTGTATTCTCTTGTATTCTATTGTACTATATTGTATTATATTATTATTCTATTGTACCGTATTATATCATATTCTATGGTATTCTAATATTATCATATTTATTTACCTGCTTGATGGCTGCCTTCTCCTTTTTCTCCTGGTCCCTCCTGTTCAGTCGAGAACCTCCCCCACGGCTGAGGCCTATCTTCAGACCAGGGTTGGCTGCATGGCGCTCTTGCAGGAACTTCATAAGAGGAGTGACAATAACTGAAGTTGGACCTATGCCCCCTCCTGCATATGACCCAGCCGCTTTTTCCTTTTCTTCAAGCTGTGCTGAAGCGCTTGGTAGTGCTTCATCCGATTCTAGCAATCTAATGAACTCTTGGTAGTCAGCATCTGCATGGGTGCAGCGCATTTGAATTTAAATTTGAATTGTTACATGGTTCTTCATCCAACTCTTGGTTGTCCGCATCTGCATGGGTGCAGCAAATTTATATTTTAATTGTTACATGGTTTTTCAGCCAACTCTTTGGTCGTCCGCATCTGCAAGGGAGCAGTGAATTGGGATGAGAGAAGGTACCACCACGACCACAAATACCTTTCATACCACCACTATCATTATCACTGCCACAACTACCACTTAAAGCACCACCACTACTATCATCACCACCAACACCACACCACTATAATCACTACCACCACTACTTGGTAGTGCTTCATCTGATTCTAGCAATCTAATGTACTCTTGGTAGTCAGCATCTGCATGAATGCAGCGCATTTGAATTTAAATTTGAATTGTTGCATAGTTCTTCAGCCAACTCTTAGTCGTCCGCATTTGCATGGGTGCAGCACATTTGAATTTGAATTTGAATTGTTACATGGTTTTTCAGCCAACTCTTGGTCGTCCGCATCTGCATGGGTGCAGCGCATTTGGATGAGAGAAGTACCTGGCACAGCATGCTGTGAGCACACTTTTTGTGTGCGACGAATAGCAAATTCAGCAACACGGTGCGCCCCCCGTGCGACGCACTGCCCCCGACCCCCCTAGGCTCTGCGCTCTGCCAAGCGATGGCCATGCAACAATCCTGAAATAAGGCTTGAATAGACCAAGTAGCTACTCAACCTGGCCTACAGAAAATGGAATAAAAACACACTGGCTGTGAGTTCCAGATGATTTGAGAATCAACCACCGCCACCTGTGTTAGGTTCGCTGCCACTGCCACTACCACTACAGCCACTACCGCTACTACCACACCACCACCTGAGTTAGATTTGCTGCCAATGCCACTGCCACTACAGCCACTACCGCTACTACCACACCGCCACCTGAGTTTAATTCGCTGCCAATGCCACTACAGCCACTACCACTACTACAACCACGATCACCACGATCACCAACATCAGCACCAATATCTCAACAACAACCATTGCCACAACTGCTCAACAGAGTAGGGAACGGCAATATGATATCATATGATATCATGTCATCATATGATATAATATGATGCCGGCAGTTTGACTAGGCCAAAGTTACCATTTATATACGATATCATATGATGCAATTTGTATGATATCATATGACATCATACTCGGCTTTGGTCAACATCTGATCATATGATATGCCTGTCCCTACAACAGAGGTATCAGAGATCTTCTGCTTCATTGGCTTTCAGGCACACTAGCCAGCGTCAGATTTGGCTCCATAACCTTGAAGGGGGACTTCCCTAACTCTGTCACTATCTCTTCTACCACCGGTATCAAACCTACCACCACGGCCACTACCCGTACTGCTACCACAACCACCATCACCACCAACAACAATATATATACCAACAACCGTTATCAAACTGCTCAACAGAGGTATCAGAGATCTACTTCACTGGCTTTCGGGCACACTAGCCAGCGTCAGATTTGGCCCAAGAAGAGGGGAACTGCCAAAAGGCTCCCACTATCTCTGCTACCACCGGTATCAAACCTACCACCACGGCCACTACCCGTACTACCACCACCACCACAAACACGAACAACACACGTTTCTCAACCATTATCAAAGTGCTCAACAGAGGTATCAGGCATCCTATCTTCTGCTTCACTGGCTTTCAGGCACACTAGCCAGCGCCAGATTAGGCCCCATACCTAAGTAGGGGAATTTCCCAAAAGCTGTCACTATCTCTACTACCAACAGTATCAAACCTACCACCACGGCCACTACCCGTACTACCACCACCATCACCAACACCACCAACAACAATATATATCAACAACCATTGTCAAACTGCTCGACAGAGGTATCAGGGCATAGCTTTTCTATTCAGCTTCTTATCAGCTTCAGCTTCAGCTTCATCAATGCTTTTTCTTTTAAGCCCTTCCTATCACGGTTGGGCAAGTCCTTTTAGCCTATTTGGCCTACCCCTGGACTGTAACATGCATACATACATACAGCTGCAAGAAGCAGCTTCTAGGCAGCTCTATTAACTGTATATTCAGCCAAACCTGACGCAACCTAGTACGCCTAGAAGCTGTCACAATCAGCTGTCCAGAACTGCTGGAATATTTGGGTGTGGCACAGTGTCTGGCTGAGGGAGCTGCCTAGAAGCTGCGAAGAAAAGCCGAAAAGAAAAGCCCCGGTGCGGATGCTTATTAAAGCCCATTAATTAATTCCTGGCTGAATAGACAGCTAATGAAGCTGCCCAGAAGCTGCAGCTTGTAGCTGAAAAGGGGAAGCTAAAGCCATTCAATAAATATTATGCTATCCCCAAGCAGCAAGATCAGAGGGCGATCACACAATCCATTGGACTTAAAGAGGCATCCGCACCTTCAACTAACATATTATGGTATCGCCATGCAGCCTGATCAGAGAGTTGGCACAGACCGACAGGAAAGTGTTCCATCCCATGCTTATCAACAGATTGTAAGAATCCCATGCCTGGCAACAGATTGCATGCATCCCATGGTTTGCAACATGTTATTTGCATCCTATGCCTTACAACAGATTGTATGCATCCATGCAGTCAGATCAGCCAGTCCAGATCAGAATTCGTAGGCACAGGCCTTGCAGAGATGCAGCTAACTGGTGAAAGCATAAGCAGTCCCACCTTTTTCGATGGTCCCATCTTTGGTATCTTTTTTCGTCTTTGTGTCAGGAACCTTCTGGAATGGTGCGTACTCAACAGCACACTGATACTGATTCCCCTTGGACCCTACAAAGACATGCCCGTCGAAGGCTGACTTGAATTCGAAGATGGCATCGCTGGAAATGAAGTCTATGTAGGCTCTGGAGAACTGGACGCGCTTGGTGCTGGATGCAAGAAGAACAGCGCGTAAGAGAAGAGCGCACGTCAAGACAGATGTGACAGATGCCAAACCAACCCGCAGGACGACACGCTACTTCGCATGCATACCTGAATTTGCCTTGGTAGTATGACAGCCAAGTGAATTTATCCGCTATGAGTTTATCGACAGCGGAGCGGAAGCCTTCCTCGCTCAGCCCTGGTGGCAATTTTCGCACGATTACTTTCAGGCGTTCCTTGGCAGGCTGCTTCGCTGTAGCTTGATCCATTCAATCGTCTCGTCAACGACGCCACGAAGCCATAGCCATTTGCCGCTAGTTATGAAGCGCTTCATAATTTGTAGCTTGTAGCCCAACAACCAGCTTCAGCCACCTGCATGTGGCCCAGATGGCACGCTGTCACCCAGGTATTACCTTAGATATACAAGGTACAAAGCTGATTACCTGAACTATACAAGGTACAAAGCTGATTACCTTAGATACCTTTACCTTGACCTTGGCATTGACTTCTCTACCGACGTCTCATTACAGGTTCTTTTGTTTAAAGATTGTTACACATTGTTCTAAATGAAGTTCAATTAACAGAAAGACTAAGAAAGGTAGAGTATCTGCCCACTAGTAAGAATACCAATAATACATATAAGTTAAGGCGGACTACAGAGGCATCTAGCTGGCAGGAGCGGCAGCTCCATTTGGGTGTAGGGCTTCTAATTGTGTTTCGGTTCAAGGGTTGCCTCTTAGGCTACATGGACTTGCCCAACCGCGGGCAATCAAAATCAAATTTGGAGAAACACAAGAAACAGAAGGGCTAGTTTTATTTTGTGAACTTCAGTTTAATCATTTCCCCCAAGCCTATAATTTGTGTTGTTACAGCATCGAAATGACGGTTGTTAACCATTGCTTGGCTGTTTCGCTAACATTCAGTCCTCGCCACTGGGGCACAAGTTAGGGAAATAGGGGCTACCTCATGTAACACCGTTGACACTTATTTCTTGGAGTGTGAATTTCCACACCCTTCGTGTACTCATATAGTCCCCTTCTCCGCCAGGGTGCCCTCCTTCAAGCCGTGGACCCAGGGATATGAGTTCTTTTGTTACATACTTCAATCCCACCCTTTGAAGAGACAATCCTTCTTGTAAGAAAACTTTTACGTGCGCATCCTTTGAATGAAATAATCCTACAAACCCCAGCACTATCCGCACAACGAAGGAGTTGGACACCTGGAGTCACAAAACTCCATCGTACGCAAACAGGCTACCAGGGTAAATTAGAGCATGCTCTGACTATCGGTACTTGCTGGAAAAAATCTGGTGGCTGCAACCAACCGAACCGAGGGGAAAGTGTGCTTGGTTAGCATATACTAGTACAGTATGATACTGTCCCACATAAAATACCGGTACCAATATACCAGTTGGTTGTCAAATGTAGTGAGGAAGTTCTTCATACGATGTGATCCTACCGGTATGATGAGGCAAGAAGGTCAGTAGGTCACGATGGTTTCACCTCTGCTGAAATCAGAATGCTTGCGTTTCAATATCTTGTGTGCGAGGAAGATCTTAATTTATTTTATTTTACTGTTGAAGACGGCGAGCAGCCAAAGTGCTGGCTGGAGCCATGCAACCAAGTTCAAGATCTTGGGCTGCTGCCCTGGCTTTCTCCTCTTACTTTCGAAAATGGAGAGCAGCCCCCAAATCGACCTGGGCATGTCTATAACCTGTCTACTCCTGTGTGATTGCATTCTGAATTAATACTCTTTTAGTCTCAATTCTGCAAACAGAGGGCACAGGAATATACGTTACAGTACATTGTCATCGACAGGCCATTGAATATGACAGGCCATACATCAACAAGATAAACAAGCTTGCTTCTGCCTCCCCGGCGAGGTAAAATTGAGGGGCGATAGAAAAACAGTTTGACAAGTCCAACCAGAAAGCTACCCTGGGTTGCAGTAATGCAGTTGCTATCCGAGCAGGGGTCCAGGATAACTCTGCAGGCTAACTCGGAACGCATCGCGAAGCATGTAATTAGAAACAGTATACAATGGCTGACCTGTTACCAGACCTACTATTAAGTCCTGCAACCAAAAAAAATGTACCAGATTTGTGTGAAGGTTTCAAACGCATACTGGACAGATGAAACCTTCTCAAGAACTCAAGGATGTGCAATGACTTCAAACATCAAACAAATATAATTAATGATGCTGCAAGCCATATTGATATGGCCAACAGAATCCGCGGGAGGGGAAAACGTCACCCTTTCTGTCGTCGCTCCGTCTCCCAAGCTTTAAAAATAAGGAACATAATATACCTTATATTTCAACCCCAGTCTTTGTTGACGCTGACAACAGGTTATGAACCTGGTGCATTGGTGGTTGGCCACAGTACAAGTGAACAGGCTGGACCCTGAACCGCACGCCTCTTCATATGGTGTAACATCTATTGATTTATTAATTGACCTGGTGCATTTCTGATTTAAGGTATAGGGTGGCCATCATACACAATACAAACATTTTGACTATATAAGTAGTCGCCAAGCTGTCAGCCAAGCCAGCTTTTCAGCCGAACAGTAAGCAAGAGAGTGCTCCTGAAAGCCGAGATAACAAGGTTTCCAGCATTCCTCGAGACTGAGGGCTTAGCCTACTGGGCATTTTAGGAAGCTGCCTAGCAGCTGCTACATGCAGCCCAGAAGGACAAGTCCTAGGTGCGTTACAAGCGACGCGGAAAATTGGCAGAGAGTGCAGGCTGTTGGAATCGAGTGCAGCAGACCGAAGCCAGGGTTAACGACAGGGCCAGGGTCAGATGGACAACGGGGTGACCCTGGGGGCTCCCGCCCGCCAGAAGGGTGTGGGGTGTGGGGGGGGGTACGCAAAAAACAGTGGTGATACCTCAATTTGAAATTCGTTTTATTTCTTCTCATTTTTTTAATCCGTTGGACCTTTAAAAGTTGAATGGGTCGATGTCCTGATCCTCCATGTCTGAGTCCACACTGAGTTGGTCAGTGATGCTTGCCGGGAACGAGGGTTCTGAGGTAAAATCCTTCTTGACAAAACGTCCTTTGATACGGGGGCGCTTGTCAGCATTGATCTTGCGCAGCTGGTAGCGGATCTTCTTGGTAAACATCCGCTGGGCCTTCTTGGATCGGTACCTGAAGGGGAAAAGATGACGAATCATTAACGTCACACAAATATATTCCAAAGGGGAGAAAATAATGAATCATTAACGTCATACAAATATCTTCTGAAGGGGACACTGGATTCAGGATTCCACAACAATTAATAATCTGCTAATCCTTGATTGATTCGGATGCAGGAATAGGGGAAACACTTTTTTCTTCTTTCGCTTCGGTGCATGGCGACGCTTGAACCCCCACACAAATTGAACATTTGACGACAAAACCACTGACAAATTCGACCCCGGACGGCCTAGAGTCTGTTCAGGGCAGGGTTTCTAGTTGAAATGTTAGGTCCATGAGTTGTGTGGATGGAGGCTGCTGGAGTTCCAAGGGAAGGGGTGGGGGGTGGGGGGGGGTCAGCGGTTAGAGTCCGAGGGAGTGACCAACTGCCACTGGCCATGCAAAGCCAGGTCAGCCAGGCCAGATCAGCTTCAGGCTAAATCCAGCCCAAAAGACCAATTCTCGAAAATAGTTTTTATCACAGGGCCGATTCCCAAAACGACGGGTTTTATCGCAACTTGCGAAAAATCGCACTTAGAAAACCCTTTGAGTAGCCCAAGTAGCTACTCATCTTGGCCTACAGAAATCTGAAATGAAAAACACCAAGGGCAAGCGATTGGTGCCTGCAACAGTGACAGCTACAAAGCATTCAGATGGAGTTGTTCCTCCCCAGGGCTACTCTTTTGTGGGGTGCTACCTTTAGTGCTACTATCTAAAGCACACCATGGACACAGTATATTTGGACTTCCCTACAAAACATTATTGACAGCATTGAGTAATACAGATGGATATGAACAGCTAGTCTTACCTTTCAAGGCCCTCCATACGAGCCCGGGATTTGAGATCATAACCCTGATAGTTGAACAGCAAGCTAGCTCCAAGGCTGGCCAGCAGGGGAATAGGGGAATCATAGTTGAAGCCAGTCGCTGCCTTGGACAGGGGCTCAGTCTTCACGTCGCCCACAGACTTAGAGGTTGTCCAGGAGAGATCAGCCATGAGATCAGGAACAGTGCCGTATGAATCACAGTCCATTCCAGTGGTGTTGCTATGCTCAGCTTGGCTCGTGTTCGGCACCACACACTCAGACTCGAAGCTGCCCTGAGAAGAAGAGTGAACGAGCTCGGACTTGATAGAGCCTGCACAGGCATCAGATGAAAACAGTGCCTTGATCTCTTCCAGGCCAGGCTCCTCGCAGTTGAAGAAGCTGTCGAAGGCCCTAGTCTGGGCTGCGAGATCGGGATAAGGGCCATTAGCTGGCGGCAACTCAGTTGACGTTGAGTTATGTATGGGGAAAGAGATGTCCGGGAAGACGAAATCGGGGTCGCTCAGGAGGCCATCGGGTTGAGGGGGTAGCAGCGGGTTGAAGGCCTCAAGGCAGCCTTTTTCCTCGGTGAAGGAGGGCGCGTTGGCCGTCCAGCGTTCGTTGGATGGGCACTCGAAGTCTCCCAAATCGCGAGCCATGGCTGCATCGATCTCGTCGAACATTGAGTGTTCCTCAATGTAGCACCCCCCCATTTTGTCCCAGGAGCTGCAAGGGGTGGGTGGGGCACGGGGATGGGTCGTGAGTGAGTTTTCTTTGGTTATTGTTGCTTGTGGGACTGTGCATGGGTGTTCGTGCGTGTGTGTGTCGAGGAGGATAAATGCGATTGTACATGATTGACTGGGTGACTGTATTTGTCGTCATCGTCGAATATCACTCTGCGGCAGCATGGATGCTGTGTAGCCAACTGAAACGAAAAACTCTCAACTTGGGACTGAAGAGACACCGAGGTCTGCCGGCTTGGTGGGTTAAATAGAAATAGAAATAGAGAAGCCAGTAGGCAACTGTCGCGTGAGAGGGAGAGGGTGGGACGCGGCATGAAGTACGGTGCAAAGTCATGAGCTATACTTGGGTGCTGGGAGCGGCACGAAGAGGCCATGGCACAGCGTGGTTGCGGGAAGCGTAGATAGGTGGGGCAATTGACAGCAGCATATGCATATGGCACAGACTAGGCTGTACGAACATTATGTTGTCCACATAGGTGGAGCTCAGTACAACAAGGAGCATGCAGGGTTGGTACTCACTTCAGAATGCTGAGGGGATCGAGTCGGAGCATAGGAACGCTGGCCATCCTCCTGCAGTCAGGCAGTTGGTTTGTAGAGTTGGGATCGAAAAAATAGAAAGTGGTAGCCGCGCGGCCCCGAAACCCATCTCGGTTTGCAACCTTTCGCGCATGCTGACTGGGATAGCAAGCATCAAGAGGAGATTCGAGAGGCGGAACAGAGCGAGCGCATTAAATCACGCTTTGAATATCAGGGAAACCGCAAGTAGTACCCCGCAGGAACAGCAAGAAAAGGATTCAGGCTCAGCGAACGACCTTTCCCCCTGCCTAACAACCTCCCAACGATCAAAAGTCTCTGCAAGTGTGCCTAACTGCGCCTATATCCTCCTCCTCCCCTCCTATTTTCTGCCAGTCACAAGCCAACACAAGAATGGCAAATACCTGTAGGACGGGGTAGGGGAGCAACTTGGCAGGGGAAACGCAGGGAACACTGGTCGGCGGGGCTATCAAGCTTCCGACGTAGATAGGACGTGCAGACAGACTGGCAGTGAGCCAAGCAGGAGCGTTGAAAGATGAATGGCTGAATCAATGTATTATGGCTCCTAGCCGAATGATACGGAAGCAATTATGCTGACTCACATCTCGCATGGTCAGGTTCGCCAGAGCCGACCTGGAGCTGACGCTTCATATGTTCCAGATCATTGTCATTGGGGCTTTGCTAGGGTGTAGAATAATATAAGTGTAACTGTAGCGGGACGCGGACTACATGTATCGATCAACTGCACAATTCCCGTTCCCATCAACACCGCTCGCGCTCGATAGATCTCGAATTTACGTACACGAGTGCACTCGTTTGAGGGCTGCGTGATAGACAACTGACTGTTGGGTCAACGACAGGGGGTGGTCAGACAGCTGATTCGACCATGACCACCGGTTTGGTCACTCCACTACGGACTCGCTTGGCGCCACCGACCACACAGAACTTGCTCTTGGATGCACCTGTCTGTTCCACCTTTCTGCAGCGCTTCAGTTTTAGCTCTGCTTTAGACCGTCTTTGACGTTCGCGTCAGCCCTATCACCATGGCAGTCCATGGCTCTTTTGTGATTTGAAAGAACTTGCTCTTCGCTGCATCTTTATCTTACTTCTCTTTTATACCGTTCTGAATATCACTCCGTTCCTCAGACGCACACTTCCCGGTGCCGGACAGCTCGGTCATCGTGGGCTGTGGTCGAAAATGCCTCTCAGCAAGGGACTGTTTGGAGGTGGGGAGGCACTCCCATGGCTGCATGGGTGGTAGTGTTGCATTCCAATTGCTACATGGGTAATGGGGGGGGGGGGGGGGGGGGGGGGGGGGGGGGCTGAATGAGTGAAGTTGGCCAATTAACCTGAACTTGGAGGGTGTAGACATTTGCAGATGTGACGGCACTCAACCCCCCACCCTCTTATCTCAAGTTTACAGTGCCATACCTCCATCCGAAGCACATACAGTTCCTATGATTAGCAGCTCTGAGTTTAAGGAGGGTGGGGAAGTGAGAAGTGACGAAGTGAAGTTGGCCAATTCACCTGAAATTGCAGGGTTGTGAGGACATTTACAGATGTGAAATGACACTCAACCCCCCACCCTCATAATTCATGTTTACAGTGCCATACCTCAGTCCAAAGCACACACAGTTCCTACAATTAGCGGCTCCAAGTCAACGGGGGTAGGGGAGTGAGAGCTGAAAAAGTCAAGTTGGCCAATTAACCTGAAATTGCAGGGTTGTGTAGACATTGGCAGATGTGAAATGACACTCAAACCCCCATCCTCATACTTAGGTTTAGTTAGGGGGAAAAGGAGGAGGTCAAAAAATATACTCCTGCATGGGTGCCCCTCAGAGTTATTCAATGGTGTGCCCCGTGGATAAACCGGAAAATAACTTATTACAAGCTCATAATTAGTTGACTCCCACCCTACATTTGTCTGTACAGCAGCTTGGGTATTATTGATAACTATCTTGGGTATTTCTGGCCATCATCCTCAGTAGTTGAGTAGGCTAGCTTCTGTATATTTACAACCAGCTTGGATATTTCTGGTGATAATCCTCATTAGTTAAGTAGAATAGCTTCGATATATTTGAATATTTACAACCCGCTTGGGTATTTCTGGTGATTATCTGATCATCCTCTGTAGTTTAGTAGACTAGCTTCGGTATGTCTACAACCTGCTTGGGTATGTCTGGTTGGCAGCTTGTATATTTCTGGCGTATATAGCATCGACAACTTTGTCTAATTGTATAGCCGGTCTGAGTTCGAACTCTGTCACACTCCCTGGTTTCTGTGGCTATGGCATGGGGGGGATTTTTGTATTAGGCAGGCAGTTAGACGCCGGATTGTCGCCTTTGTCGGTATATAAAAAAAATAGAACCTTGTGACAATTATCATTCTAGTTCTGCAAGGGTGGAGGCTAATAACAGGGAAATCGACCAGTTGCAGACCCACACCTATACACAGTATTGCAGTGCCTGGTAAAATCATTCGACTACTTTGACTGGATTGATCACATGGCCTGGCAGCCATTACCAGCGGGTAGAGTAAAAGTGGGTTGTATAAACTACACCAAATGCGTAAAGCTGGCTGCTTCTCACTCCTAAGTGTAGATTTAAACCACAGCCGTTCAGATACCTCAAGCAGTCATATCAATGTAACAAATAGGCTTGTCACCGATTCACCGCGCAATTACAGTTACCATACATGAACTCAGGGCCCCCGTCGGTATAGCGATTGTTTGTGTTCAGTCCATCAATGCCTTTTCTTTTTAAGCCCTTCCTATCACGGTTGGCCAAGTCCTTTTATACTATCTGGCCTGCCCCTGGACTGTAACATACATACACATACCATTGAAGGCAATCAAATGGAATTTCTGGTTGGCTCATCATTCTGCCACCAATCGGAACCCTGCTGTATCAAGTTTGCAAATCAACATGTGACAATGCGTAGTAGTCTGCTTGTTGCTACTGGCAACAAACGGAAAGGGGAGACTGATGGGGTACTTTCGGGCTGGCCCCTTCTTCCACTATGTATAAGCAACTCAGGACCTTAACAACAAGAAACAGTACAAAACATGACTATACGAGCTTGCTATTATTATAATTATTATTGCGCATACGACAAAAGACGAGATGCTGCAGGACCTGCAAATAGGCAATTTATAATCTAGTGCATGTCCTCTGGCGCCATCCCTCTCAACTCAAAAAATTCCGTTGCTGGCACCAGCGCTCGTTGAAGCTCCTCAAATTGTGGGTCAGATGGATAGAAGACTGCCAGGTACCCTTCCCTTGTAGGCCTGGAATGTGGTCAAGGGCACATCAATCAATCAAATTGTATACATCTATGGATGATCAATTGAAATGGGTCAATGTCAAGCAAGATAGGATTTATGCAGCTGGCACGCATGATGCAGTCATACCTAAACAGGGAGCGCACACACCATATGTGACATGACGCAGACATCTAGGCCACGTCTCACCAACTTGAGCACCTTGGAAGCATGCGTTGCATCAGGTTTTTAGTTAATCAACATTTTTATAGAGCTTGATGTATTTGTTCCAACAACTACCAAAACAAAAAACTCAACAGCAAGCAAAAAGGCAAAAAAGCACTCAGCAGATTGAATGCCTGTGTCAATAGTTTTTCTTTTGAACCTGGAGGACCTGGAATGCTGTAGCTTACATCATCAGTTTGTGTGTGTGTGTGTGTGTGTGTGTGAAGCGTCGCAAATTGAGCAACCCCAGTGCGACACGCTGCCCCCTCAACCCCACGGAGTCTGGGGGTTCTGGGGGGTTCTGGGGGGGGGGGGGGGGGGGGGGGGGGTTCTGGGGGGGCAGTTCTGACTAGTTTTGCCAGACTTAAGCGTCGCCATGCAGCGATGGAATGGCGACGTTTCGTCAAAATCAAAAGCACTTCACTTCACAAGTAAGAGACCCCCAACATTTTGACACCCTCTTTAAATAAAAAACTATGGCCTTCCTTAACCCCTGGAACCATTGAGTTATTCCACCTCTTTTGGTGGTTGGCCCCAGTGCAAACAAACGGGCTGCCCCCCTCAACCTCACTCCTCGTCTTAAGGCGTACTATTTATTGATTTATTCCACCTCTTGCTTGGCCACCACCACATTTGCCACTTTGTACATGGACATTTAGATCTAGTCCAAGCAAAGGATGTATGAAGCGATTGAATCAAGTATTTTTTGATAAGAATACTTAGTTTAGTGATTGATTTTTGTTTGTTTAAAAAGAAAAAGAAAAAGGGGGACAAATTTCACGTTCACATTTTCCTGGTAAATGTATTTTTACTGACGAAAACGATGAGGAGCCAAATTGCTGGCTGAAGCTTCGTACACTTGTTCAAGTTCAAGCAAAGGATGCGATTATGCATGTCTTTGTATTGTATTTTCTGTATTTGCATTGTTTTTGTGTTGTATTTTATGTCTTTGTTGGTGCTACCTGGTGACCCCAGAGTCTGGGACCCAGAAACAAAGCCCCCCATCCCATTAGACAGGGAAGCACACGCACCACTTCTATCTTGCACTCTCCCTTCTCAAAATAATGAAGGCCTGCCTGCACTATCACTCTCTCGCTGCCTGTCGCATTCTCATTTTGTCCCTTATTTTCCTTGTTTGTGACGTTTAGAAGTCCCCTTTGAATTCGTCAGGCTGTGGGCACGTTTGGAGTCCAAGAGGCCCCTAGGATAATGCAGCATTATACTAGTGTCCTCGTGGTCATCGCTGCCGTCACCGTCTTAGTCACTTCCAGCATCCCCATCCCTATTCCCATCATCATCAGCACCATGACAGTAACGGGAAGAAGTTTCACAGCCCCTTTGCCCCCACGAAACATGCTGCCTTATGTAGTACACAGGTTGCAATTAGCACCCCATTCATTTTGCAATTACCATTTTCCCCCCCGACGACGCGTCGCCACTCAACCCCCCCGGGCTCCGCGCTTCACGCTCCACCATGCGATGGTTACTCAACAATCCTGAAATCAGGCTTGGGTAGCCCAAGCAGCTACTCAACCTGGCCTGTATAAACCTGGCATTAAAAACACCTATCACAATGCTGCCATATTGTAGGCAGATTGATTCCCCAATCCCAAAGACCAGATATCAGGGAACGGAGGGAATTTATGGGCGTTAGAGTGAGCTGATTTTGCTTTCCTTGGGGGCATATACATAGGGACCGGCAAATCAAAATATATCATACAAATTGCATCATATGATATTATACATCAATGGTAACTTTAGCCCAGTCAGACTGCCGGAATCATACGATATCATATGATGACATGATATCATATTGCCGTTCCCTACACATACAAGGGTTACCTGTTATACAGAAGCTCCGGGTGGTCTGCTAGCCTCTGGTTCAGTTCCAGGAGCTTCCCAGGGGCTACAGATCGTAAGACAACCCTGCGTGATTGAGGACAGTGATGATCAGTGCGAAGGAATGGTATGAATCCAAGTGAATACATACATCCAGGGTCCTACAAAACGTACATGCTTACGTGCTAGCACGTAAGCTTTTGGAATCCATCTCTGTGATTCATGTAAACATTTAAACCCCCTCTTCGTGCAGCACATTTTCGACCACCGTTTTGTTCTGGAGGAGAAATGCTTATCAGATGTCCTGGAAGACTTCAATGACAACATTATTGATTCTGATTCTGATGATGATGATGATAGCAGTGATAGTGAGAAGAAGGAGGAAGAGGCGGAGATGGAGGAGGAGCAGGCGAAGGAGGCATCAGCCACCCAGAAAAGTGCTCCTGATTTGTTGGACCAGTTTTTATTGTAGGCCCATCAGTACTGATGTAACTCCTATTGTGCTCATTGTGCACCCCTCCTATTGCAATATTCTTCTCTACACCTCTCTTATTTCTACATGCTACTCAGATGTCCTAGATGACTTCAATGGCAATGCTAATGTTGTTGATGGTGGTGATGATTGCGATGATAGAGACAAGGAGCAGTGAGAGGTACAAGCCACCCTGGAAGTGCTGCTAATTTGTTGGACCAGTTGTTTGTTTGTTTGTTTAGTCTCATCAACGCTAATCAAAGGTAATGATAACGCCTGGTGGGGCGTGGTGTTAAGGGAGCCCGTCGCACAAGGGTACGGAGTGGTCTTCTACCTCAACTGGACAAGCTACCATCGCGGTTGACAACGACCTACAACGCCAAGAGCGACCGAAGGGGGGATCGAACCCCCGACTCTTCATCCTCAAAGTGATTTGGTCTACCATTAGACCAATGTATATCAATGAAAGGGGCCAAGGCTAATCATATAACTCCAGTTGCGCCGTTTGTGCACACCTCCTGTTGTGACATACTTCTCTACACATCTCTAGACTCTCCAGTCTTCACCCCCTATATGGGATCACTAATCTACTATTGTTGCAACACATTTTGAGGGGAATTTCAGCTCGTCATTTTCATCAATCAGTTACGTTCTGCACGTAGAAAAAAAGACAGTTACGTGAATCAAGCAACCCCAAATGACAAAATGTAGTACCCTGCCTACATCTAGGTAATTTGGCGAGTGCTTCAAACGAATGTCTATCTTCCACATGGAAATAGAAATGCAGCGCCCAAGCCGTGGCAGTCAGACAAAAAAATCCAATATCAAATGGTTGTGAGCACGCAATGCATATCAGCCTGAGACACTTGTATGATTCAAACACTGTGGCATAGCAAACAACAGCAGACACCTTCATGCGCACAAAAAGGCAATATGGTTTAGTCCCCATGCTTCAGGATCCATGGCAACATGACTCACCATTCCTTGTCACTTTCCAGGCGACATAAAACGGTCTCTCGGCACAGCTGTGCGCCTTTATTCCTATTTTTTCCACTCTGCTTCAGGCCATCGCGTTTGTTGGGATTTCTCCCTGGGTCGAAATTTACTTTCTTCAGTCTATCCAGTGGTATATATTCAACCTTAGCGAACTCTGCTTTGCCTGATGACGCTGGGTCTCCTGGAGTTGCTCCATCATCAGGTTTGGTGCTGGCGGCTGCAGCAAGACCCTCTGTGTCAACCGCTTCTGTCGCTGGCGGCCTGCTGTCATTGACTTCTTGTGCTGAGGAGCTAGCTGGGTTGACTGAATCAGTAGCTTGCTGATTGGCTCCTCGATGTGAGCGTATCAGAGAGTGTGTGGGGGATAAGCCAGTCACACACACACCATTGGGGTACATGTAAACATAGTAATCTTGCCCTTGCACACCCATGAAATCTGGTGCGAAAAAGGTCTGGAGGCGCTCCTCAATGAAAGATTGCGGCTGTGCAGGTAAAAGCTGCGTGCAAGATTCCCAATCTTCGACATGGGACTTCTGATTGGTCACCGTCTCGTCATCCATGGCTAGTTAGAATCTAATCGACGCACTTGCAGATTTTGCAGACTGGGGTACGACTGCCTTCGATGCCGAAGCCACTGATTATGGCGGACTCAACTCGAGTTGCTAAGTGTACACCATGTGTGTCCGTCGTGCAGCTTTCAATAAGCCCACGGAGAAAAAGTGGGCGCATGGTTCGGTTCCAATCAGGGCAGGTAGGGCAGGTTCCAACTATGGCCGACAGTTTCCCCAGGAATGATTTGCCGAGAATCCGAGCGCACCTTGTACACACGAGGCAAACATCCGACATCCTTCACTCGCATGTTTCTTGAACCATGACACTCTCTGATCTACTTGAGCACCAAGATGTTTTGATCCTAGATGGAGCTCTAGGCACGGAAGTGGAAAGACGTGGCCTGTCCATTTTCAACCAGAAGCTATGGAGTACTCAGCTTCTCATTGACAATCCAGACGTGCTGCGAGACATACACCTGAGCTACTACCGAGCTGGCTCCGACTTATGCACAACTGCTACATACCAGGCCAGTATCAGTGGGTTTGCTGACTCAGGGGTGGATGCTGCCGGTGCGGAAGGGCTAATAAGGTTGGCTGTGGACCTTGTTGTGTCTGCAAGAGATCAATTCTGGATTGAGTATACACAGCAGCTGGCACAACAGCCTGGCGACCAGACAGGCACAGCCCGGCCTCAGCGCCGGAAGCCACTTGTAGGGCTCTCATGTGGTTCCTATGGAGCTAGCGACACATGCGGTGGAGAATTCACAGGAACATGGAGCGAAAGCATGAGCATTGAAGAAATCATTGAGTAAGTTTTTGTAAGTTGTTGTTTTTTGCAAGTTGTGGTGTATGCGGATCCCATGCAGAGTGTGTGGATAATGAATCAACTGATCGTCGGCCATTGACTCCTGACTTCAGTGTCATTTCCCCACTTAATCAGCTTCAGTGTCACTTTCCGACACATCTTCGTCTTATCAGTGTCACTTTCGTGGTCTTATTTCCCGGAGCATGAAATACGATTGCTTCAGAGTTTGATATAGGTGGCAATGTGCATCAATTCACCTCATAACTTTTATTTTCAGCGACCAGCAGGAGCTTCTAGGCAGCTCCCCTGGCTTGCTACCCAGACAAACACATAGCTGCTAAGTGCTTCTGGAAATAGTAGGGTGCCCCGAAGGGTCCCCTGGTGGTAGGCCTAGGGGCTTGTGTGTCGGTGGGTGTGTGTGCTCAATCATAGTGTGCTGAATGGGCAAATGTGTGTGCATGAAGTCATTGTTAACTCTTTTTTTTAGAAAAAAAGATAGGGTGCAATACTGTGGCAGTAGTAGGCATCTAGTTGTTATCGTACTTGGACAAGCTCACAATCTGCAAAAACACAAATTATATTGCACTTTAGTTATTGCATAATGCATTATGCATTTATGCTTGACTTTGTAACATTTGTGCAAATGGCATTATTATTAACTGGTGATAGTGAGCTGTACACAGTACATAACTTCTGCATTGGCAAAACAGGCGCCCGTAGATATTTGTTGTCCCCGACTCAGGATATCAAGTCTGTAGACATATTGTGGTCCAGACACGGCCAAGGGCTCAGGCAAAGGCTGGGGCAGTGGCAGTTGTTGTGTTGGTGACAATCGGCTCGTGCCCGGCCGGGAGAGACTAGTGATGGGGGGGCGGGGGCGTAGGGCTGTGTGGTGGGAGTGTAGGACAGATCTGTGATAACGGTTGGATTCTGGCGGGCGAACAACAATTCTGGGAATAATCAGCGAGCAGGAAGAAGCAGGGGAAAAGTGACGACCTTCAAAGCGCAAAGAACAAAGGTGGCAGAACAAAGTAGGGGGACAGTACTAACAAAGCGCAGAACAAAATCGAGGCGTAGAATACCTACCCTTATAGCTCGCCAAATCCAGACCGTCCGAGCATGTCGTAACTGTCTAATAGTTGGGAACCATGTCCACCTTCGCAGGGGAGTCTTCATACTTGCCTACGCCTCCCATTGTGCCAAGAATAAATTAAGGACGAGATAACGATAACGATAACGATAAAGACCTTTGATTAAAGAATGCCGAAGAAGAGATTGACGCAGTCTTGGATAGGTTGAGTAAAACGTGAACCGATGAATGGTTAGTCTTTTCGTCTACTTAAATGGTGAACTGGAACGGGAACGGTCAGAATTGCTTTCCCGCCTCGATAGTAGGGAATAGTCTCAATTTCTTTCACGTGTAGGACGTGGGAGAAGAATTAAAGGTCAGTCGGGATGTGATATGCCTCGATAGTAACAAACTCTAATACAAACTGCGAATAGTTACACTCAATGTTACACGAAACAAGTTGCGAAGCTGCCCTAACTGAAAAAACTGCTCGCCCATTATTGACAAAAAAAGTCACGATGAGCACTGAAACGTAATAGTCTAGTTAGCACTAGTCTAATAAGTTTTGCACGGGCGATGGCAACGTACCTTGTCACTGTTGAATCGCTATTTCACACGGATGCAAGTCCACACGCGCAGGTGTACCGACAGTAGCGCTTGGAATTTCTGACTACCTAGAAGAAGAAAAACTGAGTTTGAAACAAAGAAGCAGAGACTAAGAAGCGGAAAGCAAAAGCTCGCAAGCAAACAAACCTCAGTCGAATACCTTGCAGTTGCAGTTACAATCACTGCAGCACAAATTCAGGGCCACGTTGGCAGAACGATGGAGTGGGATTCAGTTTAAGCAAATCGGAAGCGATAATTCTCTTAGCCAGGAATAGCTGGATAATTTCAAGCTCGCGGTCAGTAGGAGACAACTCGAACAACTCCACGTGACAGTTGGAGTGATGAGAATATGACAAGTCACGTCTGTCTGGCCATCAATCACTGCGACAGTTGGTACAAGGACCGCACAATTTGAATTTTCGGCAAAATCACCCAAATGGGCTTTCAAATCGAATTGTCGATGCATAGGTCTTAGCCTTCATGCCAACCAACTGACAGAATCATCTTTCCAATCATGTTGAAATCTTGGGGCTTAAGCCAGTGTCCGGCTCAGGGAGCTGCCTAGAAGCTGCTGCTTGTAGCTGACAAGAAAAGGTACGGTTCTCCTGGAGAGATATTATGAGCTGTCAAACAACTTATGAACACAAATTCCTTTTCTGTGAATTCACTCCTCGAAAGATATTGTTTCCCATGATATGGAGAAACTGCGTTTCCGGTACCCAATATTTCCATGTAGACACTCTGATTTGCTATTCTATACTCATGTTGGCACTGCTGACCGTGCCCTACAAATACAAATTGGCAGGTACCATAAATGGAGGTTGGAGGCAGTGCGTGGCGACAGCAGAATAGATGTCCTTTGCTTTGAGACGGTGAGCAAACAATGCAATTGTAGAAATCTTCACGGCCTCTTGCTCTGCGAATGCCTTGCTGATGGTGATGATGGTGATGCCGATGTTGGTCATGGTGATGATGATGGCCATGATGATGAGGATGGTGGAGGTGATGGAGATGATGGAGATGGTGAGGAGGAGGAGGAGGATGGTGGTGGTGATGAACTGATGATGATGATAATGATGATGGTTATGATGGTTATGATGATGATGATGATGATGATGATGATGATGGTGGTGGTGATGATGATGATGATGATGATGAATATGATGATGATGATGATGATGATGATGATGATGATGATGATGATGATGACGATGACGATGACGATGATAATGTGCATTTAAGTACAGATGTAGCCCGATATACTACCTGTGTTGTGCTAACATCCAACATTTGTTTCACATTATGAAGGCTGGCTGCAGTGCATGATTAATGCTGCAAGTTAGGAAGGTCTGTGAACAATAACAATAAATAAATAAATACATAAATGTTACTCCTTATGACGAGGTGTGAGGTTAATCGGGCCAGCTCGTTTGCTGGCGCTAGGGCCAACCACCAATTAAATAAGAACATTTTATACACCTGTGTGACGATTAATAGACACGGCGGACCGACGTGATGCGGGACTGCTGGTTGTTGCAGTTTACTGAATAAGGGGCACGACTGGAAGAAAAAATACCCAACCGCAGTACTGCTTATGGAGTACAATAAGATGTCCTGGTTTCGCATTTTAATAGATTTATTATTGTGCAAATTGCAGATGCCATGTACAAAGGAGGGTGAAGCTGTCCTGCGACTGCTAACAGAGGGCGCTTACGGCATGCCAGCCTGGATGAGCTTCAGCTGCAAGAATGATGGAGCAAGCACAAACCATGGAGAGTCTTTTGTAAAGGAGATTGTGCCAATGATTTGCAAATGCCCCTCGGATGTAGTGTTTGCCTTTGGAGTGAATTGTACCTCCCCGGACAACCTGGAACGGCTTATATCAGATGCTTATGCTGCCATGCAACAACAGCAAGGCCAAGACTGCCAGAAGGTGATCCTGGCGTATCCGAACAGTGGGGAGGAATGGGACTATGATGGGCGCTGCTGGAAAACTGATGTAGCTCTTGACCTGACTGCATACGCTGCTGCAGCCAAGCGCTGGGTGAAGAGTGGAGTCCGAATGGTCGGCGGCTGCTGCCGAACAACTCCAGAGCATGTTTTAGCACTACGCCAAGCATTGCTGGGTAGCACATGAGACCACGGTGGAAGCGAGGGCTGAATGCGATTGCAAGGATGTAGACATTACTCTTTGGAGCTCACAGTTATGGCCTTTCAGTCGACCACAATTCCCTTCACGAATTGACACCCAATGTTTGGAGATCTGTCTCGCTTAAAAAACCTAGGCTTATCCCTGGGGGGTTATTTACTATTAAAACCCCTAGGTCAACTATCAATTGTTCAGTCTCGAAAACAAAATGAAATTCTGAAACCCCTCAGGTTAACTAAAACTATAACTATTCAATTCCTTGCCAGTATTTCTCTTACACCTGTACAGAAGGCTCATTTTCTACGCAAGCCTCTATCATTTCATTATTACATTGTGTTGTTTTTTCTGCCATATAGACACTATTTACCGCCCTATATGAAGCAGAGACCCCACCGTTACACTGCTTACATTGGAGGTCCCAATTATACCTAAGGTTCCTGTGTCGAATGAGGCCTTCGGCCCACGCCACCTGCACATGAACCTAGGACACGGGCCAGTTACCGCAGGTTGATAAGGGCGGTCAGGGTGTTTGTGTTCCCCTCGTAGAAGATGTTCCAAGGTGTTGGCAACTGTTGTGGTACATACTTGTTGTTGGTTCCTGTTCTGTCGTTAGAGTTCCTCCTGGAGTTGGTCTTCCAGCTCTTAGCTCTGGAGGGGTGAACCCCTTGTGGCCTTGCCATTTGTCACTAAGTACTGTATGCCAGACCATATGTTGTTGTGATATAAGACATTCTATCATACTGGTACTGGTCGGCATTTTTTCTCAGCCTTCGTCTTGCAATGGATTACCAAGCGACTATACCCACCTGCCAGACAAATTCCGTTTAGAAGCAAGATAGCAGAAACTTATGCCAAGTTTCCCCGGGAGTTTCCCCCCAAATACTACAACTAGGGTGGAAGGGACTTAGCCCTATGTTTTCACTTTTACCTTACCCCATCGATGCTTTCAGCGAATTTCACCTTCCGTCCTGCATCATAGCAAGAATACTTAGGCCGAAGTTTACTTGTATCTTCTCATTCATTTCCATGGCTGAGGCCAGGCTCGGTGATGGACTGGGATCAGCACTCCGGTTGGCCCCCGGCTCACCGGCTGGTGATCTATTACATGGTTAAATAGTTAGTTACGAGATTCAAATGGGTACATCATCGGACCAAGCTGCAAGCTTAGTCTGGATAACCACATGGCATGTCTGGATTTATCTGGTGGTAGGGGCTGCCTGCTTTATAGCAGATTTTGTAATGAGAATAGTTTGCTGCCAAGGAGTTTGTTGTCCTTCCAATCTCTAACGACAACATGTTATGATATGATATGTAGGTGTATCATACCCAACTGCCTGGACCGGCCAACCGGCCAGGACGGCTTCCTGCCAGGTCCAGGAGCTGGGTTGCTGCCAGGCAGTGCCGGGGCATAGAACCTTACCTACGCCCTGCTATACACGCAGACGACTACAAGAGTAATCGACGCAACATGTAATGCTATTCTAATACCCAATAACAGGTTTTGATTCATCACGTTCCTGCGTACACTCTCACTACACGAGTCTCGTAGCGCTCGACAGCTCTCATAATACGAGCCGAGCACCATTCTTGCAGGCGTGTGCGCATTCCACCCTGAAGACCCCCAAGATTTGTGCGCAATCCAAATCTTGAAGACTAGATCCCTGTGCGATCTCTTATTGCTCACAGCTCTCATCACACGAGCCGAGCCCCAGTCTTGCAGGCGTGTGCGCATTCCACCCTGAAGACCCCCAAGATTTGTGCGCATTCCAAATCTTGAAGACTAGATCCCTGTGCGATCTCTTATTGCTCACAGCTCTCATCACACGAGCCGAGCCCCAGTCTTACAGGCTTGTGCGCATTCCACCCTGAAGACCCCCAAGATTTGTGCGTACTCCAAATTTTGAAGAACAGGTCCCTGTGCGATCTCTTATCGCTTCTTCTCGTATTCTCACTACCAAGACTCTCCTCCCCTTCCTTCGCCTCTCTCTCCCTCCCCCACCTTCCATCCCCCCCCCCCCCCCCCCCCCCCCCCCCCCCCCCTCCCGCTGGATTTGCCCGCTTCATTTGTCCGCTGGATCCACCCCCCGCGGACGCGCCAACTGGATTCCTGTGGTGTATCACGCGGATATAACTATTAGATTCCCCAATCGGACAATCGGACAACACGTTTTCCTCATACACCACAATCCTGCTGGACTTCTGAGACTTACACGCCGTCATCCGTCCATGTGGATTCCTCACGAGACACAGCTGGGGACCTACATTTGGAAGCATCACCCTTCTAATTTGACTATTCCTGCTAAATTTCGATTTGTAGATAAGTCGAAGGCCACCTGCCACAACTGTGGTGGTGTCGGTCACTTCAAAAGCAAATGTACCAGTGATCCTCGACCACGAGCCATCTCCTCACTTGCTAGATATCGGGTTGTAGATATGTCGAAAAACACTAGGTGCGGTCGTAGGTCACCTGATTCCGCCCGTTCTACAGCACGCACACCCCGTCCTGCCTTGCAACTTCCCACACCCGCGCAGGTTACCTCTGTACCTGCGCTGGTCTCCCCTGTCTCTCATGCTGCTGCTGACTTGCACCTCCCCACACACGCGCAGGTTACCTCAGTACCTGCGCTGGTCTCCCCTGTCTCTCATGCTGCTGCTGACTTGCACCTCCCCACACACGCGCAGGTTACCTCTGTACCTGCGCTGGTCTCCCCTATCTCCCATGCTGCTGCTGTCTTGCATCTCCCCACACCCGCGCAGGTTACCTCTGTCCCTGCGCTAGTCTCCCCTATCTCTCATGCTGCTGCTGACTTGCACCTCCCCACACCCACGCAGGATACCACTGTACCTGCGCTGCCCCCCCCTGCAGTACATGCATTCTCCCTCATCCCTAGCATCATTCTGCCTAGGCGCAGTGCCCCCACACTAGCACTTCTCATCAACCCGCGTTGCCGATGCCACAGGACCCACCGCCTGCGACGCATTGGTATTGGTTGATGACCTCGGTAATTTTGGGGTAAAGGGGGGGTATTTTGCATTCTGCACCTTGGCGCCTGGCTCACTTATGATTCGGTTGCTTGACTGCCTCACCCCTCCATGCACCCGAGGGAATTGCTAGCGATATCTACGTTCCTGCTCCCTAGGGCTCATTCCTGATGGCGATGTACTGCCCTAGTACCTTCCTCGAGGGCCCTGCCCTTGCTGATCTGTATGTACATTTGACATGCATTGATCAATCACAATGTATGTACATGCTGTGCAGAAAATGAGCAGATCTTTATGACTCACATGCACTTCATCACTACATTTTCAGCGTCATTCTCAACGTCATGCATAAATTGACTGTAAGGACAGAATGGGAGAATACATACTGATCTGCATCAGGATCTGTATGACTTGTAGTACCACTGATTGTATGTGCACTTGACATGCTCTGATTAAATTGTATGAGCATTTATGTACTTACACATGTACAGCTGTCCGTCCGAGCACCACAATCTGTATGATGCTACCTTTCTCTGCGTTTAGTGTACATGCATTGATGTTGTCATATATGCACTGATGTACTGATGTACATATGTACATGCACTGATGCCCATACACTGACGTATGTGCACACATGTACTTGCACTATCGTACATACAATGTAATTGTCTAGTCCCTACCGCCTTACAATCATAGTCCCAGCATTTGTGACGACTTAGCAATGAACACTCTAGGATAGAATTCTTGTTCTGCCCCATGTACTGCCACATGTACTGACCCACGTGCAGTTCAAGTTTCTACCCGTTAGATGTCTTCATGCTGACAACAAGATGCCTGCTTGATTCTAATTTAGTTTTTCAGTACTGAGCCTTCACTCCCAAATTATGGGGGGACTAGCACAGACATCTTTTCTACTAAGACTCCTTAGGAATAAATCCTGTACTGCTCCATGTACAGCCTCCAAGATTACCATTCTCTGCCCTCGTGAACATTGGTACCTCTTGCTCTCTCTTTTCTGCTGACCATGATTGATTATAGCCCCTAGAGTACTAGGAATGGGGTAAATAGTTATGCCAACCACATGCATCATCCGTCCCTCCCCGTGCGATACCCACAGAAGCATACTTCATGGTTCGCTTTTGACCTGTGCTTTTGATATGCGCCTAGTTATGCGCACACCTTCGTACTTGACGTGATATGATTTGCATGTATATGTATATACCATGCATTAGTTGCTCTCATGTGACTCAGCACCAGGGTTATTAGTCAGGTTTGATACCATTTAGAGTTTAGCATTCAGAAAAGTTCCAATGTCCACAATTTTTTGTGGAATTGCGACAGGTGCCACTCCCTCCAATTGTATAATTTAAGATAAGACATGAGTGACTCTGTCCAGCCGAGCCTACATGAGGAGCTGATGACAACATGGAGCTGCCTTTCCTTTAGTTCGTTACATTAGGAATTGAGTAGGGTTTCTTATTCCTTTGCTTTCCTCAGGAACCGTACCTTGCCCAAACACATTTGTTTGGGCGAGGCTCTGTGTTACATATACAGACCAATCTAATGATTGCCTGTATCCTGAAGGTTTTTTGAAACTTTCCTCTTCAGGTAGTACCCTTGTGGCTAATATTAATTTCTTTTGTCCTAGATTGGATTTCTATAGACTTCCCCTACCTTGTTTTAAATCCTGGGAATTTTTTGTTTTAATCCCAGAATACCCAGGATTGGGGGGAATGTTATGATATGATATGTAGGTGTATCATACCCAACTGCCTGGACCGGTCAACCGGCCAGGACGGCATCCTGCCAGGTCCAGGAGCTGGGTTGCTGCCAGGCAGTGCCGGGGCATAGAACCTTACCTACGCCCTGCTATACACGCAGACGACTACAAGGGTAATCGACGCAACATGTAATGCTATTCTAATACCCAATAACACAACAGAGGTTTTTCTTCTTTGGGAGAAACGGTTGACCATGCATTGGATTGTATGGTAATAGGAGCCATACTATCATATCCTAAGTGGAGCTTGTCACACAAATTCGTGTAAATATACTGAAGGCAGTTAAGCATCCTCACATTACCCCCCTCCCCCCCCTCCACCCTCCACCGGGTACCTAAATACCTAATAAGCCCACACTTTAGGGAAGCCACGTTCACACATGTACACCATAGCATGCGAGAAGCTTTAATTTACTCCAGCATCCATTCAATTGACAGTATTCAAGGAACTTCTGTCTGTTAATGTAAGATTGTTACAACGGCATAGGCTCGATAGAGGAGAAGATGCTATTAAGCGCAACAGGCGCAATCATATAGAATAGAGATGTGTACTGCAGGGTACTGCAGTCACGTGCAGGCCACAGCTAGCCTGTGGCCTGGCGGCAGGCAACACGGTACCAGGAGGGAAAGGTACCGGTGTGCATTATGCCGACTCAGAGACTGATATATAAATCAGTCAATAACATCCCCCCCAATTCAAGGTATTCTTGAGCTCAAGAATTCCTGGAATTAACTGAGGGGCATAAGAAAATTAAAATATTAAAAGCTAGGGAGACTTAGGGAATTTCTAGTAGCTGAAAGGGAGAAATCACTTTAGCAGGGGTCTTCAAAGAAATGTCAGTCTTCTGGGGTAGCTGGCTAGGTAAGTGACACTGCAGGTAGGCTGCAGGCTAAGTAGCAGAAAGGCTGCTGAGAAGGTGCAAGGAAACTGCAGGTAAGCTGCAGGCTAGGTAGCAGAGAGGCTGCTGAGAAGGTGTAAGGAAACTGCAGGTAGGCTGCAGGCTAGAGCAGATAGGCTGCTATGGGAAGCTGGGTACAGAAATTCCAGGCTTGGTGAAGGATTGTGAAGATATCCTTGGCTACGAGAAGTTGCATGATTCGAGACTAGAGGATTTGTCATTTAGACATGATGTCTGGACTAGTCCCCCCATAGTAACCTACCTAATGTAGGTGAGCTACATTAGGTAGGCCCTAAATTAAAGCAAAGACATCAAGGAGAGACTAGAAGAATTCTAAATTCAGAAGGGGTGCTGCCTGTGGAAGCGCATGGGGCAGTACAGTAGGCAGGTAATCTAATAAATTCTAGAGTGTTCAAGTCTATCCAAAAGATGAAGAGCAATGTTGGAAACTGAATTAAGTGCCTGGCTTGCTGGGGAAGCCATCAAGGTCAAGTTGCTGGCAGACTTGGGCAAGGAACTGGTCAAATGACTTGGGAGCTAGGCTGGGAGGGGTAAGAATGTTGATAAAGGTGAAGTCCATGGGGCTCCAGGTCATGCTGAGGTGGTTGACACATAGCACTTTGCCTCCAGGATGTGCACAGCTCCTGGGGTCCATGATCATCTTCGGTCTGAATGAGAGTGTGTGAGCATGTGCATTGACCATGGCAGCTTGGAGACAAATGGCCCACTGCAAAGTGGGTCTGGCTGTGGTAGAAACAGTGGGGTAGGCTTGCACCATTTGCTGGAGTCTGCTGTTGTGCTTGATGATAGGACTGCAGGCATCAGATGGCTCCTTGTGCATTGACCTGTGTGGGAATTGTTCTCTTTCAGAGGCCAGCAGGGTAGGGAACTTGCTGGTGAATGCTGTGATGAGCTTGGACAGTGGAGGCCTGGGCTTGATGTTGAAAGCTGGTGAAGCAGGCCTGCTGTTCAGGTGGTGTAGGGTGCATCCAAAACGTGTGAGACTAAGGCTGGAGTTGTTGGAGAAGTGGATGTTGTTGACATTCTGATTAACTTCTCCCAGTGGTAGTCCAATGTCTGGTGACCTGTTGACCAGTATCCATTGGTCCCAGGTAGTTGCTGTGTCTAGATCAGATGGCTTGAGTGGCCCATCCCCATCTATGGGGCCATCATAGTCCTCATAGTTGGTCCTGATCTGGTCACTGAGGAGTTCCGTCTCTGCTCTGGCTCGTTGTAGACCCAGGTTGTCCAGCTGTTGTTGGAGATCTGGAGTGATTTCAGGAGGGTCATCTACTCCCAGTCCAGGGTCATCTTGGGGCTGATCATCTTGGGGCTTGTCATCTTGGGGCTTGTCATCTTGGGGCTTGTCTGGATGGATGAGCTCTGGCATGTTATCACTGTCAGTATCCTCAGGGGCTTCCAGATTGTCTGCAGTGGAAGGGGAGTGGTACTGGCAGATAGTGGGAGGGTGGTCCTGGAGGTCTTGATCTGCCTCCACATGAGTGGGTGGGTACTGCCCTGTCTCAGAATCAGTGTGGGGTGCAGATGGAGCAGAAGTGGAGGGGAAGTCTTGGGGTCCTTGATCTGCCTCCACATGAGTGGGTGGGTACTGCCCTGTCTCAGAATCAGTGTGGGGTGCAGATGGATCAGAAGTAGAGGGGAAGTCCTGGAGGTCTTGATCAGCTCTACTGGGGGAGGTCTCATGAGTGGGTGGGTACTGCCCTATCTCAGAGTCAGTGTGAGTTGATGGAGGCTTGGTAACCATCATGATGTAGGCAATGGTAGGGTCCACAGGGATAGAGGGATTACTGGCAGGGACTGGTGAAGTTTGGGTAAGGTAGAGTCCATGCCTTTTGGGGCATGAGAGGAGCAGTTTGGTACCAGATGGTCTTGGGATGGAGAGTGTGGCTTGAGTCTTGGACAGGTGAACTTGGAGGTCTGGGCACAGGCTGGTGGCTGCATGAATGCTAATGATGTTGGGCATGTTGCAGTCAGCAAGAAGTACATTGTTCAGGATGATCAGAGTCCTGCCATGGCCCTTGATCTTGGCCTTCCCTATCTGCTTGCATAGGATAGGTGGAGAGTCTTGATCTGCCAGCAGCAGCCAAATAGGCTGTTGTAGGTCCTGAATGTCATGCAGATGGGAGATGTTACTTGTTGCATGAGAGTGTGCTGCAGTATCTATGATCCATTCTGTCTGCAGTGCTGCCTGGAAAACTTCTCCATCTTCTATAGTGCATTCATCATCAGCACTTATTTGTCCAAAGAATGCTGTATTAGCCAGGGGGTCAGGTGGCAAGACAAATGAAACAGACTTGCCTCTGGTTGGTGTAGCAAATCTCATGGGCTGTAGGTTGTCCTCATCCAGTGCCAGGGACAGGAAGTTGTGTTCTTCACCCTCACTGTCAGAGTTGGAGGTGGACTGATCATCATCAGCAACATGGGCATGGCGTCCCCTGCTTGGGTATCTTCTTAGACGCCTCCTGTCTGGACTGGTCTTCTTGGGGGTCTTCTTGTCATCAGGATCCTTGTCATTTCCATCTCTGTTCTTGGGAGGTGACTTAGATCCATGGTCAGCCTCATCTGAGTCAGCTGGCCTGAAAGCCAGATCAGTGTCCTCACTATTGCAGTCTCTGGAGCTATGGCCTATTCCCCCACAGTTCCAGCAGGTCATCTTCTTGTGAGAGATGGTCCTGTCTCTGAATGGGAGGTGCTTGCTGTTGAAGGGCTTCCTGGCCCTGTAAGCTGCAGCTGCCATCTCAGCCTCTTCAGGAGATGGGGCAGGGTCAACTTGCTTCACTAAGCACCAGTTGAAGAGGGCACTTTGGAGCATAGAGAAGGTGGTGACAGCAGTGGGTTTGAACTGATTGATGTACCCATCATATTCAGACCGGGAGTTTAGTCCCTTGACAATGAGGTTTAGGAAGGTGCTGGTAGAGACGATGTGGATGCCTTGTATCTTGGGAATCTGGGAGTACAGATCAGCTGCCCTAGAGAGGTAAGTCTGCAGGGATTCAGAGGAGGTCATACGTAATCCCATTATGGCAGTCAGGGTGGTATGCTCTAGCCTGCTGCCTTCCTCAGAGTACAGGGCATCTAGAAACCTGAAGGCTCTAGTGGCCATATCTGTGTTAGCATGAATGGCCTGCTGGATGGGATCTGATACATGATCTATGATGATCTTAAAGGCCTTGTTGTTCTTCCAGGTGGAGATCCTGTTGGGGACACCAATCCGAGGGGCAGCCGGAACAGCCGGGTCAGCAGCCACAACAGGAGGGTAAGTAATGTCATCAGCAGGGTAACCATCAGAGTCAGCAGGCTCGCCAGCGACCACCGCTTGTTGGCAGTCGAAAGCAATGGCAATGGTATCCCTATCTGATTTGAGGGCGAGGAGTATATTCTGCCTGGCGCAGCGCCAGTTGTAGAGGTTGTTACCGGTGAATATTTTGGGAGGTTGCATGGTGAGGTCTTCTGTGTAGGAGTCTTGGCGTTGTAGGTCGGAGTGTTGGGATAGGGGGAGTTACGAGGGCGGGGCAGGGGAAGAGGGGATGGAGTCTGGGTGGGAATCGGCGATCCAAAGGGATCCAGCGGATTACCGGGGGTTGAACGTTGCCAAGCGGCAATGTTCGACGACAGAAGCTTCTCTTAAGCTGAAGGCGTAGACAAATTGATCGTCTGAGATCAATACAGCACTGTGTGGGTCTCGGTGAGAGCGTCGTCCTATACTCACTTCATAGATTTCGGTGACTTGTGGTCGCTCTTGCTTGCTCCAGTCGTAGGACGCAGTGGCAGATCCAAGGATTCTTGGTAAGAAGCGGCAGGCGGAGCAGCGGGAAGTAGGATCCGCACAGGGAGTCCAGGTGCTTAGTTAAAACTCGGGCCTTCGACAGGTCAGAGGGGAACTGAATCCGAACGCGGAAATCAGCGGCTGTTCTTCGTTAGCGTCTAAAGATGGCGCACATAACCTGTTAATGTAAGATTGTTACAACGGCATAGGCTCGATAGAGGAGAAGATGCTATTAAGCGCAACAGGCGCAATCATATAGAATAGAGATGTGTACTGCAGGGTACTGCAGTCACGTGCAGGCCACAGCTAGCCTGTGGCCTGGCGGCAGGCAACACGGTACCAGGAGGGAAAGGTACCGGTGTGCATTATGCCGACTCAGAGACTGATATATAAATCAGTCAATAACACTGTCAGAGTAACCTGAGTTCCTCACCCAACGAGGTGTGTCCACTTACAAACTATCCAGCGACCCAGATAAGAGAAGGCATGGCCACTTCCAAGAGAAAATAGGCACCCTTTGAGAAGACGGGAGATTACGACTACGGCCAATCAGACTTCCACCACAAACCCTGATGACCAGGACAGGCATTCTCCTTTTGTAGAGGCGAAGCCAAGGCGAGGCCAGGGAAACCTAGTTCCCAACCTCCCCCCAGCCGCAGCCGGGAAGGGGGGTGGGCGGGGGCGCCTGGGGGGGCCTGGGGTCCTTCTGAACAACCCTGGTGGGCAGGGCTTGGATTTGGGTCTCCGTGGTGGATGGAGATGAGGTCGTAGAAGGTCGTAGACGGTCGTATAGGTCGTTACAACGAAACGAGATCTATGCGTATATCGCGTAATCGAGCTATTCTGCGGTGATCTCAAATCGCCAGGTTATCAACATCAGTTCCGTTGGAACCGCTGCCCGAACTGGAATGTGAGATTCAGACAGTTGCTTAGTCAAGGGCTGACTAGACACTAGACACAAAGAGAGAAGCTATATAGCTGACTGGATAGAGGGAACGTTGATCAGAAATCGGACGCGTAACTGACACTCGCATCGCTCCGCGCCAAATCTTGCGTTTGAATCTCACGGCGCAGGTGAGAGGAAAGGAGATTAAAACTGTTGGTTCTGTCCACGTCGGCGCAGGGCCGCTGTTCTGAAGGTGTTTCGTGACTGATGACTGGGATCTACGTCACTCCGGCAGGCCGATGTGAGATCAACCCTTGTTAAAATTAACAGATGTTCAACCGACTCTGAGGGAGATCCGACTCAGATCTCAACCAAATTATAACCGACATTTGGTCCAATTAGAATCTGTGTGTAGTAGTAGTATAGCAAGCCCCATCCAGGTTGTGAAATCATATATCTTCTTTTTAGCTGGCCACCCTATCGTCAAATACAAGTTATTCTCCGTTGTACTTTAATTTGTGGGCAGCTAACGACCGAACTCCATCCGCCACCACTACGTGCTTCGTGGTTGAAATCGTTCCTTTCAACTCGCACCCCTCCCTTCGCCTTCGTTATTCATTTTGATCCAGGGACGTTTAGTTTCTCCGTCTCGGAGTTTATTTGACAGCCTCGAGCCCTCTGTTCCTCTCCTCGTTTCCTCTCCCCCCTTTCGTCCCAGCTATCGGGAGACTTTCGACTTCGACTTCTTGTATCTTGCTGTTCAATGTCACAAGCAGAGGCTAATGCATCTGCATCCCAGAATCCTGCGAGGGCGCCGTCACCCTGCTGCAATTCAGTGGCAGCTGACTCATTTGAGTGTAGCATCTGCTGCGACATTTTGCTGGATCCCGTTGTGTTCCCCTGCGGCCATGACTCGTGTTCAGGTTGCTACGCCACCTGGGTGCAGCAATCCCATTCTGTTGGTGTGACTCCCGCCTGCCCGCTGTGCAGATATCCTCTCCCAGGCAGTCTGAGTAAGTCGAATGTCTTGTTCGCCTTTTCCTTAGCTTGATTCCGTTCCCCGCAAGCCCTCACATTTATAATGCTTTATTTTTCGCCGCAGGTGTTTGTCTCCGCTTGAAATCGACGGTGGAATCTTTGTTCCCTGCGGCTGCGGCTGCGAGGCGTAGCGGGTGTAAACCGGAGTGTGAAGGTAAGGCCGCTGTGGTTTCACTGCTGTGCTCGGGCGCTTTGACCACTTACAGAGCACTTAAGACTTTCTGTTTTTCCCGCGTCGCAGGTCTGTGTGTGAGAAGTAGGGTTCTTGAAAACGCGGCATACGCGCTATCTGCTAGTTGGTATGGAATGGCGCAGACCTACACAGCAGTGGCAAGCTGTATGCTTGCTCCTCAGGCAGCTGCGGATGCTAGAGGCTACAGTGCAGCGTGGTATACTAGGCAGACGCCAGTTAGCTCCGTCGAGTCTTGTGCAACTCGACGTGGCGTAGTTGTAGGTGTCCCGGTGATCGATTATGCCCTTGCAAACCAGCAGGAGCCACCTAAATCAGAGATCGATCCCCGTGTTGAAGACAAAGATACGATGACAACTGAAACTGGTTCTCCTATCGAAGCCCTGGCAAAAGTATCCAAGTGGCAGTCAGCTGGTGACCAGCAGCTAAGGCTTCAGATTGCTCGATCCATCATGAGCATCTTGAAATCTCGTGGTGGGCCAGCTCTGAAGGGAGATAAACTGCTGGCTGCCGTGAGGCTAATTGAGGTCCTTCTATACAGAAACGCCAAGAGCAGGTCAGTCTTCTCAGATCTGGCCACCCTGGAGTCGAGGGCACTAGCAGTCATCAGGAGGCGGGGGCTGACGTCGGCCAGATCCTGAATTCACTTGATGAGATTGTGCAGATTCACCCGATGGAATCTGCAGTCGTTTCGAAGGAAATCTGCCAAGGTAGATGTACCTCAAGCGTATCACTGTTCTCGTTGGTACTATCCTCAGCAAGATGTTTTTGCGGAATTTACCTTGCTGTCCTTGCGTCTGTGGCTAGCCGGCTGTTTTATAGTTAAAGGTCGTTTCTGGAACTCCCCCAACACTTCCCTTGGTAGGAGGCTCGTTACCTAAAGTTATGAACTATGATTGAATTATCCCCCCGGGGGAATGCAATAAATGTAGCTATCATCTTCACTATGCCATCCTGTATTTTCTGCTTGTCCATACCTTACAGTCAGCAGGTCTCAACAATTTGAAAACTCGACTCTCTTGCATTTTACAACTGTGGTACCACAGCTCTAACAGTTCTAACTTTCACTGTTAAAGCAGTTGGCTAAGACAACTTTCTGGCGAGGGCGAAGCTATGACCTGTTCAATGTGTAGTGTACTGTATATTACGTGGTTTCCATTCTGGTTATAGTCCAGCCTTTCATGGATTGTATCAATGTGTATTGAGTTCTTTCCTATGATGGGTAGATAAGGGAACTAATGGCCAGCTTGCTGCTGATGATTTCCCAACCTTGACTCCGAGACGCCGCGCCCATATCATTTGGCGCTCAGCAAGTATTGTATTTATTTGAAAAAGCAGGTGACAAGCGCTTGTTTGTTGCGGCGCTGCTTTTTGATCGGCGCAGAATGTGCACACCTATATATCATCATGTTGTGAATCATGCCTTGCCTATTCTTTGCCCGCTGTGAGCCGAACGATGACTTCAGTACTTCGCCTTCAAGAAGTCCACGTCGAAACAAATTGATGAACAACACCTTCATGAAGGATGTAATTTTTGGAATCCTTTGAACAATACTTTGATGACGGATGTAATTTTTGGAATCCGTCGAACAATACTAGGGTGAAGGATGTAAATTTTGTAATCCTTTGAATGCTATGTCCCAGACTCCCGCTCCCTCCTTGAGTGTTTTTCTTTTGGGCTACATGTACCAGCTTCTGGACAGTTCCCCAGCCTGGCTACTCGATCAAAGCTGGCGCATCCGACGACTGACATGGTCAGCTTACCAGATCTCTGAAATCTAGGGGTTCAGCCATGTGTCGTGCTCAGGGAGCTGCCTAGAAGCAGCTACGAGTAGCCTAAGAGAAAAATGTTGTCCTCCTAACCCTGCATGACTTTCCCCCACCAACTCATTGGCGACATTTTTGTCTCGTGGAGAATCTCTCATGAACTTGGTTTCATGGCTCCGGCCAGCAATTTGACTACTCGCCGTCTTAGGCAGTAAAACAATCGTCAGGAAAAATGTGAACGTGAACAAAATCAGACAAATAATTGCCGGTATTATCGGTATTATCAATTTATACTTGCTCCAATCTCTTCATAGATACATGGATAAACAGAGGTAGCTTCGCACGTCCGTCCACTCCTGGATTGCACACCAGGTGATGTAGAGGAATCATTTTGCTCTCAGATTGGGAAATCAGGTTCAGATACCATCTTAGTACCGTAGTCTCGACTCTCAAGCCCAGATGCTAGGCTATGTACAATTGTACACAACTTGTTGTACTTGCTTGTAAAAGTAAATACCGGTAAACAACTTCAATTAATAAAGTGTAATACGACTTACTTTTATGTGTCCGATCACTCATCAAGTAGTCAGGTATCTCAACAAAAATGTGTGAAACTGCGAAGCTGGTAATTCTTGCCTCCCATGTAAAGTGGACACGGTCACCACCACCACACAAACACCTTGTGCCCTGATGCTGCCCACCCCCCCACCCCCCCCAACCCCCAAACCCAACCCCAAACCCCCAACCCCCAACCCACACCCACAAATAATCCTTGCCTCCCATGTCACGTTACCTGGATGCTTCAGAACTCTGCCGGACCTCAAATTTTAGTTTGATTGATCCTGTTTTTATCAGCCATGCAAGATTTCAGTGTTTCAACGGATAGGAAATAGTACCCTAATGTACCACCAAGGTCTTCCAGTTCCCGGGTATGATCTAGGCGTGGATCGCCCGCTTGCTCATGGATTCCTCTTGATCTAAAAATAGGACTCGTACTTGAAAAACATCTTCAAGTGCTCCTAGTGGCCTTTGTGCTACTAGCAGGAATATCTGCATGGGCCTTCCAGCGCTATAGTAGTATAGGTAGAACCCCGTTGTGTTTTGCTTGGCTTAAACAAGCTTTGCGCTTCTGGAACAAGACCATAGATAAAGAACCTGAGGATCTCATTAGAATGGCTCTTCAGGAATCTTTTGATTCCAACAATGGCTGGGTTCATGGCTTACGTTGTGCTCTCCACAAGCTAGGATCCAGTAAAAACCTCAACATTTTGGAGGCTGTCGATGTCGAAGGTATTATGTCTGAAGTTTTTGAGTCATGGAGGTTTAAGTACCCAACGCAAGTGACACCAATGCAGTCAGAGACATCCCTGATGAGAGAAGGGTTGGCTTTAAACGCCTCCAATACCAGAAATGGTTCGCAGCCAACAGCAATGATGAGAATGGCTTGATTCCCTTTACATCTGCCTTACATAAGCAGGATCAGATTCGTTCTATAGCACAGTTTAGAATGGGTTCCCAACTTCCCATTGGCTGAACACAGAAAGAATGAGGGTGGTGGATAGAGCACACATCCCTCGTTCAATGAGACACTGTCAAATGTGTGGGTTCCAAAAACCTGAGGATGAAATGCATATGTTTGAGTGCCCTTTTTATAATGATATTCGTCTCCGTTACCAGAAGCTGTTTACAGATATTTATAGGCATGTCCATGAGGATACCGACTTAACCGTATGGAATGTGGAATCCTGCGATTCCACATTCAGAACCTGTATGAATGGAAATGGCACTAAGACTTTCTGGAGCAACCTAGGCTATCTTTCTACTTGTAGAAGAGCAAGACAGGAAGCCCTGGACTGCTTAGTGGCACCGTAATTTATTATCCCTTTTTTTCTTTTCTTCTTGTGACTTCTCATTTGTTAGATTCTTACCTCCGCCACTGTAAGTGGTTGAGATCTGGGTCCGGCTCTGGGGGGTTTAATACCTAAGCCACCAAAACAGATTTTGAAACTGGTTGCGTCTCATTATGCAGATTATGGAGTCCTCCAGATGAACCCTGCCCCCAATATCGACAAAGGCATAAGGCACCGTTTATTTTTTGGGTTACGCACAGCAGCTTCTAGACAGCTCCTTTTCCCTGTCCTTGAGCCAAACCTGAAGCTAGCTAGTGCGTCTGAAACTTGATATGGCAAGGATTACAATGCGGCTTCATGCATTGGGTTTGATCCAGTGGCTGGCCATAGGAGCTGGCGGGAAGCTGCCATGAGTAGCCCAAATACGAAACAATCGCAAAAGGTAAAACTTGCGACCCATTGAGATTACTGTCCGTGGCGGACAGTCATGGTGATCCTTCAAGGAGGTATATACACTTGCTGTTTTTTTTGTGCAACGCATTGCCATTCCGTCGCTGCACGGCGACTCATGGGTCCGGATAATATAGTCAGAAATGCCCCCCCGAACCCCCCAGGCTCCGCGCTGCGTGCTCTGTAGGGTTCGGAGGGCAGCGCGTCGCACTGGGTTCGCACCAAGTCACTCAATTTGCGACAAGTCCCATGAAAAAAGCTATGTTAGGGGGGTGTAAAATTATTTGGCTTATCATATATGGCAGGCATGTTATGAGATCCAAATGGCCTCATTCACCTGATACTTCGGAACATATGTAAATATCCATCTACAGATCCAGCAGCGGCCACACGTGCCCCATAAGTAACCATCTCGGCCATTGACAGCTGCTTTATTTGGCTGATGAGACATCAATGATCCATCAATACACACAAGCACACACAAACACACCACCACCACCACACCAACACACTGCTTAATTTGGCTGGTGAAGATCCACCGAGCAGCTTCTGTGGTCTCCCTATCGTCCCATGCCCATGCCTATTCTCAGCTGAAGTTGTCGAAGTAATCCTCATCTATAGATTCAGCAGCGGCCATATGTGTCTCGTACGTGTCCATCTCGGCCAGCGACAGCTGCTTCACTTGGCTGGTGAAGATCCATCGAGCAGCTTCTGTGGTCTCGCTATCGTCCCCGTTCTCCACTGCCTCCTCCTTTACCACCTCCTCTACCTCAACCGGCGTTTTCAATACTAAAGGCCAACGCCCATAAATCCGGCCTAGGTCTCCACAGGGGTCCAGTATGCTGCCCAGCAATCCAACCTCAGCAATCTTATCGCCAGCCTCACGCCGGGTCTTTACTGGAAGCTCCCCCAGGATCAAGCTATTGAATGCGGACAGATTTGTGATTTCAACCAACAGATCGGTCAAGGGACTGTCAGCCGCCAAGCTCTGTAGGAGCCACACGCTTAGCTTCCGGGATTGGAAACCTGCAGCCGCTAGGTCTTGAGGGAGCCGTGACACATCCTGGGTTGGGTTGGGTTGGGTTGGGTTGGGTTGGGTTGGGTTGGGTTGGGTTGGGCTGTGTTGTGTTGTATTGGGCTGGTTTGGTTTGGTTTGGCTTGGCTTGGTTTGGGGTGGGTTCCCTGGATTGGAAACCTGCAGCCACTAGGTCTTCAAGGAGCCGTGACACATCCTGGGGTGGGTTGGGTTGGGGTGGAATGGGACGTGTGGGGTCATGAGGGAAATCACTGGGAAGGTCCCAGGGGTTGTTCTAGAAAAGCTGGTGGTCCAGGAAAAGCTGGTGGGCCATTAAAAGGTCCGAGGGGTGGACCTGGGAAAACTGGTGGACAAGGAAAAGGTCCCTGGGGTGGACATAAAAAAACACAAATACATACATTTAAGTTGCAAACAAGATCAGACAGTGCAACAGAATGCACAAAGCAGGTATGCGCCCAAGATGCTTGTACCAATGAGGCACATATATATATATATACTAGTACGGTAGCCCGTGTGGCCGGTGGCCACACAGACACACATCACCCCCACCCCAATCATAATAGGGTGCCCGTGGGGCTGAGTTACAGAATGGGCTACACATATGTCCTCACCTCCACCCCTCTCATAAACACAGTCATCATGTTTCCCCCACTTCAAATGCTGACGCATCTGCCCCCCCCCCACCCACCCACACCCCCACCCACCCACCCACACACACAGTCCCCACTCAGCCCAAACCTCGACCCAGGCCCAATCTCAAATTTGCCTCACCCCTTTACCCGCCAAGGCACACGTACTTCCCTGCTTCTCCGTTCCCATTAATCTGATCTTCTCTCGGCCACTTAAGCAGATGGGTTTAACAGAAGCGATTATGATGTTTCCAGCTGAGTTCGAAATCGCGCAGACGTTTGGACGTTTCATCAGACGACGACGTGGAAATGCGAAGACTTATGGAAATTGCAAACGAACGTCTGCCCAATTTCAGACTCAGCTTGAAACATCGGAATTGCGCGAGAGCAAACCTGCTTACCTGTAGCTTCCTCTTCGCGCATAGATACCTGGTTGCGCGTGCAAGCTGTTTCCCGAAAGGGCCTTCGTTCGGTAAACTCTGTCCCGCACTCGCTACAGCTCAGCGCGAAAATAACCTTATCGTTGCAGGGTTGCAGGGAGTGGTGTGGGGTGGGGGGGAAGATCTTGCAGAGGTATTGCACGCGGTGCAAGGAGCACGCAGCAAGAAGGAAGTCGGGAGTCGGGAGTCGGAAGAACGTCACAGGGTTGCATTGACTTAGATCGTGCAGAGATACCATGAGCCGTGCGTGTGTCTTAGCTCGCAGCAAGAGCATGACGTAGCTCCTCTGGCTTGGCAGCTCGTTCCCTACTCCTTGCGAGATTATGAGCATGATGTAGGTCCTCTGGCTGGGCAGCATAGTCTCCACGCCTGGCTTGGTTGGTAGCTTCGCGTTCCTCCTCAGGCAAGGCAGCACGTTCCTGACGCCTTGCGAGATTATCAGCATGACGTTGCTCCTCGGATCGGGCAGCGCGGGCATCACGTCGACGCTTGTTGGATATGTCCCTGTCTTCCTTGCTCGGGCAAACTCGCTTTGAGCGCTGGCTGGCGGTGTTGCGGGCCCTCCTGTCCATTAGGACCGTTGGCATGCATCATGGTCGCATGCTCCGTGAAGAAGCAATGAAATGAAACGATTCTTCTGAGCGCCATACAAAGCGAGGGTCAGCAGATGACCTCCGAGGAGAGGATCTTCTGGATCTAAATTGCTTGAAGTCATAGTATGGGAGGCAAATATGGGGATGGAATAAGCGCGCGCGCTTAGCTTTGCGCATCTGCAAGTTTCGGTATTTGAACATTTCGCTGGGCAGGGTGTTACGAGTTGGGTTTGACGGAAAGTCGGTTGCAAGTCGGTTACACTTCGCACGCACATGGCACGTGGGTACGCGATGATGACACCACCACGACCACGACCATGATTTCTATATATATATATATATATATATAGGGTTTAGGGTTAAGGGTTTAGGGTTTTAGGATAGGTTTTTTATATATATAAAGGTTAGGTTAGGTTTAGGGTTTTAGGTGTAGGGTTTAAGGTTAGGTTTAGGTTTAGGTTTTAGGTTTAAGTTTAGGTTTAGGTTTAGGTTTTATATATATTAGGTTTTATATATATTAGGTTTTATATATATTTAGGTTTAGGTTTAGGTCTAGGTTTAGGTTTAGGTTTAGGTTTTATATATATATTAAGGTTAGGTTAGGTTTAGGGTTTTAGGTTTAGGGTTTTATGTTAGGTTTAGGTTTAGGTTTAGGGTTTTAGGTTAGGTTTAGGGTTTTAGGTTAGGTTTTATATATATATAAATAAAGAAATCATGATCGTGGTCGTGGTGGTGTCATCATCGCGTACCCACGTGCCATGGGCGTGCGAAGTGTAACCGATTTGCAACCGACTTTCCGTACACCCAAGTCTTCGCCCAGCGATTTCAATTGCCGAAACAGCAGATGCGCTAAGCTATGCGCGCGCGCGCTCATTTCATGTCCACAACTGCCTCCCATACTGTGACTGCAATGAATTGCAATGAAATGAGTGAGGAGATCCTCTCCTCGGAGGTCATTTGCTGACCCTCAGATCGCTTTGCACGGCGCTCGGAATAATAGTTTTCAGTGTATTGCTTCACGGAGCGACCTGCGGCTCATGCTCTAGAACTTTCACTTCGGCTCATGATTCGGCTGGCCCTTAACTTTCACTAGGCTCACGCATGCGCACTCCTTTCTTCCTCTCAGCATTACATTCGTCATCGCATTATGCTATCACATAGCCTGAGTCGCTATCACATCGCCTGATTCGTGATTGGAGGTAGTCGACTTCCATTCTCCAGCCTTTCTGCAGGCTTGATACATTCATCTTGCTGCGAGCTTAGACACTGGCGCGGCTCATGGTATCTCAGCACGATCTAAGTCCCTGCAACCCTGTGACGTTCTTCCGGCGTCCTACTTCCTTCTTGCTGCGTGCTCCTTGCACCGCGTGCAATACCTCTTCAAGATCTTCCCCCCCACCCCACACCGCTCACACTCTGCAACAATAAGGTTATTTTCGCGCTGAGCTGTAACGAGTGCGTGACAGAGTTGACCGAGCGAAGGCCCTTTCGGGAAACAGCTTGCACGCCCAACCAGGTATCTATGCGCAAAGAGGAAGCTACAGGTAAGCCCTTTTGCTCTTTCGCAATCCTGATCTTTCAAGCTCAGTCTGGAACTGCGCAGACGTTCGTTTGCAATTTCCAAATGTCTTCGCATTTCCGCGTCGTCGTCTGACGAAACGTCCAAAAGTCTGCACGATTTCGAACTCAGCTGGAAACATCATAATCGCTTCTGTTAAACCCATCTGCTAAAGTGGCCGAGAGAAGATCAGATTAATGGGAACGGAGAAGCAGGGAAGTGCGTGTGTGTTAACGGGTAAAGGGGTGAGGCAAATTTGAGATTGGGCCTGGATCGAGGTTTGGGCAGAGTGGGTGTGTGTGGGGGGGGGGGATGCATGGGGAGGGATTAGTGTGGGGGTAGTTGGTGCTGGCGTGGGTTGGGGTGGGGGGGGGGGGGGGGGGGCAGATGCGTCAGCATTTGAAGTGGGGGAAACATGATGACTGTGTTTATGAGAGGGGTGGAGGTGAGGACATATGTGTAGCCCATTCTGTAACCCAGCCCCACGGGCCCCCTATTATGATTGGGGTAGGGGTGATGTGTGTATGTGTGGCCACCGGCCACACGGGCTACCGTACTGAATATATACATATATATATATATATATATATATATATATATATATATATACTAGTACGGTAGCCAGTGTGGCCGGTGGCCACGCCTACACTCCCTCTCCCCCTGCACCCTCAGACACACACCTCTTCTCTCTACCTTTTCCCCTTCTGCTTCAGCTGTGGCCTCCCCCCCTTGTCATACACGTATCCCCCCCCCACCCACACACACCCACACACACATACATACGCATACAGACACACAGTCTCCTTTACTTCCCCCGGCCTCTTCCTACCCAATCCACACACACACTCTTTCTCTCACCTTCACCCCCAACAGCCTCCCTTCCCCCAACCACCAACACGCACACACACTCTCCTCCTCCCTACCTCATACCCTTTGTAACGGGAGTAATGGGTATATGTACTAGAGGATTAGTACTCGGACATCATATGACTTCTTTGCCGAATGTTGCAATGGTGTAACGATTCAGATCCGTTACACTGGTTTCGGAGCTGGTGAATACATCAGCGACGCGAGTTCGAATCGCAGCGAAAGCGGTTTCGCGGTTCCATTTGGGGCCGCGAGCAAAGTTGTATTTCCTAGAGCCACCCAGTCCTATCGATCGGTTCTCATGTGAGACGTAGGACAGGCACCGCGGTAACACACCGCGGCACGGAATGGAATCTGGCTGCAGAGTCATCCGTCATAGTACAAGATACCCTACCGTTTACCTACCACTTGAAGAGTCCGGAGTCCGGCCTCCTTAAGGAGGGAGGAGTGTAACGGGAGTAATGGGTATATGTACTAGAGGATTAGTACTCGGACATCATATGACTTCTTTGCCGAATGTTGCAATGGTGTAACGATTCAGATCCGTTACACCCTTCACTTCGGCTGAGGGATTTAATCTTGCAGAAAGAGGGGAAAGTGCAGACCGACAACTTGCGAACGCTCAGATCCCGATCACCCCAAGCACACCGGACCGGTGCAATTCCAAAGCTACAAACACGCAGTTTCATCTTCTCATGCAGTGCCCCAGTTGATACTCGGTCAACTCTCGGAACAGCAAAAATAGTATTACACGATATTCGATACAACGAAAAGAGCTTTCAGATATGGGATGAGAGGTGCAAGCGCGAGAGTGTGCAGAGGGACGGAATGGCCGTGGCGATCTGAACAAAGTCGAATTAATCGCAACAACCAGCCAACCATGACGAAGGCGATGCGATGGCATGGCGAAAGTGCGCATGCGTGAGATGAATAGTGGCAACGCTCGCAGGCGGAGAAAAAAAGCATGACGATCTGAAGGTCTGGCTTGATTATGAGTCTGGCGTAACTCCTGAGGTTGGAAAGCTAAGTCTCCACGCCTGGCTTGGTTAAGAGCAGCTTAGCAGCTTCGCGTTCATCCTCAAGCATCGGGATCGCTCGGGATCGCTAGGGATTCACATCCGGCTTGATTATGAGCCTGGCGTAACTCCTCGGGTCGGGCAGCGTGGGTATCACGTCGACGCTTGTTGGCTCTGCCCGGCTCTGTCCAGTTCTTCCTTGCTCATGCAAGCTCGCCTTGAGCGCTGACTGGCGGTGTTGCTGGCCCTCCGGGCAGCCGCAATCTGTTCCTCTGCCTGTCCATAACGACCGCTAGCATGCATCATGGAGCATGAGCCGCAGGCCGCATCAAGAAGCAAAATATTGGAAACTATTAAACCGAGCGCCATGCAAAGCGATCCAAGGGTCAGCAGATGGCCTCGGAGGAGAGGTCATTCAAATATCTTCTAGTCATAACATGTGATGGGAGGCAGAAGTTTACACAAAATTAGCGCTCGCTTATGGCTTCGCGAATCGGCTCTTTGGGTTCTTGATTTTGCGAAGCTGGCCGGCTGGTGATTTGACTGTTGAACGTCGGTTGAAAGTCGGTTAAACACGAGTGTGACACCACCACGACGACCGCAACGACCGCCATGATCTCTGTATATATATACTAGTACGGTAGCCCGTGTGGCCGGTGGCCACACCTACTCTCACGAAGCCCCCCCCCCCCCCCCCCCCCCCCCCCCCAATCATAGTACAGTGCCCGTTTGGCCTTTGGCCACACCTATTTGGGGCTGGTTACATAATGGTTTACACTTGAAGCCCCCCCCCCATTCACACACCACCACCACTTAACCATTATCCGCCCCCTCCCCTCCCCCCCTTCCCTCCCGCCCCCCCCCCCCCCCCCCCCCCCCCCCCCCCCCCCCTAGTTATCTCCCCCCCCCCACACACACCCAACCATGTACCCCCGCCCACAAACATACTCCCTTACTCTTCCTGACATATCTCCTGACTCCATCCCTTCCCCCACCCCAGCCATCCCACCAGCCCCCACCCTCTCCCCAGTCTCATCCCCCCCCCCCCCCCCCCCCCTCCTACACGCACCCACAAGCACACACACTCCATATCTGCCTCCCTCCACTTGAGCTGTGGGCTTTGCCATAGCTGAAAGGCAACCGGGACGATGAGCATCGACAACGTTTGCGCATCATCCGACTCCGCTAAAAGCATCGGACCTGCTTCCCTGCCACCTCAGCTGTGATCGATAGTCGACCCCACTGAAAAAGCTGAACCTGCGCAATCGCAACTGTATATAACTGAAGCTTCTTCTTAGCTAGCATGTATTCAGTTCGGCCGAAGAAGAATCCTGTTCACCGCAACTGCTCCCGAAGTCAACTCGATCTGAGACTTGAAAACATCGCTAGGTTCTAATTCAACTTTGCCGCGTGCTCGCTATAGCACAATGCACAGCGACGACATGTTTCTCGATGCAGTGGGAATAAGTTGCTGATTTGAGATGTTCAGTCAAGTTAGGGTGAGAATGCTCAGCGATATTTTTCATTCGGTCAACTTTGATGCGTAATTGCTATGGCACAATGCGGAGCGACATGTTTCTCAATGCAGTGGGAAGAATTTGCAGTCAAGTTTGTGACATGGGATGGATGCGATTCGGACATTTCTGACAGGTCGGCTGACTCACCAAGTCACCTTCCGTTGTGCGCAGCGACAGGTCTCTTGACGCAAGGGAATGGTCTTGCAGAGATGCAGGGGGAAAAGCTTGTAGGAAGACGAACTGTAGCGCTACCGAAATCAGGTGGATGAACTCAGGCGGGAAAAGGAGAAATCGGGAGGGATGCGCAACAGGTAGAATACGCAGGAGGCGAAGGTTGCTTAAGGCAGAATTCGCAGGAGGCCAATTAGGCAGAAGTTGAAGCAGAAGGGATAAAAAGCGTGAATTGGCTGAGCAGGAATTGGCTGGGCGGGAATTGGCTGGGCGGGAAGTCGGTGAAGTCGGTTACGCGATGACACCACCACGACCATGATTTCTGTATATATATATATATATATATATATATATATATATATATATATGAATAAAATATATATATAAAGCATACATACATACATACATACATACATACATACCTGTAGATCAAGTGGCACCCTTCGGAGCAAGCAGCCTGGAGGGACCTTCGCTCCCTCTTCTTTGAGCACCTTGTTTGCTACCTCCTGGACATCCTTACTGGCGACCAAAAAAATGATTGTGCTTTCTGGCCATGGCAGGCGGAAGGGACGGGTGTCAAACCCATCTCCAAGCAAAATTACCTGAGGGATGACACGAAGGGTTTAGGGGGGCAGAGGGGCCATACCAGGGATCAAAGAGGTTACATGGGTGGGGGCAGGGGTCAAAGGGGTAGGACCAGAGGTAAGACCAGGGATTTGTTTGTTAGCGCAAAACAATGCCCTAGTAGATTCACACCGATTCATTGAACACCAAACGGGTCTTTCCACCCCTTAGGATATTCACCCCTAGTGATTTTCACCCCTGAGGATATTCACCCCTTAGGACATTCACACCTCATGATATTCATCCCTTAGGATATGCGCCCTTTAAGGATATTCACCCTCTAAGGATTTTCATTTCTTCATCCTGATTTGCTGCTCCCCGTACCTGTCGACAATCCCCGCCAGTGGAAGGGTGAACATGTGGGCCACTGAGCACATTGAGGAGGGTCTCATCCGTGTACACTAGCATTCAACATTTAGGATTCCAAGCCCAAGAAGCCCATGTTACACCCCGCAACTGTTGATAATCCCCACCACTGATAGAATTAACATTTGTGCCTCTCAGGGCATTCATGAGGGCTTCATCCATGTCCGCTAGCATCCAACACCCAAGATCCCAAGCCCAAGAAGGCCATGTTACACCCCGCATCTGCCGATAATCCCTGCAACTGATGTTGCTAAGATTTGTACCTTTCAGGGTATTCATGAGAGCCTCGTCCATGCATTTGGTGCATAATGTGTCCCAACACACACACTTTCTACATATTCTCATTAACGAGCTTTAACCCCCAAGTCCAAGAAGGCCATGCTGCACCCCACACCTGTCGATAATCCCCACAACTGATATTGTTCAGATTTGTACCTTTAAGGGCATTCATGAGGGCCTAATCCATGTATTTGGTCCATACAGTGTCCAATGCACACGCTTTCTCCAGATTCTCATAAGTGAGCTCTAGACCCCAAGCCCGAGAAGGCCATGTTACACCCCGCACCTGTCGATAATCCCCGCCACTGATACTGTTAAGATTTGTGCCTCTCAGGGCATTCATGAGGGCCTCGTCCGTGTATTTGGTGCAAACAGGGTCCACTGCACACGTTTTCTCCAGATTCTCATTAGTGAGCCCTAGACCCTAAGCCCAAGAAGGCCATGTTACACCCCGCACCAGTCGATAATCCCCCCGACTGATACTGTTAAGATTTGTGCCTCTCAGGGCATTCATTAGGGCCTCGTCCATGTATTTGGTGCAAACAGGGTCCACTGCACACGTTTTCTCCAGATTCTCATTAGTGAGCCCTAGACCCCAAGCCCAAGAAGGCCATGTTACACACCGCACCTGTCGATAATCCCCCCGACTGATACTGTTAAGATTTGTGCCTCTCAGGGCATTCATTAGGGCCTCGTCCATGTATTTGGTGCAAACAGGGTCCAATGCACACGTTTTCTCCAGATTCTCATTAGTGAGCCCTAGACCCCAAGCCCAAGAAGGCCATGTTACACACCGCACCTGTCGATAATCCCCACCACTGATATTGTTCATATTTGCTCCTTTCAGGGCATTAATGAGAGCCTCATCCATGTATTTGATGCATACTGTGTCCACTGCACACGTTTTCTCCAGATTCTCATTAGTGAGCTCTAGACCCCAAGCCCGAGAAGGCCATGTTACACACCGCACCTGTCGATAATCCCCGCCACTGATACTGTTAAGATTTGTGCCTCTCAGGGTATTCATGAGGGCCTCGTCCATGTATTTGGTGCATACTGTGTCCACTGCACACGTTTTCTCCAGATTCTCATTAGTGAGCCCTAGACCCCAAGCCCAAGAAGGCCATGTTACGCACCGCACCTGTCGATAATCCCCACCACTGATATTGTTCAGATTTGCTCCTTTCAGGGCATTCATGAGAGCCTCATCCATGTATTTGGTGCATACTGTGTCCACTGCACACGTTTTCTCCAGATTCTCATTAGTGAGCCCTAGACCCTAAGCCCAAGAAGGCCATGTTACACCCCGCACCTGTCGATAATCCCCCCGACTGATACTGTTAAGATTTGTGCCTCTCAGGGTATTCATTAGGGCCTCGTCCATGTATTTGGTGCAAACAGGGTCCACTGCACACGTTTTCTCCAGATTCTCATTAGTGAGCCCTAGACCCCAAGCCCAAGAAGGCCATGTTACACCCCGCACCAGTCGATAATCCCCCCGACTGATACTGTTAAGATTTGTGCCTCTCAGGGCATTCATTAGGGCCTCGTCCATGTATTTGGTGCAAACAGGGTCCACTGCACACGTTTTCTCCAGATTCTCATTAGTGAGCCCTAGACCCCAAGCCCAAGAAGGCCATGTTACACCCCGCACCAGTCGATAATCCCCCCGACTGATACTGTTAAGATTTGTGCCTCTCAGGGCATTCATTAGGGCCTCGTCCATGTATTTGGTGCAAACAGGGTCCAATGCACACGTTTTCTCCAGATTCTCATTAGTGAGCCCTAGACCCCAAGCCCAAGAAGGCCATGTTACACACCGCACCTGTCGATAATCCCCACCACTGATATTGTTCATATTTGCTCCTTTCAGGGCATTAATGAGAGCCTCATCCATGTATTTGATGCATACTGTGTCCACTGCACACGTTTTCTCCAGATTCTCATTAGTGAGCTCTAGACCCCAAGCCCAAGAAGGCCATGTTACACACCGCACCTGTCGATAATCCCCGCCACTGATACTGTTAAGATTTGTGCCTCTCAGGGTATTCATGAGGGCCTCGTCCATGTATTTGGTGCATACTGTGTCCACTGCACACGTTTTCTCCAGATTCTCATTAGTGAGCCCTAGACCCCAAGCCCAAGAAGGCCATGTTACGCACCGCACCTGTCGATAATCCCCACCACTGATATTGTTCATATTTGTGCCTTTCAGGGCATTCATGAGAGCCTCATCCATGTATTTGATGCATACTGTGTCCACTGCACACGTTTTCTCCAGATTCTCATTAGTGAGCTCTAGACCCCAAGCCCGAGAAGGCCATGTTACACACCGCACCTGTCGATAATCCCCCCGACTGATACTGTTAAGATTTGTGCCTCTCAGGGTATTCATGAGGGCCTCGTCCATGTATTTGGTGCATACTGTGTCCACTGCACACGTTTTCTCCAGATTCTCATTAGTGAGCCCTAGACCCCAAGCCCAAGAAGGCCATGTTACACCCCGCACCTGTCGATAATCCCCACCACTGATATTGTTCATATTTGCTCCTTTCAGGGCATTCATGAGAGCCTCATCCATGTATTTGATGCATACTGTGTCCACTGCACACGTTTTCTCCAGATTCTCATTAGTGAGCCCTAGACCCTAAGCCCAAGAAGGCCATGTTACACCCCGCACCTGTCGATAATCCCCCCGACTGATACTGTTAAGATTTGTGCCTCTCAGGGTATTCATGAGGGCCTCGTCCATGTATTTGGTGCAAACAGGGTCCACTGCACACGTTTTCTCCAGATTCTCATTAGTGAGCCCTAGACCCCAAGCCCAAGAAGGCCATGTTACACACCGCACCTGTCGATAATCCCCGCCACTGATACTGTTAAGATTTGTGCCTCTCAGTGCATTCATGAGGGCCTCGTCCATGTATTTGGTGCATACTGTGTCCACTGCACACTGCTTCTCCAGACCCTCTATGGTGAAGTGAGCCGGTCGACCAGAGACTGATGATTCCGGTGCGAGATTAGCAGCCACCACTGCTTCCTCAGGTACAGGGCAAGCTTTCAAGAGAGCGGTTGAGAAGTAATCAATGAAAAGAGGGCTTGAGTGTAGGCTCTCCTGGCTCCGAGACCACGCCAACTTCTGACTGGCCTCGCCTGCCCAGGCCGGGGTAATGACTCCCTTCCTCTGAAAGCAAAGTAGGAAAGCATGGGAATTGTTACGCCTTGCCACGGGGCGTGAGATTGAACGAACCTTCCCGCTCGCTTGCACTTGGGAATGGTTACTGTGGGTTTTGCTTTCGCAGACCGCTACTGCGCCTCAGCTTGGACTACTGCGCAACAGCACGGAGGAAAGTTCTCGGTCTCTTTCAAGACGGCAGGTCAGCAATCCAAGTGGTAAAAGTCAACAGTCAATTAGTGTACAATCCAGTATTATAACGTTGGGCTTAAGTTAAGTACAGACATTGATAAAAAGTCGAGTAAAAAGTTTAGCAAAAAGTTGAAAGCCGCTAGGGGACAGACAGCCATAAGTAAGCTGATAAGTAACACACACACCGTGTGCCCTGATGCTGCCCCTTCCCCACCCCACCCCCACCCCCACCCCCAAAGAGAGAAACAGACAGCCGTAAGTAAGCCGATAAGTAACACACACCTTGTGCCCTGATGCTGCCCCCCCCCCACCCCCCCACCCCCCCACCCCACACACACACACAAAGAGAGAAAGAGACAGCCGTATGTAAGCCGCATGTAAGCCGATAAGTAAGGCTTACTTACCATCTAACTTACCGGCTTATGACAAATTGATGTATTTTTTTGGCGGAGCCCCCCCCCTTCTAGGAAACGGGAGCTCCCAGAGTCACCCCCTTGTCCGATTGTCACTTCATTCCTATACCACCTGTTGCTCCAATAGCCACCACTCTCTGCCAATTTTTCGCGTCGCTTGCGACCAGCCTAGCACTTTTTGCTGTTAGTTAATAAGTATGCAAGAAGAGTCCTAAGAAAGGATGAAGGCATGCATACATGGACACCCAGGCAGTCTAAATGTTCTTCCTAATATTCACGTCCTGTGAGTAATTGTACTACACGGATGTAACAATTTCAATTTCTTCCTAATATGATTCTTGATAATGCGATGGCCAGTCCCTTTAGCCTATTTGGCCTCCCTCTGGACTGTAACAACATAAACATGATTATTTTAGCTTTCCTCAGAAAGACCGGTGATGAAAAATATATGCTCGCATAAGTGAAAAGGAGAGTGGGCTTTTCACGTCTAGCCGGTCTAGGCGTAGCCAAATAGGCTAGATAAACTTGCCCGACCTCAATATTTGGAAGGGCTGTATGCAAAACAAGCACTCGTGAACTGAACCCTAATGAAATGTAAATGACGGGGGCCCGGGGTTCGTGGTATACTAATGATTTAACTTCAGAAAATATTAAAAAAAGCAAAAGCCGCGTCCGCTCAGCTAACAGTCGCTTAGAGAAGATTGAATCAGGACGCTGCTTTTCTTTTCGGCTACTAGCAGCAGCTTCTAGGCAGCTACCAGAGCCAGCCACTGGGCTAAGCATCAAAATGTCAGCAGCGATAGAAAGCTGATTACATCAGCTTCATGGCACACTAGGTTGCTTTAGGTTATGCAGAATAGCCAACCAGGGGAGCTGCCTAGAAGCTGCTGCTCGTAGCCAAAAATAAAAAACAGCGAATCAGGTTGCTGAGTTGCAGAAGCACCCATAGCTTTTATTTTCAGCTACAAGCAGCATCTTCTAGGCAACTCCCCTGACTGGGTAGTCAGCCGGACCTGATGCAACCTAGAGCACCTTGAAGCTGGCACAACCAGACTTCCTGTTCTGTTGGCATTTGGGGGCTTTGCCAAGTGGCTGGATCAGGGAGTAACCTAGAAGCTGCTGCTCTTAGCTGAAAATACAAGCTATGGAATAACCTAGCATGATATTGAATAACGGCGTCCTATCGTTGCTATTCAGGATCGTACAGGATGTGTTGATTGAGTATGTATTCCTATTATATCATATTCATATATTTATATCATATTCATATTATATTACAGTATTCATATATTTAGATTATATTCATAAACTATTATATTCTATTATATTAATACATTTTTATTTGGTGTACGATTTGTTGATATGGTTCATATATTGAATAAAGGACTTGTAGATATAGTCGATATAATTGTCCCAAGGGATAAGTTAACGGCCCAGACTCCACGGTTTTCTAATCTGTTTTGCTCCTCCTCGAGTGTGAACGAAAACTTGTTTAATATCTCTAGGGGTCGGCATTGTTAAATAATATTAGAGGATAAATAACCCGATCAATAATATTATAAAATATCAGTCGGACGAGCCGTCTCACCAGAATTTATAATTTATTTGAAAAACTAACATTATTGTGACACTGTTATAATATTAGTTAACTTTGGTTTTTCAAAGACATATATTACTTGCCGTTCCCTAAATATATCACACATGTCATCCATGTGAAAATAATGCATGTTTCCTTGAAGACCCCTTTTAAAAACTATATCAGGCCAAGGATACTGTGCTACACCACAATCCTGAAATCAGACTTGCGTCGCAACTTTTGATACCCAACTGGATCTACAGAAAGCTGAAAGAAAAAAACTGATGGAAATAAATCACTGTGAGGATATTAGCAATATAGCAACCTAGTGCACCTGGAAGCTGGCGTAATCAGACTTCAAGCACTGTTGGGAGTTGTGGGTATATCCCAGCGGCCAGCTCAGGGAGCTGCCTAGAAGCTGCTAAGAAAAGCCGGAAGAAAAAAAACTGTCTTCAGCACATCAATGACGACCACCCCCAGAGGTTATACCTCTAATTCCATAATACCCAGTCAGTCTCAATTATGAAAGAAACTTAAAAACTTCTCGATTAGCAGGTGCTCGATGCTGAAGGTGGAACTACCCTCCTCAGCCTATCCTTCCACCCATCCCACCCACCTATCCTCCCATCCATGCTCCCACCTATCCCACCCACCTATCCTCCCACCCTGATCCCCTTGTCTCCACTGCAAGTCCTTTTTTCTTAGCCTGTGATTTAGCATGCCATGGGGGCACCAACCATAATAATGCTTTCGCGTCTTTTCTTCTTTGCTTTTTTTGCTTCTTTGCTTCTTCGCTTTCTCCCATGTACTCTTCGATTGTTAATTGGAGAATGGTCGACAGACCCCACAAGACGTTCTGGAGCTGGTTTGCCTAGGGTCAACAATTGCCTGTCTATGACAAAATTAATGTATCGCTTTGTAGTTCGGCACATTTGGGCCTTTAAAGTCCAATGGGGCACCAGGATAAGTGTAACTATCATCATCACCAATTGGGACCCCACGCAGGCTCTCTCCTGAACTAAGATGTACAGGACTGGACCTGGGTTGTTTTCAAGGAAAGGAAACAGTGTCTCAACGTAGCATGGTGCTCCTACTAGCCTTCCAGGTGCCACTAGCAGCTTTCTTGGGGCACAAAAGCACCCCCCCAAGGCTCTAACGTAGCACCCCCAAACACCCAGGTACGAAATGAAGCACTTGTGCTATAAAGGGCACCTTAAAGAAACCCCTGGTCTGAACTCCATGCAAGTGAACCTCACCTTGGCCAGGTGACATGAGACACGGCCAGAGGCCCAAGCATGACCTCTCAACGCTTGCATAGGTACTTCCCGTTTCTTCGGGGTCCGACGAGACACTGATCAGATCGCTGATATCGTTACCCAAGCCACTTGCCTCGAGTCCGGGCTCGTGTATCGTATCTGAGGTCGCAGAGGCTTGCTGCGAAAAGGATTCCTTGCCTTCGGTATTACTATGGTTGATACCTTGGGGGCCCGCCAGGAAAAATGGGAGAGCTGTAGAACTGTTAGCCTGTGCGGTTCGTAGCAAGGAAATCGTGAGATTGGTAATGAGCTGCAAATCCTGCTGGTGATAGTATGCTGCGTGCAGGGTCAGAGATAGTGTGAAGTGGACCGCTTCAGGAAACCTTGTTGCAAGTCGCGAGCGTGCGGTAATATAACTAGAAGAACGCAACAAGACGCGTTCGTCAAGCCGGCAGCATGGAACGAAACACGCTTTGCCATGTCGTCCACATGAACAGGAAAGATACTCAGTTGTACTGCAGGGTTTTTTGGTGTACAGTGTGCAAAGATCAGGCACGTGATGTATCTGCACCGCTGGCCGCCCGCCTCTGCTACCTCGTGGTTTTGCCTGAAGCAAGGTTACTCGTGATAATTAACTACTCGCATTCTGCATACTTGTATGAATTTGGTCGTACTGTTTATACTGAGGTACCCGTGATTTACTCTGCCACCGGAGACTGAATACCGAGACTCCTGGTGAACACAAATTTGTACCCGGACGATGAAACCATTACCGTGTATGTTGTTAACAGTCCAGAGGTAGGCCAAATAGGCCGAAGGGACTTGCCAAAACATGACAGTCGACGAAAGAGCACCGACGAACTGCACCTTTCACAATCGTTTTACTGGGGGGGGGGCCTGAGTTCGTGCTAATTGAAATTTTTATTGCAGATACCACATGGGCACATGGCACACGCCGACATGCAGAAAACGCAAGAAGTGTGATGGGACGTGTGCCATTCCTGATTTCACAGGACCTTCCTGGTAAGTTGGGCCTCCTATTGGTAGGGAACGGCAAATCATATGATGTTGACCAAAGAGGAGAATGATATCATACGATATCATACAAAAATAATATGATTATATATCATATGATATAATGGCCCAGGCCAAAGTTACCTGGTCAGACCGCTGGCATCATATGATATCATATGATTTCATATTGCCGATCCCTAACTATTGGGTAGGAGTTTTGTTTGTTGTATGCAAGGATTTTTACTATAATGAAGTGGGCCCCTATAATGAAGTGCGAACTCCCAAGTCCTTACAACTTGAATGCAGAAGCCAACAAAATAAGAATTCAAAGAGAAAGGCACGGCCAGTTGGTCGTCCTTCCGAAAGCAGGCGCCCTTAAGAATGTCAAGAGATGCCGACCCACGTGTTACAGATGATATTTCAATACTCATTTATCACATTGTCTGTCTGTCCAGGACAGCAACAAAGGCCAGCAGGGGAAGCAGTACGGGACGTAACAAAAACACGCTTCGACATCTAGGTTGAATGACCTGGACACGTCCTTAAACTGTCTTTACCCCTGCTATTGCATTCTGTACTCAGGAGTGTGGAGTAGTAGTGTCCATACTTCCCATGTTTCCTCCTTTTTTTAGCTGTGACAGGTATTTCATCCGAGGAGGTGGATCTCCAGACACAAACCAGCGACACTGAGGATTCAGTTTGAAAGGGGTTGCCACCCCTAAAAAGAGTAAGCGCACTCCTGCAGACAGTGAGCAGCCTGACATACCGCCTTCATAACATGTTCATACCGTCTACATCCAGGCTGCATTCTTCCTCAGGATATTAATAACCTTCTGGAGGTCAGCTGGCGGCTCAGAGTCAAAACGGAGGCGCTCTCCAGTGACAGGGTGGGTAAAGCCTAAGGTTTTTGCATGAAGGGCTGGACGGCCCAGTTCGTTGACCAACGCCTTGATCGTCACTTGCCGCAAAGCCTTCCCTCGCCCAATAATGCTGGCGGCTGCAGCAGTGCTACCACCATAAGTGTCGTCTCCTAACAAGGGGTGACCCATGTATTTGGCATGCACACGGATTTGATGGGTTCGCCCCGTATCTAGCTTCCATTCCACCAAAGCGGCCGACCCAGCGGCCAGCTCCTCTAAGATTCTGTAGCTGCTAGCAGCTAAGCGCCCACGGGTGCCCCCATACGGCGACGCAGACTGTCGCTTCCTCTCGGCAGGGTCCCGCCCGATGTTGGCTTCAACTCTGCATGGTGATGGTGATGGTGATGGTGATGGTGATGGTGGTGGTGGTGGTGGTGGTGGTGATGGTGGTGGTGGTGGTAATGGTGGTGGTGGTGATGGTGATGGTGGTGGTGATGGTGGTGATGGTAGTGGTGACGGTGGTGGTGATGGTGATGGTGATGGTGGAAGTGGTGGTCGTGATGATGATGACAGCGATGCAGACTGTCGCTTCCTCTCGGCGGTGTCCCATCCGATGTTGGCTTCAACTCTTCATAACGATGGTGGTGGTGGTGATGGTGGTGGTGGTGGTGGTGGAAGTGGTGGTCGTGATGATGATGACGGCGACTCAGACTGTCGCTATCTCTTGGCAGGGTCCCGCCCGATGTTGGCTTCAACTCTGCATGATGATGGTGATGGTGGTGATGGTGATGGTGGTGGAAGTGGTGGTAGTGATGATGGTGACGGCGACGCAGACTGTCCCTTTCTCTCAGCAGGGTCCCGCCCGATGTTGGCTTTGACTCTGCATGATGATGATGGTTGTGGTGGTGGTGGTGGTGGTGGTGGTGATGGTGGTGGAGATGGTGATGGTGGTGATGGTGGTGGTGATGGTGGTGGTAATGGTGGTGATTGTAGTGGTGATGGTAGTGGTGACGGTGGTGGTGATGGTGATGGTGGTGGTGTTGGTGGTGGTGATGGTGGTGGTGATGGTGATGGTGGTGGTGATGGTGGTGGTGGTGGTGATGGTGATGGTGATGGTGATGATGGTGGTGATGGTGATGGTGGTGGTGGTGGTGATGGTGATGGTGGTGGTGGTGATGGTGGTGGTGTTGATGATGACGGTGATGCTGCCATTCGCTTCCTCTCAGACGGGTCTCGGCAGATGTTGGCTTCAACTCTGCATGACAATGGTGATGGTGGTGATAGTGGTGATGGCAGTAGTGGTGGTAGAAGTGCTGGTGGTGGTGATGATGAGGGTGATGCTGTCATTTGCTTCCTCTATGAAGGGTCTTGCCCGATGTTGGCTTCAACTCTGCATGATGATGTTGATGATGATGTTGATGATGATGATAGTGGTGGTTGTGGTGATGGTGGTGATGATGATTTGTGCTCCACGGGTTTCGTGGGGCAGCCCGTCGCACTGGGGTTGCACCGAGTCGCTCAATTTGCGACGCGTCGCACGAAAAACCAGTGCAATAGACCAGTACGAAGACTCTACAGTCCTGCTTTTGAACTGTTCACACAGCCCACAAAAGGCATCGTCTTGTTTTGTCCAACCATCAACCCTGTGGTGCCTTTATCCAAGCGATGGAAGATTCAACTTTTACTCACCTTTCTGATGCTGTCTTGGACACACCCATAGCGACTGGCCAGTATGCACGCTCCACAGTCCTGCTTTTGAACTGCTCACACAGCCCACAGTGTACGACCTCTTGTTTTGCTTTGTTGTTCTGCAGCCATGGACCCTGTGGTGTCTTTGTCCAAGCGGAGACACATTCAATTCTTACTCACCTTCCTTACGTTTCCTTGGGCACACCCATAGCGATTGACCAGTACGTACGTTCCACAGTCCTGCATTTGAACTGCCCACACAGCCCACAGAGTATGACCTCTTCTTTTGCTTTGTGGTGCTACAGCCATGCACACTGTGTTGCCTTTGTCCAAGCTGTGACCTATTCAATTCTTTCTCACCTTCCTTCCGTTTCCTTGGGCACACCCATAGCGACAGACCAGTACATACGCTCAACAGTCCTGCTTTTGAACTGCTCACACAACCCACGGTGAACGGCCTCTTGTTTTGCTTTGTTGTGCCTTGAAACCTTTGGTGCCTTTGTCCAAGCGGCGAACCACTCTACTCTTACTCACCTTCCTTCCATTTCCTTGGGCACACCCATAGCGATTGGTCGCTTTTAGGAGGGGGGACAGCCTTAGTGGGAGGGTGGTCCAGGTGGGGTGGGGTGTGGGGTGGGTGTGGGGGGTGGGGGGTGGGGGAGGAAGGGGATGTTATGGATGGACTCGATAGCCTAAGATAAAAACAGTCTCCCACTTCTAGGGGGAATGTGTGTGTTTGTGTGTGTGTGTGTGTGTGTGTGTGTGTGTGTGTGTGGGGGGGGGGGGGGGGGCTGTTTTTGTCTTTGGCTGTCGTGCCACATTACTCACCTTCCTTCCGTTTCCTTGGGCACACCCATAGCGATTGACCAGTACGTACGCTCCACAGTCCTGCTTTTGAACTGCTCACACAGCCCACGGTGTGCGACCTCTTGTTTTGCTACAACCATTAACCCTGTAGTGCCTTTATCCAAGCGGTGGACGATTCCAGGGCGAAGTACGCCAGTCACAGCATTGCCATCGTATTGGCCAGGCAGCGTAGCGACTTGTGGCATGGCGGTGGGAGCTGAAGGGGGTGCCCCCTCGAACTCCTCTTCCTCATCTTCTTCTTCACTTTCTGCTTGACAGGGCGCAGGAAGGGTGTGGGTGGTGTGGGAGTGGTTGTGAGGGTGTGGGTGGTGTGGGTGGTGTGGGTGGTGTGAGGGTGGTTGTGAGGGTGTGGGTGGTGTGGGAGTGGTTGTGAGGGTGTGGGTGGTGTGGGTGGTGTGGGTAGTGAGCGTAGCACCTTGTGGCACGGTGGTGGGAGCTGAAGGGGGTGCCCCCTCGTACTCCTCTTCCTCCTCTTCTTCTTCACTTTCTGCTCGACAGGGGCGCAGAAAGGGTGTGGGTGGTGTGGGTGGTGCGGGAGTGGTTGTGAGGGTGAGGGTGTGGGTGGTGAGCGTAGCACCTTGTGACACGGTGGTGGGAGCTGAAAGGGGTGCCCCCTTGTACTCCTCCTCCTAACCCTCTCCTTCACTTTAGGCTTGCCAGGGGCGCAGTAATGGTGTGGGTGGTGTGGGTGGTGTTGGTTGTGTGTGTGTTTTAGGGTGGTGTGGGTGGTGTGGGAGTGGTTGTGAGGGTGTGGGTGATGTGGGAGTACGGGTGGTGTGGGTGGTGTGGGTGTTGCGGGAGTGGTTGTGAGGGTGTGGGTGGTCTGGATGACGTTTGAGTGGGGGTGGTGTCGTAGTCGAGTGTATGGTGCTTTCAGTGAGCTGCAGAGGGTAGGTGAAACCGGTTAGTTTTCAGTTTTTTTGCCAAATTCAGGCCAGAAAAGCGGGCAGGGGAAAATCATAATTTCAGGAAGCCTGGAATGTGAGGGAGTCTCTTAAGTGTGATTAAAGCCGTACCCTCTATTTAAGTCAGAAGACCGTTATTAAAGTCCCTTATTTATTTCAAGGCGGGCCAATGCCCCAAGGCCCTTTTATTATGCCTATTTAATTATTAATTAAATAATGCTTTTGAATATACCGAGTGCTAACTTTTTAAAATTTAGAGACCATATTTAGAGAGAGTTGTGTCGAGTGGAAACATACAAAGCTAAATCGATTGTGTCAAACAACTCAACCACCTAAATTAGAACCTACATTTATTTTACATTTTTAAATAGGCCAGTTTCTCAATAAAAATATCAAAGTTATGAAGAAAGTAGATTTTTCTTTTATCAGTTTTATATATTTTCAGGAAATTCAGTATTATAGCCATTCAGAGGATGATTTGGATTTGGGTTTTCAAAACACTTCGTAGTTTGTAGTTTGTACCTCAACCTTGAGAATTTGGCCTATGAATTCTGACATTTTGGCCTGAGAATCTAGAATTCTTAGGATTTCTTAGAATTCTTAGAATTGTCAGAAAGTTGGCCTGAAAAAGTGGAGATACGAACTACCAGCCAGCAATGATTTGGAGACCCACTCCAAATCATTGCTATAAGGCAAACGTCCGGGTTGTGAAAAAAAGCAGCTGCAGATAGGATCATAATAATCTTTGTGAAACCCAGGGGGTCGTTGAAAAATTGCTCGTGTACCGCATGTCGGAATCGGGGCCTAAAGGGGTCGGGGCCTAAAGCCTAGAAACAATTGGAACAAGAAAAAAAATGTGTCGGAAGGGGGGGTGGGGGTGGGTAGGTACCCAACGGCTGCCGACGGGATTATAATAATCTTTTTAAAACCCGAGATTCTGATGACCCCCTTGGGCTACCAGTGTTTTTTGTTCGATACTAGTAGCGATCACTACCTGTGACCCTGTTTTGGCCAAACCTCCAGCTACCACAAGACTCAATTTTCGGCCCCTCCCCCGACTTGCTCCGTTTCAGAAAGGGGGTCTTCTGGTAGCGATCAGGGAGTTGGTGTCTTTCAAGGCTGGCATTACCTCCTCCAATGCTAATATAGGGGCCTACCTTGCCGATTTGTGTGCTCAGGTGCAGGCTAACATAGGGAGCAAGGCTGACGTTGCCTTCGTCAAAGCTAAGGCGGAGGCTGGCCCTGTCTGCTCTTGTGCTGCTCTCCCTCCTTGGAGTGTGGCTGACCTTGCAGCTGAGCGAGATAACGTGGCAGCGCAGAGTGACATCTTCAACCAGGTGCAGGTTAACATAGGGAGTGAGGCTGACCTTGCAGCTAGACGTGATAACGTGGCAGCGCAGAGTGACATCTTCAACCAGGTGCAGGCTAACATGGGGAGTGAGGCTGACCTTGCAGCTAGACGTGATAACGTGGCAGCGCAGAGTGACATCTTCAACCAGGTGCAGCCTAACAGTGCTGCCAGTGTTTCTTTTTTCGACGGCGCGTCGCCATTCCGTCGCCATTCCGTCGAATGCTACACCCCCCGAACGCCCCGATATCGGGAGGCGCTGCCCCCCGACCCCCCCAGGCTCCGCGCTTCCCGCTCTGCCATCGATGGCTAAGCAACTATCCTTAAATCAGGGTTGAGTAGCCCAAGTAGCTACTCAACCAGAACTACAGAAATCTGAAATAAAAAACACTGAGTGCTGCTATCGGTGCTAGAAGCGAGGCTGATCTTGCTGCTCACCAGGATGAGAGGGATGAGCAGGCAAAGGCTGACCTTAATGAGGAGGTAGAGAGATACCTACGGAGCGATGCTTACAATGCCGCTGCCCAAGCTAGGAGCGAGGCTGACCTTGCTGCTCACCATGGCCATTTTGCTGACCAAGGTGAGAGGATGAGCAGGCGCAGGCTGACCTTGATGAGGAGGTAGAGAGATGCCTACGGAACAATGCTGTTAATGCTCCTTTCCATGCTAGGAGCGAGGCTACCCTTGCTGCCCACCATGACCATGCTGATCACCAGCATGAGAGGGATGAGCGCAGTGTGTTGCTCAATCAGGCGCATTTTGACCTTGCTGAGGAGGTTCAGCCATACCCACAAAGCAATGCTGACAATGCCGCTGTCCATGCTAGGAGCGAGGCTGACCTTGCTGATCACCAGGACCATGCCTATCACCAGGATGGGAGGGCACAGCAGAGTGAGTTCCCCCAACAGGGTCAGCAAGCTCTCCTTGTTACTCACCAGGCTAAGGTGCAGGCTATCAATGCTGCTATCCCTGCTTGGAGTGAGGCTTACGTTGCCTCTTTCCATGCTAACATGGAGGCTGGCCGTGCCGCAGACCGTGCTCAGAGAGCTAGGGTCCTCAATCACAGGGAGGCTGGCTGTTCTGCTTTCGGTGACACCGTTTTTGGTACGATTGGGAACTAACTTGTCCTCCTCCTCCGCCTCCTCCTCCTCCTCCGGCAGTACGCCTGCCGTACTGGGTTTGCTCCCTAATACGGGGGCGGTAAGAAGAGAAGTTATGAATTTTGAGTGCCTGGCACGCCCAACTGCAGTCACAGTGCCAAGAGGGAGACCGACCGACTGTGCCTATGACTGCGCTGACTGCTGAGCGGGCCCGGAGCCCTGTGCGTTGATGGACGCTGAAATGTGTATGGCCTCAACCTAAGAGAAGACCATCCCCATACAAAAGTATTGATCTGCTGACAAGTTCGATGCAGCGTCGCCTGCGACACTAAAAATTGGCGGAGAGTGATCGCGAGGGACGACAGGTGGCAACGGAAGCGAGTTAGTTCAAGGCCGTTGGCTGACGTGACAGGCTTCATCATGGTCTGATGGACAGATGGACAAATGGGTAACACTGGGGGCTCCCGTCCCCCAGAAGGGGGGGTTCCGCCAAAAACTGACAGAGGACAGTTCGAGCAAAGTTTCACATACCTCTTGGAGTCTTAGCTGCAGTCAGGATGTTTAAGAAGTCTAAAGGTTGTATGTATGTATGTTACAGTCCAGGAGTAGGCCAAATAGGCTAAAGGGACTTGCCCAACTGTTAGGAAGAGCTTAAAAAGAAAAAGCACTGATGAACTGAGCCCCAAACAACCGTTTAACCGACGGGGGCCCTGAGTTCGTGCTACAGTGATAATTTAATTCTACAATATAGAGGTTAAGTGTTTCAAGATTGCTAATCTGTATTTGATTGGACCAAGCGACATGCCACACGGACCCTTGTTGATTCCATTCATTTCACACTAGGATAGAATAAAATTTTACAGCCTTCCATTTTATTTTATATTATCATAATAACATAACATATGTATGGTCTCCCTTGCTGAGACTCCCGAATTTGAGTTTGTGACGTGTCCTGGGTGGGATGATGTCAATCAAATGTATGGCCAAATCATTAGGACATCCAGAAAGCCTTGAATAATGATGATGCAGCCCCCTGGTTTACTTGTTGTTTGAGGGCCTGAGCGCTTTGATGCTGTTTACTGGCACCTAAACGTGTTGTTGTTGTTGTTGTTGTTGTTGTTGTTGTTGTTGTTATTGTTGTTGTTGTTCTTACTGTTGTTGTTGTTGTTGTCGTTGTTGTTGTTGTTGTTGTTGTTGTTGTTGTTGTTGTTATTACTGTTGTTGTTGTTGTTGTTGTTGTTGTTGTTGTTGTTGTTGTTGTTGTTGTTGTTGTTGTTATTACTGTTGTTGTTGTTGTTGTTGTTGTTGTTGTTGTTGTTGTTGTTGTTGTTGTTGTTGTTGTTATTGTTGTTGTTGTTATTACTGTTGTTGTTGTTGTTGTTGTTGTTGTTGTTGTTGTTGTTGTTGTTGTTGTTCTTGTTGTTGTTGTTGTTATTGTTGTTGTTGTTATTACTGTTGTTGTTGTTGTTGTTGTTGTTGTTGTTGTTGTTGTCATCTGCACTACCGCTTATGGTGCTCCTCCAAAGCTTCCGCTCCCATGCATTTTGTTGTAACAGTGGTATGAACGATTCGACCATCTGACTCAGATGACCCCTTACAACAGAACATGAGCATTTATTAAATGAGTCAATCATATGATATGCCGGCCCCTAGTTGTGTTGCTAGCGGTGGTATGAACGATTCGACCATCTGACCAGATGGTTGATTCGTTCATACCACCTCTTACAAAACATGTCCTGACAGGTTCTGGCATTGATGAGCAATCGTAAGCTTGAATCCCTGATACTGATACCGTGCAGGATTGTAGAACTCACAATGGCAGTCTTTTCTTGTATTTGATTGATTGAAAAAGTCGATATATGTGGACTACATTATTTTCTTATTTTATTTCTTGCGCGTGCATAGTGGTATACAACAATGTAACTTCTGCTTTCTGACCGGAATTGGACTGACATCACACCACGATGGTTGTTCAGGACGCTGCTTCCTGCGTCGCAGATGCAATGTCGAAGTGTCCGTTACATCGTAGACGCAACATGGGCTACATTGCTGCTTATAGCTTAAAATCTATTACACTGCTGCTTATAGCTTATAAGACTAGTCCTAAGGGTGTGTCGCAAGCGACACAGAAAAACGCTTTAGCAGTGACGGGGGAGGCTGTGAGTTTTTTCGGAAGTAGAGGAGAAAGTAGCTACTCGTAGCCGAATAAAGCTACAAAACATTGAAAAACGTTTGCGAAGGATCTTGACCGCTGCGATGCTGATAAATCAACTCATGCGCACTCCAACTATGAGCCAAATGTTTGGGTGTGGAGGTGCCCAGTATTGTTCAAACGCCTGGAGGGCAGCACGGAGAGACGAAGAACAGAGAGAGACATTGGGGAGTCCAGAGGGGGCTAAAGCGAAAAACACTGGGCACCATGTTGCGTACCTGCGCCTTGTTGATTCCCACTGGGGATTAGTTGTACTGCTTGTACTCCGCAGTGGTGCAGCAGAGCATTCACCAGGGTGCCGGTGAAGTGTCCAACACAGGTGTGTGTCACCATACCAGCGGGCTGCAGGGTAAAAGGTCATGGGGTTTCAATAAATAAATAAATAAATGAATAAATAAATAAATAAATAAATAAATAAATAAATAAATAAATAAATAAACAAACAAACAAACAAACAGACAAACAAGTAAATAAATACATGTGAGATAAAGAAATAGAAAAATAAAGAAATAGAAAAATAAATAAATAAATAAATAAAGAAAGAAAGAAAGAAACACATAAACAAACAAACAAACAAATAAATAAATGAATAATTGAATAAATAAATACATACATAAATAAGTAAATCAATACTATGCCTTGTGACGAGTGTCCAATGCAGGTGTGCACACCATACCTGCCAGCTGCAGGGTAACAGGCCATGGGGTTTCAATGAACAAACAAACAAACAAACGAACAAACAAACAAACAAAAAAATAAATAGATAAATAAATGAATACACGAATAAAAAAAATAAAAAAAACCTGGCATAAAAAATAAATGAACAAATAAATAAACAAACGAACAGACAAACAAATACATAAACACATATGAGATCAATCAATCAATCAATCAATCAATCAATCAATCAATCAATCAATACATACATAATACGCCTTATGATGTGTGGCCAATGCAGGTGTGTACACCATACCGGCCGGCTGCAGGGTAACAGTCCATGGGGTTCAAAATCAATAGATCAATAAATCAATAAATCAATCAATCAATACATACATAAATAAACAAATAAATAAATATATAAATGAATAAATAAATAAACAAATAATTAGATACATAAATACATGAATAAGTAAATAAATAATACGCCTTGTGACGAGTGGCCAACTCAGGTGTGTACGCTATACCTGCCGGCTGTTGGGTAACAGGCCATGGGGCGTTAATCAAAACATCAGTAATAATTTGAAAGCTTTTCTTGCGGTCAGAACCCGCAAATGTTTAGGGTTCATTCAAAAATCCCCTTATAATATTATATAATCGATCTTGATTGTTACATGCTGGGCGAGTCCCTTCAGCCTTTTTGGCTACCCCTGGACCGTAACATACATTTATATAATTATATGAGAGGTTGCAACCACGATAAGGTATAGCAACGCCCCTGGAATGTAACATGCATGCTTACAGAAGCTGCCTTACCTTGTGGACGACCATCAAGTACTCGTCTTCATAGCGGATGTCCAAGGGAATATCCTCAGGGATGACCTGGGGAATGGTAGTGATAACAATTCATATGCAGCGTCGCGAGAGACGCGGAAAATTGGCGGAGTGTGTTGGCAACGGAACGAAAGGTGGCAACGGACTGGAGCTGAGCGAAGCCAGTTAGTTATGAGACAGTTGGCTGAAGTGTCCGGCTTCAATTTTCCGGGGGAGGGGGCGGGGAATGGCATTAGGGATCGGTTAATCAAATGATTCTGACCAAAGGCGGGTATGATATCATATGATATCATACAAATGACATCAAATGATATTGTATGTAAATTGTAACTTTAGCCTAGTCAGACTGCCGGCATCATATGATATCATATGATATCATGTTGCCGTTCCCTAAATGACAGTGATAAAAAAGTTATGATGACGCCTGGTGGGGCGAGATATTAAGGGACCCCTATCTTACGGCGGTAAAGAACGGGCTGCAACTTTACCAGGACAGTGCTACCATGGCGGTTGACAGTCGCTGGGGACACTAAAGCGCACCTGTAGGGATTCCAACCCCGCACCTCCTATTTTGAACGAGCTCTACAATTGATCCAAATGGCAGTGATGCAGTAAATACATAAATAGTACGCCTTATTACAAGGCGTGAGGTTGAGGGGGCCAGCCTCTTTGCTTGCACTGGGGCCAACCATAGTGCTTCTGTGACACCCACACGCTTAATTTCAACATGCTATACAAACAACTTAGTGTGCTTGCTTTGTCTAGACCTCACATCCGGTGTACACAGCACTCAGCCCCACTGGCTAGGCAGTCACAGGCCTAGTTCCAACATGCAATGCAAACAACTTAGTGTGCTTGCTTTGTCAGGACCTCACTAACTGTGTGCACAGCACTCACCCCCATGGGTTAGACACCCACAAGCCTAGTTCTAACATGCAATGCAAACAAATTTGTGATTACTTGTTTTGTCTAGACCTCACTAACTGTGTACACAGCACGCACCCCCATTGGTTAGACACCCACAAGCTTAGTTTCAATATGCAATGCAAACAAATTTTGGTGTGCTTACTTTGTCTGGACCTCTCTTCCTATGAACACAGCACGCACCCCCATGGGCTAGACACCCATACGCTTACTTTCAATATGCAATGCAAACAACTTTGGGTTAGCACACTTTGTCTGGACCTCTCTTCCTGTGTGCAAAGCACTCACCCCATATTGGCTAGACAGCCACAGGCCTAGTTTAAATATGCAGTGCAAACAACTTAGTGTGCTTGCTTTGTCTGGACCTCACTCACTCTGTACAAAGCACTCACCCCCATTGGCTAGACGCCCACAAGCCTAGTTTCAAGATGATTTTCAAACGACTTTGGACTTGCTTGATTTGGCAGGATCACACATCTACATGTTTTTCATTTCAACGATGCCTCGCCATGCCGTTGCCGCATGGCGATACATGGTCTGCCGCTGCTTGGCGACGCATGGGTCTGGCTAAACTAGTCAGAATCCCCCCCCCCCCCCCCCAACCCAACCCAACCCTACGGGCTCAGCAGGGTTCCAGGGGCTGCCCGTGGCACTGGGGTCGCACCGAGCCGCTCAATTTGCGACGCGTGGCACGCAAAAAAGTGCGCACCTCTAGCAGGCTAAGCTTGCACCTCCATTGGCTGGGGGGGGGGTCTGGGCGCAAAGTTTTGACAGTTCTGGCCAGCGGATTCTGTCAGCTTCCAGACACACAATGTTGCATTAGCTTTAGCTGAATAGCCAGTCATGGAAGCTGCCTAGAAGCTGCTGCTTTTAGCTGAAAAGAAAAGCACTGAAAAGGTCTCACCTCCATTGGCTGTTGGGGGGGCAGGGTGCAAGAGATAACGTCTCCATGCTTGACTGAGCTCGAGGTCTTGATTATGGGGCGGCCGTTGACAAAGACCCCGCCCTCTTTGATGGCGGTTTGTACCTTGGCCCTGCTGGCGTCTGGCATCTGAGTGGTCAAGTACGCATCCAGTCGGCCATTCTTGCCCTTGCCCTCGCTCTGTGTGCATGTGAGGGTATGGGACAGGAGGTAAGTGTGCGCCTTTTGCTGTGCGTTGATGTTTGTGTGTTGTTTTGTTTGTATGTATGTTACAGTCCAGGGGTAGGCTAAATAGGCTAAAGAGACTTGCCCAACCGTGATAGGAAGGGCTTAAAAAGAAAAACATGTGTTATGGCCCGGCTGGCATATAGTATCTAAGTGGTCTGATAGGCATCGAGTCGGCTAGCCTTGCCCTTTCCCTGTGTGCACGCGAGGGTGTAGGGCAGGGGGTAGGTGTGTGTCTTGAGTATTTTTTGTTGTCTGCTGTATGAGTTATGTGTTGTGTTGTGGCCCTGCCGGCATCCAGCATTTGAGCAGGGAAGGTGTGCGTCTTGTGAGTTTTGAGTTGTACGTTGTGTTTGAGCGGGGTTGGTGTGCTTCTTGTGAGTTTTGAGCTGTACGTTGTGTTTGAGCGGGTAGGTGTGCGTCTTGTGCGTTTTGAGGTGTACATTGTGTTAGGGCGGGGAAGGTTTGCGTCTTGTGTGTTTTGAGCTCTGCATATAGTTTGAGTGGGTAGGTGTGCTTCTTGTGTGTTTTAAGGTGTACATTGTGTTTGGGCGGGATGGTGTGCGTCTTGTGAGTTTTGAGCTGTAATTTGCATTTGAGCAGGGTTAGTGTGCTTCTTGTGTGCTTTGAGCTGTACGTTGTGTTTGAGCTGGGAAGATGTGCGTCTTGAGTATTTTGAATTGTACTTTGTGTTTGAGTGGGGAAGGAGTGCGTCTTGTGTGTTTTTAGTTGTCCATTGTGTTTGAGTTGTACATTGTGTATGATTTCTTGTGTGTTTTGAGTTGTACGTTGTGTTTGTTGTGCGTTGTGTGTGTGTGTGTGTGTGTGTGTGTGAGAGAGTGAATCTCATACATAAGGAGAGGAGG
>JACBWV010000610.1:23509190-23761690 GCA_013435795.1 Chlamydomonas sp. ICE-L | reverse complement strand
TACTCTCGCAGCCGGGCTCTCAAGCTTACTGGGACTGCAGTACGAGACCAAGATACAAATTTTGCAGGTGTGTGGGGGTGGTGTGTGTGTGTGAGAGGGGGGGGGGGGGGGGGGGGGGGGGGGGGGGGGGACTTGGGATTCGCTCTCGCAGCCGGGCTCTCCAGCTTACTGGGACTGCAGTACGAGACCAAGACACAAATTTTGCAGGTGTGTGTGTGTGTGTGTGGTGGTGGGGGGGCTAGGGACTTGCAGTTTGCTCTAGCAGCTGGGCTCTACAGCTTACTGGGACTGCAGTACAGGACCACGGCTCACATTTTGCAGGTGAGTGTGTGTGGGGTGGGGGGAATCAGTTCAAGGAGGGATTCATTAAAGGGATGCGGTGGAGGCTTCAAGCAGCTTACTGGGACTGCAGTACGTGACCAAGGCACACATTTTGCAAGTGAGTGGGGTTTTGTATTACGAGCAAATTGGGTTGACTTTATCTTGTGTAAAGTGTATGTGAACCAAATGTGATCGCATGCGAATGGAGCGTATGTATGCATGTGTAATGCATGTGTAATGCATGTATATGGAACTTCACCCCGTTGATCCCACCTCCCCCGCACACCAACCACTGCCACACACACACAAACATGCACACACACACACAAACACACACTACAGCATACATGCATGCATGCACACCCATACACACACAAACACACACACACTTACGCACACAAACACACACACTTACGCACACAAACACACACACACATGTACACAGACACCACGGCACACGTGCATGCATGCAAAAACACAGGCGCATATAAACACACACAAAACATACACACAAAGAAAACACACAAACACAAACAAACACACACATACCATGACGTACATGCATGCAGGCACACACAAACACACACACACACAAACACAAACAAGCACACAAACACACACACCGTGACATACTTGCATGCATCACGACATGCATACATGCATGCATACACACACACGCAAAACACACAAACACACACACCATGACGTACATGCATGCAGGCCTTCTGGGCATACTCAAAGCAGCACAAGCTACAAGATGCGCTGAACCCCACAACGCTGAATCTGGACCAACCCTTAGAGCAGCTTTTTGGAACCCGCACAATGCAATTGGCTGAAATGGGTGCCAAGCTTGACTCCTTCTGTGAAATCATGCAGCCCATTGTGATTCAGCACACAATCAAGTAGGTGGTGGTGGTGGTGGTTGAGGTGGTGGTGAAGTGGTGAAGTGGAGGTGGTGGTGAAGTGGTGGGGGTGGTGAAGTGGTGGTAGTGGAGGTGGAGTGGTGGTGAAGTGGTGGAGGTGGTGGAGGTGAAGGTGATGGTGATGTGGTGGAGGTGGTGGAAGTGAAGGTGGTGGTGAAGTGGTGATGTATGTAGAGACCCCCCCCTCCCTGCCCTGTACGTTGGTAAAGACCCCCCACCCCCCACCCCCTAACCGTACGTAGGAAGAGAGCCCCCCCGCCCTGCCCTGTACGTTGGTAAAGACCCCCCACCCCCCACCCCCTAACCGTACGTAGGAAGAGAGCCCCCCCGCCCTGCCCTGTACGTTGGTATAGACCCCCCACCCCCCACCCCCCACTGTACGTAGGAAGAGAGCCCCCCCGCCCTGCCCTGTACGTTGGTAGAGACCCCCCACCCCCCACCCCCCCCACTGTACGTAGGAAGAGAGCCCCCCCGCCCTGCCCTGTACGTTGGTAGAGACCCCCCCACCCCCCACCCCCCCACTGTATGTAGGAAGAGAGCCCCCCCGCCCTGCCCTGTACGTTGGTAGAGACCCCCCACCCCCCACCCCCTAACCGTACGTAGGAAGAGAGCCCCCCCGCCCTGCCCTGTACGTTGGTAGAGACCCCCCACCCCCTACCCCCCCACCCCGCCCCGCCCCGCACAAAGATAGAGAACCCCCCGCCCCGTCCCCGTACGTAGGTAGAAACCCTCCCCCCCACCCCCACCCCCCTCCACCCCCGCCCGCCCCCACTTTGAGACTAATTCTAGAATGATTCATTGTACGTTGCGCTGCAGACCAGGAGCAACGCCCTCTCCCGCCGACGTTCAACTCCATGACATCGATGTTGAAGTGCCAACCTTTCAACCAGGGGACAAGATCTCCACAGACGTGGATCGTATTTCACAAGATACCGAGGTGAGGCTGTGTTCCACTTTTTCCCGATTCACAAGGTACTGAGGTGGGGCTGTGTTACACTTTTTCCCAATTCACAAGGTACTGAGGTGGGGTTGTGTTACACTTTTCCCCAATTCACAAGATACCGAGGTGAGGCTGTGTTACCCTTTTTCTATTTCCTACCAGGGTCCTCCACTTCTTTCTATGCCCTACCAGGGACCTACACTTTTGTCTATACTCTACCAGGTCCTACACTTTTTTATGTCCTACCAGGGTCCTACACTTTTTTCCATGTTCTATCAGGGTCCTACACTTTTTGTATGTCCCACCAGGTTCCTGCACTTTTTTCTCAAGCTACTGAGATGGGACCGTCTTCAACCCTTTTTCATTTAACACAATACTGAGGTGAGACTGCCTTACACTCTTTCGCACTTCACAAGATACTGACTGAGGTGAGGCTGTGTTCCACTTTTTCCCAATTCACAAGATACTGAGGTGGGGCTGTGTTACACTTTTCCCAATTCACAAGATATTGAGGTGGGGCTGTGTTACACTTTTCCCAATTCACAAGATACTGAGATGGGGCTGTGTTACACTTTTCCCAATTCACAAGATACTGAGATGGGGCTGTGTTACACTTTTCCCCAATTCATAAGATACTGAGGTGAGGCTGTGTTCCACTTTTTCCCAATTCACAAGATATCGAGGTGAGGCTGTCTAACACCTTTTCGCATTTTACACAAGACTGACTGCGGTGAGGCTGTGTTCCACTTTTTCCCAATTCACAAGATACTGAGGTGGGGCTGTCTTCCACTTGGCACTACTAATAATAGCAGTGGACATCACACTTCTTATCTCTGTGCCAACTGATATGTTAGTAAAATAGCTAAAGAATTATTGAAAAATAACTAAATAAGTGTTTTGAAAGAGAAAAAACTATCTCATACACAGTTATTTAAAAAGAACTAAAAACATTTGCTCTGTGCTATTGTGATTCTATTCTAGGGTTCATGTGTAACAATTCACAAACTTTATTTTTTATTATTATGAATTGTGACATGAATTGGTGCAAAATGCAACAAAGCAAATTGCAAATGCAACAATGATCCATGCCATTAATTACTGTTTTGCATTTTGTGGATTTGAGATGTGTGAATGCTTAAAATGTGTTCTTTTTTTTCGTGCACATTGTAATTTGTGACGTATGTATTGTGACTTATTAGTTTGTTATTTTTTATTTATGGATTGGTGATTTATGACATGAATTGTTGCCGATTTGCATTTTGTGGATTATGTATTTTCTAACTTTTTCTGTGTGGTGCAGATTGAGGCCTTGGACCAACAACTCTTTCTTTATTGTAATTTGTGCCTCATGAATTGTGACTTATTATTGTGTGATTTGTGAATTGTTGAGATGGTGATTCATGCCATGAATTAATGATTTGCATTTTGTGGATTGGATATTTATTAGAGCTTTGCTCTGTGTGCTGCCGCTTGAGGCTCTGAACCAGCAATTATCCGATCTGGTGAAACAGCTACTATGCTACTAATCTCAATCGTAATTTGTGATTTATGAAGTGGTGAAGTGGTGATTCATGCCATGAATCACTAATTTGCATTTTGTGGATTGGATGTTTATACGAGCTTTAAACGTTGCTCTGTGTGCTGCCGCTTGAGGCCTTGTACTAACCATTTTGCCTAAATAGCAAAGTGTACCTTGTGAATTGTGACTTATTATTTTGTGATTTATGAATTGGTGAAATGGCGATTCATGCCATGGATTACTGTGCATTTTCAACTTTGCTCTGTGTGCTGCAGATTGAGGCCTTGCACCAACAACTCTCCCTAAATAGTAAGGTGTGCCTTGTGAATCGTGACTCATTTATTTTTTATTTTGTGATTTAAGAATTGGTGAAATGGCGATTCATGCCATGAATCACTGATTTGCATTTTGTGGATAGGAGATCTATGAACACTATCTGTAAACTTCGTTCTGTGTTGTGCAGATTGAGGCCTTGGACCAAGAACTCCCCCTTATTTGTATTTTTTGCCTGATGAATTGTGATTTATTATTTTGTGATTCATGCCATGGATTACTGTGCATCTTAAACTTTGCTCTGTGTGTTGCAGATTGAGACCTTGGACCGACAACTCTCTCTAAATTGTAATTTTTGCTTGATGAATTGTGACTGATGACTTTTTATTCATGGATGGTTGAAAGGGTGATTCACGCCATGGATGACTGATTTGCATTTTATGGATTGGATATTTGTTAACGCTTAAAATTTGCTCTGTGTGATGCAGATTGAGGCCTTGGACCAGCATTATTCCGTCTGGTGAAAGAGCTACTATGCTACTAATCTGAATTGCAATTTGTAATTTATGAATTGGTGAAATGGTGATCCATGCCATGGATGACTGATTTGCATTTTGTGGATTGGAGATTTGTTAACGCTTTGAGCTTTCTCTGTGTGATGCAGATTGAGGCCTTGGACCAACAACTCTCCCGCCTGGTGAAACAGCTAGCAGAGCACAAGCGCAGGCGCACCTTCTATCAAGGCTTTGCCCATGCCCCTGTTTCCTTCATCAATTCGTTGATAGCGTCACAGGTGAGAACAGGGAGGGAATGTACATTATGTCAAGTGTCCAGAACTGCTGAAATATTGGGTTTAGCTCAGTGGCTGGTTCAAGGAGTTGCCTAGAAGCTGATGCTTCTAGCCAAAGAGAGAAAAACCTAGGCGTGCCGCAAGCAACGCGGGAAAATGGTGGAGAGTGTTGGCTATCTGTGTGACAGGTGGCACCAGATTCGAGTGCAGCGGACCTAAGCCATGCGGTACCATGCACTTCAGGGGTATCCATCCTACCTGGTTGTATGTATGTGTGTGTGTATGGACGAATGAAAGTATGTATGAAAGTATGTATGTATGTATGTATGTATGTTAAAGTTCAGGGGTAGGCCAAATAGGCTAAAAGGACCTGCCCAACCGTGTAGGAAGGGCTCAAAAAGAAAAAGCACTGATGAACTGAACCCCAAACAATCGTATAACCGACTGGGGGCCTGTTTTCGTGCTACAGGGATCACCGACGGGGGGACTTTTTTCGTGCTACAGGGATAACCGTCGGGGGGCCTGTTTTCGTGCTACAGGGATCATTTATTCTACAATATAATTAAATCACCATCTCATCTGGGATGATAATTAAATTGTGTGTTTATTATCGCTTTTTTGTGCCCATCCTTCCCGGTGTTCACTCCTGTCGAAGCCAGTAGTCTTTGGGGCTTCATTTGGGTACATGAATACCCGTACCTTAACTGTCTTTACTGCCTCTACTGCCTTATCTGCCAGTATTGCCTTTACTGCCTTACCCGTACCTTGTTTTCTACTCCTGTCCTCTTTGCTACAGCTTGATCTACGCTATATCTAACCATTAGGGTACATGAATACCCGTCCCTTTATCAGTGCCCGGAAGCCTCTCTTATTGATGTATAACATGACATTACATTTTCTTTGGAAGGCCATTGTTGACCCATGGCAAGCCCGCTGCACACATCCGGGGGGTCTTCCAACCATTATTTAGCTGAGTAATGGGCAAAATATGATATTCGACCTGTGTTCTTACATTTACTTCATTGACTTAAACTATAACTTGTTTTCATGGATCCAGCTTTCCAGTTGCTTGCCGCCTTTGGCAGGGTGTCAACATTCAAAACATAACTAATATGAAAATTTGTTAGATCCAGCCGCTTCATACAATAATGATCACTGTAGCTCGACCTCAGGGCCCCCTTCGGTAAAACGATTGTTTGAGGTTCAGTTCATCAATGCCTTTTCGCTTTAGCCCTTCCTGTCACGATTGGGCAGATTCCTTTAGCCTATTTGGCTACCCCTGGACTGTAACATGAATACATACATACATACACACATGCATGCATGCATACACACCTGATAACTCATTGACTCCATATCCACAGCCGGGGCATCCAGCGAGACCCATGTGTCGAAGTATCCAACAAACTTCAAACCTGTTTGCTTGTTCATCAACTCAATGTAGCGCAGAGCCCAACAAGAATGGGGTGGAATGCCTGTGCTTGGACCAACTCCCTGCACAGTCAGTTTAGAGTGGGGTGGAATGCCTGTGCTTGGACCAACTCCCTGCACAGTCAGTTTAGAGTGGGGTGGAATGCCTGTGCTTGGACCAACTCCCTGCACAGTCAGTTTAGAGTGGGGTGGAATGCCTGTGCTTGGACCAACTCCCTGCACAGTCAGTTTAGAGTGGGGTGGAATGCCTGTGCTTGGACCAACCCTCCCTCACAGTCCAGTTTGATGGGGTGGAATTCCTGTGCTTGGACCACTCTAACTCCCTCACATTCAGTTTAGAGTGGGGTGGAATGCCTGGTGCTTGGACTCAACTCACTGCTCATTCCGTTTAGAGTGGGGGTGGAATGCCTGTGGCTTGACCAACTTCCCTGCACTTCAGTTAGAGTTGGGTGGAATGCCTGTGCTGGATCAACTCATCCCTGCACAGTCAGTTAGAGTGGGGTGGATGCCTGTGCTTGACCACTCGCCTGCACAGTTCAGTTTAGAGTGGGTGGAATGCCTGTGCTGGACCAACTCCCTGCACGTCAGTTTTAGATTGGGGTGGAATGCTGTGCTTGGACCAACTGCCTGCACGTCAGTTTAGAGTGGGTGGAATGCCCGTGCTTGGATCCAACTCCCTGCACAGTCATTTAGCCGTGGGTGGAATGCCTGTGCTGGACCAACGGGTCCCTCACAGTCAGTTTAGAGTGGGGTGGAATGCCTGTGCTTGGACCAACTCCCTGCACAGTCAGTTTAGAGTGGGGTGGAATGCCTGTGCTTGGACCAACTCCCTGCACAGTCAGTTTAGAGTGGGGTGGAATGCCTGTGCTTGGACCAACTCCCTGCACAGTCAGTTTAGAGTGGGGTGGAATGCCTGTGCTTGGACCAACTCCCTGCACAGTCAGTTTAGAGTGGGGTGGAATGCCTGTGCTTGGACCAACTCCCTGCACAGTCAGTTTAGAGTGGGCATGGTGTTTGTTTCTATGTTGTTACCGTCCAGGGGTAGCCAACTAGGGACTTGACAAACCATGATATCAGGAGGGGCTAAAACGGAAAAGCCATCAGCTCATCAACTCAATGTAGCGCAGAGCCCAACAAGAGTGGGGTGGAGTGCCTGTACATACATGTAGCTATGTTATATAATATTAGTGAATAATAATATAGTATAATGTTATATAATATTAGTCAGACGAACCGTCTCACCAGAATTTTGAATTGATTTGAAAAACTAATATTATTGTGACACTATAATAATATTACCGTAGGCGCCTGTAGTGTTGGCAGTAAATTTGGCGGTTGGTGTGCCGCCATGTTCCTGCAAGGTAGGCGTGTAGGCCAAAACCGGTTCGAGCACAAACCGGATCAACCGCCAACGTTCAGGCGCGAGCAGCTGGACTACAGTGCAGTACACACTCAAACATACAGCCTCAGAGAGGGTCAAACACCGGTATGTGGTCTTGCTAGTTTGCTTCTGCATATTGTCATAATTGATGGATTCTCCAAGGACGTTGGGCCTTCGCTCCCTGTCCCCTCTTCAAGGTGGTGCTCCCCGCCCTATCCCACAACAACGTCCCGGCCAATCTCTCATCTCTTCGTTTTTTAACAAGCTCGATCAGCCTGCCATTGCCGAGAAGAAGGCTGCCGATATTGAAGCTTATGTCGAGCAGGCCGCTGCAAGGCTAGCCGCCAAGGAAATCCTTGCCGAAGAGCGAAGGCTGCAGCAAATTGCTACTAAGTCTGCCAAGGGGTTGGCTAGCGAGGATGATGGGGATGGGTTGGCTAGCGAGGATGATGGGGATGCTGAAGGCGTAGCATAGCCTACCGGTACTACCAGCCTAGAGATTCCTTTTTTGGCTCCTCCTATCTTGGTTGGGGAGTCCCTTTAGCCTATTCGGCCTACCCTTGGACTGCAATAATAACAACAACTGCTTATGGGGCATAGAATGTGTTTTTAAATGGAGCAGGCATGGCCAAGAATGTGTTTTATTTTAATGTGTCACAGTGCGTCCCATGCGTACATGATGAGGGGGCATAGCCTACCGGTACTACCAGCCTAGAGATTCCTTTTTTAGCCCCTCCTTTTTGGTTGGGGAGGTCCCTTTAGCCTGTTTGGCCTACCCTTTGACTGTAATAATAACAACAACTGCTTATGGGGCATTGAATGTGTTTTAAAATAGAGCAGCCATGGCCAAGAATGTGTTTTAAAATGGAACCGCCAGTGCATGGCACTTGGGCCAATTTATGTTTCTCCCAAATTGTAAATTACCGCCAAAGTTCTGGCACAGAGTCATTTGGTGCAATTTTTTTGTGTGGCCGCCAACAATTAAAAGCGCCAACAATACAGGCGCCTACGGTAGTTAATATTAGTTTTTCAAACACTTATATTTGTTGCCGTTCCCTACAGACATGAATACAACCACTGATCTTCCACATTCACCCCCCTTCAGGCTCGAGACTTGATCATTGCCAAGACAGACTGACAGACAGACAGACAAAAAAACTTAAATACAACCACTGATCTTCCACATTCACCCCTCTACAGGCTCGAGACTTGAGAGTTGCCAAGACAGGTCGCGATTTAGAGGCTGAACGTAGGTCAGCAGTTTTCCAGCAACCTTGGGTTCAAGAGGCAGTACTGAAATACATGCAAAGAAAAATTGGGTCTGGGCATTGAAATGCCACTTGGTAGGAGGTGGTCCTGGAATACATGTAAAAACAATTGGGTCTGGACATTGAAATGCCAATTGGTAAGAGGTGGTCCTGAAGTTCATGCACAGAACAATTGGGTCTGGGCATTGAAATGCCACTTGGCAGAGGCTGAAGAGAGGTCAGCAGTTTTTTTGGCGGAGCCCTCCTTTCAGGGGGGCGGGAGCCCCCAGATTCACCCTGTGGTCCGTCTGTCCGGATGACGAACAAGACGAAGCCTGACGCATCAGCCAACTGCATCATAACAAACTGGCTTCGGTCAGCTCCATTGTTGCCACCTGTCGTTCCATTGCCAACACTCTCCGCCAATTTTTCCCGTCGCTTGCGACGCTGCATAGGACTTGTCCAGCAAACTTGGTTCAAGAGGCATTGAACTTGACCTTGGTTACATTGCTCCAGCCTTCAAGGCTGGAGCCATGTAACCAAGCTCTGGGCACCAACCAACATTCTGGGCATGAAGTAGAAGCTGGTACATTCGTTTGTTTCCTGACGTGCAGCAGGTTCTAGCCGGGCTGAGGCCAACTCAAGGTAGGTTTGGCTCGGTTGGATTACATGGTCTGGTGTAATGATAACGCCTGGTGGGGCGTGGTATTAAGGGAGCCTCGTCTTACGGCTGTAGAGAACGGGCTGCTACTTTACCTGGACAAAGCTACCATGGCGGTTGACAGCGACCGCGAACATTGAAGCGCCGACATAGGGATTCGAACATGGTCTGGTGAATTACATGGCTTCGTTGGATTACATGGTCTGGTGAATTACATGGCCTCCAGGCTGCTCACTGCCTGTGGGCAGAGCAAACATGGGTGATATAAACACTACTCCACCATATTCAAGAGTTAAAATGCAATCATGTGTGGGTATACCGTTTTTTAGATGACACAAGATGGCATGGGCATGGGGAAAACATGGATAGGATACACACTACTGCCCCACACTCTAGGGTACAGAATACAATCATACGTGGGCAGACAGTTCTTAAACACTAGATGACATGCGGTTGGGGAAAGTATGGGTAGGATTGGATTGTTACATGTTTTTTAGCCAACTCTGGGCTGCTCGCCGTCTTTCAATGCCAAGTTCCCCCGTGCGTTACCCACGGAAACCAGGGGGCCAACTAAGCGGATTGCACCGTTCAAAGACTTGTCCTGGTCATGGGTAGGATGAGCACTACTGCACCACAGTCCGAAGCACATAACGCAATTACAAGGTTGTGTTGGCCGGATTGGATTGGATTGTTATATGGTTTTCAGCCAACTCAGGGCTGCTCACCGTCTATCAATGCCAGGTTCCCAGGCGCGATACCCACAGAAACCAGGGAGCATTCTACGCGTAATAGACAGTTTTAAGACTTGTCCAGACCTATTCAAGTATTTCATTCATGAAGAAGAAGATTAATAATAACTAATACCGATTTTAGATATGTCCAAGTATCTATAATGACAGTTTAAATACTTGTTCAGACCTACCGGTATTCAAATATTTCATTCGTGGAGTTCACTGCCACCTAGTTTTGGCTCATGAGAACTACAATTGGATGGTAGGCAGGATGTGCTGCTGTCCTGTCTCGGCAATGATTTGCTGAGTTAATGTAAAAACCCTCTCTCGCAGGACTTCCTCCAAGCCCCTTGTAATATTTCGTCCTGATAACTTCCTCAGATATGTGTCGAACGCCAACTGACGTGGGCATGGTTTGGTTTCGTTACTTGAACTTGGTTGCGTGTCTATACAGATTGCTTGGGGTTCAGTTCATCAATGCCTTTTTATTTTTAGCTCATCTTGTCACGGCTGGGAAAGTCCCTTTGGGCTTTAGCCTATTGGGCCTCCCCCTGGACTGTAACATACATGCATACATATATGCAAGCGCCAGTTCATTTTTTTGGCTATGCATGGAAGCTTCCAGCTAGCTCCATTTGCCAACCTGTGGGTCAAGCTTACAGCTACCTTGAGGTGCCTGTCACGTCGCCTCTGCGATGCACTATCTAGCTTCGTCTTTGGCACAATGACGAGGGAAAGGAGCCAGCTACCTAGAAGCAGCTACACTTAGCCCAAAGAATGCCAAACACAATATATTGTTCGGTGTTCACGCTGCCTCCCGAAAGCTCGCGGCCGTGCGTGGCATGCAGGCATCAGGGTACTATATGACGTGCGCTAGGTTTTGACGCAACATGTTAACCCCCCTCTGGGCGTAGCGTGCAGATTCCCGTTATCAGTTTAGTCAAAAGCGCCGCCCGAAAGGAGGCAGTTGCGTCAAAAGCGCAACAAAAAATGACAAAATGTAGTACCCTGGATGGCATCAAGGGGCTTCGGGGGCTAGAGTAATAAGCATCTTCTGCGCTAAGAATCTAATGTTGAACTTGATGTTGACCTTAGTTACATGGCTCCAGACTTACAGGGTGCTCGCCGTCTTTGGCAGTAACATCCATCAAACATCAGTAACACCAATCTGTTCAACCTGCCAAAGACGGCTAGCAGCCAAATTGCTAGCTGAAGCTATGTAACCAAGATAAAGTTGAAGTAACACAGAAGCGGAAACATGCTCTCATTCCTTATCCTTATACTGCTCAAGCAAATTCAGAATGTCCTGCTGTGTCTTATCTGACAGACCACGGGCTCTGCCAGCTTCAATCGAACCGCCTTCAAACTCGAAGTAGTCCCTGCAGGCAGAAACAGGGTGCAGTCATTCAGGCACATTAGTCATGGCGCTGGTTTGTACGAGGAGTCTCACCTCCTGGGGTGACAAGTTCTATGCAGCGTCGCCTGCGACGCTAAAAAAATGCGGAGAGTGATTGCCAGGGAGCGACAGGTCGCAACGGACTGTTATTAGTTATGAGACCGTTGGCTGACGTGTCAGGCTTCAGCGCGGTCAGACGGTCGGACGGACAAATGGGTAAACATGGGGGCCCCCGCCCCCTTGAAGAGGGGGCTCCGCCAAAAAATAGTTCAATAAGAAAAAGTGATCAACACACAGGCTATTGGTACTGCCAAGACGTCGAGCAGACATAATGGCTGGAGCCCTGTAACCAAGTTCAAGCTCAAGTTATCAAGTCACGCACAAGTATTTGGCAAACGATTTGGCAAACAACTGTTTGCCAAACTGGTTTCGAGTCCAACCTGAGTCGGTCCCAGCTGAGTCGGTCACAGTGTGCACTTACTTGTACTGGATGTTCACCAAATAATGATTGTTGAGTTCATTGCGGCTACAGCTCGGCCAAACATAAGTTACACCACCTTGAACATCAAATGCTAATTACTTTGGAACCACTTACCAACCTCACTTTTAAGTGTACCATTCACCGGGAATTTTCAATAGCTTTCACAATATGCACTTATATTTTAATAGATGAACACCGTTCATGAGTTATCTACAGTCAGCGGTTGGTCATACACAAGTTACACCTTCATACACCAATAATAATATTTATAATTAAGTTCTTCTTGTAATAAGTTTAATACCCACTTGAAGTTCCTTTTGTAATAATTAGCCAAGAGCTCCAGCCTGCGCTCCTCCTTCTTTTCCGCAGAACGCTTCAGCAATTCTGCAACAAGTTAACATGTCCAGGATGAAGAAAATTCACCAAGCCCAGAGTTTACATGAGTAACCTGGCCCTTTTTATGCAAAGGTATCAGGCCCAGGGTTTAGATGAGTAACCTGGCCCTGCGTTATGAAAAAGTAACGGGCCCAGGGTTTACATGAGTTATCAGGCCCTGGGTTATGAAAAGGTATCAGGCCCAGGGTTTAGATGAGTAAACAGGCCCTGGGTTATGAAAAAATATCAGGCCCAGGGTTTAGATAAGTGACCAGGCCCTGGGTTATGAAACATTTTCAGGCCCAGGGTTACAACAAGTAAGCATGTCCAGGTGCATGAACAAGTTAAAGGGCACAGTGTCAAGACTCGAGACCAAGCCAGGGTCAAGGCAAGCAGGGCAAGACAAGTCACCAAGACATGTCCAGGTGCATGATAACTTAAAAGGCGCTGTGCAATGACAAGTGACCAAGCCAGGTTTAAGGCAAGTAGGGTAAGACAAGTCACCAATATAGGTCCAGGTGTATGACAAATTAAACGGCACAGCTTAAAGACTAGTGACCAAGCCAGGTTTACGGCAAGTGGGTAGACAAGTCACCATCTAGGTTCCCAGGTGTAAATGACAAATTAACCGGCACAGCTTTAAAGAACTAGTGTACGCAGCCATTTTGAAGGCAGTAGGGTCAAGTACCAGTCACCATATAGGTCCAGGTGTATGACAAATTAACGGCACAGCTTAAAGACTAGTGACCAAGCCAGGTTTAAGGCAAGTAGGGTAAGACAAGTCACCAATATAGGTCCAGGTGTATGACAAATTAAACGGCACAGCTTAAAGACTAGTGACCAGCCAGGTTTAGGAATAGGTAAGACCAGCACAATATAAGGTCCAGTGTGTGACAAATATAAACGGCACAGCTTACAGACTAGTGACGCAAGCCAGGTTTAAGGCCAGTAGGGTCAGACCAGTCACCAATATAGGTCCAGGTGTATGACAAATTAAACGGCACAGCTTAAAGACTAGTGACCAGCCAGGTTGAAGGCAAGTAGGGTAAGACAAGTCACCAATATAGGTCCAGGTGTATGACAAATTAACGGCACAGCTTAAAGACTAGTGACCAAGCCAGGTTTAAGGCAAGTAGGGTAAGACAAGTCACCAATATAGGTCCAGGTGTATGACAAATTAACGGCACAGCTTAAGACTAGTGACCAAGCCAGGTTTAAGGCAAGTAGGGTAAGACAGTCACCAATATAGGTCCAGGTGTATGACAAATTAAACGGCACAGCTTAAAAGACTAGTGACCAAGGCCAGGTTTAAGGCAAGTAGGGTAAGACAAGTCACCAATATAGGTCCAGGTGTATGACAAATTAAACGGCACAGCTTAAAGACTAGTGACCAAGCCAGGTTTAAGGCAAGTAGGGTAAGACAAGTCACCAATATAGGTCCAGGTGTATGACAAATTAAACGGCACAGCTTAAAGACTAGTGACCAAGCCAGGTTAAGGGCAAGTAGGGTAAGACAAGTCACCATATAGGTCCAGGTGTATGACAAATTAAACGGCACAGCTTAAAGACTAGTGACCAGCCAGGTTGAAGGCAAGTAGGGTAAGACAAGTCACCATATAGGTCCCAGGTGTATGACAAATTAAACGGCACAGCTTAAAGACTATGACCAAGCCAGGTTTAAGGCAAGTAGGGTAAGACAAGTCACCAATATAGGTCCAGGTGTATGACAAATTAAACTGCACAGCTTAAAGACTAGTGACCAAGCCAGGTTGAAGGCAAGTAGGGTAAGACAAGTCACCAATATAGGTCCAGGTGTATGGACAAATTAAACGGCACAGCTTAAAGACTAGTGACCAAGCCAGGTTGAGGCAGTAGGGTAAGACAAAGTCACCAATATAGGTCCAGGTGTATGACAATTAAAACGGCACAGCTTAAAGACTAGTGACCAAGCCAGGTTGAAGGCAAGTAGGGTAAGACAAGTCACCAATATAGGTCCAGGTGTATAGACAAATTAAACGGCACACGCTTAAAGACTAGTGACCAAGCCAGGTTTAAGGCAAGTAGGGTAAGACAAGTCACCAATATAGGTCCAGGTGTATGACAAATTAAACGGCACAGCTTAAAGACTAGTGACCCAAGCCAGGTTTAAGGCAAAGTAGGGTAAGACAAGTCACCAATATAGTCCAGGTGTATGACAAATTAAACGGCACAGCTTAAAGACTAGTGACCAAGCCAGGTTGGAAGGCAAGTAGGGTAAGACAAGTCACCAATATAGGTCCAGGTGTATGACAAATTAAACGGCACAGCTTAAAGACTAGTGACCAAGCCAGGTTTAAGGCAAGTAGGGTAAGACAAGTACCAATATAGGTCCATGGTGTATGACAAATTTAAACGGCACAGCTTAAAGACTAGTGCACCAAGCCAGGTTTAAGGCAAGTAGGGTAAGACAAGTCACCAATATAGGTCCAGGTGTATGACAAATTAAACGGCACAGCTTAAAGACTAGTGACCAAGCCAGGTTAAGGCAAGTAGGGTAAGACAGTCACCAATATAGGTCCAGGTGTATGACAATTAAACGCACAGCTTAAAGACTAGTGACCAAGCCAGGTTTAAGGCAAGTAGGGGTAAGACAAGTCACCAATATAGGTCCAGGTGTATGACAGAGTAAACGGCACAGCTTAAAGACTAGTGACCAAGCCAGGTTGAAGGCAAGTAGGGTAAGACAAGTCACCAATATAGGTCCAGGTGTATGACAATTAAACGGCACAGCTTAAAGACTAGTGACCAAGCCAGGTTGAAGGCAAGTAGGGTAAGACAAGTCACCAATATAGGTCCAGGTGTATGACAAATTAAACGGCACAGCTTAAAGAACTAGTGACGCCAAGCCAGGTTGAAGGCAAGTGGGTAAGACAAGTCACAATATAGGTCAGGTGTATGACAATTAAACGGCACAGCTTAAAGACTAGTGACCAAGCCAGGTTTAAGGCAGTAGGGTAAGACAAGTCACCAATATAGGTCCAGGTGTATGACAAATTAAACGGCACAGCTTAAAGACTAGTGACCAAGCCAGGTTTAAGGCAAGTAGGGTAAGACAAGTCACCAATATAGGTCCAGGTGTATGACAAATTAAACGGCACAGCTTAAAGACTAGTGACCAAGCCAGGTTTAAGGCAAGTAGGGTAAGACAAGTCACCAATATAGGTCCAGGTGTATGACAAATTAAACGGCAACAGCTTAAAGACTAGTGACCCAAGCCAGGTTGAAGGCAAGTAGGGTAAGACAAGTCACCAATATAGGTCCAGGTGTATGACAGATTGAAACGGCACAGCTTAAAGACTAGTGACCAAGCCAGGTTGAAGGCAAGTAGGGTAAGACAAGTCACCAATATAGGTCAGGTGTATGACAAATTAAAACGGCACAGCTTAAAGACTAGTGACCAAGCCAGGTTGAAGGCAAGTAGGGTAAGACAAGTCACCAATATAGGTCCAGGTGTATGACAAATTAAACGGCACAGCTTAAAGACTAGTGACCAAGCCCAGGTTTGAAGGCAAGTAGGGTAAGACAAGTCACCAATATAGGTCCAGGTGTATGACAAATTAAACGGCACAGCTTAAAGACTAGTGACCAAGCCAGGTTGAAGGCAAGTAGGGTAAGACAAGTCACCAATATAGGTCCAGGTGTATGACAAATTAAACGGCACAGCTTAAAGACTAGTGACCAAGCCAGGTTTAAGGCAAGTAGGGTAAGACAAGTCACCAATATAGGTCCAGGTGTATGACAAATTAAACGGCACAGCTTAAAGACTAGTGACCAAGCCAGGTTGAAGGCAAGTAGGGTAAGACAAGTCACCAATATAGGTCCAGGTGTATGACAGATTAAACGGCACAGCTTAAAGACTAGTGACCAAGCCAGGTTTAAGGCAAGTAGGGTAAGACAAGTCACCAATATAGGTCCAGGTGTATACAAATTAACGGCACAGCTTAAAGACTAGTGACAAGCCAGGTTGAAGGCAAGTAGGGTAAGACAAGTCACCAATATAGGTCCAGGTGTATGACAAATTAAACGGCACAGCTTAAAGACTAGTGACCAAGCCAGGTTTAAGCAAGTAGGGTAAGACAAGTCACCAATATAGGTCCAGGTGTATGACAAATTAAACGGCACAGCTTACAGACAGTGACACAAGCCAGGTTTAAATGGCAAGTAAAGGGTAAGACAAGTCACCATATTAGGTCAGGTGTTGACAAATTAACGGCACAGCTTAAAGACTATGACCAAGCCAGGTTGAAGGCAGTAGGGTAAGACAAGTCACCAAGAAAGGGTCCAAGGTGTATGACAGAATTAAACGCACAGCTTAAGACTGTGACCAAGCCGGTTTAATGTCCAAGTATGGTAAGACAAGGCACAATATAGGTCCAGGTGGTATGACAAATTAAACGGCACAGCTTAAAGACAGTGAACCAGCCAGGTTATCCAGCAAGTAGGGAAGACAAGTCCCATATAGTCCAGGGGTATGACAAATTAAACGCAACACGCTTAAAGACTAGTGACAAGCCAGGTTTAAAAAAGGCATAGGGTAAGACAAGTCCACCAATATAGGTCCAGGTGTATGACAAATTAAACGGCACAGCTTAAAGACTAGTGACCAAGCCAGGTTGAAGGCAAGTAGGGTAAGACAAGTCACCAATATAGGTCCAGGTGTATGACAAATTAAACGGCACAGCTTAAAGACTAGTGACCAAGCCAGGTTTAAGGCAAGTAGGGTAAGACAAGTCACCAATATAGGTCCAGGTGTATGACAAATTAAACGGCACAGCTTAAAGACTAGTGACCAAGCCAGGTTTAAGGCAAGTAGGGTAAGACAAGTCACCAATATAGGTCCAGGTGTATGACAAATTAAACGGCACAGCTTAAAGACTAGTGACCAAGCCAGGTTTAAGGCAAGTAGGGTAAGACAAGTCACCAATATAGGTCCAGGTGTATGACAAATTAAACGGCACAGCTTAAAGACTAGTGACCAAGCCAGGTTAAGGCAAGTAGGGTAAGACAAGTCACCAATATAGGTCCAGGTGTATGACAAATTAAACGGCAACAGCTTAAAGACTAGTGACCAAGCCAGGTTGAAGGCAAGTAGGGTAAGACAAGTCACCAATATAGGTCCAGGTGTATGACAAATTAAACGGCACAGCTTAAAGACTAGTGACCAAGCCAGGTTGAAGGCAAGTAGGGTAAGACAAGTCACCAATATAGGTCCAGGTGTATGACAAATTAAACGGCACAGCTTAAAGACTAGTGACGCCAAGCCATGTGTTAAAGGCAAGTCGGTCAGACAAGTCACCAATTAGGTCCAGGTGTAGGCAAATTAAACGGCACAGCTTAAAGACTATGACCAGCCAGGTTTAATGCAAGTAGGTAAGACAAGTCACCAATATAAGGTCCAGGTGTATACAATTAAAACAACGCACAGCTCTTAAAGCTAGTGCCAACCAGGGTTGAAGGCAAGTATGGTAAGACAAGTCACCAATATAGGTCCATGTGTATGCACAAATTAAACGGCACAGCTTAAGACTATGACCACGCCAGGTTAAGGCAAGTAGGGTAAGACAAGTCACCAATATAGGTCCAGGTGTATGACAAATTAAACGGCACAGCTTAAAGACTAGTGACCAAGCCAGGTTTAAGGCAAGTAGGGTAAGACAAGTCACCAATATAGGTCCAGGTGTATGACAAATTAAACGGCACAGCTTAAAGACTAGTGACCAAGCCAGGTTGAAGGCAAGTAGGGTAAGACAAGTCACCAATATAGGTCCAGGTGTATGACAAATTAAACGGCACAGCTTAAAGACTAGTGACCAAGCCAGGTTGAAGGCAAGTAGGGTAAGACAAGTCACCAATATAGGTCCAGGTGTATGACAAATTAAACGGCACAGCTTAAAGACTAGTGACCAAGCCAGGTTGAAGGCAAGTAGGGTAAGACAAGTCACCAATATAGGTCCAGGTGTATGACAAATTAAACGGCACAGCTTAAGACTAGTTGACCAAGCCAGGTTTAAGGCAAGTAGGGTAAGACAAGTCACCACTATAGGTCCAGGTGTATGACAAATTAAACGGCACAGCTTAAGACTAGTGACCAAGCCAGGTTTAAGGCAAGTAGGGTAAGACAAGTCACCAATATAGGTCCAGGTGTATGACAAATTAAACGGCACAGCTTAAAGACTAGTGACCAAGCCAGGTTAAGGCAAGTAGGGTAAGACAAGTCACCAATATAGGTCCAGGTGTATGACAAATTAAACGGCACAGCTTAAAGACTAGTGACCAAGCCAGGTTGAAGGCAAGTAGGGTAAGACAAGTCCACCAATATAGGTCCAGGTGTATGACAAATTAAACGGCACAGCTAAAGAAGAGTGACCAAGCCAGGTTGAAGGCAAGTAGGGTAAGACAAGTCACCAATATAGGTCCAGGTGTATGACAAATTAAACGGCACAGCTTAAAGACTAGTGACCAAGCCAGGTTGAAGGCAAGTAGGGTAAGACAAGTCACCAATATAGGTCCAGGTGTATGACAAATTAAACGGCACAGCTTAAAGACTAGTGACCAAGCCAGGTTGAAGGCAAGTAGGGTAAGACAAGTCACCAATATAGGTCCAGGTGTATGACAAATTAAACGGCACAGCTTAAAGACTAGTGACCAAGCCAGGTTTAAGGCAAGTAGGGTAAGACAAGTCACCCAAATAGGTCCCCAGGTGTATGACATTAACGGCACAGCTTAAATACTAGTGACCAAGCCAGGTTTAAGGTCGTATGGGTAGACAGTTCACCATATAGGTCCAGGTGTATGACAAATTAAACGGCACAGCTTAAAGACTAGTGACCAAGCCAGGTTTAAGGCAAGTAGGGTAAGACAAGTCACCAATATAGGTCCAGGTGTATGACAGATTAAACGGCACAGCTTAAAGACTAGTGACCAAGCCAGGTTTAAGGCAAGTAGGGTAAGACAAGTCACCAATATAGGTCCAGGTGTATGACAAATTAAACGGCACAGCTAAAGCTAGGACCAAGCCAGGTTGAAGCATTAAGGTAAGACAAGTCAGCAATATAAGGCGCAGGTGTTTGACAAATTAAACGGCACAGCTTAAAGACTAGTGCCCAAGCCAGGTTGAAGGCAAGTAGGGTAAGACAAGTCACCATATAGGTCTCAGGTGTATGACAAATTAAACGTCAACCGCTTAAAGACTAGTGACCAAGCCAGGTTAAGGCAAGTAGGGTAAGACAAGTCACCAATATAGGTCCAGGTGTATGACAAATTAAACGGCACAGCTTAAAGACTAGTGACTCAAGCCCCCCCCCAGGTTTAAGGCAAGTAGGGTAGACAAGTCCCCATATGGTCCGGTGTGATGACAAATTAAACGGGCACAGCTTGAAAAAGACGAGTGACCAAGCCAGGTTTAAAGGCAAGTTATGGTAACAAGCCACCGCAATATAGGTCCAGGTGTATGACAAAATTACCGCACAGCTTAAAGACTAGTGACCAAGCCAGTTGAAGGCAATAGGTAAGAACAAGTCACCAATATAGGTCCAGGTGTATGACAATTTAAACGGCACAGCTTAAAGGACTAGTGACCAAGCCAGGTTGAAGGCAAGTAGGGTAAGACAAGTCACCCAATATAGGTCCAGGTGTATGACAAATTAAACGGCACAGCTTAAAGACTAGTGACCAAGCCAGGTTAAGGCAAGTAGGGTAAGATAAGTCACCAATATAGGTCCAGGTGTATGACAAATTAAACGGCACAGCTTAAAGACTAGTGACCAAGCCAGGTTGAAGGCAAGTAGGGTAAGACAAGTCACCAATATAGGTCCAGGTGTATGACAAATTAAACGGCACAGCTTAAAGACTAGTGACCAAGCCAGGTTGAAGGCAAGTAGGGTAAGACAAGTCACCAATATAGGTCCAGGTGTATGACAAATTAAACGGCACAGCTTAAAGACTAGTGACCAAGCCAGGTTTAAGGCAAGTAGGGTAAGACAAGTCACCAATATAGGTCCAGGTGTATGACAAATTAAACGGCACAGCTTAAAGACTAGTGACCAAGCCAGGTTTAAGGCAAGTAGGGTAAGACAAGTCACCAATATAGGTCCAGGTGTATGACAAGTTAAACGGCACAGCTTAAAGACTAGTGACCAAGCCAGGGTCAAGGCAAGTAGGGTAAGACAAGTAACCAAGACATGTCCAGGTGTATGACAACTTAAAAGGCACAGATTTAAGACAAGTGACCAAGCCAGGGTCAAGGCAAGTAGGGTTGGACAAGTTAAAAGGGTCAGTGTTAAGACAAAAGAAGAAGCCATGGTTAAGACAAGTAGGGTAAGACAAGTAACCAAGATAGGTCCAGGTGTTTGACAAGTTAAACGGCACAGCTTAAAGACTAGTGACGAAGCCAGGTTTAAGGCAAGTAGGGTAAGACAAGTAACCAAGGCATGTCTAGTTGTATGACAAGTTAAAAGGCACAGCTTCAAGGCTAGTGACCAAGCCAGGGTTAAGACAAAGAGGGTAAGATAAGTCACCAATATATGTCCAGATGTACAACAAGTTAAAAGGCGCAGTGCAACGACAGGTGACCAGAAACACTGTCCCTGGAGGAGGCCTACACCCATTAAGCTATAAAAACATCCCTGCATTAGAGGCGGAAGTAGTCAGTAGAGGATCCAAAACAGACCACAAAACACGAGTTAGTGATTTTTACCTCATGTTTCTTTTCATACCAAATAAGAAAAAACAGATCATGAAACACGAGACGGTGATTTTCACCTCATGTTTCTTTTCATACCAAATAAGAAAAAACAGATCATGAAACACGAAACGGTGATTTTCACCTCATGTTTCTTTTCATACCAAATAAGAAAAAACAGATCATGAAACACGAAGCGGTGATTTTCACCTCATGTTTCTTTTCATACCAAATAAGAAAAAACAGATCATGAAACACGAAACGGTGATTTTCACCTCATGTTTCTTTTCATACCAAATAAGAAAAAACAGATCATGTAACACGAGACAGTGATTTTCACCTCATGTTTCTTTTCATACCAAATAAGAAAATACAGATCATGAAACACGAAACGGTGATGTTCACCTCATGTTTCTTTGTATACCAATAAAGAGAAAACAGATCATGAAACACGAAACAGTGATATTTACTACCACTTGGCCAAAATCTTGAGGTCGGGGTTTCAAATCCCTGACCAAAATTACAGTTTCCCGCAAATGCACAATTTCTTTATGTTACCGTCAAATCATATTCGTATTCACCCCATGTTTCTTTTTATACCAATGAAGAAAAACTGCTTACAATTCGCCTGAACTCAATTTTTGTTTGGGTGAGGGGATTCTCACCCCAGGAGGTGGGTCCCTCAACTGCTGTGTCAATATATATACACATATATCAAACGCCCCGCTACCTATTTCCTCAAATTATTTTCACATTTAAAAAGTACCAAAATATATTTTAGGGGACGGACTGCAGTGCCCATACAGATTGTATGAACAGATTGGATCCGACTACATTTTGGTAAGAGTATTATTTTGAATGCTGGTGTTACTGTCGAAGACGGCTAGCAGCCTTAAAGGCTGGAGCCATGTAACCAAGTTCAAGTTAATGTTCGAGTGCCAATATAATGATACAAAATCATGCCAATATACATCTCTCCAATATATATAATAATAAATAATGTCAACATAATAACAATGTAAATTATAATAACTAATGAAAATATAAATAGTAATAAATCAAGTCTGTAGAAGAATCTGCATCATCTTGGGTGTAGGGCGAGTTCTGGGGCCATGCAACACAGTTCAAGTAAATGTGAAAGTTCAAAAATCAATATAGAAGATTCTGCATCACCTTGGATGTAGGCCGAGTTCTCTGTAGCAACCCAGTTCAATTAATTGTTAAACTTCACATATCAATATAGAAGATTCTCCATTACCTTGGATGTAGGGCGAGTTCTCTGTAGCAACATCCTCATTGGTGGTAATATTACCGATAGTCACAGCCGAAGCTTGATCCGCAACGAGGCCCTGAAGTCACAGGTACAGTATGACACAAGTCAGACCGACAGACAGTAGGCAGTCAGTCAGACACAAGTCACCGCATGTCGCACACCAGTGTATTCCTTATAAACAATGTTAAAAAACAGTCTATTAGTAAGACACAATGTTCAGAAAAAGCTTTTTGGATTCGTGGGAACCAATGTAATACATTTTGTCATTTTGGGTTGCGCTTTTGATGAACTGCCTCCTTTTGGATTGCGCTTTTGAAGATGGAAATCTGTACGCTGCGCCCAGAGAGGGTTTGCAATTTTGTGTCAATCGCGCACTTAGACTCCAAAACCCTGGTGGCAACCACCTCATTCATTGGTGACATTACAAACAGCCGAGGCATGATCTGCAACGAGGTCCTGAGGTCAAAGGTATGTACAAGTCACCTCGATGCACATAACAGTTTCGTATTTCTTGGAAACATAGTTATGAAAAAAGGTTACTGGGTCATTGCGCACAAACGTTGTGTTACATGCATCTACTCACTGCCTACAACAGCTTGCTACTCTCCAGTCTTGACGTTATTGCACTGAATGTGGGGGTGGCTTCTTGCTCACTCTAAGGTAAACACACTTGTTCTAACCTTCTAGCCATGTTACAGTCGCAAGTGGGAGCCGTGCAGCAGCACACCCACTCACCCACCCACCCACTCTAGCTTGGTGTCCAGCTAGAAGGAAACACAATTGACCTTTTTAACTTTGTTGCACTGGTGTACAAGCCTAGTCCTACGATTTTCAGCTCCAATACTACAGGGCTACGCTGTGCAATGCAGTGCTGCAGTGTGCAACTACAGTGCTCCAATACTGCAGCACGCAACTACAGTAATACAGTACTGCAGTGTACAACAGCAGGAGTACAGCAGTAAAGTGTGCAACTACAGCACTACAGTAGCTTGAAGCTGGAGGGATCAGCCCGCAGGCTCTCAACCAAACAGCCAGGGATCAAACCAAACAGCCAGGGACCAAACCAGCATCAGCCTGCAGCCTGCAGACTCTCAACCAAACATCCATCTCTTTCATTTCCACCTGTTGAACGACACGGCTGCGAGTGCTCTCTAGACATTTTGCAAGATGTCTAGAGAGCACTCTCAGCCGCGTCATTCAACACCACGTTCATGCATGTTGCCCTGATAGACATCACACTGATACAAACAAATCACACCAAAAACTGACATGACCACGACCACCACCACCATGACACAACCTCATCATTCTTAATCATATACATAGGGGGGGTCATTCGAAAGATCTTTTCTTGCCCATCTGTCTAAACTCTTTATTTTTCAAGGGGTTGCCCAAACGTGATTTATTGCGAAGTTCAGATTTGGGTAAAAAAAACAAGTTGCTACCTGATCCTGAGGATAAGCTATATTTTCTTAGCGAAGATGAGGCACGGCACCTTATTTCGTGCCCCCCCCCCCCCCCCCCCCCCCTGCATATACCCATATATGATTTATAGTTCAGGGTACTACATGATGCGCATAAGTTGCTTGCTAGCACGCAAGGTTTTAGAGCCCAACTGCACGATTGACATAATTTTAAAAGGCTCATAATTATTTTATGGGCGCAGCGCGCAGATTTCGGTTTTCAGTTGAGCCAAAAGCGCAACCCAAAAGGAGGCAGTTGCGTGAGAAGCGCAACCCAAAATGACAAAATGTAGCACCCTCATACAGTTCACAGCTGCAGCTCACCCACAACCCCTACAGCCTGCTGGATGCACTGGAACTGAGTGCATGTGTGTGTTACAGTCAAAGAATAGCCAAACAGGGTAACGGGGCTTGCCCAACCTTTGAACAATCAAGATCAACTCTGGGAGAACAGGAGGGTATTCATGGAATAGAAACAATTGGAATTGGAGGGTTTGATTGGAATTTTAATAATTTGAATTTGAGGGTATAATTGGAATTGGAGGGTTTAATTGGAATCTTAATAATTGGAATTTGAGGGTATAATTGGAATTGGAGGGTATAATTGGCGAGTTATATAACTAGGGAATGGCAATATAATATCATTTGATATCCTGTCATAATATGATATCATTTAATGCCGGCAGTCTGACTGGGCTAAATTTACCATTTATATACAGTATCATATGACACAATTTGTATGAGATCATATGATATCATACTCGTCTCTGGATAACCTCATATGATATGCCGTTCCCTATATACTGTACTGACAGCAAAATTTAACACTTTCATTTCACGGGACCACCCGTGAAATCAGGCGTATACTATATTACGCGACGGAAAAAACGCGAAATCGATTTTCAGGGCGATATTAGGGTTTGGGCCCCTGGGCTCCACATAGGGCTTACTACCCCTGCCGCCTGCCGTCTGACGGCTCAACGACAAGCAGAAACTCTCGACAATTTCGCTTTCCCCAGATTGCATGGCGCAGCCCCTCGATGCATCCCCTGAGGGACATCTGCACCCTCTGGTAGATCCAAATCACAATAAGAAAAGTACCCTCTGGGGCTTCTTAAAACGGCCAGAACCGGCTGGCCAGATCACCGTTTCCAACAACCAGCTAAACCGATTTACAGCCGAAGCTTGAGAGGCTATCGCTCGCAACAAATCGACCACCTTGGCGAAGACGAGCAGCAAGTTTTTCACCAAGAGGACAGTGAATTTCCTGCAAACGCTGGGGTACCTTGTGGATGGGTCCGAGTCAGGAACCAGACCTCACACGAAAACGCGTGTGAAGTGGGAGCCCTTCCACAAGCTGCTGGCCATTGAAAGGCACACATCTCTGAACTCGAGTTGGTTGATCAAACCTTCCGACCAAGAGGACATTTGGGAAGCATTGAGCCAACTGTAAGCAGCCTGGAACCCTTTGTTTATGAGATGCCTTAGTTGCAGGTCCTAGAACTCAAATTGACTGAGCAGCTAGCTGAGCAATACATGAACACTGTGTGCTCTTGTTTATGAGATGCCTTAGTTGCAGGTCCTAGAACTCAAATTAACTGAGCAGGAAATGTAGTGATTAAATGAGTTGATGCAGAGTTCTACCCTACTTGCAGACCCTATAACCATGTACCCTGATACAACGGTACATGGTCTACAGTAGTAGTATGAACACTACTACCTATACCACACTCATGAGCACCGGTACACAATGTTATCACAAGTCTGTATTGTAATTTTAAGAACAGGCATTGAATCAGTGTAACATGTTCGAGTTGAAACATGTAAATGGATTTTATTAAAATTTGAACTGTGAAATGTGTCACGTCAAATTATACACCTCTGGAAACAAACTGTGAAAATATAATAAACCCCCTCAAAATGACTAGGAAATCTTTCGAAGCGTTAAATTTTGCTGTCAATACAGTATAAGTATACAACCAATTGAAAAAATTATTGGAAGAAGCATTTGTTGGGTAGGGGGAAGCTAGTTCAGGGGTAGCCACTCCGGGGGTGTCCGGTTAACCCTTAACCCTAAACCCCCACCCCCGGAGTGGCTACTCTGGGGGTGTCCGGTTAACCCTGAACTCTAAACCCCTGAACCCCCCACCACCCCCAGAGTAGCTTCCCCCTAACCATTTGTTGGGACTGAGAACTCACCATGACTGGCAAACAGATAATTGCTGCCAGTGTTGCGCGTCGTCCAGATACCACAGCTGTTGTCACATTTCTTGGGCTGTCAGCATTTAGTGGATGAGAGGAGAAGGGTGAAGGGGGGTGGGGTGGGTGGGTGGGTGGGGGTGGGGGGGGGGGGGGTTTAAAAGGTGACATATTGTGGTCAAGGTGTGGGGCTGGGTGGGGCGGATTAGTAGGTACGAGGCGTAGAATATTGAATATGTAGAATGTATCATAGCTAAGCAACACAAGACATATGTCAAGGGAAGTATTTTATTCTGCAGACGGTTAGAATGCCGAATTACCGGCGTGCAGAACCATTCAACCAATATGTATTCATAATAACCAACCAATATTCTGAGGGAAGAACACACATTTATTTGGCATCATGAATGACTCCATCTTCAGCGTTAGGCTGCCACAAGAATGTGATGAAACGGATTGCGTTGGCTTATCCGCTAAAGACAGGGATCGGCCGTGATGGGGCAGTTCTGTCCCATTCTGGACAGTAACAGACCAGACTCTGTTTTGTGTTCACACACTTGTCTCGGGTCAACATGGAGCCCAAGTAGAGTAGTATTTGTTTTTAATGCTGGAGCCAAGCAAACAAGGTTTAAGTCCATACATTTGCACTAGGCCAACATGGGAGTCCAACTACTGAAGATTTTGTTCTTTCTACCTCAAGTAGACTTGAGTTGAGTTAAAGAAAACAAATTCTACTACAGTTGGACTCCATGCTGACCTGGTAAGTGCGAGGACGTAAATGTGGTTGCATGGCTCCAGCATAAAAAACAAACTCCAATGTAGTTGGACTCCATGTTGACCCATGATGAGACTAGTGCGTGAGCATTAAACGGATTCCAGCCTGTAACTGTCCAGAATGGATCAGAACTGCCTCATGACATGATGCTGTAGGTGTGATGGAAGACGAGCATGAAGACATGTACATGTTTTAACTGACTCAAACTATGTGATTACAGAGTGTGGTACTCATGAGTATGGTGTGCTAGTGTGTATACTGCCCATGTTTGTTCGGTCCGCTGCTGGTGAGCGGTTTGAAGGCTAATAAACCATGTAATCACACAGAAGTAAACCACGCATGCAGGCTAATGGTTGAGTGCCTCGAGCCACATCGTCGCAAGGTCTACACTCGCACAAGCAGTTACGCGCACACACCGGGATTGGGTATGCCTCGGAAGGCTTGATTTCGCGATAGAAGTGTTCATGACGACGAGGCTCTCAAACTCTGGGGGGGTATCACTTGAGTGGTTCAGTCGCACTGATCACGTCGTTCGCGTCCGTAGATCGCTCCGTACTGCCGTATTGCTTATTCTTTTTTGGCAGATGTTTTTTGTGTAGATACGCCCCGCGCCGGGTCAGGGTTGTTCAGGACGCTGCGTCCTGCGTCGCAGAGGCCACATCCAAGGGTCCGTTGTGTCCTGAGAAGCAACGGGGGGAGGGTATGTTGCGTAGCAGACGCAGCTTCAGCGGGTTGGTCGCGTCGCAGGACGCTGGCTATGGGTCGGTTGAGCATAGTGGTAAATGAAACCTGAAGGGAACATCTCTTAACTTCGTTAGCTCCAACACAGCAAGCTGACAAAAAATGTACCAATCTACAGCGGTATACGCTTTAAGTTTTCAACACCCTACAGTCCAAGTTCAAGCTGACAAGTTAAATTAGTTAAAAGGACCTTCAAGCTAACTCACATATCGCAATTACTGCTCGTGTTGTGGTTGACGTTTTTCGCTTTTTCCCCTCGTCAAGGGGGCCCAAATTCCACCCGTGTCTCAGTTTGTCTGCATCTCTCCGTCTCTCCAGGCGTTTGAACGATTCCGGCCATCTCTGCTCCTAACATTTGGCGCTTAGTTGGAGTCCACATGACTAGAATTATAAGCATCACAGTGATCAAGATCCTTCGCAAATTGTCGAACGTGTTGAAGAAGCGTATTCCGCTACGAACGACTGTCGAAACTCCTAGCCCTCCTCGCCCGTGACAGTCTCACAACGTTCTTTGGTACCATTTTTCAGATGTGCCACGCGCTATTCAACCTTGCCAAGTGTTTGATGCGTCTGCGCTGGAACAGGACAGACAAATTCGACTCCAGGGTCCATGACGGAAATGTGCAGTCAGTGGACATTGACGCCGATGCAATTGATTTGATGGGAGGTTCCCGTTAGGGACCCAAAAATAGATAATGCGGCTTTGCAGATCAACGCTCGGTATTCTTTAGTAAAAGGCGAAAGAATAAAGCGTCAACAGTGTTGACTACCCCGCTATGACCATTAGAATATTCTGGAATTGAAGTACTTCTGGCGGTGGTTCTCTTGTCAACGGACTGATGGGGGGCAACTCGACTGGCACGCTCCCTCCCATAATCCCACCCTATCATAACCTGAAGGGGGTCCTTTCCTTCCGGAACGCGCAATGCTGCTGCAGACTTGCAGCCCGCCGGCAACGCGATGGCAATATGGCATCGCATCAACTTGGACGATTCGGATGCGCGCATGGCAGACTGCGCTTCATCTGTCCCACGCGGAATTCAAGCAGCAGCAGTAGTGGAGCCAGATCTGCCAACCTAGAGGCCTGCCTTAGTGCCCATTCATCCCCCCCAGTCCCCACAGTTTCCCATCCAAAATGTCCGCAGACATCGATAGCCACTCCTCTGCTGAGTGTGCAACTATCAGAGAGAATATGGATGTTGGATACCGCATGGAGAATTGGAGAGCTTCCTAGAAACACTCACTCACTCATTTATCCTAGGAGCCGGCTATTAGCCATTATTAATGTGCTAACCACCCGTTCACTCAACTTACGTGTATAGTCCATGTCATAACACCAATAGTCCACTTTTGCAGTCTTCTTGTGTGATTGTCCTGTTCAGTCCTTAGTTGTCTGGTATGTCCGTACATCATTGATTAGGTGTGATTTGGTTACTGTAGCCTGAGAAGTAGTTTTGCGGCTTCAACTATTTGAGCTACCCAGGACAAAAACTGATGTGTAACTGTACTACAATCACAGCACAGTTCATTGCAGACAAGCTCCCTGCCATGGTCGCTAGAGGCGGAACCAAGGAGACATAAGTGATAAGTTGAAAAACACCACGAGGGCAGAAACCCTACAGTACTGAGTACTCCCCTACAAGTTTTGCTTGGAGCCAACACACCAACATTTTCAACCTTGTTCTGCCTGAACCTCTGAATGTTACCCTTTTCTCCTGGGGTGACATTCTTTTCATGAAAAAAGTGGCAACGAAACGAAAAAGCATGGTTGCAAGGATTACATAGCATCAATACTCATGTATTGATTATTGATCGCAGCCCTTCTACATTTGTAGAATTTGGTGTAGAAAAAGAGATTTTGTCTACATACGCCCACCAGGGTAGTTCAGGAGGACCCCCAGCTCTGCTGCCTGAGACGCAACCAATTGTATAGCCTGCGTCCTGCAACGCAATCGACCCTTCCTTTTGGTCAACGGACTCTCCCCACGTTGCGTCCTGCAACGCAACGGACCCTTCGGCGTTGCGTCTGCGGCAGAGGACAAAGCGTCCTGTACAACCCTGACGCATACCTCCGGAGCAGCATACTGGTAGCTATTAAGGATAAAATGTTAAATTGCATTATCGTAACAACTGCAACACTTCTTGGCTCCGGCAGATCGTGTGACGCGACCGAGAGAAATGAATTGCAACAAGAACAAACTGGTCACTGGTGCCAAGACTCAATGAAGAAAATCCTAACGGCAGGATGTTCCCTCAGTGGCCAGTGAAGTGCCCTAAACCCTAAACCTACGAGATAAGTGGATCGGTGGACTAGGCTCGGATAAATACTATTTGCCCTAAATATATAAATCAATAGATCATAAAATTGACCCTGCTAGTTGCATTACTAGTTGCACTGTTTTTTCTTTTCGGCTACTAGCAGGAGTAGCAGCAGCCTCGAGGCAGCTCCCTGAGCCAGCCACTGGGCTGAGCCTTAAAAAATCAGCAGCACTAAACGGCTAATTACGTCAGCTTCAAGGTGCACTAGGTTGCTTAAGGTTTGGCTGATTAGCCAGCCAGGGGAGCTGCCTAGAAGCTGCTGCTCGTAGCCGAAAAGGAAAACACTGTGCATTAGATTAATCACAGCCCACGAGGCAGAGCTTGAGCAGGGCCATGCGCACAAACAAACCATTCTTGGCCTGGCGGAAATACGCAGCACGAGGATCTGTGTCACAATCGACAGTGATCTCATCTACTCGAGGCAAGGGATGCATTACTACCGAGTCCTTCTTCATGATCTCCATGATAGAGGGGTCTACGATGTACTTGCCACGGGCCTGTATGAGCAAAGAAAGAGCGCAGTAGTGAGCCAAAGAGCTCTCATCACCAGAAGAAAGACTGTGTACCATAGATGATAGATGATACGATGATCATTGCCTTCCCACACACGACCCTAAGAATAATTCCAGCATACAAGGAATTTGTCTTCCCAGGACCAGCCATCACAGGTGTTTGTAATGATGCATGCCCAGCGTTGATTGCACATATCATCACATAAACCGCCTATTGCCATAAATGATTAGGGCCCGAAATATCATATGATGTTGACCAAAGGTATCATCATACAAATTGCATCATATGATATTCAATATAAATGGTCACTTTAGCCTAGTCAGACTGCTGGCATCATATGAAATCATATTGCGGTTCCCTATACTTGATACAGGCTGTCTTTCGTTGTGAATCTTGTGAACCTATCCCCGTAAAAATGGATGAGGCAAAAAATAGGGAAACAGGAGAAACTATGCAACCCATGCTGCAACCCCACAGATTCCGCAAGCTGGTGTTGCTGGTTAGGGTTGGGAGACCCACCGATTGGGGTGAAACTCTTATCACAACTAAAAAAAAACAAATCCACACCCCTGTCATCCAGATTTCACTCCACTGTCACATCTCATACATGAAGTCACCTGTGTGAATGTAACAGTCCAGGGGTAGGCCAAATAGGCTTAAGGGACTTGCCCTACCGTGACAGGAAGGGCTAAAAGTAAAAAGCATTGACTACTGAACCCCAAACAATCGTTTTACCAACGGGGTCCTGAGTTCAAGCTCGGTGATAATGTAATTCTACAATTATAATGAAATCGTCGTTCGACAGGGTTGGCAGCGATTTGGATGTGGTATACTTACAGGAATACAGAACTTATACCAAATGAGCAAGAACAATCAAATGCCAAATAAGCAAGAACAATCAAATACCAAATGAACAACCAAACACCAAATGAGCAAGAACAATCAAATACCAAATGAGCAAGAACAATCAAATACCAAATGAGCAAGAACAATCAAATACCAAATGAGCAAGAACAATCAAATACCAAATGAACAACCAAACACCAAATGAGCAAGAACAATCAAATACCAAATGAGCAAGAACAATCAAATACCAAATGAACAACCAAACACCAAATGAGCAAGAACAATCAAATACCAAATGAGCAAGAACAATCAAATACCAAATGAACAACCAAACACCAAATGAGCAAGAACAATCAAATACCAAATGAGCAAGAACAATCAAATACCAAATGAACAACCAAACACCAAACGAGCAAGAACAATCAAATACCAAATGAACAAGAACGAGCACCCTCCAACATCAGCCACACCTTTGCGTAGTCATTCAAATCGGTGAAGCGCTCCTTCTGGATACGAGTCTGATACAGGATATCTACATCAGCTGCAACCTCGCGCAGGTCATCAACCTCCACCCAATCGATGTTTTTCTCAGTCAGCATTTCCTGCACACGGCAAGGGGCAGAGATTTATTTTCAGTTCAGAAAGTGGTTTACCTGGTAGCTTCATGGGTTTAGGCCTCCTCCACGGACAGTGTCCTGGTAGCTTTAGTGCTGAATTGTGTCGATTTGGGTTCTGTGTAGCGATTTTATCCAGAGTGAGTGCTGTGATCACAATTCGGGTCTCAGGTAGCAAACATTTGGGTCAAAACGGAGTCTGAGGTAGCAATCGGGATAAGTTGTGGGGAAAACATCTCGAGCAAGGGGAAAAAGCATTGGCTGACTCAAGATACGATTAATAGTAGGGCCATCAGAAGTTTGTCCAGAAGTTAAGCAGCATTTTTTTTCAGATTTCTATAGGCCAGGTTGAGTAGCTACTTGGGCTACTCAAGTCTGGTTTCAGGATTGTAAGCCATACATGCAAGCTCAGTCTTTGGAAAGTTGGTCCCCATACAACAGCATGGGTGCGTATAAACTGCAAAGCCATACATGTCAGCTCAGCTTTTTGAAAGTTGGTTCCCATACAACAGCTTGAGTTTATATAGACTGCAAAGCCATAAATGTCAGCTCAGCTATGGCGGTTGGCCCCAGTGCAAGCAAACGGGCTGAAACCTCAACCTAACGCCACGTAATAAGGCGGACTATTTATTTATTCAAGCTCAGGTTTTGGAAAGTTGGTGCCGGGTGTCTCACCTTGATGTCATCCTTCATCTTCACCACATCAGGGGCGACAAAGTAAATCTTCACACCATCATACAGGGCCAGCAGCTCTGCCAAGGAGCGGACAGTACGCCCATTTGCCAAGTCTCCGACCATTCCAACATTAATGTTGTCCAGGCGTCCGATTTCTCTCTTGATGGTGTAACCGTCAAGAAGGGCCTGGACAAAAACATATAATTAGGTTATTCAAAATTGTATAGATATAGATTGTACGATATCGTACATATAAACGTATGAAATGTGGACGATATCATATGATATATCGTACAATATCGTACGATTTATCGATAAACTATATGATCTTGCATGATTTATTGACCAATAATCTTGGGGACCAGTATGGTATTGATATCCCTAGATAGAATGTGACCATAAACCAGAATCATACATCAAAACATTCTGCACAGAAGATTTCAAGATTGCCCAACTGAAAAATATGCACGAAGTTGCGTCAAGTCCATGATTTGAACCCTATCTGAAGAAGATTAAACACATGAAGTGCATGATTTGATGATGCATCACACCGAGTGTATGATGGGAACAAGCTGCACCACACCAAGTCCATGATTTGAAGATGCATCACACTGAGGGCATGATTTGATGATGCATCACACCGAGTGTATGATGGGAACAAGTTGCACCACACCAAGTCCATGATTTGAAGATGCATCAAACTGAGGGCATGATTTGATGATGCATCACACCGAGTGTATGATGGGAAGAAGATGCACCTCACCAAGTCCATGATTTGAAGATGCATCAGACTGAGTGCATGATAGGAAGGAGATGCGCCAAGACCATGATTGGAAAGTGAGATATGCCTAAGGGAAATGCATGCCATTGTCTTGGAAGTTACCATTGTTTGCCACAGATATGTAGGGAACGGCAACTAACATCAGTGTTTGAAAAACTAATATTAACTAATATTATTATAATATCACAACAAATATTAGTTTTTCGAATACATTCAAAATTCTGGTGAGATGGCTCGTCTCTCAATAATAGATAATATTATCTAATATTGTTTATTCATTAATATTATATAACATAGCCGACCCATTCAGATATGGGCTCAAGACGCAAGTTGAGAATTTACCTGAGTAGGATGCTGCCCAGGACCATCTCCTGCATTCAGAATGGGGATGCCAGCCACGAAGGCAGCGCGCTTTGCTGAGCCTATCTCGTTATGGCGCATGACGATGCAATCACAGTAACCCTCCACCGTCCTAATGGAATCTGCGTGCAGTGATTTCTGCTAATGTTCATCTGCAGCTTGGGTCCCTTTGCAGGAGCTCAGTTGTGTTCTCAATGATTGAAAATGTCAGATCAGTGCACTGTTCTTCTTTTCGGCCACCAGCACCAGCTTCTAGGCAGCTCCCTGAGACTGCCACTGGGCCCAAACCAAAGATTCCAGGAGCACTGGAAAGCTGACGATATCAGCTCCCAGGTGCCTAGGTTGCTTAAGGTTTGGATTAAGAGAGAGCCCAGGGAGCTGCCTAGAAGCTGCTCCTCGTAGCTGAAAATAAAAACTATGGATCAGTGCAACCTATTAGTCTACATAATTGCATCTCAGTGTCATAAATACGCCCTTGTTGACCCAAGCCTAGCCCTCCCGACACATCCAGGGGGGTTTAAACGCATACTCCCCCCTGTTGCATGCATGATGCCATGATCTGTCTTCATGTTACACTATGCGAAGAGTTGCAAATACAGATCTGAACCCCAATCCCAACCTGTGTGCCAGGCCAAAGAGAACTAAGTGCGGGAATATTTATGTTCCTGGTTGAAGTAGAATACCCTTGAATACCTTGAAAGCAATCAATATTATATTTCTCTGCGGACATGTTGACAGCAGCAAGTATCCCATGCACTTTGCTGCAGGGATTGTAAACAAATGATGGCTGTGTCGATGCGTTGGCTGATGGATGGACAGGGTCATAGCTGCAAGCATGGATGGAGCCAGGGTGAAGCTGAGACGGTAGGGCGTATGCATGGATACAAAGGTGGATTAGTGGCATACTGGGAGCATAGATGGACATGACGACAGCCTTCATGAAGGTAATCAGACATCCGGGAGGCCTGAGGAAGAGATACTGATTGCCACCCTGGCAATTGCATGGTGTGATTTCTGCTGGGCTGTCATCCTGGGTCAGCATGAGACTATACCAGACCCCTCTACCAACATCCATCCAAGTCGTACCTTCCAAAGTCTCTCCTTTGGCTGCACTGGAGTAGGAGCCAGCTGCCTCGGTGGACAGCACCATGCCTCCCAGCCTTGCCATTGCTGACTCGAACGAAAGGCGCGTACGCGTCGAAGGCTCGTAGAAGAGAGTCGACATCACATAGCCCTCCAGAGCCTTGGCCTCTGGGGTCCCGCGTTTCACCTTCTCCATCTTTTGAGCCTCCGCAAAGATGACCTCGAGGGCCTCCTTGTTGAATTGGGAGCTTTCCACGACGTGCTTCAGATCAAGCTTGTGCCAGTCGCGATGGTCAGCAATAAATGCCGCGGCTCTCACGCTGGACCGCGCCGACAGCTTGGGCAAAGGGGGACGGATAGATCTTGCGCAAGTTGCATGTCTGCGCAAGCCGGCAGAGGCCGGCAGATTGCTCATGGACTGCATGGTTGAATATAGCGAAGACTGGCGCCGTTTCCAGTTTTAAAGGGATCCCAAACGCGAAAATGGAATACTTCCGCGCAGCCAAATTGTAGAAACCGCCCAAATAGAAGGTTGTGTTAGGTTTGGGATTTGTCTGAGAAGTTTTATTTGAAATGGAGGCTGGCTGTCCGAATCAGCAGCTTCCACCCAGTTCCTCCACTTTCTCTAGGCTCTAGACTCTACGCCTGCCCACACAGTTGAGTGGCGTACACCCTGGCGTACACACAGCTTGACACACAGCTTGACAGCCTCGCAGCTCAATCGCTGTAGTAAACAAAAAACTAAAATCAACCCAGGCATTTGCATGTTACCCTGATTTCTCGACAAAAATGTTTTGCGATACCTATGCTCGACTTGACTTGACTTAACTCAACTCAACTCAACTTGATTCAAGTGGACTTGAAGAGCGATTTGAATTGAAACAATTCGATTCAAGTCAAGTCAAGCCTTTCGTGTTATTATCCGACAAACGTCGGTTACTGAGTTGGCATAATGCACACCGGTACCTGTTCCCTCCAGGTCCCGTGTTGCCTGTCGCCAGGCTATAGACTAGCTGTGGCCTGCACGTGACTGCAGTACCTTGTAGTACGCATCCTACTTCTATATGATAGAGAGAGGATATTGTTACATACTCAGCAAAAATCAATGCCGAGACTGAACAGCGGCGGGGCAGCTGGACAGTTTTATAACAGTGAGGTTTTGGGCAACATACCCATGTGATTGCGTCTGTTGCGCGTATTAGCTATCTTCCCTTATAGAGTTATAGTCCTATACTGTGTAAACTACTACGACTGAAAACTTCCAATATAGTTGTATTGGAGGAGCCCCTTTCAGTGACATACAATGGTCTAGTGGTAGACCAGATCGCTTGAGGATGAAGAGTCGGGGGATCGACTCCCCCTTCGGTCGCTCTTGGCGTTGCAGGTCGTCGTAAACAGCGATGGTAGCTTGTCCAGTTGAGGTAGGAGACCGCTCCCCACCTGCATACGTCGGGCTCCCTCAACACCACGCCCCACCAGGCGTTATCATTACATTTGTATTTAAGTGTTCCAAGACAGGATTGGATTGTTGCTTGGTAAAACAAATGATTCTTCAGCCAACTCTGGGCTTCTCGCCGCCTTCCAATTCCAAGTTCCCCCGATATCCACGGAGATCAGGGGGCATAATGAGCTAATTTTACACGTTCAAGCCATTTCCAGGTATTTTCAAGCTGGCAAAGTGGCAATGTTTGGTAGTGAGGGTGGAAGAGAGTGTGATTCAATGATAGTTAGACTTGATGATGTTACATGGTGGGTCAGCTATTAAGTAGCACGGTAGAACCTAGGTTAGGTTATATGGAGGGCCTGCCTGATGGAGACGCCGGGCAGCCCTAGCGTGTAAGACAGGGTTGTCCAAACGGACCCCAGGAGTTGCTTCCTGGGACGCACCCAAATGGGTAGGTTGCGTCCAGGGACGCAGCCAATTTCGTAGGTTGCGTCCTGGGACGCAGTACAGTTTGAAGGTTGCGTCCCAAAAATTCCTCTTTTCCCCTCCCACAGCAACAGCAGCTTGATACGTCCCACTGCGTCTCAATTTTTCTCCATCCTTGATGCGTCCCACTGCGTCCCATTCCATCTCATTGAGTCTTTTACATAATATTTCTGGACAGTGTGCAGTGGATGCAACAGTAGCGGCAGCAGCAGCAGCGGGCTTGGCAACAAAAAAATCATCCAGCCTTCGCTGCTTGGTCGGAGCATTGGGCGTGCCGCGAGATTGCATTTTGACGGTTCGAATATTTTTGGAAATCGACCAGAATAAATCGATCACATAAAAAAATTGTAGGCTTTATACTAGGGTGCTGTTTGAACCCCGCTCATCAACTCAGGGCCTGGGGGCATGTGGGGGATTTTTAGGTTCGAGTCCATTCAAATTATGTGGCTGAGAGAGTCCTTTGCGTCCTGCACCACCCACTAAGACACTCTCGAGTCAGACGCATCAGACGCACTGGGGCGCATTGGGACGCATGAGAACGCAGGGTAATGAAGTTAGACGCAACCAACTTCCAAAACCTGCGTCCCGGACGCAACCAATCTATGAGGCTGCGTCCGGGACGCAACCGACCCTGCCAATGTTGCGTCCTGGGACGCAACGGCCCTCCCCATGTTGCGTCCTGGGACGCAAGGACGTGCCTCTTGGACTACCCTGGTGTAAGAGCCTCGTGACCTAGCATGGTAGTCACCCATGCCGGTCACACGGCTCACTTGTGCCATATGTAACACGCCACCGCAATTATTTTTCCTGCCAAAGACAGCGAGCAGCCAAATTGCTAGCTGAAGTTATGGAACCAAGCTCAAGTTCAAGTTAGGACCATGTAACAATGAGCTTCCCCAGGTTTGACTTGCATCTCTAGTCCCCCAAGTAAAAAACGTTCACTATGCAATGAATGAAGTCCGGCACAAGTATGCAGTACTGCAATTTATGCGCTTTGTGGAACTCGAATACGATATCCTAACAAACACCCACAATAAATTGAAGAACACCTAAAACGTCAGCGGGTGCAGCTTTTATATCTACCTCTGTAACTACACCACGTGTACTTCAGTTTCCTCAAAGAAGAACAAGAACAAAGGGTAAGGCACAAGCCAGACGCAGTCACCGCACCCATTAGCAGCGGCAGAAGGAGAAAACTAACTGCTAGACCCAAGGGTTTAGCAGACACTACTATGGGTCCTACTGAAGGCCCATCTATAGTATGTAGGTCCTGCTGAAGGCCATATGTAGGGGTTTTACGCTTAGCACATGCTCGATAGGGCATACTGATGGACTAACACTGCCACGATGATTCCTGATCAGGTTCTGGGCTTAGAACTGCGGCGCAAACATGCCTCAGGTTGTGAGACTGACCTACGGACAGCTAGTTCTGACACATACCTAGGCTATGGTACAGATCGTTGGTTCAAAACAACAGCTGTGCCAGGACCCAGGCCAGACTACCGAAGGCCATAATCAAGCAAGGCAATACTATTGCAAGCAATACTCAAGCAAGGCCATGCTCAAGCAAGCAAGGCCCTACTCAAGCAAGGCAACAACTTCAACAAGCAAGGCCATACTCAAGCAAGCAAGGCCCTATTGAAGGGCCTACTGAAAGCTTAATGTAATGAGAACGCCTGGTGGGGCGGGATTAAGGGAGCCCCGTCTTGCGGCGGTAGGGAACGCGCTGCTACTTTACCTGGACAAAGCTACCATGGCGGTTGACAGCGACCGCGAACACTTAAGCGCGACCGTAGGGATTACAACCCGTCACCTACGTCGTTCAAGGAGCTCTGCCATTGAGCCATTCGTTGAACGGGGATTGCTGAAAGCTAAATGTAGAACACAAGTAGAACTAGACAAGCTCATCAATGGCAATGGTCTCTTGCTGCCTCACACTTTGCTATTGCTTGCCCCACACCATGCTGGCCCTACACCTTGCCTACCCCACACCAATTGTTCTGCACGATGCTGCAGCCAGCGATTGGGTCGACCGTAAACATTAATAATCGTCCGTGAACGATGCCCAGGCCAAAGTTGCGCGAACTCGAAAACATTACGCAGACCTGAGAAAACGATGGACCATTTCGCGAATAATCATTAATAATTGTGCGTACACGATTAATCATGCTTAGCAAAAACGCTGCACACCATGCTGGCCCTACAGCTTGATGCCTCTCACCTTTCCTACCCCACACTGCGAATTTGGGGGGGTCTTCGGCACCCTTTCCTGAACCCCTACATCACCCTTCCCACCCAGGATGCACCCTAATAAGCCAAATAAAAGGGTGCCGTTTACAGCCAAAATTTGCAGTGCCACAACCTATAAGTCAATCACATATCAAGAGAGAGCTAGAAACAGCTGAATACAAATTGGAGTCAGGGTACTACAAGCTACAATTTTGCGCACGTTCTTTGAGCCCCACTGCGCATTTCGCGCAGTTTTTTCAACCCCCTGTGGGCGCCGCGCTCATTTTTTGCGCTTTTTGAACTATGAAGCGCTGTCTAATGTGGCGTTTGTGCGCTTTAAGCGCTGACCAATTGGACAAAATGTAGTACCCTGATTGGAGTATCATCACTCAGGTATTTTGCTCGGGCGCTGACTGACCCAGAACTTCGACACACGAAACTGAAAATTCAATCTACAAATTGAACCTGCGAAGTCAATCTGGAAATCTAAACAGTAAATCCAATCTGCAAATTCAACCTGCAAAGTCAATCTGCAAAGTCAATCTGCAAATTCAACCTGCAAAGTCAATCTGCAAAGTCAATCTGCAAATCTGAACTGCAAATCCAATCTGGAAATCCAAACTGCAAATCAATCTGCATGCTCAGGCGACAATAGTTTAAGGAGCGCTGACTGATCCAGAACTTCGTCACATAAAACTGCAAATTTCAACTACAAATTCAAACTACGTGCTCAGATAAGAAAAAATCCAGGAGCGCTGTCTGAGCCAGAAGCCCCAGAACTTGTACACATGAAACTGCAAATTCAAACTGCATGCTCAGGCGACAACTGATCCAGGGGCGGGCATGTCCCCTGCGATGTACATTATCAGTGACTCATCAGCGTCGTCCAAGACAGAAGGCTCAATCTGGCAGCCGGGTCCACCATCCCTCAGAGATCGTCGTGAGCCGTTCGAGCCAAAGGAGCCTTGCTTCGACGGTGGGGTGGAGAGGTTGGAGGCACGCAGGTTTTTAGAACTTCCTGGCGAGGGGTTCCGTTGAGGTGAAGCATTAGTCATGATGCTGTCCACCATCCCGTTGGCGCTCCTGCTCACGTCGGCGCCCTCAAACTCAGAAATCCCTCCTCGACTGGGGGGGGGCCTTGCCTGGCGGGGGGGCTTCCCTCGAGGACCCTTGCTTGGGGTTCCAGGGTTAGATTCTTCCACATTCATGGTGGGTGCGTGGCCTGCCGAACCGGCGATTGACTTCCCTGAGATTTCTAGTGATGCGTTTACTGATCGGTTGATGCTACCGCGTAGTTTGGGCAGGCCTCCGATGGGCGGGAAGCCCGATCTGCTGGCACTGGGGCTACCACTGGCCACATGAGGCTTTCCCGTCTTTATTTGAATGCCAGTAGCCAGGGGTATCCCTCCAACACCACCCCCACCCCCGAGGCCGCCATCTATCTCTGCCAGGCCCTCCGCACACTGTTTTTGGATGACCTGTAACAAGGCCGGCTTCACAGGGCCAAGGTATCGCTCTGGGTCCAACTCCCGACCTGCACTCTTCTCAATCCTGTGCACCTCAGCGATAACCTTGACGGCTGCTGAGCGAACCTACACATTTTAGAATGGAGGATGGAATCGTATTAAAGGCAGGGGAAAAACTAGTGCAATGCAGGATAATAAAACAATCACATTCATGGCTGCTGAGTAAACCTACACATTTGGGTATAAAGGAAAGCATTTTAGGCAGGAAGTCCACCGCAAATTTAAGGGGTCTTCGGCACCCTTTTCTGCACCCCTACGGATTTTGGACCGCATGTTCAAAACAATGTCTGATTCAGATGGGAGTTGGGATTGTGGAAGTTTCAAACAAAAGGAGGGGGGAAATAAAGTTGGGAACAAGTCCCCCCCCCCCCCCCCCCCCCCCCCCCCCCCCCTTACCCCCCCTAAATTGGGGGTCATTAGAAAGATCTTTTTTTGCCCTATCCATTTATGCTCTTACATCTTTCATGGGGTTACCCAAACATAATTTATCGCAAAGTTAAGATTTGGGCCGTTTTGGGTCAAAAAAACTTTATTTGACCCCTAAATCTTCCTGTTCAACTTTATTTTGGGTAAAAAAAAGGGTTGTAATTGTATCCTGAGGAGAAGCTCTATTTAATGCGAAAATTAGGTACGACAGCTTTTTCTCTGCCCCCCCCCCCCCCCCCCCCCCCCCTGCCGAAGACCCCCTAAATTTGCATTGAAGTCAGCAAACTAGCGCAATGCAGGACAAGAAAACTGGAGCAATTATACAATGCACTTCTCCGCTTGCATTGCTTCTTCCAACTCCTTTGATCAAGTATACATAGGGCCATCCCTATTAAAACAGTGCCCCCCAAGTAAATTGTCACGCACGAACTCAGGGCCCCCGTCGGTAAAAATATTGTTTGGGGTTCAGTTCATCATTGCTTTTTTTTCCAGCCCTTCCTGCCACGGTTGGAAAAGTCCCTTTAGCCTATGTGGGCTGTAACATACATACATACATACATAAATACATACATACACACACCCCATGTTTGACTAGGGACGGCCCCCATGTAATCCCCCATTAGGAGACTCTCAGCAATGACTTCAAACTGCTTATTTTGAAGATTGAGACCTTTATGAAATACTAATGTATTCGTTAAAAACAAAACATTAATCAATTGTCATTTTGAAAAGTATTTTTTCACATGCAGCATACTTCGAAAAACTTTTTTACTTGATATTTGAGAAATTTTGAGCTTAGAATTTTGAGCTTAGAATCCAGGTATAGGCAGATCCAATCACTTGAGTGATAGTTTACCCTGCCATCTCTCAGCTATGACTTCCAACTGTTTTTTTGAAGTATGAGCTTATAATCCAGGCATGGGCGGATCCAATCACTTGAGTGATAGTGCACCTTGTCATCTCTCAGTCATGAGTTCAAACTGCTTATTTTGACAAAAATAGCATTTGGGCATGGGCGGATCCAATCACTTGGGCATTAGTGTACCTTTTCATCTCTGAGTTATGACTTCACACTGCTTATATTGACAAAAAGAAGATAGCATTTTAGCAAGCAGGCATCGGCAGATCTCCGAGCAACGAGTTCAAAGTGCCTATTCTAACAAAATTAATAGCATTCAGACGTGGACAGATCCATGAAGTTGAGCGTTACTGTGCCTTGTCATCTCTCAGTAATGACTTCAAACTGCTTATTTTTGAGTAAGAGCACTCAGACATGGGCAAATCCCTGACCCCAACCCCACCCCAAGTTAAGTGTTACTGTACCTTATCATCAGGCATATCTACTCCCCTCTTCGCGAAATCCATGACCTCCTGAATTCCCATTCCTTCGGGACATCCTCCACATACAGCGTACACAGACAGGAGACTTTGAAGTAGGTCTAGGCGTCCATACATTTGGGCTGAGGCACTTGCTGCCTTGGCACGTGCGGGTAGGGGGACTAGGGCGTGAGGCCCGACAAAAGCAGTTCCCAATACAGGGACCCCTGCAATGCCCAGCAATGCCTGTTGCAGTGGTGAAAGGAGGAGTGAGGAGTGAGGAGTGAGGAGAGAGGAGTGAGGAGTGAGGAGTGAAGAGTGAGGAGTGAGGAGTGAGGAGTGAGCAGTCTGCAGAGGCCACAAGGCACAGAGCAAATAGGGGGGGTTACACAGTGATACGTTTGGGCTGAGGCACTTGCTGCCTTGGCGCGTGCAGGTAGGGGGACCAGGGCGTGAGGTCAAAAAAAACAGTTCCCAATGCATGGACCCCTGCAATGTTCAGCAATGCCTGTTGCAGTGGTGAAAGGAGCCGTAAGGAGTGAAGAATGAAGAGTGAGGAGAGGGTAGCAGGGAGAGTACAGAGCATGGGACATGGGGCATCAGGTATTTATCAGAGCATGGGACATGGGGCATCAGGTATTTATCAGAGCATGGGACATGGGGCATCAGGTATTTATCAGAGCATGGGACATGGGGCATCATTTATTTATATGAGCATGGGACATGGGGCATCAGGTATTTATCAGATGATAAGTCATGCACTATTATTCGTCCTGGGCAGGTATTACGGGTACTACCCGGATATTACGGGTAGTACCCTGCGCGTCGATTAACATTTGGGGGCGCGTTGGCTCACAAACACCACCTCGCACGCCGCGTACTGCTTTAGCAGTACGCCATCTTCATCATCGTAATTGGGCGGGTGTGGTCCAGAGGGTAGGACGCATATAAAGAGCACTCAATTGTTTCGGCATTCATTATAATAGCATACGATAAAACAAATTAATTTCAAAACGTGAATTTCAAAACCCTGGGCACCAACCTGTAGCGATGCCTCATGGGTTCTAGTGTTCAAATTATAACCAACGAAATTCAAACTCAGAGGCACCAACCTGTAGCGATGCCTCATGGGTTCTGGTGTTCAAATTAGAACCAACGAAATTCAAACTCAGAGGCACCAACCTGTAGCGATGCCTCATGGGTTCTGGTGTTCAAATTATAACCAACAAAATTCAAACTCAGAGGCACCAACCTGTAGCGATGCCTCATGGGTTCTGGTGTTCAAATTATAACCAACGAAATTCAAACTCAGAGGCACCAACCTGTAGCGATGCCTCATAGGTTCTGGTGTTCAAATTATAACCAACGAAATTCAAACTCAGAGGCACCAACCTGTAGCCTGCCTCATGGGTTCTGGTGTTCAAATTATAACCAACGAAATTCAAACTCAGAGGCACCAACCTGTAACGATGCATCACATTGGGTTCTGGTGTTCAAATTATAACCACGAAATCACACTCAGAGCACCACCCTTTAGCGATGCCTCATTGGTTCGGTGTTCAAATTAATAGACCAACTAAATTCCAACTCATAAGGCACCAACCTGTAGCGATGCCTCATGGTTTCTGGTGTTCAAATTAGAACCACGAAATTTCAAACTCAGAGGCCCAACCGTAGCATGCCTCATGGGTTCTGGTGTTCAAATTAGAACCACGAAATCAAACTCAGAGGCACCAACCTGTAGCGCTGCCTCATGGGTTCGATCTGGGTGCTCAAATTAAACCAACGAAATTCAAACTCAGAGGCACAACCGTAGCGATGCCTCATGGTTCTGGTGTTCAAATTATAACCACGAATTCAAACTCAGAGGCACAACCTTACGATGCCTCATGGGTTCTGGTGTTCAAATTATAACCAACGAAATTCAAACTCAGAGGCACCAACCTGTAGCGATGCCTCATGGGTTCTGGTGTTCAAATTATAACCAACGAAATTCAAACTCAGAGGCACCAACCTGTAGCGATGCCTCATGGGTTCTGGTGTTCAAATTATAACCAACGAAATTCAAACTCAGAGGCACCAACCTGTAGCGATGCCTCATGGGTTCTGGTGTTCAAATTATAACCAACGAAATTCAAACTCAGAGGCACCAACCTGTAGCGATGCCTCATGGGTTCTGGTGTTCAAATTATAACCAACGAAATTCAAACTCAGAGGCACCAACCTGTAGCGATGCCTCATGGGTTCTGGTGTTCAAATTATAACCAACGAAATTCAAACTCAGAGGCACCAACCTGTAGCGATGCCTCATGGGTTCTGGTGTTCAAATTATAACCAACGAAATTCAAACTCAGAGGCATCAACCTGTAGCGATGCCTCATGGGTTCTGGTGTTCAAATCATAACCAACGAAATTCAAACTCAGAGGCACCAACCTGTAGCGATGCCTCATGGGTTCTGGTGTTCAAATTATAACCAACGAAATTCAAACTCAGAGGCACCAACCTGTAGCGATGCCTCATGGGTTCTGGTGTTCAAATTATAACCAACGAAATTCAAACTCAGAGGCACCAACCTGTAGCGATGCCTCATGGGTTCTGGTGTTCAAATTGTAACCAACGAAATTCAAACTCAGAGGCACCAACCTGTAGCGATGCCTCATGGGTTCTGGTGTTCAAATTATAACCAACGAAATTCAAACTCAGAGGCACCAACCTGTAGCGATGCCTCATGGGTTCTGGTGTTCAAATTATAACCAACGAAATTCAAACTCAGAGGCACCAACCTGTAGCGATGCCTCATGGGTTCTGGTGTTCAAATTATAACCAACGAAATTCAAACTCAGAGGCACCAACCTGTAGCGATGCCTCATGGATTCTGGTGTTCAAATTCCCACAGCGGTTGAGAAGGGGGGGCATGAGGGGGTCCAAGCCTTGCTTCATTGTTGCGAGTGGCAGCTGGGAGCAGAATGCATTCAGCATTTCACGAAGCACATCCAGACTGGCATGGAACAGAGGCGCAACCTTTTCCCTGGGTTGGGTTGGGTTGGGATGGGTTGGGTTGGGAATGTGTTGAATGTTGGGAGTGATCTAGGGTGTGGGTGTGGGATTGGGGTGCGCATGGGGTACTGTTTGTTGCCTTTCAAAGGGCTGAACAGTGGGCACAATGAGCAAGCAGTGTGAGTGCATCCTAGCATCAAGCCAAGCCACCTGTATGCTGAATGTCAAAGGGCTGAACAGTGGGCACAGTGAGCAAGCAGTGTGAGTGCACCCTAACATCAAGACAAGCCACCTGTATGCTGAATGTCAAAGGGCTGAACAGTGGGCACAGTGAGCAAGCAGGGTGAGTGCAACGTAACATCAAGACAAAGTGAACCTGAGGTGCTTGTGTTGGAAATATGCATGGAACAGAGGAGCAACCTGTTGCTTCGGGTTGGGTAGGGTGAAAACTTGTTGAATGTTGGTTAGGGTGGGAGCTTGTTGAATGTTGGGTAGGGTGGGAACTTATTGAATGTTGGGGGTGATCTGGGATGTGGGAATGGGATTGGGGGAGCGTGCAGAGAACTACTTAGTTGGGAGTGATTCGGGGGGTGTGGGGTCCAGAAGTAAGGGCGTGGTCTCTATCAGGCTATCACACATTTCTAGCATCTCTACCACATACAAAGGTTACCATTCATTGAGACTTGCTTGACAAAGCACTCCAAGGCGCAACCTTGCTATTTCTGATATCTTCCAGTCTAACACACATTCCTGGCATCTCTACAACCTACTAAGCTTTTCATTCATTGTGACTCACTTGACAAAGCGCTCCAGGACTTGAGTGGTTGCTAAGAACGCGGCTGTGGGGTCATGCTTGCACACTTCAGGGACCGATAGGAAGCGTGTAATTCCACTTAGTGCTTGCTCCCTCTCCTTCCAGTCACTGCTGAACAGCCCTCGCACGGCACGGTCTCCAAACACCTATAGTGCAACCGACAAAGGGATTTAGCGGGCACTCTATTTTTTCAGGGCTCAGGTCGCAGCTACCTCTAAATACCTTAAGTTCAGCTGACAATGGGATTTAGAGGGCACTCTCTTTTTTCAGAGTTGAGGTCGCAGCTATTTCCAAATACCTATTAAGTTACATGAGTTGTTCTCCCAATATCCTAGAGTTAGATGGGTTGCATTATCACAGTGGTAATGCAACCACTGTGACACTCTCAGGGTTTTTCATGTTAGGAAATTAAGCAGTGTCTTCACGTAGCACACTAGCACCACGGTGCCTACAGCAGCCTTTGGAGTGCTATTAGCAGCTTTATTGGCCCCAAAAAGCAACCCCAAAGGTTCTAATGCAGCACCCTCAATACACCATGGTGCATAATTTAGCACTGTGGTGCACTATGGTGCATGCACTATGGTACACTATGGTGCATAATTTATAGTGCACTATGGTGCTGAAAGTAGCACCTTAGAAAACCTTGGACATTCTACTGCCCAATATACCCATTCTGCGTGTACATAGATTCCTAGGTTGAAACAAATATTTACCCCTGCCTTGTGCCTCTCCGATCCACCCCCATACTTGCGACACTCATACCTAAGGGAAACCCAGTTTTAACCAACCAACCCAACAGTTTTAACCAACCAACCCAACAAACGACTCACTTCTCACAACGACCATGATTCCCACAATGACCATTACCAGGAGTTCCAACAATGATGTCACACTTTCATGCACCCACCCACCCATTCCTCTGTGTAATCTCCCCTGCAGCCCCCCTGGATCTACCCCCCCCTCCACTCCCCCCCCCCCCCCCCCCCCCACACACACACACACACACACACAAATCCCTCCCCTCCCCTCTCAAGCAAATGCTCACCTTGCCCCAACCTTTGGCCTCGTCCGGAACGGCCGTCGACGCCACTGCAGGTAGTGCTGCAGCCAGCTCAGCGCCATCGCTCTGCTTGCCGATCATATCGATCTTCTTCACCTTCCCAGACTTGGGCGCCTGTTCACATGTCAAGCCCGGGGCGTTGTTTAATACTTCAGACACTAGCGCATAAATCTAACTGTCCTATCGCATCAACGGAGCCTCGGAAGACCTACCTCGTCATTTTCTCTCAACCCCGTCGAGTCCTCAGGAGGGGTGGTTGCTCTTCGGTCCGCTACCTTCACGGGACTCATCCCATCTAGGCCTTCAAGCCTCGATGGGGCGGAGTTTGGCTTGCCCTCCTTAAGCTCCCCATTGAGGTTGATTTTGGTATCCTTCTTGGAGGAGAAAAGGTTCCCCATGTTGTTTTCTATGCAGCGATGCGTTGAAGCCCCTTGGAAGTGTTTATACTCAGGAAGCAGAAATTGCTACAGCAAGTTTCAGTGGGTAATCATGCCAGGCCCAGGCGATGGGATCCAGGCGAAGGTTAGGATGCGACCCGGGTTAAGGGAACCCGGCCCATGCAGGATACAATGGCTCAGGCGCAGAAAATGGGGTAGCTGCGTGCTGCGTGTTCACGGTGGATCGCCAAGGTGGCAGGAGGAGAGTCGGGGCCACACGAGGCCACTATGGTCGGTTGTGTACTGCGTGGTACCGACTACCGGAAAGTAGGTGAAACAAGAAGAACTACGAATTTTCGACTGGCAGTGCGGGGACAGGTTGGGGGCAGGTAACGCCGTAAATCGCATCAGGCTTGAGGTGTCATGGGGTAGAGTGAAGAAATAAAATGGCACGGACAGGACCGAAAACGCGCTGGTCACAGCGGGCCTATGTAACCCTGTGTGCATTTTAGGGATGGCGGTGTGCATGAAAAGCTATTTTCGTTTATTTCTCTCGATTGTCCTTCACAATCCATACCGCTCGAGTGCATTCGTGTGGACTTGAGATCATATTAACCCGCAAGCGCAATCCCGAAAGTGGGTGAAAGGTTGCAGCTTCTAGCAGTGGCAAGACAAAAGGTCGGGCAGTTCACTCGAACAGGGAGCAGCGCTAGGCAACATCAATCCGTCAAGGTTATTCCGCAAGCGGTTACGGGGCTGCCGCTCCTTCCACTGCAGGATAAAGGACGAGAAAGGTTGAATTGGGATTTGGACGCACGGAATTGTTGACGGAAGCTGGTCGGAAGTTGGACAGGTCCTGACGGGTCTGGACAGGTCACTGGACTCATGAGGAGCTGGACGAAGCTTGGACACGTGCGCGCGGACAGGTGTCAGATGCGCGATATAAAGAAGACTTCACGCGCTGAGGAGAAGCACACTGGATTTGAAGATCTACAATACAGCTTATTAACAATCGATACCCCTTCTCCTTGGCCAGGCAAACACAGCGCTTCAAGATTTCCCTCTCGCCAAAACAAAGCGATTATAAGACTTAACCCACAGCCAGTCTCCATCGTCGGCCGTATTTCAAGCACAGATGAGGATGAAGATGAAGAAGAGCGCAGCCAAGAATGCCTTCGGATTGCTGGCAGGTGAGACGTCATGCAATAAGCCTGCATTAGGATGGATGAATACACCATTATATCAAGAATATATCACATTACGTGACTTCCCAGTTTCCCAAGTGCAGCCATGCATTCGTGTGTAGTAATGCTTTAGATGTTGATGCCAGTGTCGATTCTGGGGTGTTGTGTGCGCCATGACGGTCCTGCTGAATTCCATGTTTGATTTCTGAGTAATAATTACCTGAAGCCGCATCATTGCAAGCCCGCACACTTGATCTAGCTCTGCGTCCGTCCTCACATACAATAAAACGTATATGCAAAAGTTCCCATTGTACTCATGCATTCACTAACTGACAGCACGACCCAAGAATCTGCCACCCCACATCAATCCCCTTCTAAACACCCCTGTGCTGCCTTTCGCAGTTGCCATCCTGGCTGCTGGAACGTTCGCAGTTGCGAACGAACAAGAAAAGCTGGGAACTGTGATCGGCATTGATCTTGGTAGGTCCCAGATTGCCAGCAATAGTGTGCCAGGCTGTCATCTGCTCTCGCTCGCTGTTGCCAGCTGTCATGTCCCGGCCAACGTCGCCCCGTTTTTTCACGAACGCGATACATGAGTCCCAGAGGGATGCGTCCTTATCAGCCACGCTTGCTGGCACTTCATTTCTCTTTGCTGATTTACTGCCCACTGTCTGTGCTGTCTTCCCATATTCTTGGGAATCCTCCTGCTCTTCCAATCCACCCTGTTCCTCTTGTTTCCTTGTTTCAAAATCCGTGCGATTCACAGATCTCATTGTCGTGCGCCTGTCTTCCTTTCTGCTGCCCTGGAGCAAAATCAGTAGCACATTGTCTGCAATATTCCGACGCTGGTCCATCGCCAATCTTGCATCCTACCTTTGATCAGGGACGACCTACTCGTGTGTCGGCGTTTACAAGAATGGCCGTGTCGAGATCATCGCCAATGACCAGGGCAACAGGATCACTCCCTCCTACGTGGCCTTCGCCGACTCGAACGAGCGGTTGATAGGAGATGCAGCGAAAAACCAAGCTGCATCCAACCCAACCAGGACAATCTATGATGTGAAACGTCTGATTGGCCGCAAGTGAGTCTAATTGCTGTAGGATGCTTTAGGCATTAGACCTGGACCAGTATACGTGGACAGGTCTTTAAACTGTCTGATCTGCTTCGAATGCTCCCTTGCTTCAGTGGTTGCCACACAGGGTGACTTTGAATTGGAAGACGGTGAGCAGTCCCGAGTTGACTGAAAAAACATGTAACAATCCAATCCATTCCAGGCAATAGTTAGAATTGAACTTGCTTGTACTAGCTGGCTTAGTGCACATTAGCGTTGTATGCACATTGACTTTTGGAATTATGTGTAGTGCAAGCGAGGGAGGGACATGCAAAGGACCAGACATGGATATAGAGATGCTTGTCATGTTCAGGATGACATCGAGCAAAGCATCAAACTGATTGAATGTTACTTACCCAACCCTGATGATTCTCCATACATATAGATAGATAAATAGATATCGTGTTGCACAGGTCCTGGAGTAGCCAGATAGGCTATAAGTAGGGACCGGCATATCAGATGATGTTGACCAACGGGGAGTTTAACATCATATGATATCATACAAACTGCATCATATTATATCGTATATAAATGGTAACTTTAGCCTAGTCAGTCTGCCCGCATTATATGATATCATTTGATGAAATGATATCATATGATATGATATTGCCGTTCCCTAGCTATAAAGGGCCCACTAAGCAGCTAAGTAAACGAGTAACAAAACAATTCCCAACTCAACATACATATAGACTCCACTGTAGTGTGAGGCTCACCTCATCTTCAACCCCACCACAGGTTCGAAGACAAGGATGTACAGCGGGACGCCAAGCTCGTCTCCTTTGATGTGGTGGACCGCTCGGGCAAGCCTCATGTCCAGGTGGACATAGATGGGCAGGGCAAAGCGTTCTCCCCTGAGGAGATCTCCGCCATGATCTTGGCTAAAATGAAAGAGACTGCAGAGTCGTATCTTGGCCACGCTGTCAAGAATGCCGTGGTCACCGTTCCCGCCTACTTCAATGATGCTCAGCGCCAAGCCACCAAGGATGCCGGCACCATCGCTGGCCTCAATGTGGTTCGCATCATTAATGAGCCTACTGCTGCTGCCCTCGCCTACGGGCTGGACAAGACAGGGAAGGAACAAAATATCTTGGTAGGTAGATGCCATGTGTTTTCCCAGCAAATGTGAATAAAGTTTGCACAGCACACAGCCCGCCAGACCCTTCAACTCCGCCCACCCACTTCACCCCAGCCACCCTCTCACCACTATCACTAGACTAACACACCACACCAGACCACACCCGACCGCACCACTCCACTCCACCACCACTCCACTCAACTCCACACTACACTACACTACAATACACCACTTCACACCACCACACCACCACCACCACCACCACACACCTCTCACAAACACAACACTGCCGCCGCCATCACCGCACCTCCACCTTGTGCTGCACATCTGACATGCGCTATGCAATGGAAAGCAGGCAGCCCGGTCATGTTCAAACACTCTCATGTACCAGCATTCTTGCCAATCGACGCATGAAGGAGTCCCTACCGCCTGGAGGGTGATACTTACTATGTCTGCCATGGTGACTTTCCCCAGCAGCGGCGTACAGGAGGGTCCCCTTAACACCACGCCCCTCCAGGCGTTCTCTTTTTTTTTAGCACTCAAGCCTGGCCTGATGTGATGTGCAGGTGTTTGACCTTGGAGGCGGCACCTTTGACGTCTCCATCCTGACGATCGACAGTGGCGTCTTCGAAGTCATCTCAACCAACGGAGACACCCACCTCGGCGGTGAGGACTTTGACCAGCGCGTGATGGAGTACTTCATCAAGCTCATCAAGAAGAAGTTCAAGGTGGACGTGAGCTCCAACGCAAAGGCCATGGCGAAGCTGCGCCGTGAGGCTGAGAGAGCCAAGAGGACTCTATCCACCCAGCACCTGGTCCATGTGGAGATCGAGTCCCTTGCTGAGGGCGTGGATCTTTCAGAGACTCTCACAAGAGCACGCTTTGAGGAGCTTAACATTGACTTGTTGAGAAAGACCCTGGGCCCTGTGAAGAAGGCTCTGGCAGATGCCAAGATGAGCACGGCTGACATTGACGAGATCGTGTTGGTCGGTGGCTCTACACGCATCCCGAGGGTTCAGGAGCTGCTGAAGGAGTTCTTTGGTGGCAAGGTGTGCATGCTTTGGATAAGAAGGAAGATGAAGGTCCTAGTATATTACTTGGCATATATTACATTGCATGCAGAGGTACCATGCTTGCCTAACATGACACACCTAGTAGTACCAAACAGCCTGGAGGAGCTCTTTGTTGGCAAGGTGCGCATGCTTAGAATTAGAAGGAAGACGAAGGTCCTAGTATAATACTTGGCTTATATTACATTGCATGCAGAGGTACCATGCTTGCCTAACATGACACACCTAGTAGTACCAAACAGCCTGGAGGAGCTCTTTGTTGGCAAGGTGTGCATGCTTTGGATAAGAAGGAAGATGAAGGTCCTAGTATATTACTTGGCATATATTAAATTGCATGCAGAGGTACCATGCTTGCCTAACATGACACACCTAGTAGTACCAAACAGCTTGGGTGAGTTATTTGGTGGCAAGGTGCGCATGCTTATAACACTGTATGGATGTTGTTACAGCCCAGGGGTAGTTAAATAGTATAGCTTGTTACACTTCCCCTCTCGAGGTAGTAGGCCAACAATTTAGCTTTAGCTTATTCCTCAAATACTGTTGTAGCAGCTGAGATGATGGTCCCACATTGCCGACACGCACGTGATTGTCATGTAGCTATTCAGCTACCAAGCTACCTCATTGTACTTAGACAGCCGTTAGAGCTGTCTAGTTCTCTTCTCACAACTGTAAGTAGTGCACTTTTCATATCTATGCTCCAACAAATACCATCAGGGTTTCTTCTCCGAGAAAAAGAGTTAATGATTCACAGACCTAGATTTGAAAGAAAATAAATGTCAATGTGCCTGAATAGTACGTGAACTAGGGGTATCGTAGACTTCACATACATAAAGTTGCAGCCTTTCCGGACGTGCAAACGCAGGTGCTTGCTTTCCTACCCGCCTACTTACATAGCTCCACCCAGTGCTTTTCCTCTCTGCCTCCTTCCCTCTCTGTTTGAATCTCATCCTGCCTGCCTCTCTGTTTATCAGCCATCTTGCCTGCCTCTCTGTTTGTATGTCATCCTACCTGCCTCTCTGTTTGTATGTCTGGCTGTAAGTGTGCGCCTCTGCTCACCCACACATACACCTTACTTCCGAACCTTCTCATTCCAACACTATCTCGGTTGCATACTTCAGTTTCTAGAAAACAATCTTACTATCTGTAGGCATGACCTCAACCATGGCACACACACAAACAAAACTCTGATATAAACCTTACAACTGGTCACACTGATTTGTTGTTTGATTTTGTTGTGTAATTCAGGAGCTCAACAAAGGGGTAAACCCAGATGAAGCTCTTGCTTATGGGGCTGACCTCAATCGTGGCACCCAATGTAAACCCAAACTGGCCACACTGATTTGTTGTTTGATCTTGTTGTGTAATTCAGGAGCTTAACAAAGGAGTGAACCCAGATGAAGCTGTTGCTTATGGTGCTGCCGTCCAGGCTGGTATTCTTGGGGGTGAGGCATTTGAGCAGAACGTCGTCCTCTTGGACCTTACTCCTCTTTCTCTTGGCATTGAGACCACCGGTGGTGTGATGACCAACATCATCCCTCGGAACACTGCCATCCCCACCAAGAAGAGCCAAACATTCACAACGTATCAGGATCAGCAGACAACTGTTTCGATCAAGGTGTATGAAGGTGAGCTTAGAGTCATCTAGGTAACGTAATCACGTATGTAGTAACGTAATGCGGTAATATATGCGCTAACGTAATCACGTATGCGGTAATATATGCGCTAACGTAATCACGTATGCGGTAATATATGCGCTAACGTAATCACGTATGCGGTAATATATGCGGTAACGTAATCACGTATGCGGTAATATATGCGCTAACGTAATCACGTATGCGTACTGATGCGCGGTAACGTAAGTCACGTATGCGGTAATATATGCGGCTAAACGTAAATCAACGTAATGCGGTAATATATGCGCTAACGTACATACATGTATGCGGTGAATATATGCGGCTGAACGTAATCCACGTGATGGCGGTAATATTATGCGGTGAAGTACGTAATGCGGTAATATAGGCGGTAACGTAACAGTAATGCGTGTATATATGCGCTAAACGTAATCACGTATGCGGGTAATATATGCGCTAAACGTAATCATGTTAGGCGGTAATATATGCGCTAACGTAATCACGTATGCGGTAATATATGCGGTAACGTAATCACGTATGCGGTAATATATGCGCTAACGTAATCACGTATGCGGTAAGATATGCGGTAACGTAATCACGTATGCGGTAATATATGCGCTAACGTAATCACGTATGCGGTAATATATGCGCTAACGTAATCACGTATGCGGTAATATATGCGCTAACGTAATCACGTATGCGGTAATATATGCGCTAAGCGTTATCACGTATGCGGTTAATATATGCGCTAACGTAATCACGTATGCGGTAATATATGGCGGTAACATAATCACGTATGCGGTAATATATGCGCTAACCTTATCAACGTATGCGGTAATATATGCGGCTAACGTAATACGTATGCGGTATATGCGGTAAACGTTCACGTATGCGGGTAATTGCGCTAACGTCATCACGTATGTAGGCGGTAATATATGCGCTAACGTCATCACGTATGCGGTATAAGATGCGCTAACATAATCACTTATGCGGTAAATATATGCGCTAACGTTTATCACGTAATGCGTAATATATGGCTAACGTAATCACGTATGCGTAATATATGCGGTAACATATCACGTAATGCGGTAAGATATGCGCAAACGTAATCACTATGCGGTAATATATGCGCTAACGTAATAACTTGCGGTAGATATGCGGTAACGTAATCACGTATGGCGGTAAAGTGCGCTAACGTATCACGTATGCGGTAATAGAGCGCCTAACGTAAATCACGTTGGCGGTAATATATGCGTAACGTAATCCGTATCGTAATATTGCGCTAACGTTATCACGTAGGCGTAATAATGCTACGTAATCCCGTATGCGGTAATAATATGCGCTAAGTAAATCACGTATGCGGGTAATAATATGCGCTACGTATCACTAATGCGGAATAATGCGGTAGCGTTATCACGTTATGTGGTAACGTAATGCGGTGTTATATGCGGTAACGTAATCACGTATGCGGTAATATATGCGGTAGCGTTATCACGTATGTGGTAACGTAATGCGGTGTTATATGCGGTAGCGTTATCACGTATGTGGTAACGTAATGCGGTAACGTAATCACGTATGTGGTAACGTAATGCGGTAATATATGCGCTAACGTAATCATGTATGCGGTAATATATGCGGTAACGTAATCACGTATGTGGTAACGTAATGCAGTAACATAATGCGGTGTTATATGCGGTAGCGTTATCACGTATGTGGTAACGTAATGCGGTAACGTATGCGGTAATATATGCGGTAACAATTCATGTAAGGTGGTAACGTAATGCGGTGTTATATGCGGTACGTTCAACTATTGGTAACGTAATGCGGTAACGTATGCGGTAATATATGCGGTAACGTAATCACGTATGTGGTAACGTAATGCGGTAACGTATGCGGTAATGTAATCACGTGTGTGGTAACGTAATGCGGTAACGTATGCGATAACGTAATCACGTATGTGGTAACGTAATGCGGTAATACATGCGGTACCTTAATCACGTATGTGGTAACGTAATGCGGTTATAAATGCGGTAACATATGTGGTCACGTAATCACGTATGCAGCAAGTGCTAGGGATTGTTGTTGCTGGCTGGTGGTCGGTTTCAATTAACTATAAGTGGAAGGCTGGGTGAGTATCGCAAAGGGTGTCTGCCTTAGTTTGGTGTTCCATAATTTCTTATGTAAATTATGTTTACCGGTATATAAATACTACAATATATCTGAACTATCTTCGTTCATGATGAAGGACAACAACAAGATATGTATACATAAACTATCTCTGGTGCTTGCAGGTGAACGAGGCATGACGAAGGACAACAACCAGCTTAGTGGCCCATGATTAACATCTTCTAGTACATATACATAATTACAGAAACTATCTCTGGTCCTTGCAGGTGAACGAAGCATGACAAGGGACAACAACCAGCTTGGACAGTTTGACTTGACAAACATCCCAGCAGCTGCTCGTGGAGTGCCTCAGGTACGCCCCGTCCCCACCCCCACCCCCCCCCAAACCTGACACTCACACCCCACACACCTGACACCCACCAGCTCAGCTCCCCCCCCCCCCCCCCCACACACACACACACACACACACACACACACACCAACACCAACACCAACACACGCACACATGAATGAAGGGCACATTGAGGAGCAACTCAGACAGTGTGGGCTGCTTCCACACAGGACCGGCCTTACCACATGTAGCCTACTGTTCTTGTTTCTTGTGGTCACACATATCGCAGGGAGATGTTGTCACCTCTTTTCTGCATAGGGCTCACATGCAGATCCAATTTGAAAAGGCACTGCGAGGGTATTTTTGGTAGCCCCCTGCCAGTTTTCCCTTTTGCTGAAGTATGTAGATTCCATTCCACTTCGCTTCATTACACTATACTACATGACATTACATTTCATCTACATGGCATTGCCTTGCCATTGTTGACCTTAAGCTAGCCCGCTCCATGCATACATACATGCATACATACATATATACGGTGGGGTCTTCCAAACATCATTTAGCTGAAAATCAAAGGGCAAATGGAGAAAGTATTAGAATTTAGTATCCCAAGCTGCCACAATACTGACCGATTTGCAAAATCCCACATGCAGATTGTTGTCACTTTCGAAGTTGATGCAAATGGCATTCTGAATGTTGCCGCTGAAGACAAGGGCACAGGTAAATCGAAGAAGATCACCATCTCCTCCGACAAGAACAGACTGAGCAAAAAAGAAATCGAGGCCTTGGTTGAAGAGGCTGAGCAATACGCTGAGCAGGACAAGAAAGCTAGAGAGAGGGTGGATGCCCGCAACAAGCTGGAGGCCTACTTGTACAGCATGAAAAACACCGCTGAAGACTCATTGGCTGGAAAGATTGCGGATTCTGACAAGGAGACTGTGGTGGCTGCTGTGTCCGGAGCTCTCGACTGGCTTGAGGAGAACAACGATGCAGGTGGGCCGTACAAAATGATTTATCAAATTCAATCAAATATGAACCAGAAAAGAAAGATTGGCAGTAAATAATTTTTCATCTACCACGACTAAGTCTGTAGCGAACTAGGTATATAAATATACTACATCCCTTAAACATCTACAACCCTTGTGTAATCATTCTGGCAGGAGTCAGTAGTGTCAGGAGTGTTGGTAGTGTTCTCTTAGACTTACTCAATACATGGTAGGCCTTATTTTCAAGTGGCTTGAGTAGAACAACGATGCTGGTGGGTACTGCATCTTTGAAACATCTCCCATCCTGGTGTAATCATTCTGGCAGCAATTGGTATTGTCATGTATGTAGGTGTATGTATTTCTACAGCCCAGTGGTAGCCAAATAGGCTAAAGGGACTTGCCCAACCTCGATAAGATACCTGTTAGCTACGTACCTCACGACTTACATTTGCATGTATGTTACAGACTTACAGCCCAGTGGTAGCCAAATAGGCTAAAGGGACTTTCCAACCTAACAAGGAGGAAAGGCACAGTGTCGGTAGAGTCAGTAGTGTCAGAAGTCTCTGAAGTCTGACAAGGAATCCGACTTCGGAATAAAAAAGAAGTTTGGAGAACAATGTTTTTCGTTAAGGGCATTATGGTTGGAAGTGTGGGAATCCGAAACAGTAGTGCATTGTTTACCATCTCATTATAGACACATTCTTATACGCCCCTGCCCCCCTGGGGTGGTCAGGCAATTATTAAAAAGAAAAGTTATCGGGCCACCCCAGGGGGGGTGCACCCCCTGTTTTAAGGATCTCCAGTCTCAAATAGCACTGCAGAGCACACTTATAAGTTACCAAGCAAGGTTGTGTTATGTATCTTGGCCTGTTCCGTGCCTTCCTCTTTTCATCCACTGATAAGACAATTCAATTGACGCGAACACACTCACTAACACCACACACACACCCAATTGATGCGCAGACACCGAGGACTTCGTGGATCGGTTGAAGGAAGTTGAGGACATCTGCCAACCCATTGTTGCAGCTGTGTACGCATCTGGCGATGATGAGGATTTTGAGGATCTCCAGGACCACGATGAGCTGTGAAGACTTCCAGGGGCATAGATTTTCTTTTCAGCTACGAGCAGCAGCTTTTGGGCAGTTTCACTTCCACCATCACCATCATTTCCTCCCCACCCCCCCGCCCCCACTCCACACACACCACCACCACCACCAGTATCACCACCACCAGTTCCACTGGCTTACTACCTTGCCAAACCCGTAGCAACGTAGTGCATCTGGAACTGGCAACAGCATCTTTCTAGACCTGTCGAAACCTTGGGGCTTAGGCGCTTAGCCCATTTTTTTTTTTTTTTTAGTTGTGAAAGGATTTTCATTGACCCATTGGTTGGGTCAGGGAGCTGCCCAGAAGCTGCTGCTTGTAGTCAAAAAGAAAAATATGCTGTGAATTCTTCGAGGGGATGTCCATCCTTCTCTCATGCTGTTCATGGGCAACACGCTGCCCATGGCTTGAATGCTAGAAGGGTGAACTAGGATGTCTACCACCGATGGTTTCTGGGTATTGGTATGTTGAATAGCACGGGGGGAGGGGGGGGGGGGGGGGGGGGGGCAGATCTATGATCTATGAATGAGTGGTTGAGGGGGACGGATCTATGATCTATGAATGAGTGGTTGAAGTCATGTATTTCTTTATCTTGGGGCTCTAGATCCTCTCAGTAGTGATGCACGTGGTTTGTTTATCCATGTAGGATTGCTAAATGATTTCCAGCCAACTCTGGGCTCCTGGGTAGTTTGTTTATACATGACACTGGCGATTGATGGTGTATTGATCAATTATCCATTTGGCATGCAAGTTAAGCAGCATAATCATGATGCATGATCAACTTTGTGTGCAAGGTACTTAACTTCATTTGTACCATAGATTCCGTGATGAAAGGTTGATAGGTTCGGTCAGTGGTGCTAGCATGCCTCCAGTTTTTCAAGCATGTGTGCTCTACTGCTCTCACTCGTTTTCGTGATTCCAACAGCAGCCGCGTAATCTGCCTTTTCGTAATCTTTCTTGCAAAGCTCTTCCGGGACTTGAACTTGGTTACATGGCTCCAGCCAGCAATTGTCCGTATAACAATAATAATGAGAGAGAGGGAATTGTGACATACTCAGCAAAAAAAACAATGCTAAGAACGTACTTAGCCGGAGAAGCTGTACAGTTTAATAACAGAGAGGGTTTAGGCAACATACACCCCAGAACCTGAACTTAGAAGGTGGCACAATCAGCCATAGCCCATTGGCTGGCTTCTTTGAGCCAGCTAGAAGATGCTGCATTGTTGTTGCCAACTCATTCAATCCTTTGTGTCCTACCATCTTTTCCCCTAAGATGACGAAGTACATTGGCAAGGCAGGAGAGCAAAGAAATTGGGCCAAGGCACTGCGGCCTATTTGCTTTCAAATCCAAGCCATGGAGGTATTTGTAGTATTGATACTCGATATTGATTACAAGTGGGTGCTAGTATACTAGGGGGGAAGGGTCAGCCCTCCCCAGTTTTTTAGGCAAGGGGGGATTTTTTTCTATTCCCATGTTGCGGTACCAAAGGAAGTAGGCGTGGGGGGCTGATTGCCGGTGAATGAATTGTTTTTGACCTCACAAGGGCAGCGAGCCAGTTGACGGCAGGACCCCCCCCCCCCCCCCCCCCTCCAACACCACCTCACACACACACACACACATCCTGGAAAAATGCACTGGAAGGCAGTATTCTTGGTTGCATTAAGCGGGAAGATTTCTGTGCACCTCCATCTAAACAATATTTGGTGTATATCCATTCCCGTTGACATGAAGTGGCGGACACAGTCCACTCCCACACCATCACTAGCTTTCAGAGTATTTTACAGTGCAGACGTTTTATGGAAGCACACCCCGGGTCGATACCCGGGGACTAGCACACAGACCGTGCCCCCCCCTCTGGTTTTATCTTGCCAGCTGCATTGTGCTGGTGCTTCCCAACCGGGGTGAAAAACCCCCGTATTAAGCTGCACCGGCATGATGTGGCCACGATGCCTGCCGGTCAGGCATCGGTGGTGATTCTTTTTACTGAGGTGGCCCTACGGTGACTATAGCTAGCTCCGGCTTACGCTATGGTGTCCTTAACTTCACGTCCTGTGAGTAACGGTATAACACGGATGTAACAATTTCAATTTCAATTTCAATGGCTTGTCATGGGGAAGTACGACACGGACACAGGACGGCCGCCATACTTGTGGCATGGCAACATAAAGTTGGCCGTGTGAAAAGACAGGTCGTGGCAAAAAATACTTTCTTGAAAGTTTGGCCTTCCGCTTGCTTTTTACATAGTAAAAGCAGGACGAATTGAGAACTGCCTTCGAGTGAAGGTGAGGGGCAGAACATTATCTGCAGGCGCGAGTATAATGCAAGTTTTGAACACAGTGGTGCCAACATGTGTCCATCGTTTGTCATTTAACCATTTCTGCCTGGATTAACATATCAGTCATATGAGTAATAATCAACAGTATCACGTACCGACGGAGCCCCAACCCCCATCTACCACCACCCAAGACACACACGCCCCCCCCCCCCCCCCCTGCCTATGCAAGGCTCATTACACAACTGAGTCCTGAAGGGCTAAGTCAGATGTACCACTATGCCCGTTGGAACTTGGAAGCCAAAGATTCCTTTCACGAGCCCAAATCTATCTTCCAAGAGCCCAAATCTATGTTAAAAACGTAGCAGACCATCAACCAGCGGGGGTGGCTCCCCCACGGAGAAGGGGGACTGATCACCCACCGACTCCACAATAGGACGCGGACATGGAAGTTGTTCACGACCCCCAATCTGAAAGCATTGAAATCACTGAAATCAATGAAAGACCTTCAAAAATCTGTGTTTGAGCCGTGAAAAGTTACGTTTTGAACAACCCTGGCATGCTTCCGCATGTTGCATCTGACAGCTAGGCTATACCTGGACAAATCTTTAAACCGCTTAATCCGCTAAGTGTGTTCCCAGCTGTCCGTGGGTATCGCACGGGGGGACTTGGAATTGGCAGACGGCGAGCAGCCCAGAGTTGGATAAAGAACCATGTAACAATTCAAAGTCAAAGTCAGCTTGGCGGCGAGGGATCAAGTGCTGGGGGTGCAGCTTTATGCAAGTTGTGCGCTTCCAAGGCAATAAAACTTAGCACGTTGTCTGGCTTCTCCTTGGCTACCTGGTGGGAGAAAACAGGGCAATTCTTAATTATGGAATTCTCACTGGTGGTGAAGCAAACAGGCAGGTGGTGGTGAAGCAAACAGGCTGGCAGCAAACAGGCTGGCAGGCTGGCTCATTGGTGGTGAAGCAAACAGGCTGGCAGCAAACAAGCTGTCAACAAACAGGCTGGCAGGCTGGCTCATTGGTGGTGAAGCGAACAGGCTGGCAACAAACAGGCTGGCAGGCTGGCTCATTGGTGGTGAAGCAAACAGGCTGGCCCCTCAACCTCACGCCTTGTAATAAGGCGTACTACTTATTTATTTATAAGGGAATTCTCCTTGATGGTTGGCCCAGTACAAGCAAACAGGATAGCTCCCTCAACCTCACGCCTTGTAATAAGGCGTTCTATTGATTTATTAGGGGATTATCACCTAAGGAGGTGGGTCTAGACAGTTGAAATATATTTGATCCAACCTCTTCATACAGCCATGCCTTGATGGACAAACGGAAGCAACTTCAAACAATTCACCTCTTTATTGCACATCAAATAATTAAGAGGAAACCTAGCATTCTCAGTTTGGGAAATCAGGTTATAAACTTCATGCTGTCACCCCTCTCTTCATCTAGCCCCCCCCCCCCCCCCCCCCCCCCCCTCTCCCCCCTCATTTCATCTAGCTCTCCCCCCTCCCCCCCCTCATTTCATCAAGCTCTCCCCCCCCCCACCCCCCCACCCCCCCTCTAACCCCTCATTTCATGTAGCACCAGTAGCCCGCTTACCTTCTTTAATATCTCCAGCAGGATTTTATGTACATTCTTTTCTGCCAGGTACTGCGGGGGAAAGATTGCTTTGGCATTCAGAAGCAATTTTAATTTTATATGGGAAATGTTTCTTTCTGGGGCTACGCATAGCAGCTTCCACCCAGCTGCATTAGCCAGCCCATGCGTCAAGCTCATAGAATTCAGCATCATAGGAATGCCTGGCATGTTATTATGGTGACTTCTGCTAGTTCCGGCTTACGCAGCGGAGTCCTTAACTTCACGTCCTGAGAGTGGCACATTACTCGGATGTAACGATTTCAATTTCATGTTATTGGAATGTAATATACCAGTACATGTATACATGTGTTTGAATGTGGGTGCAAACTCAGCGTCTTATGTTATTCTGTTTTCAGGTCACCATTGTTTCGTTTTTGGGCTACTCATGGCAGCTTCCGGCCAGCTCCAATGGCCAGTCACTGGATCAAATCCAATGCTTAAAGCCGCACAGTAATACTTGCCATGTCAGCTTCCAGATGCACTTGCTAGATTCAGATTTGACCCAGGGACAGGGAAAGGTAGCTGCCTGGAAGCTGCTACGCGTAGCCCCCAAAAGAAACAGTGGAAATGGGAATGCGAATGATCCCTGATATGGTGCCCTGCACCATTTATTTTTTGGGCTATACGTAACAGCTTCTAGACAGCTCCCTTTCCTTGTATTTGAGCCAAACCAGCAGCTAGCTACTGCATCTGAAAGTTGATATGACATGTATTACAATGCGGCTTCAAGTATTGGGTTTGATCCAGTGGCTGGCCATTGAAGCTGGCGAAAAAGCTGCCATGAGTATCCCCCAAAAAAAACATTGGTGACCTGAAAATATAATTACGTAAGATGCTGAGTTTGTACCCACATTTAAACACATGTATATGTGAACTGGTATATTACAGACAACGGGTAGCCAAATAAGCTAAACGGACTTGCCCGACTGCGAACAATCAAGATCTCACGCAAAATTAACGGTCATATAATTATATGAAGGGAACGGCAACTAATATTAGTGTTTGGAAAACTAATATTAACTAATATTATTATAGTGTCACAATGATATTAGTTTTTCAAATAAATTCAAAATTCTGGTGAGACGGCTCGTCTTACTAATACTATACAATATTATATAATATTATTTATTCACTAATATTATAAAACATAGCCGACCCCTAATTATATGCACACCCCCTAGCCTCTTTACAGATGGGTGCATTGAAGTATACACACACGTGACACATGCTAAACACATACGACTGCATGTACACACATTCACTCAAGCTAATTACATATGTCTGCATACACACACATTCGCTCATGCTCAAAACCGAGGGGGGGGCAAGAAAAAAGCTGCCGTACCGCACCTTCGCTTTGGATAGAGCCTATCCTCAAACTATATAAAAAAAAAAAAAGTTTTTTTTTTTGAGCCAAAAATAAAGTTGTACCAAAGTTAGAGGGGTCCAAAGTTTTTTTCAACCAAAGCGGCCAAAATCTTAACATCGCGATAAATCACGTTTGGATAACCCCATGAACGATGTAAGAGCATAACTGAAATGGGCTTTAAAAGATCTTTCGAATGACCCCCATTTTAGGGGGGGTAGGGTGAGGTAATTGGGTTTTAGGAGGGGGTGGGGGGGTGGGGGGGTGGGGGTGGGGTAAAAAAACTTTTAGCCAAGTTTATTTTCCCCCTCTTTTTGTATGAAACGTCCACAATTCCAACTCCCATCTGCATCGGACACCATATCGAAGGTGCGGTCCAAAATCTGTCTTTCTGCCCCCCCCCTGCTCAAAACATACAACTGTATGACCCTCCCCCACCCCAAATAGCACATTGCCACTTTTCGTTCGTGCGAGGCGTCGCAAATTGAGCGACTCAGGGAGACCCCAGTGCGTTGCGCTTCCCCCCAAACCCCGCGGAGCGTGGAAGGGTTGGGGGGGCAATTTTGTCTAGTTTAGCCAGACCCATGCGTCACCATGCAGCGACAGAATGGCGACGCGTTGCAAAAAAAAAAACGGCACATTGCAACATACACCCCCAATAATTAACACCCCTGATTAATACACATTAGTCGTCCCAATCCTCTATCTTCAATAAACAGAATCCACAGCCCTCAGCACTTACAAATTGCATTGCACAGCACCCCCCTCCCCCTCCTCCCCCTCCTTCTCCTCCCCTTCCTACCCCTCCCTTTCCTCTCCTCGTCCTCCTCCTCCCCTGCCACCCCCCTCCACTCACCCACCCCCTAACCTTCACTTCCCCAACTCACTGCCCCCCTAACCTTCCCAGCCCCAGCCTATTCTCCCCTCCCCCTCCCCTCACACTCACTCACCCCCTAACCTTCACCCCTAAACTCCCTGACCTTCCCTGATCCAGCCTGCTCTCCCCTCCCCCTCCCCTCCCACTCTCTCACCCCCTAACCTGGACCCTTAAACTCCCTGACCTCTCCTGACCCAGCCTGCTCTCCCCTCCCCCTCCCCTCCCACTCTCTCACCCCCTAACCTTGACCCCTAAACTCCCTGACCTCTCCTGATCCAGCCTGCTCTCCCCTCCCCCTCCCCTCCCACTCACTCACCCCCTAACCTTCCCAGCCCCAGCCTGTTCTCCACTCCCTTTCCCCTCCCATTCGCTCACCCCCTTCCCTCCCAGCCCTAGCCTGTTCTCCCCTCCCTTTCCCCTCCCACTCACTCACCTTCTAACCTTCACCCCTGAACTCCCTAACCTTCCCCGACCCAGCCAGTTCTCCTATTCCCCTCCCCTCCCACTCACTCACCCCCTTACCTTCACCCCCGAACTCCCTAACCTTCCCCGACCCAGCCAGTTCTCCCCTCCCCTCCCACTCACCCACCCCCTTACCTTCACCCCCGAACTCCCTAACCTTCCCCGACCCAGCCAGTTCTACCCTCCCCTCCCACTCACCCACCCCCTGACCTTCACCCCTGAACTCCCTAACCTTCCCCGACCCAGCCTATTATCCCTTTCTAAGTTGCTGCATCTTTACTGTTGATAGCCAAGTGCATGACAGGGCCCTCGCCCTGGGAAGTACTGGCTACTGCAGTGGCAGTCATCGCAGTAGTACCACGAGCATTCTGGTCAAGCGTGTAACATCGCACCGCACCCCCCTCCCACTCCCACTCACTCATCCCCTAGCCCCCGCCTGTTATCACCTTCTGAGTTGCTGCATCTTTATTGTTGATAGCCAAGTGCATGACAGGGCCGTCGCCCTGGGAAGTACTGGCTCCTGCAGTGGCAGTCATCGCAGTAGTACCACGAGCATTCTGGTAAAGCGTGTAACATCGCACCGCACCCCCCTCCCCCTCCCACTCACTCATCCCCTAGCCCCCGCCTGTTATCACCTTCTGAGTCGCTGCATCTTTATTGTTGATAGCCAAGTGCATGACAGGGCCGTCGCCCTGGGAAGTACTGGCTACTGCAGTGGCAGTCATCGCAGTAGTACCACGAGCATTCTGGTCAAGCGTGTAACATCGCACCGCACCCCCCTCCCCCTCCCACTCACTCATCCCTAGCCCCCGCCTGTTATCACCTTCTGAGTCGCTGCATCTTTATTGTTGATAGCCAAGTGCATGACAGGGCCGTCGCCCTGGGAAGTACTGGCTACTGCAGTGGCAGTCATCGCAGTAGTACCACGAGCATTCTGGTCAAGCGTGTAACATCGCACCGCACCCCCCTCCCCCTCCCACTCACTCATCCCCTAGCCCCCGCCTGTTATCACCTTCTGAGTCGCTGCATCTTTATTGTTGATAGCCAAGTGCATGACAGGGCCGTCGCCCTGGGAAGTACTGGCTACTGCAGTGGCAGTCATCGCAGTAGTACCACGAGCATTCTGGTCACGCATGTAACATTGCACCGCACCTCCCTCCCCCTCCTCCTCCCCTCCCACTCACTCACCCCGTACCCCCCGCCTGTTATCACCTTCTGAGTCGCTGCATCTTTATTGTTGATAGCCAAGTGCATGACAGGGCCGTCGCCCTGGGAAGTACTGGCTACTGCAGTGGCAGTCATCGCAGTAGTACCACGAGCATTCTGGTCCAGCATGTAACCCAACATAAAACCGGTAGGATCCTCAGGCTTTGTCTTGAAGCAGTCAACCATCATTGCTTTCACCATGGAATCCAGCTCATGCCCTGCAAGTGGAAACAGGAGGATGCCAGGAGCCATAGAAAGTCTAGCTCGGTCCATGTTGGGGTATCGGGCAGTGGTTTTCATTAGGGGATCACGTGATATATATATACCCCCAGGTCCGGTGACATTTTGGGCACCTTGTCGGGGGTTCCCCCCCCCCCCCCCCCCCCCCCCCCCCCCCCGGCCCCTTGCCACCTTGGAATCCAGCTCATGGCCCGCAAGCGGATAGCATAGTGCTAGTATTTGAAATATTTTCACCATCCTACCACACACACAACCAACCCCCGCCCAGGCTTCCTAGACGCACACATACACACCGTCAAAGGTGCACCATACACTTTGTCAACAGTACACAATACACTAAGGAAATCACGTATCACACTCTCCTCCAACCTCCGCCCAGGCTTCCAAGAAGCCCACACACGCACAGTCAAAGGTGCACCATACACTCCATGAACAGTACACAATACAATGTGGAAATCGCTTATCATGCTCTCATCCAACCTCCACCTAGGCTTCCTAGAAGCACACATACGCGTTGTCAGAGGCGCAACATACACTTCGTCAACAGTACACAGTACACTAAGTAAATCACGTATCACACTCTCATCCAACCTCCGCCCAGGCTTCCTAGAAGCACACATACGCACAGTCAAAGTTGTACCATACACTCCGTGAACAGTACACAATACACAACGGAAATATTAAACACACTCAACCAAACCCCACCCAGGTTTCCTAGGACCATGTGTCCCAACCTCGAGTAATCAAGATGCTTTATACACGAACAGGATGGGATAATTGAAACAACCGCTACCATAGTGATGAACTGGTCCCCGACGAATTGTAAACCAGAATGGACTCAAGGAATAGGAAAATTGAAAATTAGTACGAGCTGCCACAGGACGTGAGATTGAGGGAACCCTCCCGTTTGCATGCATGTGCACATACTGGAGAATTATAACCATGTTGGGTTTATTTGGCTTCGCAGACCCTCTGCACCTGAGCTTGGACTACAGCGCGACATGGACAAGGATAACACTCATGGCTTTTCTTTTCGGATTTTCTTACCAGCTTCTAGGCGGCTCATTGAGCCAGTTCCTGGGCTAGGCACCAAGATCTTAGCGGAACTGTAAAGCTGGTTGTGCCAGCTTCAAGGTGCACTAGGTTGCATCAGGTTTGGCTAAGTAGCCAGTAAGGGAAGCAGCATCACTACCCCCCCCCCCCCCCCCCCCCCCCACCCACCCACCCACCCACCACACACACAAACCAACACACTCATACACTTCCTGACCTCCGCACACACACACGCTACACATGTTACGTGACATATCTAAAACATAGATGTCGGCTTATTTGTTGTAGATTTTGAGAGCAGATGAATCTCTTAACGCACATCTTGAAGTTCACTTGAACAACCCTGACACACACACGCACCTCCCAGATACGTTTATGGTATTAAGGGGTATTAAGAGGTATCAAGATGTATTAAACCCTGACACACACGCACACACGTACACACGCACCACACCCACCCACTACACACACACACACACACACACACGCACCACACACACCCACCACACCACACACACACACTCACCACACCCACCCACCACCCACCCACACATCCACCCTCCACACACACCCTCAGCACACACACACACCCTCAACACACACACACCCTCACCCTCGACACACACACACACCCTCCACACACACCCTCAACACACACACCCCCTCAACACACAGACACACACCCTCGACACCCACAACCTCTACACCCTCTACACCCACGCACCTCCCAGATAGTGCTCCAACTCAGTCTGCAGGGGAAAAAAATGGTTTTACAGTCAATGAGTTTGCAGGGATCTCCGAAGTATCTGCCCCCAAGGTATGTACCAAACTCCACAACAATGTCACTGCCTCCTCCATATCCGTTGTTATGTGCAGAGTATGGACGCAAAATATGGACCAGACCCAACCCAACCCAACGTCCAGAGTATGGACACGGAATATGGACCCAAACCAACCCAACCCAACGTGCAGAGTATGGACGTGAAATATGGACCAGACCCGACCCAACCCAACATCCAGAGTATGGACACGGAATATGGACCCAATCCAACCCAACCCAACCCAACCCTACGTGCAGAGTATGGACGTGAAATATGGCCCAAACCCAACCCAACGTGCAGAGTATGGACGTGAAATATGGACCCGTCCCGACCCAACCCAACCCAACCCGACCCAACCCAACGTGCATAGTACGGACACGAAATATGGCCCCAACCCAACCCAACGTGCAGAGTATGGACGTGAAATATGGACCAGGCCAAGAACCCTCCTCCTGGGGACCAGGCCAAGAAACCTCCTCCTGGCACCTGACAGGACCCTCCTATTGCGCAAGCGACTGGGCTGGCCTCCTCAACCTCTCGCCTAGTCATAAGGCGTTACATATATTGAATTACTTATTCACCAATGATCTTGTGTCCTACATAACTGTACTGTAACTGAGACTGGGAATGCTTGCTGGGATGGTATCACTGTTTATGGGATTGCTGTGAGTGCTTGGTGGGATGGTATCACTGTTTCTGTTTTTGGCTACGTGCAGCAGCTCCTAGCTTTAGCTACCGTTCCCCGTCGTTGGGCAAAGCCTGAAGCTAGTTAGTGCGTCTGAAAGCAAACATGACAGGCATTGTAATGAAGTTGGCAGTTGCAAGACTGAACCAATAGATGGCTTATGTAGCTGGAAGAAAGCTGCTATGCATAGCAAAAATACAATTGTGGGATGTGTCTGAGTCCTGGGGTGGCCAGATAGGCGGAAAGGGACTCAACCACCATCTATCTGGGAATACTTATAAACTGCCTCCTGAACCGAGCTTAAATTATGTCATAATTATTGTAGTGGATTAGTGGTTATACTAGCCACATCTTTTCGGCCTGCAGAGGGAGAGCAGCCTGCAGGCTGAAAGGCCTTGAAATCAACCCAATCCAACCACCCTGAAGGAACAAACAATGAAATCAGGGCCCCCAAGTTGAGTTATTCATGAGCACCTAGTTATATGCATTTGCGAATCTAGAAAATGAGCATCACAGCTGCAAGAATATGGTTGAGGTGCTGTGGGATATATCGGGCTACTGACTCACCACGATGTCCATTCTTCGAAAGCGCTCAAGCAGAGAGAATAACGGATTGCGCTTGGCTTCTACAATGGGGATGATCCTTCGCCTGCCAAGGTCTGTCCCGCTGCGACGCTGACTTCGAACTTGATGTGTCCAACTTTGGGCAGTGGGATATTAGCTAGGGCTTCGGACACAGGTGTGAAAACAGGTTTTTGCGTTTTTACTTCGGAAGCCGCGCCACCTCATCCATCTCTCAGCTTGTTTTCCTTCATCACTCTTGCAGACCACACCCTGTACGATACCCAATTCCGAGCCATACGTTCTACATCCAAGTGCACGCCCATGTATGGCATCCTAGTTGAATACAACCCCTTGATCTGAAGCAAGCATGACCAGACCCGGAACAGGCGACCGCGCCCAGTCTAGTGCTGGGCGTCCTAGAGGGAAAAGCGAGAACCTGACTAACGTGGCGAATAGACTGGTGCGGCCTCCACGGTATCGCAAGTCTTCAATTTGGTTTACACATGTGAAGACCCGTTGGCCGAATGATCAATCCAACTATTTCAATCCATCCTCCCAGGCTTCTCCCATGTATGTGTCTGATAGAGCTATGCCTCCAGAGAAAGACACGATTCGAGCCATCGAGGTGCGTCTAAGCCTCAGTAGTTCTGAAGCTCAGTTGTAATCCCCCACCCCCACCCCCACCCCATTATACTCTGCCCTGCCCCACCCCAGCCCACCCCATGTCACCCCAAACCTTCCAAGCCACCCCACCCATGCACCACCACCCCTAAGCCTGATATATTCACCTTCCCCACACCCTCCGGGGGTGAGGAGTCGAGGCTATGGGCGATGCATGCCAAGAGTCACTCCCCTCAGCAGGGACCAGATGATCAGAGCACGTAGGCTCGGGTCTGATGGGGGGAGCTATTTCGACGTTTCTTCTAGCAGGCTTGGTGTGTTCGTGGGAAGAATTGACGGTGTGCCTTCACACTACAGGTATGGAAATAAAAGTGACTGTACCAGAAGGTGGAATCGTATGCGTGTGCACAACAGAAACACATGCATGTGTGCTGACACGGCGACCTGGGCAAGCATATGTTTATAATCATTTAGAAGCAGGCCATACTGATCTGGCTAAGTGGTTATGGTATGGTTTGAATCAATTTGGTTAGGATACGGTTTAATATGTTTATCTCAATTTGGCTAGGATATGATTTAATATGTTTGAATCGTTTGGCTAGGATATAGTTTAATACGTTTTAATATATTTGGCTGGGATATGTTTTAGTACGTTTGGATCGATTTGGCTAGGAAATGTTTTAATATGTTTGAATCGATTTGGCTAGGATATCCTTTAATACATTTGGATCGATTTGGCTAGGAAATGTTTTAATATGTTTGAATCGATTTGGCCAGGATAAGATTTATTGTGTTTAAATCGATTTGGCCAGGATATGGTTCAATGTGTTCGAATTGATTTGGCTAGGAAACAGTTTAGAATGTTTGAATCGATTTGGCTGGGATATTGTTTAATTTGTCTTTAAAACAAAAAATCTTTTGGGGGCGTAATGTTCACAATTCCTCCTTGACTTCATCAAACCACGGGCACATTTGGAGTCCAGGAGGGCACCATGAAAAATGTAATCATCATCAGTATCATCACCATCATCATCATCATCATCATCATCATCATCATCATCATCATCATCATCATCATCATCACTATCCCTGGCTAGATTGTACGCGGGGTTTGTTGGTAGGTCCTGTGCCGCACAGGTCGCCCCGCCAAGGGTGCTGCCGTCCTGGCTACATCGCATGCTGGGTTGGCTGGCAGGTCCTGTCTAATCAAAGCATCGAAAGCATTAGTTTCCTAGTTTTCGACGTGAGGGTCAGCATACACCTAACTTTCATGACATGATTATTATTGGTGAGGAAGATATTGGCCTTTTAAGCCAATGGGGTGGGGGGTGGGTGGGGGGTAAGGGAAACAAAAAAACTTCATAGTGTGAGGTGTCAAAAATAGCTTCCTGATGGCCCCCGATAGAAAGTATTAGTTTCCCAGTTTACATAGACATGCAAAATTCCCGTTTCGATGAACGGTTGAGGGGTTGAATGGTTGAGGGGTTCGAATCCCTCTGGGTGCGCTTCAGCGCTCGCGGTTGCTGTCATCCGCCATGATAGCTACGCCCAGGTCAGGTAGCAGCCCTTACTCTATCTCCGAACGACAAGTTCCCTTAATGCAACGCTCCACCATCCGTTCTCATGACTTGTTTTAGACATGCACAACAACACAGGCGTCTAGTGCAAGCTTTCAAGGACCATCAGTTTCCAAATCTCTTGAAGTCACACTCAAGGCCACACTGCTACTACACAACTCCCAGCCTGGCCCCCTAATGCCGTTGGGCGACAACAAGACTGAACAAGTGTGCAAAGCACTAACACACACACGTACCCACACACAAACAGCCACACTCGTGCGCACGTACACACACTCAAACACGTGTGCACACGCGCACACAAGCATGCAGACACACACTCACACGCACACACACACACTCAGTCAACATGGGTTGGTCGCAGTCATAAACGGGCTTCTAAGGGACTGTAAGACAGGTGAAGTACATAAATATGTATACATAGATAAGTAAATAAATAAGTTAGTACAAACAATTAAATAAAGAAGTTGTGCAGAAGCGCCATACAAAACCACAGCATATTATCTTGGGTCAACACAGGCCTCTCTATGACAAAGGTAGTGATAACGCATGGTGGGGCGTGGTATTAAGGGAACCCGTCGTACGCGGGCAGATAACGGTCTACCACCTCGACTGGACTCGCTACCATCACGATTGACAACGACCTGCAACGCTAAGGGTGGCCGTAGGGGGAATCGACCCCCCGACCCTTCTTCGTTAAAGCGATTTGGTGTACCACTAGACCAATCGTATCACTGAAACTCTCTCTATGACAATGTAAACAAGTACAACCCATTCCCCTTGCAGACTCTGCTCCAGATCACTCACATTGGAAGCAAACCAGAGGAGGCATATGTGATGGACTCTATCGCTGATGACGGTCTTGTTACTGACCCTGATGTTCCACCCGGTACAACCCATTCCCCTTGCAGACTCTGCTCCAGATCACTCACATTGGAAGCAAACCAGAGGAGGCATATGTGATGGACTCTATCGCTGATGACGGTCTTGATACTGACCCTGATGTTCCACCCGGTACAACCCATTCCCCTTGCAGACTCTGCTCCAGATCACTCACATTGGAAGCAAACCAGAGGAGGCATATGTGATGGACTCTATCGCTGATGACGGTCTTGATACTGACCCTGATGTTCCACCCGGTACAACCCATTCCCCTTGCAGACTCTGCTCCAGATCACTCACATTGGAAGCAAACCAGAGGAGGCATATGTGATGGACTCTATCGCTGATGACGGTCTTGTTACTGACCCTGATGTTCCACCCGGTACAACCCATTCCCCTTGCAGACTCTGCTCCAGATCACTCACATTGGAAGCAAGCCAGAAGAGGCATATGTGATGAACTCTATCGCTGATGACGGTCTTGATACAGACCCTGATGTTCCACCCAATACCACCCATTTCCCTTGCAGACTCTGCTGCAGATCACTCACATTGGAAGCAAACCAGAGGAGGCATATGTGATGGACTCTATCGCTGATGATGGTCTTGTCACGGACCCTGATTTTTCACCAGGCCCATCCTCCCTGTAAGTACGGGGCTGGCATACTAGTTGGCAAGAACGTATCGCAACTGAATGACGTGGTTTCATTGACCCAGTTCGAACAAGTTTGCCAGTTTCGTGACCGGTACCAAAACATGTACCGTTAATATGGCGATCGCTACTTTAGTCCTCATTTGGGGCTCAAATTGCCGCTATAAAATATATATTAAAAATGCTCTTAATGGCCCTTAATGGCCCTAAAAAGTTAACAAACGCTTTAAAAGCTACAAAAATGCTGTCTCTGGAGGAGCCTTAAAACCATTAAGTTAGAAAAAACCCACTTTCAGATTTGAAAAAAAAACTGCCCCAAAGTGCCTTGTTGTACGGTGGAGTGATACAACTCCTTAGTTGGTGTCGATCATGCGAAGAGCAATGCTGGTACAAAATGCTGCTCACCACTTTTTAAAAATAATTCCAAAGAAGTTATTTTTAAATGACGTAACTTAGATGTAAGTTACAGTATTTGGAATTCATGCAGCTGGTATGAAACTCAACCAAATTCCCCTTGACTGACCATTCAGGTACCCGGATCCCTCCCTCCCTCCTGCTATAGCCATCCTTTACTGACCATTCATGCTTGGCCATTCATGTTTGACCATTCAGGTACCCGGATCCCTCCCTCCCTCCTGCTATAGCCATCCTTTACTGACCATTCATGCTTGGCCATTCATGTTTGACCATTCAGTTTCGACCATCCAGGTACCCGGATCCCTCCCTCCCTCCTGCTATAGCCATCCTTTACTGACCATTCATGTTTGACCATTCATGTTTGACCATTCAGTTTCGACCATCCAGGTACCCGGATCCCTCCCTCCCTCCTGCTATAGCCATCCTTTACTGACCATTCATGTTTGACCATTCAGGTACCTCGATCCCTCCCTCCCTTCTGCTATAGCCATCCTTTACTGACCATTCATGCTTGGCCATTCATGTTTGACCATTCAGTTTCGACCATCCAGGTACCCGGATCCCTCCCTCCCTCCTGCTATAGCCATCCTTTACTGACCATTCATGTTTGACCATTCATGTTTGACCATTCAGTTTCGACCATCCAGGTACCCGGATCCCTCCCTCCCTCCTGCTATAGCCATCCTTTACTGACCATTCATGTTTGACCATTCAGGTACCTCGATCCCTCCCTCCCTTCTGCTATAGCCATCCTTTACTGACCATTCATGCTTGGCCATTCATGTTTGACCATTCAGTTTCGACCATCCAGGTACCCGGATCCCTCCCTCCCTCCTGCTATAGCCATCCTTTACTGACCATTCATGTTTGACCATTCACGTTTGACCATTCAGGTACCCGGATCCCTCCCTCCCTCCTGCTACGGCCATAATGAGTGTCATCTGGAGGCGAGTCTCAGGCACCTTGTATCTCCCCACCGCGCGCACCCCCAAGCTGCTCCAGGGAATCATCAACAACAACCACTTCTTAGGGGCGCTGGCTGCTGTGGCAGTGAAGCAAGACCTATTGCTTGAGCTCATTATCAGTGATGACCATGCTCACCAGGTACATGGGGGATGGTGGAAAGGGGATGGAGGATAGAGGAAAGGGGGGAAATGGGGGACATATTCAGAGGTGTAAGTGGGGTGTTGCTTGAGCTCATTATCAGTGATGACCAGGCTCACCAGGTACATGGGGGATGGTGGAAAGGGGATGGAGGATAGAGGAAAGGGGACAGGGGGGAAATGGGGGACATATTCAGAGGTGTAAGTGGGGTGTTGCTTGAGCTCATTATCAGTGAGGACCAGGCTCACCAGGTACATGGGGGATAGAGGAAAGGGGATGGAGGATTGGAGGATAGAGCATGTAAGATAGGGAGAAATGGGGGACATGTTATGAGGTAAGTGGGGTGTTACTTTAACTCGTTATCAGTGATGACCATGTTCACCAGGTAGGTGGGGGATAGGGGGGAAATGGGGGGCATGTTTGGAGGTATAAGTGGGGTGTTTATTGAGCTCATTATCAGTGATGACCATGCTCTCTAGGTAGATGGGGGATAGGGGGAAGGGGATAGGGGGGAAATGAGAGGCATGCTTTGGGATGTGAGTGGGTGTGGGGGTTGGGGGGCGGTTATGGAAATGGAGGGTAGGATAGGGGTGCAAGCTCATCAAAGGGAAGAGTGGAAGTGGATCTCAAGTCAAAGCCTTAAAACTCAAACTGTCATTTTGTTCCCCCTTGCTACCCATCCAGGGTGTCTGCACTTTCCAGTTCTACAAGCGTTATGATTCGTATGGTCTCAAGTCAAAGCCTTCAAACTCAAACTGTCATTTTGTTCCCGCTTGCTACCTATCCAGGGTGTCTACACCTTCACGTTCTACAAGAATGTGATTAGTGAGGTATAATTTCAAACCCTCAACACTCAACACTTAAACATTCCAATCTTATACACTCAACACTCAACACTTAACCTGCGCTTCCCCCTTGCTCCCCACCTATGGTGTCTACACCTTCACGCCCCACAAGCAATGTGATTAGTTAGCTCTAATTTCAAACCCTCAACACTCAACACTTAAACAATCAAACTGTATGCACTCGACACTCAACATTCAAACCTTATACACTCTACACTTAAACATTCAAATCGTATACACTCTACACTCAACACTCAATGCTCAACGCTCAGCATGTGCTTACCCCTTGCTCCCCACCCAGGGTGTGTACACCTTCCAGTTCTACAAGCATGGCTGCTGGCACCAAGTGGTGGCATGCAAGCTACTCATCACACGCAAATTGCATCCCACACCACCACCTCATCACCATTTCATCACCCCACCCCGACCCCACACCACACCACCCAACCCAACCCAACACCACACCACCCCTTGCTCCCCACCCAGGGTGTGTACACCTTCCAGTTCTACAAGCATGGCTGCTGGCACCAAGTGGTGGTGGACAATTTCCTCCCGTGCATGGATGATGAGGACCGCTTGGCATTTGCCTGTTCAGGCAATGTTGGCGAATTGTGGCCCTCCTTTATTGAGAAAGCGTATGCGAAGGTACATGGCTCCTACTGGGCCTTGGAGGGCGGAGCTGTGCACGAAGCCCTGGTCGATATGACTGGCGGCGTGCCGCACAAAATCAACTTGACAAAAAACGAGGAGCATATAGCAGATGCTGAATCCGGTGGGTGGCCTTAAGAGCAAGTCTCTGTCAGTCAGTCAGTCAGTCAGTCAGTCAGTCAGTCAGAGCAAGTCAGTCAGTCAGTCAGTCAGTCAGTCAGTCAGTCAGTCAGTCAGAGCAAGTCAGTCAGTCAGTCAGTCAGTCAGAGCAAGTCAGAGCCAGCCTATTTGGCCTACCCCTGGACTGTAACATACATGCAAGTTGGCATGTGTGTGATGCAGTATGGTCTGTGGGAGTATGGCACCTAATGGCACCAGTTTAAATATGTATATGTTTTATTGTTTTTGTTTTTGCTACCCCCCTCCACTTTTCTGTGCTACCTATGCATGCATACAGACAGACAGACAGACAGACAGACAGACAGACAGACAGATATGGACCATATAACCTGTGGCCTTGTTCCTTCACAGGCGTCATGTGGGGCCCTCTGTGGTCGCTTGCCAAGGCCTCACCAACCACAACTTGAACCTTTTAATCTGTGCCCAAGTTCCTTCTCAGGCGCCCTGTGGACCCAGATCTGGGGCTGCCTGAAGGGCGGCTCTGTTGTCCCTTGCCAGGGCCGCACCAAAGACACCTCGAAAAATCCTGCCACCCCCAAAGGCCTGCTCTACAACTTCGTACACAACATACATAACCTGTGGCCACGTTCCCTCTCAGGTGCCCTGTGGAATCAGATCAGGAGCTACCTGAAAGGCGGCTCTGTTGTCACTTGCCAGGGCCACATTAAAGACACCTCAAAAGATCCACCCCCCACCCCACCCCCACCCCCACCCCCACCCCCCGGGGGCCTGCTCTACAACTTCGTCTACAACATTCATAACCTTGTCACCTGTGGCCTGGTTCCCTCTCAGGTGTCCTGTGGAATCAGATCTGTAGCTACCTAAAAGGCAGCTCCGTGGTCGCTTACCAGGGCCGCACCAAAGACACCTCAAAAGATCCTGCCCCCCCCCCCCCCCCCCCCCCCCCCCTCCCCTCCCACCCCCCACCCCCACCCCCGGGGGGCCTGCTCTACAACTTCGTATACAACATACGTTACCTGTGGCCTGGTTCATACGCAGGCGCCCTGTGGAACCAGATCTGCAGCTACCTAAAGGGCGGCTCTGTGGTCGCTTGCCAGGGCCGCACCAAAGACACCTCGAGAGATCCTGCCACCCCAGAGGGCCTGCTATACAACTTTGTATACAACATATTGGATGCAAGAGAAGTTGACAGCAAGACCCGCTTGTTGCGTCTGCACTGCCCCTGGTCGGAGGGTATCTGGACAGGGGCCTGGTCTGCGGGTAGCTCAGAGTGGGAGCTACCAGCGCTAAAGCCTGCAATGCCTCTGTTTGCTGCCACGCTTGCTGATGAGGCCACCTTCTGGATGAGCTATGAGTGAGTGGGAGAGGAGAGGTAGCGGACAACTGTGGGTTTAGGGTGGGGTGGGAAGTGGGGGATTTGGACTGGGTGGGTGAGTGAGTTTAGGGATGGTGGTGGAATAAGGGGGTGGGTTGGGGGGGTGGGGGGAGGTTGGGGTCAGGGGAGGTCGGGGGAGGTTTGGGTTGGGAGGGGGGGGGGGGGGGGGGGGGGAGGTCGGGGGAGGTTTGGGTTGGGAGGGGGGGGGGGGGGGGAGGTCGGGGGAGGTTTGGGTTGGGAGGGGGGGGGGGGGGGGGGGGGGGGGGGGGGGGGGCAAGAACTAAGGTGAGTGGGACAGGGAAAGGGGGGGGACCATCCTGATGAGCAGCTTGTGCTGAATACTACCGGTATTTGCTGTTGTTTCCTGTTCTCATGTTTCTGGAGAGGATCGTAAAAGCTTTCAGTGACTTACTTCTTACCATGGACTCATCCATTGCACGCGGCTATGACGGACAAGCTATGCCCCGCCTGACAGCGAGTGCTGCGGCTATGACTGACAGGCTATGCACCGCCTGACTGCTATAGCTGTAACTGCTGCTGCTGCTGCTGCTTTTATTCAGTGATTAAATTCCTACCATGGACTCATCCATCGCACGCGGCTATGACTGACAGGCTATGTTCCGCCTGACTGCTACAACTGTCACTGCTGCTGCTGCTTTTATTCAGTGACTAACTTCCTACCATGGACTCATCCATTGCACAGGGACTTCATCGCCTTCTTCAACCGCGTATATATCAGCCGCTTGTTCCCTCCCACATGGCATCAGCTCACCCTCCAGTGCGGCTGGCAAGGTCCATCTGCGGGGGGGCCCTACTACATGCAACTAGCACAACATGGTGGGCAGCGTTTTCTCACACGCCATCACCACACACACACCAACCACCCACCCGCCACTCTTCTTCTCTCACTATCCACCCTCCCCACCAACCTGCCACCCTTCTTCCCTCACTACACTCCCTCCCTCCCCACCAACCTGCCACCCACCCACCTGCCACCCTTCTTCCCTCACTACACTCCCTCCCTCCCTCCCAACCCACCTGCCACCCACCCACCTGCCACCCTTCTTCCCTCACTACACTCCCCTCCTTCCCCCACCCACCTGCCACCCACCCACCTGCCACCCTTCTTCCCTCACTACACTCCCTCCTCCCTCCCCCCACCTGCCACCCTTCTCTCCTACACTCCCTCCTTACCCACCACCCACCTGCCACCCTTCTCTTCCCCTCCCTCACTACACTCCCTCTTACCCACCCCCCCACCTGCCACCCTTCTCCCCTCACTACACTAGCCCTCCTCCCTCCCACCACCTGCCCACCCTTCTCCCTCACTAACAACCCCCTCCTTACCCACCCACCCACCGCCCCTGCCACCGCTTCTTCCTCCTAAACTCCCTCCATCCCTCCGCCCTCCCCCACCTGCCACCCTTCGTACCCTCACTACACTCCCTCGTACCCCCCACCCACCGCCAGCCACCCTTCTTCCCCTCACTACACGCCCTCCGTACCCACCCCCCCCCCTGCCACCCTCTTCTTCCCTCACTACTACACTCCCCGCCTCCCTCCCCCAACAATGCCCCACCCTTCTTCCCGCACTACACCCCCGCCTTAACCCACCCACCCCACCCTCCTGCCACCCCTTCTTCCCTCACTCCCCTCCCTCCATTACCCACCCACCCACCTGCCACCACTTCTGTTCCTCTTGCCCTCCTACACTCCTCGCCTCCCTCCCCCACCTGCACCCCCTTCTTCCCTCACTACACTCCCTCCTCCCTCCCCCACCTGCCACCCTTCTTTCCTCACTACACTCCATCCTTACCCACCCACCCACCTGCCACCCTTCTTCCCTCACTACACTCCCTCCTTACCCACCCACCCACCTGCCACCCTTCTCCCCTCACTACACTCCCTCCTTACCACCCACCCACCTGCCACCCTTCTCCCCTCACTACACTCCCTCCTTACCCACCCACCCACCTGCCACCCCTTTTCCCCTCACTACACTCCCTCCTTACCCACCCACCCACCCACCTGCCACCCTTCTTCCCTCACTACACTCCCTCCTCCCTCCCCCACCTGCCACCCTTCTTACCTCAATACACCCCCTCCTTACCCACCCACCACCCACCTGCCACCCTTCTTCCCTCACTACACTCCCTCCTTACCCACCCACCCACCTGCCACCCTTTTCCCTCACTACACTCCCTCCTCCCTCCCCCACCTGCCACCCTTCTTTCCTCACTACACTCCCTCCTTACCCACCCACCCACCTGCCACCCTTCTCCCCTCACTACACTCCCTCCTTACCCACCCACCCACCTGCCACCCTTCTCCCCTCACTACACTCCCTCCTTACCCACCCACCCACCTGCCACCCTTCTTCCCTCACTTCACCCCCTCCTTACCCACCCACCCACCTGCCACCCTTCTTCCCTCGCTACACTCCCTCCTTACCCACCCACCCACCTGCCACCCTTCTCCCCCTCACTACACTCCCTCCTCACCCACCCACCACCCACCCACCCACCTGCCACCCTTCTTCCCTCACTATACCCCCTCCTTACCCACCCACCCACCTGCCACCCTTCTCCCCTCGCTACACTCCCTCCTTACCCACCCACCCACCTGCCACCCTTCTCCCCTCCCTACACTCCCTCCTCACCCACCCACCACCCACCCACCCACCTGCCACCCTTCTTCTCTCACCACGCAGACAACGAGTGTGTGATGGGAATGTCCTCCACCTGGTGCTGCAACCCTCAGTTCCGAGTGACCACTGTGCGCAAGATGTGTGAAATTGTGATTGCCCTCAGTCACCAAGATCCTCTGTTGGTTCACCGGCGGCATGTGGCCAAGAATCAACGCAAGCGCATGATCGGACTGCAGGTGGGAAGCTTTTTATCACACACCACTACCACCATCACCACCACCACCACCAAAAACTTAGATTGAAACGTATATGTTTGCTCATGAGTAGGGTTGGGAAGCAAACGTATATTTTTATAAGCCGTATAAACGTATAAACGAATAAACGTATAAAAACGTATATAAAAATTAGTCCCTTCTTGAGAAAATACTTTTGCATGGTTTTAAAGGTATTGCCGCGTAGCTAATTTCATTGACATCACATATCAATTCTCAGAAAAATAATCCGGCAAGTTTAGGTTGTCCAAATCTCAGAAAAGATATCACGACCAGAAAGCGCTTCGACCAAGAAGCGCGGTGCCAATCTAAGGAAGCCATTAAATGCCAGTTGGTCTGTTATATAACTGTATGAGTGTATAATAATATAAGTACATAACGGTATTGCAATTTTGTCCATGTTCACATTGCACTAGGCTTGCAACATCAATCCTTCAAGCCCACGTAGGAGCACAGCTTGTGGAATGGAAGGCTAGGTGGCGCTTTGATATGTGTCCCATCCTGGCTATCTAGATCAACCATTAGGCCAAATGTGTATAAAATAATGCGTGTGAATGGTAAATTGTATTGCATATTGTGATAGAGGAGGTCAAAAGCTTTCCAATGAGCTATCTAAATCAAAAATATAATGAAAACCAAGAAAGTTAAGTACCGGGACGTGTGCTGTACTTCTTAAAGTATAGACTATACGTTTTGTATACGACGTATATTAGGTCGATTTGAGAAAAAATATACGGCGTATTTATACGTATAAACATATAAACGTATATTTATATGTCGGTCCAACCCTACTCATGAGACATGAATTTGGGCCCAATGTAATACACGTAGACGTGGGCACATTAATTGCATATTTTGAGAACAGTGCCATCTCACAACTTAGATCTTGATGTACCGTTGAACAACAGTGCTCCACGCTACATAGCTAGACCCTCCTCCGTGACCTACTCCACTCACACTGTACTTGTACTATGTCATGCCCCACCCTCCCTCCCCCCTCACCCCCCCCACACCAACCAGCCTACTTACCTTGCTCAATCAGACCCACCCCACTGCCCTCTTGCTTCAGATCTTGCAAGTTCCGATCAGCTCGCTAGGCCGCCGCTGGGAGGTCCGACCCAGCGAGCTCTTAGTAGAAGTCCCTCTCTCCGCTGGTAGGGAGGTCACCGCCTCTTTCAAGGCTCAGCCAGATATGGCCTACATCATCGTACCCTATGCGGGTCGAGCTGGAGATGAGGGCGCCTTCGTCCTCAGGACCTTTAGCAGCAGCCCTCTAGAAGTGGAGCAACTCCCCTCACCGCTCTCCCTCGTCCTGGGGGGTAGGTGGGTGGGTTACCTAGCAGGCGGGGCACGCCAACACGCAAGCTTCGGCTCCAACCCCCAGTACATGATCAGCTCGCAGCATAAAACGCAGGCAGTGCTCTCCGTGGTGCGGTTAGACACAAAGTACGCCATCCTCAAGCCTAGCTTCCACCCAGACCAGTGCGTGGGCTTCACGCTGGTGGAGCCGGAGAAGGGAAGTGAGGGCTTGGGTCGAAGGAATGCTGTTCACAAAGAGTCCGAGGTCCATGCAGAGACAGGTTTCAACAGCATGGAGGAGGCAGTGCTGTTGGTGAACCTAGAACCAGAGACCCCCTATGTGGTGGTGCCGTCTCTCGCCGCGCCTGGGCTGGAGGCTCCCTTCGAGCTGCGGATCATGAGCACGGTGCCGGTGGAGCTAGTGCCCTTGCCGGAGGTGAAGAGCAATGTCGTGATTGGGGAATGGCGAGAGGAGACGAGTGGTGGCTGTGATCTGCATCCCGTTTGGAAGAAGAACCCACGCATCTTGTTTTGCCTGGCCAGACCAGCACGTGCAAGGTACGCCCTTCCTATTGCTGGCTGGTGTGGTGAGCGCGCATGCTATTTTTGCGCTGGTACTGGTGCTGGTGTTTGTTCTTGTGTTTGTGCTCGTGTTTTCGCTTGTGTCTGGCATCTACAAGTGGTGGCTGTGACCTGCACCCTGTTTGGAAAAAGAACCCACGCATCTTGCTTTGCCTGGCCAGACCAGCACGTGCAAGGTACGCCCTTCCTATCAGGGATGGGCAAGTCCCTTTAGCCTATTTGGCATACCCCTGGACTGTAACATACAGACATACATACAGACATATATATACATCAATAGACCAGCATGCGCAAGGTGAGATCCGGGGGTGCAAAGGTCCGCTAGTGATTAACTGGTCCCCAACGAATCATAAACCAGCCACTGATCACTGACTACAAAGAACTGGTGACTTATGTTAAGTTACGGTCACCCTGCTGGCTCACTGTTCTCACTGTCCAACCCTCTGACATTCAACACACAGGTGGCTTGGCTTGATGTTAGGTTGCACTCACACTGCTTGCTTGCTGTGCTCACTGTCCAACTCTCTGACATTCAACACACAGGTGGCTTGGCTTGATGTTAGGTTGCACTCACACTCCCTGCTCGCTGTGCTCACTGTTCAACCCTCTAACATTCAACACACAGGTGGCTTGGCTTGATGTTAGGTTGCACTCACACTGCTTGCTTGCTGTGCTCACTGTCCAACCCTCTGACATTCAACACACAGGTGGCTTGGCTTGATGTTAGGTTGGACTCACACTGCTTGCTTGCTGTGCTCACTGTCCATCCCCCTGACATTCAACACACAGGTGGCTTGGCTTGATGTTAGGTTGCACTCACACTGCTTGATCGCTGTTCTCACTGTTCAACCCTCTGACATTCAACATACAGGTGGCTTGGTTTGATATTAGGTTGCACTCACACTCCCTGCTCGCTGTGCTCACTGTTTAACCCTCTAACATTCAACACACAGGTGGCTTGGCTTGATGTTAGGTTGCACTCACACTGCTTGCTTGCTGTGCTCACTGTCCAACCCTCTGACATTCAACACACTGATGGCTTGGCTTGATGTTAGGTTGCACTCACACTGCTTGCTTGCTGTGCTCACTGTCCATCCCCCTGACATTCAACACACAGGCGGCTTAGCTCAATGTTACACTTACACTGCTTGCTCACTATTCTCACTGTTTGTCCCTTTGACTTTCAACGTTCAAGCAACCTACACATAAATGTTGTTGCTCGCTGTTGTCGCTGTCCATCCCTTCATTCACTGGTCCCCAACGAATCATAAACCAGCCACTGATCTTTGACTCAAGGAACTGTCGTCTGATGTTCTGTCTCAAGGATCTGGCGACTGATGAACTGTGCTCACTCCACAACCCTTTGACATTCAACATACAAGCAACTGACAAATATATGTTGCACGCTGTTGTCGCTGTCCACCCATTCCACTTTCAACATTCAAGCGATTGACAAATGAAAGTTGTCGCTGTCCATCCCTTCCACATTCAACATACACGCGACTGACAAATTATTGAATGAATGCTGTCACTCACAGGATCTCTCTGTCCAAGCTTTTCAAGTCAGGTAAGACCTCCGTTGACGACATGATTGGCTTCTACGTGCTCAAGGCATCGAAGCCAAATGGAGACATCAAGGGCGATGTGCGGAAGGCAGTCCTTACTGAAACCACTTTTGTGCTAACTCCAGAGATCAGTGCCGAGTATGACCTTCAGGGGGGGGTACCGTATGTGATCATGCCATGCACCTACTCCCCGGGCCGCTTTGGTAAGTACCAAGTCAGTGTTTCCTGCTCAGAAGAGTTCGACTTGACAGAGCTTGCACGACCTGATGCTCACTAGCTGGCTTGGGTATGTATTTTTACAGTCCAGGGGTAGCCAAATAGGCTAAAGAGACTTGCCCAATGTTAGAACAGGAAAGGCAGTTTAAAAACAAACTGGCAAACTGACCCCCAGCAAATTGTTAACGACGGGGGCCAGGAGTTCGAGCTGGGTTGGGTGTGAGGAGCAAGTCAAGGTTAGCCTAGAGCAGCCAAGCAAGGCAAGCTTACGGTAACCTTGCCTTGCATGGTATCAACTGGTTGCCAATACCAAAAGTAAGCTGGTGGTGGGATTCTCAGCAAGGCAAGGTTACCTATACTTTTTCTTTTCAGCTACGAGCAGAAGCTTCTAGGCAGCTCCCTGAGCCAGCCACTGGGCTAAGCACCTAGATTTTTACAGTTCTGGCCAGCGGAGTCTGTCAGCTTCCAGACACACAAGGTTGCATTAGCTTTGGCAGAATAGCCAGTAAAGGCAGCTGCCTAGAAGCTGCCGCTTTTAGCTGGAAAAAAAAAACTGAGGTTACCAATACCAAAAGTAAGCTGGCAGTAGGATTCTTGGTGGAGCAGTGCTCAAACTATTATGTTAGGCTGTATCTCCCGTTTCGACGATTGGCTCAATGGTTGAGTTTGTTGAAATTAGGCAGAAGGTGCGGGGTTCGAATCCCTACGGGTGCGCCTTAGTGTTCTCGGTCGCTGTCAACCGCCATGGTAGCACTGTCCAGGTAAAGCAGCAGCCCGTTCACTACCGCCGTAAGACAGGGCTCCCTTAATCCCACGCCGCACCAGGCGTTATCTTTACTGTGATGGGCTGTCAAGTGCCAGAGCTGCCATTGGTGCACTGCTGATGCATAAGATCTTGCTCCTTGTGCACTCCTCTGTACTTGTGACACCAACAAACTAGCCAGTAGGCCTTGCATGTGAACCCTTGCTACACCCACGAATTGGTACATCCATCTAAGTGCTGTAAACTTGTTGAAGCAACTAAAACAAAAACGCCTGGAGGGGCGTGGTGTTAAGGGCAGGTTACTTCCAAGTGTGCGCTTTTGCGAGCTGGCGTGCTGCCTTTTTGAGCCTCACTGCGCGTTTCGTGCAGTTTTTTGCAACCCCCTGTTGGCGCAGCAAGCATTTTTTGCGCTTTTTGCACTACTAAGCGCAGTTTTTTTGTTTTCAAGTGCGCTTAAGCGCTGGCCAATTTGGTCAATGGAAGTACCCTGGTTAAGGGTACCCTTGTGTACGCCGCAGCTGAAGAAAGTCGCCATGGCAGACATAGTAAGTGTCACCCTCCAGGCGGTAGGGACTCCTTCATTCGAACTTTTTGAAGCAGCTATATAATGGGCAAAAATCCCGTTTCGACGAATGGTTCAATGGTTGAGCTCGTTAACCGATGAAGGTGCTGGGTTTGAATCCCTACGGGTGCGCTTTAATGTTAGCGGTCCCTGTCAACCGCCCTGGTATCTTTGGCCAGGTAAAATAGCAGCCCGTTCCCTATCGCCGGAAGACTACAGATCTCCCTTTATACCACGCCCCACCAGGCGTTCTCATTACTTAATGGGCAAAGTGGGCAACCGCACCTAAGGAACCATTCAACCTCGGGATTCATTTAGGCCCGCGACACTGGAACCTGGGGGTGGGGGTGAGTGGGTGGAGGGTGAGGGGGTGGGTGGGGGTGTAGGGGTAGGGGGTGGGTGTAGGGGTAGGTGGTGGGTGAGTGGGTGGAGGGGTGGGTGGGGTGTAGGGGTAGGGGGTGAGTGGGTGGAGGGTGAGGGGGTGGGGGTGGGGGGTAAAGGATGGGGAGTGAGGGGTCAGGGGTGGGGGTGAGGGGTGTGTTACCAACCCGGAGCCAGTGGTGCACAACTCATATGGTACATGGCACTCTCAAACTGCTGATAGTTTCCATGTGTGCATCAGCCAGTGCTTGAGCATCTCTCCCAGCACATTTAGATGTTGCCGCAGGTCTCACATGCAAGCATAATAACCGCCCTTATGTGAGGCCAGTTGGCTTGGGGTGGATGTTACCGCGGAACTTGCTTGCAAACATAATGACCGCCCTTATGTTAGGCCAGTTGGCTTGGGGGGGATGTTGCCGCGGAACTGACATGCAAAGAGAGATGTTGTTGCAACGCTGACAACCCTGGGTGTAGTCTTGCGGATGTCAGTGCTGGTTGGCTGACAACCCTGGGTGTAGTCTTGCGGAAGTCAGTGCTGGTTGGATGACAACCCTGGGGGCTTAGGGCTTAGGGTTTAGGGGTGGATGTCAGTGCTGGCTGGTGATGTAGCCCTTGTTTTGTTTGTCTCCAATGCTGTAAGTAGGCAAAGGGACCAGCCTTGATCTAAAATTAGGAAACGCCAGGCTCTAGAGACACATGGTCTAACAGCCTTCAGGCTGCTCACTGTCTGCGGGCAGAGGAAACACGGGTACTATAAACGCACAAACTACCAGCAAGCAAGTTCAAGTTGTCTTGTTTTAGCAGGATACTTGACATTTTACTTGGTTACATGGCTCAAGCCATCAATTTGTCTGCTCGCCGTCTTTGGCAGTAAAACAAACATTTACCATGAAAATGTTATTTAGCAGGATACCAGGAGCATGTGACCAAGTCCACGTTTAAGGTTGGAACTTTGGGGTACCCCCGTATGGAATACAGTAAATCTGGTTGCGGTACATGGGATCGACCAGCAATTAGGCTGCTCTCTGTCTTCGGCATTAAAAGCCAGTGCCCCCTGGTAAAAGCTGATATTATTTACCGGTATCAAGTATTTAACAGGTTGGCAGAAAAAACATGTAACGATCTTATTTCGACTGCCTCTGGCACGGTACAGGTCCATGCTCTCAGTTACTCATCAGGGTTGTTCAAGGGGACTCCAGGATCTAAGCAGCAGCCAAATTGCTAGCTGAATCTATGTACCCAAGTTCAAGTCCAAGTCAGGGGGACTCCAATATCTGCATCTACAGAAGCACCCAGACCCAAGATCTGCATCTGAAGCGCAACGGACCCTCCAAATTCTGTGAGATGCTACGACCCTCCAAGATCTAAGACGCGGCTTTCTGAAGAATACTGTACATCCTTCAAATATCCATGAGATTGGATCAAATATACTTGGATACCTTTGTTTTTGGCGGAGCCCCCTCTTCAAGCCTTGAAGGGGGCGGGAGCCCCCATGTTTACCCATTTGTCCCGGGAAAAAAATGAAGCCTGACACGTCAGCCATCGGTCGAGTAAGTAACTCGCTCCATTGTTGCCACTTCTCATTACGTTGCCAACACACTCCGCAAATTTTCCTCGTCGCTTCATAGGACTTACTATGTTCATGTTATTGCCGAAATCGGTGAGTAGCCTTAAAGGCTGGAGCCACGCAACCAAGTTCAAGTTTTGAAATCCACCAACCGACTTTCAGACAAGGATCAGGCAAAAAGACCAACAGAGTTGGAAAGAGAGAGAGAGGGAGAGAGAGAGTGCAACAAATTTGACATTCATCAATATTACAGCAAGGAGGTGAATGCGAATATATTTCGATAATAATGCATTGATTTGATTATGTAACTGCCAAAGACCGCGAGCAGCATTAAAGACTGGAGCCATATAACCAGGTCCAAGATTATACCCGGATGTCAGCATTTCAGAATACCCTCGAGCATGGTGCTTCTTAGTGGCGGCACTTGGTCATGTATCATTATAGTCACCGGGATATAACCCGGGATATAGTCGTGCAAGACTGTCTGCATGGTGCTCTTGAAGTCCCTAAATCCATCGCCTGTCTGCTACTCAAGCTCAAGGGTAATCCTAGTACGCCATATGTGCTCATTGGGTATAATATCCATCATTTGCGAAAGCGCGTTGTTCCAAGTGCTTGCATGTTGTATGGTAGGGGGATGAAGGTATTGTAAATGTTCCTGCCTTGGGCTTGGAAACGGGATGCCTTCCTCACTGGAAGTGCATCATCATCTATGGATCCCGATTATATAATGGCAAATATAAATTGGATTGATGAGAGAGAGAGAGTACTGAAGGTCTAACGGCTCAGCACAACTACCAGCACACCTAACCGGCAAGCACACATAACGGCTTAGCACAACTACCGGCACACCTGACCGGCAAGCACACCTAACGGTACAGCACAACTACCGGCACACCTAACCAGAAAGCAAGCCTAACAGCACACCTTCCGATTCGGAGTCTTGTGCAAAGGAGCAATAATGGTCACGCCGATAGCCAACACTCATGGGAGTCGTCCAATCCATGTCGTAATTCGAAGAGCTGCAAACGAGCCACAGAATCAAGGGGGTACAACAGATTGTCACTGGAATAACCCCCTGACCCAGGACGTGATGTGATGCATTCAATTAGATTTTTCCTGAGCCAGCCACTGGGCCAATATGGCAACAATACAGGAAAGCTGATTCTCTCAGCTGCAAGGTGCACTAGGATGCATCAGGTTTGGCTGATGAGCCAGTCCGGGGAGCTGCCTGGAAGCTGCTGCTCGTAGCTGAAAGAAAAGCTATGGCTGATACGCACCATATGCAGCTAGTCCTCATGGTGGGACTAGCTATTGAAGTCGAGTGCACGTGGCTGATCACAGGCGCAACCAACGCAACTGCCCGGAAGCTGACAGCTACCCAGGGGTTATGCAGCAACGCAACAACCGACAGGAGCAACGCAACAACCGACAGGAGCAACGCAACAACCGACAGGAGCAACGCAACAGAGAAGACACTGGCACTGGGAGAACCCAGAGTCATGTCCAGGTGGCGCTAAATGGCCCTACATAGGTTTAGATAAACAAGCTGCAGGCAAGATTGGGCATTGCAAAGTGCACCGAACAAAGAAGGATCTACAGTCCTACCAACTATATTCCCACAAGAACCACGAGAGAGACTGACAGGAGCTAATCAGTACACCCAAAACCCAGGAGCAAGACTACAGAGAAGACACAGGCACTAGGAGACCCCACTGTCATGTCGACATGGCCGGGCACAGACTTAGATAACCAGGTTGCAGGACAGATAAGGCGATGCAACTTGCACATGACAATGCAGGAAAGATGTACAGCTAGATGTACAAGGTGCAGGAAAGATAAGGCGATGCAACGTGCACATAACAAAGAAGGATCTACTTTCCGACAAAGTATATTCAGCCACAAGAGAGGCTGGCGGGAGCAAATCAACACACCCAAAACCCAGAAGCAACACTACAGAGAAGACACTAGCACCCTGAAGGGGTTTAGGAGAACCGAGTTTCGAGTCAACATGGACCCACGTACATTTTGATGCACATCTACGTACAATTAGATGGACAGTTGCAGGAAATATAAGGCAATGCAACGTGCACCTACCAAAGAAGGATCTACATTCCTACTGACTATATGCGGCCATAAGAGAGACTGAAAGGAGCAAATCAAAACACACAACACCCAGAACAGAAAGTAGCCTTAACAGCCCGGTAAAGATGTTCAGGAGACCAGTAAAGAAGTGCAGAAGACCGGTAAAGAAGTTCAGGAGCCCTGTATAGAAGTTTAGGACCAAATCAACACACCCAACACCCAGAATGGTAAGCAGCCTTCACAGCCCATTAAAGAAGTTCAGGAGCAGTGTAAAGAAGTTCAGGAGCAAATCAACACACCCTAGCCCCAGACAGGCAAGCAGCCACCAGGCTGGAGCTATGTAAACAATTTCAGGAGGACCGAAACACAGGGCGCAAAGAGTAACAACCCAGACTACAACTACCGAACAAACATCAACATGTTGACGCTTGCCTTAGATGCTCTGTTGCTAAAGCAGCTGGCAAGATGAAAACGAGATGCGAACACAGATACAGGCAGCATCTCAGTTTCTTGTCCATGTGAATTTCCATGACGAACTACGAATCTGATAAATGATCAGTCACAGACAGGGACAGACAGGAGCAAGACGGCACACGAGGTATGGATAGAAGGAGTGTACACGCACAGTCCCAGGCTGAAGTGCAAAAACATGATAAGCTACTATGATGAGGCAAAACAATCAATATCTTTTCTTCATTGGTCAATCTCCACTGTATGGGCATCATTGTCCAGGATTCCCGTAGTAACAGAGCAACTACGAGACAAAGTACAACGACCAGTAACAGGGAACACAGCTACAATGACCAGCTACATGCAAAACAATTATACGATTCTCGCACATGAAGTTCGCTACCCGTAGCATCATTCACAATTGACTACCCGATGCACAAGGCAAGCAAATCGTCCAGATTTACATCTTCCTCCACCTCCTCTTCAACAACCGCCGGTATGGGTAACGGCACAGGGAGGTTAAACTGGACCGGCTGGATATATGTGAATGCCTTAGCCTGAAGCTCTTGCACCTTCGTCTGCTGAGTGTACATGCTTTGAGCCGTATCTTGGTATGTTGTCATTGAAAACTCCTGAGTCTGGGCATAGAAGTCCGAGTACGCATCCTGGCCCTGCAATGGATACATGTATAAATATAATATTTGGTACGTGGTCATTGCAAACTCTTTGGGCATATAAGTCTAAATATGTATCTACATAAATATCTTGGTTTAACTGTCTAACTCGAAATATTTTATATACATGATATCTTGGTATGTGGTCATTGTGAACTCCTGAGTCTGGGCAAAGAAGACCGTGTACGCATCCTGGCCCTGCAATGAAAACGAGGTATTTTGAGACCAGTCAGACGGCGATCGGCATTACAGGCCATGTTCAAGCTATACTAGTTCAAGCTATACAGGAGCCATGTAACCAGGTTAAAGCTAAACTAGTTCAAGCTATACATGAGCTATGTAAGTGGGTTCAAGTTCAAGCTATACATGAGCTATTTAAGTGGGTGCAAGTTCAACCTATACATGAGCTATGTAACAGAGTTCAAGTTTAAGTTCAAGCTATACCAGTCCAAGCTATGTAGGAGCCATGCAACCAAGATCAAGATCAATATCTGGAGATAAGCCAATTTTCAAGTCAATACAGTCTATATTTGGAAACAAGTAATGTTTTGAACAAATATGTTATGGCCTAAGACGGCGGGCAGCCTTCAGGGCTAGAGCCATGTTACCAAGATCAATTTCAAGCTGTACATTATAAGCAGCTATAGCCTACACAGTCTATTTTTGCGTTTCATAGTTTCGTCAAGGGGATCGCTGAGAGAATCATCCAGACAGCCGAGACAGTCTATTTTTGCGTTGCATAGTTTTGTCAAGTGGATCGCCTAGAGAATCACTCAGACAGTCTACACATTTTATTTTCACTTGTCATAGTTTCGTCAAGGGGAATGCTAAGGGAATCATTGACAGTCTTTGCAAGGCATCATGGCAAGGGCTGTAGGTTGATTAAGATGGACAGCAGCCGCAGCATGTTCTGATCATTACGATGAACAGCAGCCACAGCGTATTCTGATCATTAAGAAGAAGCGCAGCCACAGCATGTGATTGAGATGGCAAGGCTGTTGCTTACATGCGGATTGAGATGAAGAGCAGCCTCGGCGTATTCTGATCATTAAGATGAGGAGCAGCCACAGCACATTCTGAAGGACATGGTAAAGACTGTAGCTTACATGTGGATTGAGATGAACAGCAGCCACAGCATATTCTGGGTGGGCATCCTCAGCAAATTGTTGGTGAGCATCCCCGGCATACTCTGGGTGGGAATCCTCGGCATATTCTGGGGGGGCATCCTCAGCATATTGTGGGTAGGCATCCTCAGCATATTGAGGATGGGAATCCTCAGTATATTCTGGGTGGTCATATTCCACATTGGCATGCTCATCTGTATCAACGTAAGCTTGCTCCTCCACTTCTTGATGCCACTGATCTGCTTCAATGTGGGCTTGGGCTATCATCTACAAAAACAGCGAGCAACAGGGTTTTAAAAAGCTGATTCAGAGCATCTGTACCACCGAAAGCTTGCCCGTCCGCTCCTTGATTCCACTGAGCTAATTCAATGTGGGCCAATAGCAAAATAAAGCGGGCAACAGGGGTTTAAATCGCTTTGTTACCCTCCACGCATCCAGGATCATGCTAAAATTTTGAATTGTGGCTATTGTTCGCCATGTGGGATGTGCTATTTACACGTGGGATCATGCCTAGTGGATATCATGCCATATGCAATCAGCTCCCATGTGGGGTCATGTCCTGTTGATCTTATGTCATGTGGGATCAGATAACATGCTGGCTCATGTCTTACGAATCTCCTCCTCAAACATCCACATCTGATGTTTGATGATTTGGGATTAGGGGGTGAATTCTCAAGGTGGGAGGTGGGATTGGAACAATGGGAGGCGAATAGGGAGGTGAGGTCGAGATGTCCCATATGGGATCAGATTCCATGTGGAATCGTGTTTGTTTTCAGATGCAAAAGCAAAACGATGTACAAATCACTAGCAGCCCTATGCAGCAGCTGAGTGTGCAGGCAGTGGGTGGGCGGTGGGGTAACCTGCTATCTAAGGACATCACAAGTTGCTTTGTCGAAATGCCCAATGGCCTAGCACTCAGCTACAGTGGTGAGTGACCAGCTACAAGATGCTGGGATGGGGCACAACTGTGAGTGCAAGCTGCAGGGACGTGTGTCGTTGTGGCGATAGTGATGGTGGCAGTAGTGGCAGTCGTTAAGACTGGCGTGGTGCAGGTAGCTGTGGTGGTGTTGGGTGGGTGCAATGGTGCTTTGTAAAGCTGAGGCGGCGAGGGCAGCAATATACTGGCGCACCCAAACGAAATGCAGCCAAGAACAATGACAAACAGGGCACCTCAAGAAGATGTACACGGGGCTGACTTACCTGGTTCACGTAATCAGTGTATTCTGCTGGGAGCCCAGAAGCTTCAAAGCCATATTGCATCACATAGGCCAGCATCTCATCTGTTAAGGCAGGTAATTCATGGGATTGCGTATCAGCTGAGCTTGCTGCTGGGGCTATTTGCTCCGAGGGGCTGAGGCTATGCTGATACTCCAGTTCCGAGGCAACGTCATACAAGGCAACGTCATAAGAAGAGTTGGTATCAACACCACCCGTACCGCCCTCGTCAATTTCAAAATCCGAGGATGAAGCAACACCTATCAACTTATTGTAACGCTCCTCGTCAGAGCACCAAGAGGAATCAGGCTCGATGCTGGTATAATCATGGACGGCTGGCTTAGGAGCCACCACTGGCTGGGGCTGCGGTTTGTTGTCCAAACTGGGGAAGGCGTCCGTATTGAAAGTGAATGAAGTTGGGTTGCTGGATCTAGGCTCATGCCATGACAGGTCTGCCGGAGGCGGAGGATCCTTCAGGGCGGGCAGGAAGTCTGGATCTGGCTTCAGACTAGGGGGGACATTAACCCGCGATGTTGTGAAGAGTGGATTGGGGACTTGGGGGGTCTTCACTACCGGAACAGGAGTGGGCTGCTGGGCAGGGCTGCTAGTGAAGGTAGTGTCTACATTTAGCTGCTGTCGAATAAGCGCCACAGCCGCCTTCATTTGGTCCTGGGACATGTCTGATCCGGTGTTCTTGACTTTGGAAAAGGGGGGACGAACCAGGGGTCTGACGGGGACAGGAGCATTCAAATTAGCCACTGGATTAGCCACAGCCTGCATTCAATAGAGGAGGAATGGATCAGTGCTTTGAATGTTGGTGCTACTGCCCAAGACGGCGAGCAATCTAAAGGACTGGAATCATGCGGACATGGACAAGTTCAAAATGAATCGATATGCAAGATGGTGATCGGGGGGGTAGACACACAGCTGGAGGACAGCCCGAGTCATTGACTGGACACTGTAGATGACATTGAAAAAGAGTGGACAGAGACACATGCAGGGCAGAGAAAGCATTAAGCGGACTTCCCTGATGATTCAGAATTTACCTGACTTCAGTCAATATACAATTAATTAAGCAGGATGAACAAGGTGAGTGGTGAAAGTGCAACCTAACAAAGTATATTGATCCCTTAGGTGGTTGTGTTGGTAAGACCTCTCCTAAGTTGTCTACTGCGCAGGGGGTACTAGCGCACATAGCAGAAAACAGTCTTACCAACAGTGCCCCATGCGTCCCCTGGTTGGATGCAGTGCAAATGCAGGTCTACTGTCAATATACCATTGTGTGTTGTACAGAAAACAACAGGGAGATAGGTAGCAAGGAAACAGGAGGGATAACATATGCACATGCATGGGCCTATGCAGACATACAATCCTCCAGGTGCTTGAGTGAGACTGCACTGGTAACAGTCCTACCCACTACAGGGAAATGGCTTACGAGGCAGGTCCATCTAGTCCTAGCGCACTATTGATTGAGGGATGTAGTTGTGTACAGTCAGTGAACAGAAAGGTGGGAGGCTTGATCAGGTGGACACACATAAGTGGATGGAGTCGCTAAGTCGCAAGCTTCTCTGGTGGACATGGACATGACTCTGAACTGCCTAAACCTATGTGATTGCATTCTGTAATCAAACAGGTGTGGTAGCGTTTATACTGCCTATATTTACTCTGCCTGAAGAATAGGCAGCCTGGAGGCTGGTGGACCCTGTGATCAGACCAACTTCTCAGGCTGGCAATCCCAAGGCACACCCTACCAGAAAGGTTAAGGAACATGGAACCAGGTCAAAGACGTGGCTCCTGTTCTAGGTTGTTCTAGGTTGTCCAGGCCTTACCCGTTGAGTGTGAGGCACTTTAGATAAGGGCTTGGGAGCAGGCTGATTTTTGGCCTTGGGTCCAGGAGGCTTGAATTCAGGCTTAGGGATGGGGATAAGTGCCTTCGCTTTCTTTTTAAGGTTGACGGGGTGAGACTTGTGACTACTCGATATCTTCCCCCCGCAAGGATCATTATCTGTTGCATTCTTGTGATGCCCTCTGGGACAACCGAAGCCTGCCATTCGCCCGACTTGCATCTTCTGTCGTCGAAGGTGCGTCTCGACACAGTCCTGCAACAACGATAGAAATGGGCTTAATGTATGGATGCAAAGTCGCTGCAAATTAGCTTGGGCAAGGTTGGCGGTTGCTACAACTAGGTAGCCGAAACCCGAACAAGAGTGAGGAGAAACGAAAAGTTTTGACTCCGCACAACACTCCGCACAACACTTGGATATTGCAAGGCAAATGGGGAGGAGAAAATACTAGAGCAGGGCAAAGTGACCAAGTGACATATGAGCAGTTCAATTCGGGCTAGTTTTCTTGGCAGAGTGCCAGAGTCGATCCTAGCTGGTTCAGAACAAAGATATAATAACAGCAGAGCAAAGGGAGCCGCACCTGGTGGTACAAGCGGCGACCGCAAGCCTTGAAAGAGCAAGTCAGCTCTGAAGTGTAATCTACTTGCGGATCTGCTATGATCCCGCAATAATGGCAGGCTGCGACTTCCTTTGAGAATTCACTGGGGATGGACATGGCGACTTTTGGAATTTGTTGGAACGGACTATCGCGTCACGATATGATAGTGCAGAAAGTGCGGTCGCTCAAATTCGTGCACTCGTGGTTGCTTCGGTTACATCGGTTCATCTTCGGTTGATGTTCGGTTGGTTTGAATCTGGTTTGAATCTCACCTGCCCACCTGCCAACTGACAGGAGGATGCATGGAGGATGCATGGATTGCATGCTTGTTGTAACTACTACGTCTTGACAGGAGGATGGGGACAAGGGACAAGCCACGAGGAGAAGCTTGCAACTTCCGATGAAATTGAAATTGAAATTGTTACATCCGTGTAATACATTCACTCACAGGACGTGAAGCGGCGAGTAAGGTGGTACTTGGAGTCCTGGTTTTTTAAGGTACCTATGCGGCCCTCGACTCCACTGCTCTATCGGGCAGCTCGCCGATGTACTGCCAGTACCACCTCTTGTTTTCAGTTTCTATCCCCTTTTTGTTCCGTCCTTCTCATTGTAACAATTCTACGACTTACATGACGTGAAGTTAAGGACACCATAGCGTAAGCCGGAGCTAGCTATAGACACAGTAGGACCACCTTATTAAAAAGAATCGCCACCGATGCATGCAGTTGCAGGCACCGTGGCCACATCATGCCAGTGCAACGTACTACGGGGGGTGGGGTGGGGGGTGGGGGGGGTCATCCCGGTTTGTAAGCAGCAACACTAATTAGCTGGCAAAAAATAAGAATGAGGGGGGGCACGGTCTGTGTGCTAGTCCCCGACTTCTGATGAAGAACCTGTCCGCGTGACCAAGATACATGTTGATGTGTGGTGTCATGCAGCAACTGCTCACTGCTCCTTCCGCCAAGCCCCCTGACGGTACCTTCCTTCCTGCCGTGCTTTATATGCTGTGGTACTGATATACCAAACCAACGCCCCCAACTAAAGCGTCAGCAACGGACAAGCCCAATTGTGTAAAACAAGTCCTAGGCAGCGTCACAAGCGACGCGGAAAATTGGCGGAGAATGTCGGAACGACAGGCGACGGAATGGAGCGGACCGAAGCCAGTTAAGTCGGAGAAAGTTGGCTGACGTGTCAGGCTTCGTTTCGGTCGCACGCACGGCAATATCTCCAGACCTGGCAGTACAGCACCCGCGTGTAATGTCAGGTCAGGATGTTCGTGTCATCTCAGATTCTTCTTTTCTTGTTCGGGCCCCATGCGCGCTCAGTTTTTTTGCTTCGCAAGCTATCTGAAGCATATTTAGGATAACAGGCTGCCCCCACCGTCAAATGGGTGGCCTGGACACCCAGTCTGAGAAATCTCCAATATTCGGCACGAAATTTTCCAGGGTGGTCTTGAGCCGCATGCGAAACTATTCAGAACGCTAGATAGCAGGATCATTGTCCAAGGAGTAGAGCTTGTACCTGCCATTCATAGATTTGAAAGGGGTGGACGCTCGGAACCAGAGGAGGTCGCGAACGGGGGTATACGTGCCCTCATTGTGAGGCCTTGGTGAGCAATTGTATACCCTAATAAATGAATTCGGTCGAAGTCATTGAGTAACATTTTGGCTTTCTGTTCAGCGCATGGCCTTGCCAACGTCCTCGTCCAATACTTCATCTATACAGAACAGTTCGTGCAGCAGTTAAATGGGCGTGGGCGATCCAACTCGTTCGCGAGCCACTACCAGCCTCACTCTTCCAAGGCCGATTGAAAGCGTAACCATACTGCCGGCTGGTGTCGGGATCACCGAACTTAGGTAATCGAAACTTGCCGTGCGCACGTCGGTCGCACATTTAGAGGGCGTTTACACGAGCAGGTTATCTCGGCCAGTTACGGTTTAGATGTACAGTTAACTAACTACGAAGCGTTTACACGACACTTTTCGCGTCAGTTATCTCGCCCAGTTAACCATTTTCGCGATAACCACAACCCCCCCCCCCCCCCCCCCCCCCCCCTAGTTACGGGTTAAAGGTTAAGGTTAGTGGTTCGTTAAGTTCGTTTGGCTTCCGAGCTGTGAGATATATCGGCTACGCTAGCTCCAGTTCAGTTCGTCAATTTCTGCAGATTCGAATTTTCTAGAGCAGCAAGCAAGAAGGCATTGGCCGAGCAGATGTTGATGATCAGCTGCCAGATCTCACCCAGCAATCTCGATCGACGGGTCGCTGCGGAGCCTTGAAGTCGCTTGCTTCACAGCACGGTTCGTGCTGCGGAGCAAGGCCCGAAAATAGCTCGTCTGTCACCCAAAATTCAAAAATCACGAGGCTATCCAGAAGTACACGACCAACCTGACCGAACGCAAACTGCGAGCGCAAATGCACGTGTAAGAGGGCGTTTACACGAGCAGGTTATCTCGGCCAGTTACGGTTAAGATGTACAGTTAACTAACTACGAAGCGTTTACACGACACTTCTCGCGTCAGTTATCTCGCCCAGTTAACCATTTTCGCAGTAACCATAACTCCCCCCCCCCAGTTACGGGTTAAAGGTTAAGGTTAGTGGTTCGTTAAGTTCGTTTGGCTTCCGAGCTGTGAGATATATCGGCTACGCTAGCTCCAGTTCAGTTCGTCAATTTCTGCAGATTCGAATTTTCCAGAGCAGCAAGCAAGAAGGCATTGGCCGAGCAGATGTTGATGATCAGCTGCCAGATCTCACCCAGCAATCTCGATCGAGGGGTCGCTGCGGAGCGCTGCGGAGCCTCGAAGTCGCTTGCTTCACAGCACGGTTCGTGCTGGGGAGCAAGGCCCGAAAATAGCTCGTCTGTCACCCAAAATTCAAAAATCACGAGGCTATCCAGAAGTACACGACCAACCTGACCGAACGCAAACTGCGAGCGCAAATGCACGTGTAAACAAAAACTGGTTAAGTTTGCGTTCGTTGAGGGTTCGGGCATACGTGGCGCTAACTATTTGGTTATCTCGCCAACTTAACTGGCCGAGATAACCGGCTCGTGTAAACGCCCTCTTAAACAAACGGACAACGGGGTGACACTGGGGGCTCCCGCCCCGCCCCCCCCCCCCCCCCCCGAAGGGAGGGCTTCGCAACAAAAACATAATTGAATTATTTATCTTACGTCATTCATTGACTTAATAGATCCCTATGTAGTTTAATTCAATCAAATGAATTCATGGTCTGTCCCTTGAGCAGACTTCGGTAAAATATGATGCCAGTTAGTAATAACTTAAACTGGATATATCTCATACCTGGGATATACTATTTTAAGTTTCTGAGCTATATATTAATTTCAAGTATGTTAAATGTTTACAAATAATCCATTGTGGTCCATATTCTGCTGAGCACTATATCCAGCAACTCCAGGGCAATCCTTCATGGCCACAAATAAAGTTCTCCTACCTGGTTCCTGCTTAAGAGCACGCCGACCACCAATGTGGCCCTGCGAGTTAGTGGAAAGAAATTGATGTTAGCGAGACATTCTGCACTGCTTATCAATGCAGAATATTATTTAGGGGGGTCTCCGGCATCCTTTCTGCATCCCTGCGCCACCCCTGTCAGGCTCTCGCCCAAAATGCAAAACCTTTCCAACCAAATAAAATCAATACATAAAATGCACCCTTTGCAACCAAATAATAGAGTGCCGATCCCCCTACCCCACACACACGCGCAAACACACCAATTAGCAGTGTGCATGACAGCAAGCCCTTTAGATAGCCTCAGCCGGTTGGCTCGTACTGCACGCTCATACATGAGCGACGCCATTGCTTTCTTAACTCATCCACAACAGCGCATTTGTTTAGCTACTCGTAACAGCTTCTAGGCAGCTCCTTTCCCCCGTCCTTGGCATTTTTAAAACCACAAGCTAGCTACGGTAGTAGTGCGTCTGAAAGCTGACATGGCGAGCACGAGGGGAGAACACTGCTGCTGAAGTTGTTATTGAAGTAAAAGTACGTCGTCTCCTAAGGTCGGCGGGTGATTGGGGGGGCGAATGGGTGATAACCAAGCTACGGTAGATGGTAGGAATACCCAGGATGGTTAATAGATACAGTGAAATACCCAACGTCCAAATCTGTTGTAAACGAATAACCAACCAGGTTCCCAGAAATACCCAAAAGATTCACAGAATTCCAGGAGTACCGGTAGTTCCACGGCTGGTTGACAGAAAGACTCAAACTTGGTGAATGTTTGCCGCTATAACATAGACCCAATCTGTGAAGCTGCTGGCTGTCTTCGGTGTATAAAGCGGGTTACAAAGCAACCCGCTTTATACACCGAAGCCGATAAAAAATCAACCAGAAATACCCTAGTTAGTTCGCAGAAATAACCAAGATGCTTTATAGATATACCGTAGGGGAGGGGAGGGGAGGGGAGGGGTGGGGGGGTGGGGGGGACTGGCAGGGATTATTTTTCAAATCTGAAAGTGGTTTTTCCCTACGGTTTCGGGACTCATCCAAGGACAGCGTTTATAACTTTTACAGTTTTTAGGCCCATTTAGGGCAGACAAAGTTTTGTTTACATTTTACAGCGATAATTTCGGCATAGAGGGGTGAAAAACTAAAGATCGCTATATATAGCGGGGGGGAAATCCCTGGAGACTGGGAGTACTCTAATGATGAACTTAAGACAAGTTCCATTTCCAGGTTACCCACGGGACACCATTTAATTATCGAATTTGGATCCCGCAAGTAGGGGCATAATTAACCTGACTCCGGCTAAATATTGACCGTGAACCTGTTTTCGCCCTGTGTACTATCTAGGGCATGTCTGAAATACCCAAGCTCTTAATGATCCTGCCCGCGTTGTTCAAGGGTGATTCAAAATCTACGTTTTCAGACGCAGCTCTTTTCAAAATCTACGTTTTATATACAAGGAGCATCGCTCAGCTACACTCATGCAGCCTCTCATAGCTACACTCATGCAGCTACACAGATAAGTTAAGAATTCCCTACGGACTCCTTGCAGTGGATCACTGCGTGATTGTGTCCTCGGCTGCTCACATCCCAGACACATGATGCACACTGTTATTCTAATAACAAGGAGACGGCCGGCGGCCAATGGTCCATTTTTACAATTACCGATTAGATGAAAGGATTTTCGCTCAAAATAATGGGCCTCCTTGTGCTTGGCCCAGGGATATCGTCAATGTGAAAGGCGGAGCCATTCCTGGGTGATGGGCCTCCTTGTGCTAGTCCAAAGGATTTCGTCAATGTGAAAGGCAGAGCCATTCCTACAGAAGGAAGTAGGCGCCCTTAGGGTTTGAGATATGGTGGGCCTACACGGTAGTACACTTGTAATTTTACCAAACAACCATCATAATCAGATGGTCGTACTGTAAAACCACAGCTGACGACAACACTACGCATAAGTCCAGGGCATGCAGAATATGTAATCACATAAAATTTCCCTGCAAAGTTTATTATTTGGAAAACATAGCTTTGCACAAATTGAACTTCTTGAACTGAGCTGCAACTTGGGATTTAGGGTAAGGCTTGGTAGCCAAACAAGTAGGGAAGTCTTCTGGCTGCTCTATCCACAACTTGTGTGCTATCCCAGCTTCTTGAAGCTTTGCAGCCAAATTGCGAAGCTGGGCTTCCCCCTTCACCTCTAACACAACCTGCACGAGATAATGACAATCAAATTAAGCATATTTATGTTTTTGTATATACATGACTAAACCAAGTATTTCAGGTGTGGGTGCACAATCCCGAGTACTGTGCTATGGTACTGTACACCAGGGTACTACTTCTTGCCAAATTGGTCAGCGCTTAAAGCGCACAAACGTCAAATTGGTCAGCGCTTTTTAGTGCAAAAGGCGCAAAAACTGCGCGCTGCGCCCACATGGGATTGAAAAAACTGTGCGAAACGCGCAGAGGGGCTCAAAAAGGCAGCGCGGCACCGCTCTGCCGCGCGTGCTTAGTAGTACCCTGCTGTAGACTAGAGCACACCCATAGTGCACTTTTTTACTGCTGAAGATGGGGAGCAGCCAAATTGCTGACTGAAGCTATGTTACCAAGTTCAAGTTCAAGCACACCCATAGAATGCAGGGTCCTGCTAGTTACAAGTATAACTGCGTTGTATTCTTCCACATAACAGGCATACATCATTTCATGTGGGTAGCAAAGACAGACCATCCAGACGACTCACCTTTGTTTTTGGCAAGAGCCCCCAGAGTCACCCCTTCGTCCATTTGTCTGACGTGTTGTCCGCACGTAACCCTGGCCCTGTTTTAAACCCTGGCTTCGGTCTGCTGCACTCGTTCTTACTGCCACCTGCCGCTCCGATAGTCAAAAGCCTTCGCCAATTTTCCGCGTTGCTTGCGACGCGCCTAGGACTTGTTCTCTGTATCCTCGGTGCAGCTGGTTTGAGTCGGGAGACCCACCTCCCAGGGTGAAAATCCTTTCAAAACTAAAACAAAAGTAACCCAAGGCCGGTGCTCTCATTAAGTCCTTTGTGGTTTAGAAAATGAAAGAAAGATTACAGGTGGCACTTGCCCTGGCAGTGGAAACACCCCCGCCCTAAGTTGGACTCGAGAAAACACCCACAGTCTTCCGACAGAGACTTGGACTTTGCTACCTTCTGATTCGTGCAACTCCCCAAAGCCACATCAGTCCAACAAGTCAACTAAGAATTTTGTTAAACTGTCGGTGTAAAGGCCTGCACATTTCTATAATCGGTCTGAGTTCGAACCCTGTTACACTCCCTGGTTTCCTTGGCTATCACACGGGGGAAATTTTTGTATTCTGCAGACGGTTAGACACCGGATCGCCGGCGTATAGAACCTTGTAACCCTTGCCCTACTTAGTCCTCTCTGCTGGAGACTTGCGTTGAGCAGCAGTAGGGTATACCCACTACAGGGCTGAGAGACAAAGCCGACTACAAGGGATCTCAAATGGTGACCCTCTCCACCAAAAGAAAATCAGGCTTATTGCTTTCTTTTCAGCTACGAGCAGCAGCTCCTAGGCAGCTCCCCTAACTGGCTAGTCAGCCAAACCTGATGCAACCTAGTGCACCGTGAAGCTGACACAACCAACTTTCCTGTACTGTTCACACTTTGGGGCTTGGCCAAGTGACCTGATGATTAACCTGTCAACATTAACAAGGGCGTGACCGCCCTTGTGTTAGGTATGGGGATCCGCTGGGGATGGGGATGGGGAGCCCCGTCGAGCCCTGCTGTCACTAGCTAGGGTTGTTTTGTGTGCGGTATGCGTAACCTTGTTGCTGCCCTCGTGAACCTTGTTGCTGCCCTCGTGGCTGTTCTTGCGGAATGTGTGCCTCGTATACCGCGCTTTGTTACACAGTTGCGCGTTACCTCATAAACTGGGGCTGTGCACCCTCCGGCTGTGACTAGGCAGTCTCCTTTGGGATGACTTGACTGTCGAATCCAAACGTCAAGTGCTTAGGGGCGCAGTTTGACTTCAATCTACCTGGAATATGAGGTGACGTGACTGAAAATACAACTTGTCTGAAATTTGCTTCGAATCGGAGAAGAGGTGACAGCCTCTGCTATTTTATTGAGCTGCCTGCCGTTTGCAAACGTCAGTTGGTGCGGTCCAAATGCAATTTGTAGGGTAACCCCTTAGTTTCCCCAGCGCCTCCATTTTGCTCGCCCGGCAGTACGCCTGATGTACCGAAGTCGCTACCCATGGAGGGGCGGTAATCAACCCACATTAATTTTGGCAGGGTAAAATGCATGAACTTAACCTGTCAATAAAAACAGGTTTATCAATGACCTGATGATTAACCTGTCAATGAAAACAGGTTTATCAATGACCTGATGATTAACCTGTCAATAAAAACAGGTTAATCAATGACCTGATGATTAACCTGCCAATAAAAACAGGTTAATCAATGACCTGGTGATTAACCTGTCAATACAAACAGGTTAATCAATGACCTGATGATTAATCTGTCAATGAAAACAGGTTAATCAATGACCTGATGATTAACCTGTCAATGAAAACAGGTTAATCAATGACCTGATGATTAACCTGTCAATGAAAACAGGTTAATCAATGACCTGATGATTAACCTGTCAATGAAAACAGGTTAATCAATGACCTGATGATTAACCTGTCAATGAAAACAGGTTAATCAATGACCTGATGATTAACCTGTCAATGAAAACAGGTTTATCAATGACCTGATGATTAACCTGTCAATGAAAACAGGTTTATCAATGACCTGATGATTAACCTGTCAATGAAAACAGGTTTATCAATGACCTGATGATTAACCTGTCATTAAAAACAGGTCTATCAATGACCTGATGATTAACCTGTCATCAATCATGAGGTCGTCATTAAGCTTTGCCGTGGATATCAATTTCAAGCTAGCCATGCATCAATTCTATTCCATCAATGCAACCAATGTCATAGCTTTTCTTTTCAGCTACGAGCAACAGCTTCTAGGCAGCTCCCCTACCTGGCTAGTCAGCCAAACCTGATGCAATCTAGTGCACCTTGAAGCTGACACAATCATCTTTCCTGTACTGCTCACATATTGGGGCTTGGCCAAGTGGCTGGCTCAGGGAGCTGCCTAGAAGCTGCTGCTCGTAGCTGAAAAGAAAAGCTATGACCAATGGTCGTTAGACTTGTAGGTTCCGACTCAAACCACCCATGGGTGGCTCATATTGTTCCTTTATAGGCGTTTACGAACACACTGCGGCCTGGCCCATGACTAGGGTTTTATTTCTGGATGTGCATGACAGCTTCTGGACAGCTCCTATCATTTTGGGACGGAAATAAAGCTAACTAGTGCATCTAGAACCTGGTATGACCAGCTGACTCCTTCTGGGGTAAATTTGTGTATGGGAACTACAACTAACTGTCTAGAAACTGCTGTTCACTGCCAATAATCAAATCGTGTGATGATAGGATGTTGTTCTCCTGGGGGGTAGCCACGTAGGTAAGAAGGAAGTCGCTTCTCCAACATGGTAGGATACTCAAGTGGTCTGAAACTCTATGACCTAGTGTTATAAAAATGCACGTCCCCATATTGTTCATACCTGAGGTGGCCAAATTGATGGTTCTCGTTCCAACATTTCCATCAAGCCCACTCTCACCTTGGTCATGTGGTCCAAGTTCCCCGGTGCACAATACGACATCGTGAGAGCATCATCACTGTGCATCCAAATTGCAGCAACAGATGCATGACATGCTTGGGCAACCACGCTTCCTAGTGGCCAGCCCTGCTCCTGCCAAAGGTCCCTCCGAAGCAGTACATACTGCACAATGGGGTCAGGGGGGGCCTCAGCTCCCCCCCCTCCCCCAGAAGCCTCTGCCCCAGCCTCGGGAGCCTGCGCTTGCTCTGGCATCATCGACGAGCTTGCACTGACGCGAATGCGGTTGTAGGCGGGACTAAATACTGCTGCTGGATTCCGATGAGTGCGGGCTCGATCAAGAAGCAGAGGGATTCTGGCGTGGCAGTGGATGGATGCAGATCCTGCACGGATGCAGTTAGGCAGCATTATCTGATGCCAGGAGGGAGACTGCCTGAGGAATTTGAAGTCCGCGGCCAAGGGCAAGTCCGTTGTACCAACGACTGTACAGCTGGTCGCAGAGGGCTGTGTGCACACCACCCTGGTGCACACATGCTCATACGTAAGCCCAAACTCATACGTCGTTGCCAGTGCGACCTGTGTGCAAGCCAGCTTGCTCGAACTTGGGACGTCTCCCCCTCTGATGTTTTTTGCCGGTCCTATTAGAATCTGGAACAAAATTACGGAAATGTGGCACAACTAAATTCCAAAGCCATCTCTCGAATCTGCTGCGAGCTCTGCAATTTGCTTGAGCACACTAGTTCTTGAATTTCTCCCTAGGTCTTAAGAGCCTGGCGTGTGTGACTTTCTCCTCCCTACCCCGACTACGAGTGCGCGAGGGATGCAAGGAAAAGAGGTAAAGCTCTATTATTATTGCTAGTCTTATAGCGCTACCACGCCCAAGATCTGCCCCCCCTCAACTTTCTTATACACCAAGAAGACAAGGCATGAAGCCTGCTAGTTGAAACACACCTCCCACGTGTCATCTTCCAGGTGATCGACACTTTGAGCAAGGCCTGCGCCTATGGCGACTTTGAGAAGCTCAAAGAGTTCATAGACCAGGACCCTTCCTGCGTCAGCAAGCCCGATGAATCAGGCTACTTCCCTTTGCAGTGGGCAGCACTCAACAATCGGGTGAACGAGGCAAACTATTTGATTTCCCATGGAGCAAACGTAAATACGACGGATCACACCGGGCAAACAGCACTTCACTGGTGAGGATGCAGTCGAAGTCCCTGGGTAGCTGGATGGAAGTTAGAGAGCACCTGCTGGCTTCATTTGTACTTTCCTGCCAGATGCCACTTACCAGGCCCTGTGGATGGAAGCCAGAGGACAAATGTTATTATCAGATTTAAATTACTCCTGGAATCCACTAACTCAGCCACCAGGAAGAGCTGGATCAGCTGGACATGCCTTTCCGAGCACTAGAGCCAAAAGACCTAATTACCGGGCGGATTTGATACGCCCAAGGGGGCAGGACTGCTGGACTACTTCCCCTTTCCAGCCGCGTCCAGAACTACATGGTGCCTCATTCTAAGCAACTCGGTTACTAAGCGCTTCTAGTGGGGTGCACTGGTTGCACCATGCTACATGAAGATGGGACGGAGCGTGATCATGCATACACACAACAAACAAGCACATGCATGCATGATCGTATGAACACACTCACACTCACACACACACACACACTCACACGAGAGCGAAAAATTATTTAACCAATACAAAAACACCCTCACAGAACAGGTCTGCATTGCGTGGCTCCCTCCCTGTGCTAGAGACCATGCACGATCATGATCACACACACAAGTGCGCTAACAATGATTCAACCAACAGAACAACACCCATCCTCGCGTGACAGGTCTGCAGTGCGTGGCTCCCTCCCGGTGCTAGAGGCACTTCTTAAAAACAATGCAGATGTTGAGCTGAAAGATAACCGCGGCTACACCTTGGCACACGTAGCAGCTCAGTATGGGCAGACAGCAGTCATATACCTCTTGGTGGGTCTTTTGATTTTCAATTTGGACAGTCAATTCAGACATTTCAATTCAGGGAGTCAATTCAATTCAGTCAATTCAGTTCATTCAGTTTATTCAGAGAGTCAATTCAATTCAATTCATTTTCAATTCAGACATCGTGTTATTTCCAATTCAGACATTGTCCCAGTGGGTCCTCATTTCGTGGTGATATTGGTTGGTTTTATCCATTCAGACTAGGGCCAGGCTCCTGCCTTCCTTGCTGTTTGGTTTAGGTTACCACTGAGTAATTGTAAACCTCTTACTCGGTGTTACAGCCTCTTTTTACTAGCATTGAACACCTTCATTGTCCGGGAGTAGGGCTTCCTTACCTGATCTGGTGGTTATAGTGGGGGTGATAGTTATTTTCAATGCAGGCATTGTCTGGGTAGATGAGCTGCATGTTGCCATCCTTCCATGTTGGGGAAGGGACGGGAGGTGTGTGTGTATTGGTGGTGGTGGGTGGGTAGGTGGGTGGGTGGGTGGAGTCACGGTATCTTGGCAGAGTTGTGTGTGCGTGCCTGTGTGGTGTGTAGTGTGGTGGCGGTGGTGTGTGGTTGGGGTCATGGAACCCACTTTTTTAACGTCTCCGTCACTACACCTGCCCAAGGCCTGCTGATCCACTATCCTGTAAGGCTCCTTTATAAGCTGTCCATGAGCGCTCATATGTAGGTGCCGGCATATCATACGATGTTGACCAAAGGCGTGTATGGTATCATATGCTTTCATGCAAATTGCATCTCATGATACTGTATATAAATGGTAACTCTAGACTAGCCAGACTGCCAGCATAAAATGATATCATATGATGTCATATTGCTGTTACCTACTCATATGCTACCCTCCATCCACTTCACACTTCGCTCGCACGACAAAAACATTCACACAACTGTACCCAACATGCACAGGCGCTTTAATGGGCGTTAATGTAGATAATCCCGACATTGTCGCTGCCCTCAATCCACTTCAGACTTCAACTCACCACATAATACACACTACACACTACATACACACTACATACACACCACACACTACACACACACATTACACACTACACAGACACTAAACACACACATGACACACATAACACACTACACACACACTACACACTGTACACACACATAACACTACACACTATACACACACTACACTACACACACACTACACTACACAACACACACTACACACTCACTCCACACTAAACACCACTTGCACAACTCCACCCAACGCAAGCAGGCGCTCAAATGGTGCATCGACATAGACTCCCCCGACAACGACGGTCGCACGTCCCTCCACTGGGCGGCGTACAAAGGCTTTGCAGATACCACGCGCTTGCTGCTGGTGCTAGATGCAAGGTACACGCTGGCAGACAAGGAGGGCTGCACCCCCTTGCACTGGGCAGCTATCAAGGGCAACGGAGAGGCATGCACAGTTTTGCTCCAGGTGTGAACATGGCTATGTTGGTTGGGGGCAGGGGTTTGGGGGAGGTGAGGGGTGGGGGGTGCAAGGTTCATGGTGGCAGACAAGGAGGGCTGCACCCCCTTGCACTGGGCAGCTATCAAGGGATCCGTGTGCGTCCATGGTAATGTTTATTGTATTATTATTATTATTATTATTATTATTATTATTATTTATTTATTTATTATTGTTATTGTTATTTATTTCCCTCAAACATTATTGCTCCCATGGCAGTCCATGGCAATGTTATGCTCAAGGTGTGTCCATGGCAATGTTTATAGTGTGTGCAATATTTCCTGAAGCCTTGTCTTAGCACTCACGTTGTCATCTCTCAAACGTGAATCCTGCACTCACCCTTAACTCCCACAACCATTGCCTTGGCACCCCCACCCCCACCCTCACCTGTACCCCACCCCACCTCACCTCAACTCACTGTTATCCCCCAACCACTCTCTCAACTACAGCTCTTACTCTCCCTCAACCATTGCCTTTGCATCCCCCCCCCCCCCCCCCCCCCCCCCCCCCCCCACCCCCACACACACACACACACAAACTCAACCTCTGCCTGTACCCCACAGGGCAGCTCCGCCTCATCCCTGGCTGACAAGGACGACACCGTCTACTCCCTCACTTGTAGTCATGTGCCCTCCCCCCCCCCCCCCCCCCCCCCCCCCCCCACACCACACACACACACACCACACACCACACACACACACACACAAAAACGCAACCACTGCCTGTTACTTCCCACAGGACGACACCGTCTACTCCCTCACCTGTGCCCCCGACCCCCACCCCCACCCATAACTCAACCACTGCCTGTGGTCCCACTGGGCGGCTCTGCCTCAGTCCTGGCTTACAAGGACGTCACCGGCTACTCCTCACAGTGCACACCCCCTCCTCTCCCCCCCCCCACCCCACACACACACAACCAGACCTAAAAATAACTCAATCACTGCCTGTACTCCCACAGGGTGGCTCTGCCTCAGTCCTGGCTTACAAGGACGTCACCGGCTCCAGCCCAGCCCAGCTTGCAGTGGAGAAAGGACACAGATACTTAGGCATGCACCTGGCAGACTACAAGCACAAGGGCGAGGACACTGGGGATGTGTGTGGCAAGAATGGGCCCCTGCCATGGCTCACCAACACTCAGCTGTGTCCTGTCATCTGGGTGCTATGCATCACACTGTTGCTGGTGTTCATGTATAAGGTAGGGGTACAATTTGATTATTTCTTAGGCCACTCAACGTATGTGTGCTTTGAATTGCTACATACACGTATCGCTTTGGATTGCTGCACATATATATCACTTTGGATTGCTGCACATATATATCACTTTGGATTGCTGCACATATGTATCGCTTTGGATTGCTACCTACTTCTACACCGCCCTTCAACACAACTTCTGATGCGCGTAACTGATGTTCTGCCTCTGATGGGCACGGTCAAAGTATGTGTCACCACAAGCTTCTACTCCGCTCTTCAACACAACTTCTGATGGCCGTAACTGAATGTTCTGCCTCTGATGGGCACGGTCAAAGTATGTTGTCCCACAAGCTTCTTAAAACTCCCCCCCCCCCTACTAACTACTTCTACTTTCTAACGTTCTACTTACTTTCCGCTCTCTTTCAACAACACTTCTGATGCGCGAACTGATGTTCCTTCCTCGATGGGCACGGTAAAGTATGTTCACCCTAAGCTTCTCTACTCCGCTTCGTCCAACCAACTCGATGCGCGTAACTGATGTTCTGCCTCTGATGGGCACGGTCAAAGTATGTGTCACCACAAGCTTCTACTCCGCTCTTCAACACAACTTCTGATGCGCGTAACTGATGTTCTGCCTCTGATGGGCACGGTCAAAGTATGTGTCACCACAAGCTTCTACTCCGCTCTTCAACACAACTTCTGATGCGCGTAACTGATGTTCTGCCTCTGATGGGCACGGTCAAAGTATGTGTCACCACAAGCTTCTTAACTTTCTACTCTACTTCCGCTCTTCCACACAACTTCGGTGGGGGGTGGGCGGTGGCCGCGTAAACTGATTTTCTTGCTCTGATGGGCACGGTCAAGTATGTGTCCATACCATAAGCTTTTTTCTGCTCCGCTCTTCCAACACCACTTCTGATGCGCGTACTGCAATTGTGTCTGCCTCTGGATGGGCAACGGTCAAAGTATGTGTCCCAAACCAACCACAAGCTTCTACTTTCTACTGCTACTTCTACTGTACGTACTACTTATTTTACTCCGCTCTTCAACACAACTTCGATGCGCGTACCTGATGTTCTGCCTCTGATGGGCCCCGGGTCAAAGTATGTGTCCACCAAAGCCTTCTACTACTCTTCTCCTCTTCCTTCTATCTACTTTTTACTTTCCGCTCCTTCAACACAACTCTGATGCGCTTAACTGATTGTTCGCCTCTGATGGGCACGGTCCAAAGTATGTTGTCCATGGTCACCACAACACTTCTACACTGTCTACCTCCGCTCTTCACACCACTTCGATGCGCGTTAACTGATGTTCTGCCTCTGATGGGCCCGGTCAAAGTATTGTCCACCCATAAGCTTCTGCTCTTTCCGCTCTTCAACACAACTTCTGATGGCGCGTAACTGATGTTCTGCCTCTGAATGGGCAACGGTCAAAGGAATGTGTCCAACCACAAGCTTTCTATCTAACTACTAACTTTTCCGTCTTCAACACACTTCTTGATTGCCGTAAACTGGATGTTCTTGGCTGCCTCTGATGGGCACGGTCCAAAAAGTATGTGTCACCAAAAGCCTCTAACTTACTCTCCGCTCTTCCAACAACAACTTCTGATGCGCTAACGGATGTTTTCTGCCTCTGATGGGCAAACGGGTCAAAAGTATGTGTTGTTCACCACCAGCCTTCTAATTTACTTACCCGCTCTTAACACAACTTTCTGATGCGCGTAACTGATGTTCCTGCTTTCTTGGCCTCTGAATGGGCAACGTCCAAAGTCATGTGTCACCCACACAAGCTTCTACTCCGCTCTCACCCAAAACTTCTGCATGGCGCGTTAACGATGTTTCTGCCTCTCGATGGGCACGTCCCAAGGGGGGTAATGTGTCACCACAGCTTCTTACTTCCCGCTCTTCACATACCTTCTGATGCGCGTAACTGATGTTTCTGGCCCTCTGATGGGCACGGTTAAGTAATGTGTCACCCCCACAGCTTCTACTCCCGCTCTGCAACTACCTTCTGATGGCGCTTAACTGATGTTTCGTTGGCCTCTGATGGGCCACGGTCAAAGTATGTGTCACCACAAGCTTCTACTACTACTCCCTCTTTCAAACCATACCTTCGATGCGCGTAACTGATGTTCTGTTCTTCTCGATGGGCAACGGTTTAAAAGATGTTTCCACCACAAGCTTCTACTTTCTACTCTTACTCTTCTACTTCTACTACTCCTCTCTCAACATACTTTCTGTGCCGCGTAACTGATGTTCTGCCTCTGATGGGCACGGTTAAAGTATGTGTCACCACAAGCTTCTACTCCGCTCTTTCAAACATCCCTTCTTGATGCGCCGTAACTTGATTGTTCCTTCTTGCCTCTGATGGGCAACGGTTAAAGTATGTTTCACCAAACTTCTACTACTCCTTCTACTCAGCCCTTGAACATACCTTCTTGATTCGTTCGTTACCCGTGTTCTCTTCTCTCATGAGCACGGTCCACAAATATGCCGTAGCCATAAAAACTCTACTCAGCTCTTTAGCATATCTTCTGATGTGCTGAACTGCTGTTCTGCCTCTCATGAGCACGGTCCAAGTATGCGTCGCCATAAACTTCTACTCAGCTCTTTAGCATATCTTCTGATGTGCTGAACTGCTGTTCTGCCTCTCATGAGCACGGTCCAAGTAATGCCCGCACCATAAACTCCTTACTCCGCTCTTAAAAGCTATATCTTCCCATGTTGCTGCTGCCTGTTCTGCCTCTCATGAGCACGGTCCAAGTATTCGTCCCACCATAAATCTTCTACCTTTACTTTTTTTAAACTTCTAGCAAACTTCTTTCTACTTTCTACTACTTTCTAACTCTCCCGCTCTTTAGCATAGCTGATGTGTAACGTTGTGTCGGTTTCGGAACCTTTAAAGGCACTGCTGAAACTTCTGGGCACCGTCCATGAACTCCAACCTTGCCCTGTGACGTTCTTACCTCGTGTTCTGCCTCCCATATCAGGTCATGACTCCTCCCCATGAGCAACTCAGTGCATTCCTGTCACCATGAACTCCAACCTTGCCCTGTGACGTTCTTACCCTCTGTTCTGCCTCCCATAACAGGTCACGACTACTCCCCATGAGCATCTCAGTGCATTCTTATCACCATGAACTTCTACTTCACTCTTTAGCATAACTTGATGAGCTAAACTTTTGTTCGGCCTCTTAAAGGCACGGCTGAACTTTTAGACACCATGAACTTCAAACTTGCCCTGTGATATTCTAACCTTCTGTTCTGCCTCCCATATCAGGTGATGACTCCTCCCCATGAGCATCTCAGTGCTGCGATGTCATTCTGGGGTTGGTGAGTGGCCAGGGATTTCCGCCCCGTTATATATAGCGATCGCTACTTTTGACCATGTTTGGGCCCAAATTGCTGCTTAACAAATTAAAAAGTTTTGGCCCTAAATTGCCTAAAATAGCCACAAGAGCCTTTAAAAGCCTTTAAAAAGCTGTACAAACACGTCACGGCCACCTATTTAAACACTGTCGCTGGAGGAGGCCTAAACCAATAAAGCTAGAAGAAACCACTTTCAGATTTGAAAACAAAATCCCTGTGAGTGGCTATATGTAAATATCTGTCTTGCTGAATATCTTGCTGAATATTTTGCTAAATGTCTTGCTAAATATCTTGCTGAATATCCTGCTAAATATCTTGGTGAGTATTTTGCTAAATGTCTTGCTAAATATCTTGCTGAATATCCTGCTAAATATCTTGGTGGGTATTTTGCTAAATTTCTTGCTAATTATCCTGCCAATTTCTTGCTAAATTTGGTGCCAAATGTCTTACTAAATGTCTTCCTACCTATCTTGCTGAATATCTTGCTGAGTATCCTGCTGGACATCTTGCCGAATGTCTTGCTTTCTAAAAAGCAGCATTGGAGCATGTATACATCGCAAGGATATACATTTAAAATTTAAAATGATTACGTCTCGCCATGGGGTGTGAACTTGATGGAACCTCCCTGTTCGCTTGCTTTGGAGTGGGGAAGGTTACTGTGGGTTTTGCTTTCGTAAACCGCTACTGCGTCTGAGCTCGGACTACCGCGCTACAGCACGGAAGGCTATGAATCATATGATGCAAGCTAGTAGGACAAGTCCCGATCATGAGGAAGAATCACAGCATGCCCATTATCACCTTGCTGACTATCTTGCTTTCTATAAACCAGCACTGGAGCATGTGAAAATGATATGCAAGAATATAATGCAAGCTAGTTGGACAAGTCCCGACCATGAGGAAGAATCACAGCATGCCCATTATCACCTTGCTGAATATCTTGCTGACTATTTTGCTTTCTATACACCAGCATTGGAGCATGTGAAAATGATATGCAAGAATAGAATGCAAGCAAGCAGGACAAGTTCCGACCATGAGGAAGAATCACAGCATGCCCATTATCATCTTGCTGACTATCTTGCTGACTATTTTGCTTTCTATTCACCAGCATTGGAGCATGTGAATATGATATGCAAGAATAGAATGCAAGCTAGTAGGACAAGTCCCGACCATGAGGAAGAATCACAGCATGTCTACTATCACCTTGCTGAATATCCTGCTGCCTATCTTGCTAAATATCGTGCTTTCTAAAATCAGCATTTGAGCCTGTGTACATTGGCAAAGGCGACAATCATATGAGCAAAGCTAGTAGAACTGACAGGTCGTGTTTCATCAGGCAGAATCACAGCATGCCTATTCTCACCTTGCGGAATATCTTGTTTTTTACAAACCAGCACTGGAGCATGTGAAAATGATATGCAAACATATCACATATGATGCAAGCTAGTAGAACAAGTCTTGACCACCAGGCAGAATCACAGCATGTCTTTTATCACCTTGCCGAGTATCCTGCTGCCTATCTTGCTGACTATCTTGCTAAATATCATGCTTTCTAAAAACCAGCATTGGAGCCTGTGTACATTGCAAGGCTATGAATCATATGATGCAATCTAGTAGAACAAGTCTTGACCATCAGGCAGAATCACAGCATACCCATTGTCACCTTGTCGAGTATCTTGCTGACTATCTTGCCCAATACCTTGCTTTCTAAAAACAGCATGAGAGCATGTAAATATGATATGCAAGAATATAATGCAAGCTAGTAGAACAAGTCTTGACCATGAGGAAGAATCACAGCATGCCCATTATCACCTTACAGAGTATCCTGCTGATCATCTTGCCGACTATCTTTCTACAAACCAGCACTGGAGCCTGTGCACATTGCAAGGCTACGAATCATATGATGCAAGCTCGTAGGACGAGTCCCGACCATGAGGAAGAATCACAGCATGCCCATTATCACCTTAACAGAGTACCTGTGATTATCTGTGCGACGTCTTTCTATCAAATCCAGCACTGGAGCCGGGGACACTTGCAAGGCTACGAATCATATGATGCAAGCTCGTAGGACGAGTCCCGACCATGAGGAAGAATCACAGCATGCCCATTATCACCTTACAGAGTATCCTGCTGATTATCTTGCCGACTATCTTTCTAACAAACCAAGAACTGGAGCCCCTGGTTGCACTTGCAAGGCTACGAAATCAATGAATGCAAGCTCCGTAGGACGATTCCGACTCATGAAGGAAGAAAACGCATGCCCCTGAGTATCCCTCACCTGAGTATCCTGCTGATTATCTTGCCGACTATCTTGCTAAATCTCTTGCTTTCTAGAAACCAGCATTGGAGCATGTGGGTATGATGCCAGCTAACTGAATAAGAACATAAATGGCATGCCTTTTTACGAGGCATGAGTTTGAGGGGGCCAGCTCGTGTCCTTGCACCGGGGCCAACCAGAAAAAAAACAGAAGAATCAGTGCATTTATTATCTCAATTCGCCTTGTGTACATGCTGTAACAGGAGTGTCGTAATAATCTCTTCGATTGGTCTGGTCTACCTATACAAGACCACCACCACTGACCCTGGCTACATTCCCACTGGGTGTGATACTTCTAGCGGCATGTCGATAGGGGGCTCCTCTCTGGACATCAACCTTGCCTCAGGATCCAAACAGGAGCTGCTTGCTCTCAGTGCCTCATGGGGAATGTATTGAAGGTGCGAAGCATGATGTGACTGTTTGAATGCCCCCGTGGCCCCCTGCATGTGCCCCCAATGCCATGGCCCCCCATGAATGCAATGCCCCCGCCTCCCCCCCAACAACCACCCCACACTGAATGTGCCCTGCCCCCCAACCCACACACCCCCACACCCACCACAGCCCCAACACCAAACCCACCCACATACAATGAATGCACCCCACCACCCACACCCAGCCCCCCCCCCCCCCCCGCCCCCCCCCCCCCGACACCCACCACACACACACACACATACACCACCACCATCAACACCACCACAACACCAAATACAAACCAAACAGCACTCAGCACCCAACACCACGACACACCGCCAACACTCCACGCTCACACACACAAGCAGTAATCGGCACCCAATACTTGCGTCCCTGTACGTACCTTTAGCTGTCAATCTGTTCCTTTCATCACTCAGCACCCTCGTCCCTATACTTAGCTTACTTAACCTTCAGCTTTTAAGCTAATACCCCCCCACACACACACCCCCACACACCACCACCACCACCACAACACACACACACATACATACATACATACATACATACATACATACATACATACATACATACATACATACATACACAAACAGCACTCGGCACCCTCGTCCATGTACTCAGCTTACTTAATCTTCAGCTTTCAAGCTATTATCCCCCCCCCCCCCCCCCCCCCACACACACACACACACACACTCTCTCTCTCACCACCCAATACCCGCGTCTCAGTCAACGTAACCCGCACTTGTCACCCCCATCTTCTCATCACCCCACCATTCCCCATCAACCTGACAACCCCCACCGCCCCCCCCCACACACACGAACACATACACTCCCTCACCACTCAACACCCGTGTCTCAGTAAACATAACCTGCGCCTGTCATTATCATCCACTCATCACCCCACCCCCCCACCCCTCCCCACTCTATCAACCTGACAACACCTACCGCCCACCCACCCCACACCCCAAACACACACACTCCTTCACCACCCAATACTTGCATCTCAGTAAGCATAACCTGCGCCTGTCATTATCATCCACTCATCACCCACCCCCCACCACCCCTCTTCACTCTATCAACCTGACAACACCCACCGCCCACCCACCCCACACCCCAAAACACACACACTCCTTCACCACCCAACACCCGTGTCTCGGTAAACATAACCTGCACCTGTCATTATCATCCACTCATCACCCCACCCCCCCACCCCACTCCATCAACCTGACAACACCCACCGCCTACCCACCTTCCAGGTAGCAGCAACCGATACAAGGGACTTGATTCCCCAGCACTCTGGGCTGGCCACTGGCACCAGCTGTGCGTATCATGCCGCATCGTGCGCCCTCTGCGGGCAAAGCACTGTTCTGTCACCGATCGCTGCATCGAGGTCTTCGACCACTACTGCCCATGGGTGGGCAACGCCATTGGCAAGGGCAATCGGTGAGTTCCTGCCCTTACATCATCCATGCATGCTCTGGTGCTTGTGACCACTACTACCCTTGGGTGGGCAACACGCTTAACAAGGGCCATTAATGAGTACCTGCCCTTACAACATCCATGCATGCTCTGGTACCACGCCCCTCCAGGCGTTGTCTTTTTTCATGCTCTGGTGTTTTTGATCACTACTGCCCTTGGGTGGGCAACGCCATTGGCAAGGGCAATCGGTGAGTTCCTGCCCTTACATCATCCATGCATGCTCTGGTGTTTGTGACCACTACTACCCTTGGGTGGGCAACACGGTTAACGAGGGCAATCGGTGAGTTCCTGCCCTTACATCATCCATGCATGCTCTGGTGTTTGTGACCACTACTACCCTTGGGTGGGCAACACGGTTAACGAGGACAATCGGTGAGTTCCTGCCCTTACATCATCCATGCATGCTCTGGTGTTAATGGCCACGATTGCCCTTGGGTGGGCATCATGCTCCCTCTGCAGGCAAAGCACTGTTCTGTTACCGAACCCTGCATTGTGGTCTTCGACCATTACTGCCCATATGTAGGCAACGCCATTGGCAAGGGCAATCGGTGAGTTCCTGCCCTTACATCATCCATGCCTGCTCTGGTGTTTTTGACCACAACCTACTTGGGTTGGCATCGTGCGCCCTCTGCAGGCAAAGCACTGTTCTGTTACCTATCGCTGCATCGAGGTCTTCTGCAGGCAAAGCACTGTTATGTTTACCGAACCCTGCATTGTGGTCTTCGACCATTACTGCCCATATGTAGGCAACGCCATTGGCAAGGGCAATCGGTGAGTTCCTGCCCTTACATCATCCATGCCTGCTCTGGTGTTTTTGACCACAACCTACTTGGGTTGGCATCGTGCGCCCTCTGCAGGCAAAGCACTGTTCTGTTACCTATCGCTGCATCGAGGTCTTCTGCAGGCAAAGCACTGTTCTGTTACCGAACCCTGCATTGTGGTCTTCGACCATTACTGCCCATATGTAGGCAACGCCATTGGCAAGGGCAATCGGTGAGTTCCTGCCCTTACATCATCCATGCCTGCTCTGGTGTTTTTGACCACAACCTACTTGGGTTGGCATCGTGCGCCCTCTGCAGGCAAAGCACTGTTCTGTTACCTATCGCTGCATCGAGGTCTTCGACCTCTGCTGCCCATGTGTAGGCAATGGCATAGGCAAGGGCAATCAGTGAGTATCTGCCCTTACATCATCCATTCATGCTCTGGTGTTTTTGACCACTGCTGCCCATGGGTGGGCATCATGCGCCCTCTGCGGGCAAAGCACTGTTCTGTTACCGATCGCTGCATCGAGGTCTTCAACCACTGCTACCCATATGTAGGCAACGCCATAGGCAAGGGTAATCGGTGAGTTCCTGCCCTTCTATCATCCATGCCTGCTCTGTTGTATTTGACCACTACTGCCCTTGGGTGGGCATCATGCGCCCTCTGCGGGCAAAGCACTGTTCTGTTACCGATCGCTGCATCGAGGTCTTCGACCACTACCGCCCATGGGTGGGCAATGCCATTTGCAAGGGCAATCGGTGAGTTCCTGCTCTTCTATCATCCATACCTGCTCTGTTGTATTTGACCACTACTGCACATGGGTGAGCATTGCGATTGGCAAGGGTCACCGGTGAGTCCCAGCCCTTCCATTATCCATGATAAATCAAGGTTAGGCAACTCCCTTCAGCCTATTTTTCTGCCTTCTGGACTGTATTCATACCATTTAAGTTTGCTACCCCGATCAAGGCAGTGCACAGAATGGCACAAAGCAGGTTATCGAGCCCCAAGGGTGCTTTTGTATCAAATGAGGCCTGGTTTGTGTTTGTTCCTGTGGGCCGTAGGGTTCCGGTTCACCAAACCTGTAACAATTTGAAACTGTAGCATTTGACTGTAGCATTTGACTGTAGCATTTGAATGTAGCATTTGAATGTAGCATTTGACTGTAGCATTTGAATGTAGCATTTGAATGTAGCATTTGAATGTAGCATTTGATGTAGCCTTTTAACCCTGTAAAGCATTTGAATTTCATTTTTTACTGTAGCAAAATTTTGGAACTGTAAAGCATTTGCTGTAGCATTTGAATTAGCATTTGAATGTAGCATTTGACTGTAGCATTTGAATGTAGCATTTGACTGTAGCATTTGAATGCAGCATTTGAATGTAGCATTTGACTGTAGCATTTGAATGTAGCATTTGACTGTAGCATTTGACTGTAGCATTTGAATTGTAGCTTTGACTGGAGCCGTTTGATTTTGAGCATTTGAACTGGTAGCATTTGAATGTTAGCATTTGAACTGTATCATTTGAATGTAAAGCAATTTTGACTGGTAAGCAAATTTGAATTAGCCATTTGACTGTAGCCTTTTGACTGTACTTTGAAATGGTAGCATTGTTGAATGTAGCATTTGAAAATGTAGCACATTGACCTGTAAAGCATTGAATGTAGCATGTGACTGTGCAATTTGAAATGTTAGCCTTTGAAAATGTCTCATTTTGAATGTAGCATTTGACTGTAGCATTTGAATGTAGCATTTGACTGTAGCATTTGAATGTAGCATTTGAATGTAGCATTTGAATGTAGCATTTGACTGTAGCATTTGACTGTAGCATTTGAATGTAGCATTTGACTGTAGCATTTGAATGTAGCATTTGACTGTAGCATTTGACTGTAGCATTTGAATGTAGCATTTGACTGTAGCATTTGAATGTAGCATTTGAATGTAGCATTTGACTGTAGCATTTGACTGTAGCATTTGAATGTAGCATCTTTTGAACTGTAGCCATTTGAAATGTTAGCATTTGACCTGTAGCAATATTTGACGTTAGCCAAATTTTGAAGGAGCATTTGAATGTAGCAATGTGACGTAGCATTGAATGTAAGCATTGAAATGTAGCATTTGATTGTAAGCATTTGAATGGTAGCATTTGAAATTAAGCCTTTGACGTAAGCATTTGAATGTAGCATTTTTGATTGAACTGTAAGCATTTGAACTGTCAGCAATTGACTTGTAGCATTTTGAATGTAGCCATTTGAAATGTTCAGCATTTGAATGTAAGCATTGAATGGTAGCAATTTGAATGTTAGCATTTGAAACTGTCCCATTTGAACGTAGCATTTGACTGTAGCATTTTGACCTGTACCAGCACATTGGTGGACTGTAATAAACAATTTGAATGTTATCATTTGACTGTAGCATTTGACTGTACGCAATTTGAAATGTCCATTTGAATGTAGCATTTGACTGTAGCCTTTGAATGTAGCATTTGACTGTAGCATTTGAATGTAGCATTGACTGTAGCATTTGACTGTACCATTTGACTGAAGCATACATACCTCTATACAAAGGGAACGGCAGTATGATATTGTATGATGCCGGCAGTCTGACTAGGCTAAATTTTGTATTCATATACAATATCATATGATGCAGTCTGTATGATTTCACACTAGCCTTTAGTCAACATCATCTGATATGCCGGTCCCTAAACATGCATCACCCATTCGTGCTCTGTTGTGCGTAGGCAATTATGCGGGACTTGAGATGTATCGCTTGCTTCCATCTCATTTATGCATATGTGATTTGTATCTCACACATGTACGCATATATGCATATGTGTTTCGTATCTTACATGTATTCATATGTGATTTGTATCTCACACATGTACGCATATATGCATATGTGTTTCGTATCTTACATGTATTCATATGTGATTTGTATCTCACACATGTACGCATATATGCATATGTGTTTCGTATCTTACATGTATGTATATGTGATTTGTATCTCACATGAATGCATATGTGATTCGTATCTCACACAGTGATGACAGGGGTTTGGGTTGTGTGTGTGTGGGGGGGGGGGGGGGGGGGGGGGGCCAAAACAACACAATCCTGGTACTTCATATATGATTCGTTTCTCACAAATGTATACACGCACTCGACTAACCTCAACCCCCCTGTGGCACAGCCCCCTCCCCCCCTCCCTCCCTCCTTTGCCCGAAGACGCCGCACCCCTAGCCAACCCCAACCCTAACCCCGACTGCACCTCCCACCCACCCCTCGCTCGCAGCCACTACTTCATCGTGTTCCTGTGGCTGCATCTGGATGCGATGGTGGTCTCCAGTGGTGCAGTCCCCTCAACCCTAATCTCCACCCCTCCTCCCTTGCCCCAGGACTATGGCATACAGATGCAGCCACAGGAACCCCTCCACCCTACCCCTCCACCCCCTCCCTTGCCCGGAGACGCCGGACCCCTAGCTAACCCCAATCCTAACCCCGACTGCACCTCCCACCCACCCCCCGCTCGCAGCCACTACTTCATCGTGTTCCTGTGGCTGCAGCTGTATGCAATGGTGGTCTCCAGTGGTGCAGTCCCCTCCACCCTACCCTCTCCACCCCCTCCCTTGCCCGGAGACGCCACACCCCTAGCCAACCCCACCCCCAACCCCAACCCCGACCGCAGCCCCCAACCCCGCACGTAGCCACTTCTTCATCGTGTTCCTGTGGCTGCAGCTGTATGCAATGGTGGTCTCCAGTGGTGTGAAGTCCCCTCAACCCTAACCTCTCCACCCCCTCCCTTGCCCGAAGACGCCACACCCCTAGCCAACCCCAACCCCAACCCCAACCCCGACTGCGGCCCCCACCCCCGCACGCAGCCACTTCTGCATCGTGTTCCTGTGGCTGCAGCTGTATGCAATGGTGGTCTCCAGTGGTGCAGTCCCCTCCACCCTACCCCTCCACCCCCTCCCTTGCCCGGAGACGCCGGACCCCTAGCTAACCCCAACCCTAACCCCGACTGCTCCTCCCACCCACCCCCGCACGCAGCCACTACTTCATCATCTTCTTGTGGTTGCAGCTGTATGCAATGGTGGTCTCTAGTAGTGCAGTCCCCTCCACCCTAACCTCTACCCCCCCCCCCCCCCCCATCCATTGCCCAGAAACGCCACACCTAGCCAACCCCAACCCTAACCCCGACTGCACCTCCCACCCACCCCCGCTCGCAGCCACTACTTCATCGTGTTCCTGTGGCTGCAGCTGTATGCAATGGTGGTCTCAGCCATCGTCTGCGCCATCCAGATTCGGGGGCACATGAAGGGCGAGAGCTGGGATCCTTACTCACTCAGCTGGATGATCTTCTTCGAGGCACTTGATGCCCTACTGGGTCTCAGTGTCGCGGCCCTCGCCATTGCACAAGGCTCCCAGGGGGGTCGCAATGTGACAACGAATGAGTTGGCTAACTGGCACAGGTGATAAATCTGTGGGGCTGGGGCAGGGAACGAGAGGAAGGGGAGGTGGAAGTTGCAGTGGCGGCAGAAGGGGCAGGGAGGGGGGGGGGGGGGGGGGGGGATCGGCAGGGATGCCCTTGTGAGTGTCGCTGCCCTCACCAGGGGGGAAGCAATGCGACAACGAATCAGTTGGCTAACTGGCACAGGTGATAACTCTGTTTGTGGGGCTGGGGCAGGGAAGGAGAGGAAGGGGAGGTGGTAGTTGTAGTTACTGCAGTCGCGGGTGGGTTTGATTGGCAGGGGTGTGGGTATCAGTGTCGCTGCCATCATCAGGGGGAAAGCAACGTGACAACAAATTAGTTGGCTTACTGGCACAGGTGATAACTCTGTTTGTGGGGCTGGGGCAGGGTAGGAGAGGCAGGGGAGGTGGAAGTTGCAGTGACTGAAGTCGCAGGTGGGTTTGATTGGCAGGCATGCCCTTGTGGGGCTCAGTGTGGCTGCCCTCGCCATTGCATTCAGCTCCCAGGGGGGTCGCAACGTGACAACGAATGAGTTGGCTAACTGGCACAGGTGATAGCTCTGTTTGTGGGGCTGGGGCAGGGAAGGAGAGGAAGGGGAGGTGGAAGTTGCTGGGAGGGGGGGATCAGCAGGGTTTCCCTTGAGAGTATCAGTGTCGCTGCCCTCATCAGGGGAGAAGCAATGTGACAACAAACGAGTTGGATAATTAGCGCAGGTGATCATTCTGTGTGTGGGGCCGGTAATGGGGATGGGGGTGAAAGGAGGAGCAGGGGAGATATTTGAGGAACTGGGTGCTCTCGTAGGTCTCATTGTGGCTGCACTCACCATTGCATAAGTCTCACAGGGGGGTCGCAACGTGACAGCTAATGAGTTGGCTAACTGGCACATGTGATAATTCTGTTTGTGGGGCTGGGAATCAGGATGGAAGGAGGGGCAGGGGAGGTATTTGAGGCACTGGATGCAAGGGGGGTGGAATACTTCCATCCTTACACACATACATACATACATACATACATACATACATACATACATACATGACTCAGGCTCACGTTTTCCTGGTTGGAGGTACAAGTACTTGCACGCTCTGGATGGCAGCTTCCAAAACCCAACAGCAAGGTTGAGCAAGTCCCTTTTTTATATTTGGCTACCCCTGTATTGTAGAAATACAAACCTGCAGACATACTTAGATTTAGGTGGCAGGTTGCAAGCAAGATACGGCAGTACATACTTAGATTTAGGTGGCAGGTTGCAAGCAAGATAAGGCAGTACATAGTTAGATTTAGGTGGCAGGTTGCAAGCAAGATAAGGCAGTACGTACTGACAGACAGACAGACAGATAGACAGACATAACTGACTAAGGCTCACGTTTTCCTGGTTGTAGGTACAAGTACTTGCACGCTCTGGATGGCAGCTTCCACAACCCCTTTAGCAAGGGCTGTGTAGCCAACTGCGTTGAGGTGTTCAAAGCAGACAGGGCTCCAATGGCCCCGGTCTACCTCTACAGAGATGCTTGACCATCAGCAGCATGGGTATCAAGATACCACAGAGGGTCATGCGATGGCAGCTACCACGACCCCTTCATCATGGGCTGTGTAGCCAACTGCGTAGAGGTGTTCAAAGCTGACAAGGCCCCAATGGCCCCGGTCTACCTCTACAGAGATACTTGACCATCAGCAGCATGGGTATCAAGATACCACAGAGGTTCATGTGATGGCAGCTTCCACGACCCCTTCAGCAAGGGCTGTGTAGCCAACTGTGTTGAGGTGTTCAAAGCTGACAAGGCCCAAATGGCCCGGTCTACCTCTACAGAGACGCTTGATCCTGAAGAGAAAGGATATGGTTACATATCCGCGAAACAATGCCGAGAACGTACAGCGCCGGAGCAGCTGGACAGGTTTATACAGTGAGGGTGTAGGCAACATGCACCTCAGAACGTACAGCGCCGGAGCAGCTGGACAGGTTTATACAGTGAGGGTGTAGGCAACATGCACCTCAGAACGTACAGCGCCGGAGCAGCTGGACAGGTTTATACAGTGAGGGTGTAGGCAACATGCACCTCAGAACGTACAGCGCCGGAGCAGCTGGACAGGTTTATACAGTGAGGGTGTAGGCAACATGCACCTCAGAACGTACAGCGCCGGAGCAGCTGGACAGGTTTATACAGTGAGGGTGTAGGCAACATGCACCTCAGAACCTTCCTCTCCGAACAGAAGATCAAGGCTAACTCCTGACTCTACATATCAATAGAGAGGAAGTGTACCCCGGCGTGTCAAATGACCATGGCACCACCACAACCACCCCCACCACCACAACACCCACAACCCACAACCCCACCACATCTCCACAACCCACAACGCCACCACATCCCACAACCATGGTCAAATGACACCCAAAGCATTTCTACGTATCAACTACATTGCAGACAAGGCCCCATTGGCTACAGTCTACCTCTACATAGAAGCTTGATCTTTTGTTTGAAGGGGGGGTCCTCTTACGCCCTGCTAACGCTGTAGGAGTCCACCAGACACACTGGTAGCTGTGTATGCATACATATATGGCACGCCTTGATATGAGGCGTGGGACACTGGTAAAATAAACACAAAAAATCGACCCTTGTTTTGGCCTAGAAAGGTGTTTGACCCTTAGGAGAAATATCACCAACAAAGGGTTACGATAAGCGTCGGGAAGGCAGGGCAACCGGTAAAAATTCGTGTCCATTTTACCAGTCGGATTGATGAGGGGGCAGCCAGTTTGCTTGCACTGGTAGCTGTGTATGTATACATATATGGCACTCCTTAATCTGAGGCGTGGGATTGATGAGGGGGCAGCCAGCTTGCTTGCACTGGTAGCTGTGTACTTGTATCGCTTGTGCTAGTTGCCTCACAAGCCTGGTAAGCATCGTAGGAGTCCACCCAGGCACTGTGTGGTAGCTGTGTGCTTTTGGGTATCATGCGCCTTATAAATGTCGTAGGAGTCCACCCAGGCAAAGTGTGGTAGCTATGTGGTAGCTATGTGATTGTCTTGCGCCGTATAAACTTCGTAGGAGTCCATCCAGGCACACTATGGTAGCTGTGTGGTAGCTGTGTGCTTTTGGGTATCATGCGCCTTAAAAACTTCGTAGGAGTCCACCCAGACACAGTGTGGTAAGTATGTGGTAGCTGTGTGGTAGCTGTGTGCTTTTGTGTATCATGCGCCTTATCAACTTCTTAGGAGTCCACCCAGACACAGTGTGGTAGCTGTGTGGTAGCTATGCAATTGTGTCATGCGCCTTGCAAACTTTGTGGGAGTCCACCCAGGCACACTGTGGTAGCTGTGTGGTAGCTGTGTGCTTTTGGGTGTCATGCGCCTTAAAAACTTCTTAGGAGTCCACCCAGACACAGTGTGGTAGTTGTGTGGTAGCTATGTGATTGTATCATGCGCCTTGCAAACTTCGTGGGAGTCCACCCAGACACAGTGTGGTAGGAAAATAATTGTTACAAGTTTCTATACACCGGCAATGCGGCGTATAACCGTCTGCAGAAGACAATACTGCCCCCCCGTGCGATACCCACAGAAACCAGGGAGTGTGACAGGGTTTGAACTCAGACTGATCATAGACATCTCCAGGTCTCAACGCCAACAGTTGAATGGCTTGTCTAGGTCTGGGATAACTTTGTAGGAGTGCGATACCCACGGAAACCAGGGAGTGTGACAGGTTTTGAGACTGATTGTAGACATGTCCAGGTCTCTACCCCAACAGTTGAGCGGCTTGTCTAGGTCTGGGTCTGGACTATGTACGAATCCACCCAAGCACACAGTGGCAGCTGTGTGCCTGTACCACATGTGCTTAACATAAATAGTACGCCTTATTACGAGGCATGAGGTTGAGGGGGCCAGCCCGTTTGCTTGCACTGGGGCTAACCACCAACATCGCATGTGCTAGTTGTTGTTTCGTTTTTGTTCCAGCGTTGCTCACAAGCTGAAGGGACTTACCCGCACTCCCGCAGGTCTGCATTATACACTGCAGGTAATAACTGCACAAGGTACTGCGCACTAGACACTGCAGCTAAAGACTGCAGAGAAGTACTGCATACTGCGCACTAGACACTGCAGATAAGGACTGCAGAGAAGTACTGCATACTGCGCACTTGACACTGCAGCTAAGGACCGCGCTTAGCTTCCACCAGGGTTGTTCTGGGGGACTCCAAATTTTGCATCTCTGACACACCCAGTTCCAACCTGTATATCCGAGACACATCGAACCCTAAAACAATGTGTGTTCCGGATGCAACGGACCCCCAAAAGATATGTCTTGAGACGCAACGGACTTTCCAAAAGATGTGTCTTGAGAAGCAACGGACCCTCCAAAATATGTCTTGGGGTGAGCTAGCACCGCCTATGGCTATTGGCGGTACTAGCTTAAGGCGGTGCTGGCTTACTAAAAGACATAGACGGACTAGCGAGATGCCACGGACCTTCCAAAAGATATGTCTTGAGACGCAACGGACCTTCCAAAAGGTGTGTCTTGAGACGCAACGGACTTTCCAAAAGATGTCTTTTGGATGTGGTGACCCATGCGTGAGCCCCCATGCAGGTGGTGACTGATAAATGAGCCCCCATGCAGGTGGTGACCCATGCTTGAGACGCAACGGACCTTCCAAAAGGCGTGTCAGGCGCAAGACACAGCGTCTTGAATAACCCTGGCTTCCGCTTGTTTCCAAGGGCGACTAACTGACTACAACTGGTGACTAACAAACCGCAACTGGCGCTTGAATCACATGAACTTGGTCATGCGTCACATGTGTTGAAGTATGGTATCATGTTTCACCTGTACTAGACCATGCGCCATGTACGATTATAGTATTCAGTACTGTTCAGTACTTGATTATGTACCACATGTGACATGTACTTGGTCATGCACCACATGTGATCTCGGTATTCGGTCGTGTATCATATGTTCTAGGCCATGCGCCATGTGCATTTCAGCATTCAGTATTTTATAATGTTCATCATGTACTTGGTCATGCACCATATGTAGGGGTCGGCTATGTTATATAATATGAGTGAATAAATAATAGTGTATAATATTAGTCGGACGAGCCGCCTCACCAGGAATTCGAATTTATTTGGAAAACTAATATTATTGTGACACTATAATAATATAAGTTAATATTTGTTTTTCAAACACTTATATTAGTTGCCGTTCCCAAACCATATGTAATCTTGGTACTTGAACGTGTCACATGTACCTTTCAGGCCATGTGCATTTCAGTAGTCAGTATTTAACCATGTATAAAGTGAACTTGGACATAAACCACATGTAATCTCGGTACTTGATTGTGTTTCATATGTACTAGGCCATGCGCCGTGTACATTTCAGTATTCAGTATTTTATCATGCATATCATGTCATGCAAGGATGCTTCTGCTGCTGCCTAAGATGTTTTTGCTGACAAGGATGCTGCTGCTGGCAAGGATGTTATTGCTACCACAGATGGTTTTGCTGACAAGGATGCTGCTGCTGGCAATGATGATGCTTCCAAGGATGTTGCTACTAGCAGTGATGTTGTTGGAAAGGATGCTGATGTTGGAAAGAATGCTGCCCCCCCCCCCCCCCCCCCCCCCCCCTTCATCTTCATTACCGTGCTTAGGGATTGCTCTCGGCTTGCTGTTGTAAAATGGAAAAATGAAGAAAAAAGTGATGTGTTCCCGTTCAAATTTCCTGGTAATCATGTTATTACTGCCTAAGACGAGGAGCAGCCAAATTGTTGGCTGAAGCTTTGCAACCAAGTTCAAGTTCAAGTTATCGGCTTGCTTTAGGCTTGCCTTCCGGCTTCTTTCTCTACCTCTGAAAAATAATTGAAAAAATGAAAAAATGAAGGGGGGGAAAAGTGATTTGTCATAGTGAGTTTACATTTTCCTGGTAATAATAATTTTACTGCCGAAGACGGCGAGCAGCCAAATTGCTGGCTGATGCTACGTAACCAAGTTCAAGTTCAAGTTCAAGTGCTACCTCTGTAACGCCCTTCTATGGTGTCCTTAACTTCACGTCCTGTGAGTAACGGCATTACACGGATGTAACAATTTCAGTTTCAAGTTCAATTAACGCCCTTGCTTTTCTCTTTCCCTGCACTTCCTCTTTGTCTCTCTTTCTTTCTTCTTTGGGCCTCTCCCCCCCATCCTCCCTTTTGCTTGTTGCAGGTGAGCTATAGGATTGCCTTGGGACTTCATATCCTTGCCTCTCGGTTTAAAAATGAAGGTGATTTGTTCGCGTTTACATTTGCCTGGTAATAATTTTGTAAACTGCCAAAGACGACGAGGGGCCAAATTGCTGGCTGAAGCTACGTAACCAACTAATTAACTTAGAGCTCAAGTAATTGAATAATAGTGGTACATTCTAATCGTAACAGTAAGAATTGTTCTGTCGTGGGGGTCCTGGACTATCATCCCAGGCATGGCATAGTTATTATACTCACGTGACGGAAGTATGTTCTGTTATCGAGCCTCAATATTAACGACGCCCATATAAAAATAAAACTGGACGGGAGTACTTTCTGTTGTCGAGCCTCAATATTAACAACGCCCATATCAAAATGAACAACAGGTGTCCACTGCCTAGCCCGTCTAATTTAATTGTTACATGGTTTTCCAGCCAACTCTGGTCTGCTCACTTCCTTCCAAGTCCAAGTCCCCTCCTTGCGATAACCGCATAGCCCATGAAAAAGGACTCGACGAGGGGCAGATGCTCAGAAGCTTCCAACTGGAAGCAATACTAAAGTCTAAAATCAAGCTCGGAAGGGGAAGACCAGCATACAATACCATACTATACCATACCAAGAGCAAGATACCATACGATACCAAACCAAGACCAAGATTCCAGATAAACCAATACATTAACAAAATAAGCTTGGGATTTAGACAGAGGCAGGTATATCAGTTGAAGGTGGAGCTAATCATTGCTGCTCCAAACACACTTTCAACCAGATGAATAAGCCCTAACTGTCTGATCCAACTGGATGGTGACAGGAGGAGCCATACTACTCTACCAATGCACCTATTTTTCATCTGTGACCTGTGCATATGTAATGCAAAGTAATGTAACGTAGTACAATATATACAACTCGCAACGTAATATAATAAAAATGTAACAGATGACAGATAGGTGCACTGGTATAGTACTAAGGCTCTTCCTGTCAGATGGAATTTTGGTCCAGCAGATCATATAGCTGTACTCACAGAACGTTACAGTGCTGCACAGTACAGCACAGCACAGCACATAATTGTGAAGTGAAGTACGGTACAGTACAGCACATTACAGTACAGCACACTACAGTATAACAGTACGGTACCGAACAGTGCAATACAATGCAGTACAGTAGAGCACAGTGTAGTGAAGTGCAGCAAAGCGCAGTGCAGAACAGTTGAGGTACTAATCTCATAGGCATGAATATAATACTAGCTATGTGGCCTTGATTCTGAAAATAATAGCCAGGCAGCCAAAAGGGGTGGGATGGGGAGCAAGGGTAGGGGGTGGGGTGGGGTTACACCTTACCCCTCCCCACATGGTGGCCTTGTAGCCACCATTCTGAAGGTACCAACCATTCAGCCAAGCTCAGGGCATGAAACCACAACTAGCGCCATGAACAGGCCATGAAAGAATAAAACAAAAAACAAAAAAACGTCACTCTCCATTGCTCAGACTCCTCCGAATGGAAGTGATGTCCTCGCTCTCCCACAAACCGACTCCCTCCCTCTCCCTCAAACCGACTCCCTCCCTCTCCCTCAAATCAACTCCCTCCCACTCCCTCAAATCGACTCCCTCCCTCCCCCTCAAACTCCCTCAAATCAAAGTGATGTCAACGCATAATTATCAAACAAAACAGTGATACACTGTTCTGTGGCATCCTTGTTGGTACTTCATGAGAAAATGGGCTCCAGGGTTGCAGAGCACGCAACTGTAGGACAAAGAACAAGGGCAGGACCGCCCTTGTGACGTGACGTGACGTGACGCACGTGACGTGACGTGACGCACGTGACGTGACGTGACGCAACTGTAGAACAAAGAACAGACGGGACCGCCCTTGTGACGTGACGTGACGTGACGCACGTGACGTGACGTGACGCAACTGTAGAACAAAGAACAAGGGCGGGACCGCCCTTGTGACGTGACGTGACTGCCTATGAGTGTTACGTGACATGACGTGACAGGTGAGGCGACGTGATAAAATACACAGCTGGCGTGGGGCGCAAGCAATTTTGCAGGCCGAAACCTTAGGGCCTACATCGCATCCGTTTTGCTCCTCCGATTTGGTTGCCAGTTTTGCTCCTCCGGCGGGACGGCTGATGTACTGAAGTCGCTAACCATGGAGGAGCGGCAACCAAGACTATGTTCTGCTATGATGTTGCCCAGGTCCATTACTCGTAATGGCTTTGGCAGATCACACAACTGTAGAACTATGAAATGAAACTCAGTTCTGTCAGCGTTCTGTGATGATTTTGCCCAGGTCAACTACTCTAAATGGCTTGGGCAGATCACACAACTGTAGAACTACGAAATAATAATCTGCTCTGCGATGATCTTGCCCTGGTTATCTTCTCTGAATGGCTTGGGTAAAGCACACAGCAATAGACCTATGGGTAGGGATCGGCAAATCATATGATACTGACCGATAAGGCGAGTATGATATCATATGATATCACACAGATTGCATAATATGATATTGTATTTAAATGGTAGCTTTGGCCTAGCCAGACTGCCGGCATTAAATGATATCATAAGATGACATGATATCATATGATATCATCTTGCCGTTCCCTACCTTAAAGACATTACCCAGTTATGTCAGGTTCTGTTATGATTTTGCCCAAGTCATCTACTCTAAATGGCTTGGGCAGAGCTCAGAACTGCATAACTATGAAATCATACTCCGATCTGTCAGGGTTCTGTGATGATCTTGTCCAGGTCATCGACTCTGAATGGCTTGGGTACAGCACACAGCAGTACACGTATTTGACATATCTCAGTTATGTCAGGTTCTGTTATGCTTTTGCCCAGGTCATCCACTCTAAATGGCTTGGGTAGAACACACGACAGTATAACTACAAAGTATTACTCAGTTCTGTGATGATCTTGCCTAGGTCCACTACTCTGAATGGATTGGGTACAGAACGCACAACAATATATCTATGAACTGATGCTCTGTGAAAGGATGATTCTGCCCAGGGCAGCTACTCTGAATGGATTTGGTGGAGCACACAACAGTAGAACTATGAACTAATGCTCTGTGAAAGGATGATTCTGCCCAGGTCCTCCACTCTAAATGGCTTGGGCAGGGCACACGACTGTATAATTATGAACACTAATTTTCTTTTCGGCTACCAGCACTAGCTTCTAAGCAGCTCCCTGAGACTGCCACTGGGCCAAATCCAAAGATTCTAGAACCACTGGAAAGCTGACGATATCAGCTTCCAGGTGCCTAGGTTGCTTAAGGTTTGGACGAAGAGAGAGCCCAGGGAGCTGCCTAGAAGCTGCTGCTTGTGGCTGAAAAGGAAAACTATGCCTATGAACTGATGCTCTGTGAAAGGATAATTCTGCCCAGGTCCTCCACTCTAAATGGCTTGGGTAGCCATGCATCGAAGCCAGCAGACAAGCATTGATCCCGTGTGTCCTCAAACGCATCAGCGGTGACAGCTATGACCTGTGACAGCGGTGGGTGGATGGTGTTGGGGGGGGGGGGGGGGGGGGGGGGGGGGGGGGGGGGGGGGGGGGGGGGGTAGTGTGGAGGGTCATTAGTCACACAATAGCCTGAAATAACCTGAAATGGTGATTGAACGTGTGTGCGTATCGGGGTGGAGTGGGGTGGGGGGGTGGGGTGGGGGGTAGGTAGTGTGGAGGGTCATTAGTCTGTAGTTGATTAATTAGTTTGCGCAATGGTCAATGCACCACCCGTGTGTCCTCGGACGTATCAGCTGTGACAGCTATGACCTGTGGCAGAAAACGTTAAGTAAACCTTTGTTATACATCATATTATAACACGGGGTATATGTCCTTGAAATCATATTATAACACGGGGTATACGTCCTTATATATCCTTTTGTCCTGTATACCCTGTATTCAGATACATTGATCTCGTGTGTCCTAGAACGCATCAGCTGTGACAGCTATGACTTGTGACACCATTGGGTAGATGGTAATAGGGGGGGGGGGGGGGGGGGGGGGATTAGGCTTCAATCATAAGGAATTTGGCTTCAAGCATAAAGGATTATGAGTATCAAACTCAAGAACTTGAGCATCTTAAGATAATTTAATAGGTACTGGCAGCCGGAACATCTTTATTATTATTAATTATATAGATTCTGGCAGCCCTAACATCTTCATTATTATTAATTTAATAGATTCTGGCAGCCCTAACATCTTTATTATTATTAATTTAATAGATTCTGGCAGCCGTAACATCTTTATTACTATTAATTTAATAGATTCTGGCAGCCGTAACATCTTTATTATTATTAATTTAATAGATTCTGGCAGCCGTAACACCTTTATTATTACTAATTTAATAGATTCTGGCAGCCGTAGTTTAATAGATACTGGCAGCCGTAACATCTTTATTATTATTTAACATCTTACCTTGACCTTGGCCTGAGGGAACCTTGTCTTGACCTCATGCAGCACTTCCATGCCACCCTGTAGCAGATGTCAAGGTTGCAGTAGCGGACGGGTGAGTAACGCGCAAGGATAGGCATGTCGGAGGGGATACCACCGGGGAACCGGTGTTCATACCCCATAATACGGATGAGCTAAATGAAGCAGGCAGTAATGGAGAAGATTGTTGCATCCTTGTTAACACCCCAATGGCGAGGACCCCATAATGCCGAGATAAATAAAGCAGGCAGTAATGGAGAAGCTTGTTGCATCCTTGCTAATACCCCAATGGCGAGGACCCCATAATGCTGAGATAAATAAAGCAGGCAGTAATGGAGAAGATTGACGCATTTCTGGAGCTAAGTTAAAAGATGCAAAAGCATTTGTTTACAAAGCACTTAGGGATGTAATGGAACCATTTGTTGGTTGAAATTTGTTTGTTCAGGCGCCCCCATCTGTCGGTTATCCGTATTCTATTCACGCTATTCGTATACCACTGCAACCTTTAGTTCCGCCACACTGGTACATAGGGATGTAATGGAACCTCTTGTTTGTTGAAAACAAATGTGAATATAATACATTTTTTTTGAATTTTAATACAATACTAATTAATTTAATACAATATTACAATTGTCAATAAAATATAATACTAAGTTTAGGTATATACATTTATACTTGATGACGATGAACATGATGATAACAATAGCGAGGATTACCCCCCCAGGTTTGGTCTGGCCAGGTAGGGTAGGTCCGGTGTGGTGTGGTTGGTTTGGCTTGGTTGGTAAGCTCAGGTTGGTATGGTTCGTATGGCTTGTTACGGTCTTTTTGGTCTGTTTTTTGTTTGGTCTGGTTGGTTTGGTTTGACCATGATGATTACGAGAGCGAAAATTACGATTTCGATGACGACATTGAAGTATGGCATACGCACATAAATCACCATGATATACACATGCAAATACGTTTGCTTGCCCTGGGGCCAACCACCAATAGACGACTTTGATTACATATGAAAGTGCTGTATATCACCCTTATAAACACATGCAAATCCGTTTGCTTGCACTGGGGCCAACCACCAATAGACGACTTTGATTACATATGAAAGTGCTGTATATCACCCTTATAAACACATGCAAATCCGTTTGCTTGCACTGGTGCCAACCACCAATAGACGACGATGATAACATATAAATGTGGTGCATCTCACCATTATAGGCATATGCAAATCCGTCAAGATCAGGTCGAAGCTATCTGCCCCTCCACGTTCCACAATCATCTGCAACGCAATCTGTCCATTTTCAGCTGTTGCTACGTCGGTGTAGCCAAGGCGTTTCAAGATACTCAGGGCCACCTGGGAATTAATGTGCGGTGTGTGTGTGTGTGTGGTGGTGGGGTGGTGGTGGTGGGGTAAGAGGGGTGGTGTGTGTGTGTGTGTGGGGGGGGGGGGGGGGGGGGGGAAGGTACTGAATAAAAGCTTATGTACGAGGGTGGGTCAGAAATATAACACCCGACAGTGGGAAGGTGGTATAAAATATGAAATATATGAAATCTACCCTGCTACTGACAAAACTCCATTTTCAGCCGTTGCTACGTCAGTGTAGCCAAGGCGTTTCAAGATACTCAGGGCCACCTGGGAATTGAAGGCGGGTAAGAAGTCTAACATCAGGCATTGGGCAGGGGTGGGTAAGAAATGTAACATCAGACAGTGGGCAGGGGATAAGAAATATGAACAAGTTCTAAGCAGCGTCGCCTGCGACGCTAAAAATTGGCGGAGAGTGATCGCGACGGAGCGACAGGTGGCAACGGAAGCGAGTTAGTTACCAGACCGTTGGCTGACGTGTCAGGCTTTATCACGGTCAGATGGATGGATGGTCGAACGGACAAATGGGTAACACTGGGGGCTCCCGCCCCCCATAAGGGGGGGCTCCGCCAAAAATATCCTGCAGCTGGTCAAACAAGCAGCATTTCATATGAAAAATGATTTTTGCACCTGTCGCTACACTGGCGTAGCCAAGCTGTTAAAAGATACTCAGGGCCACCTGGGAATTAATGTGCGGTGTGTGTGTGTGTGTGGTGTGTGTGTGTGTGTGCGTGGTGGTGGTGGGGGGGGGGGAGGGGGTACTAAATAAAAGCTTATGTATGAGAGTCGGCCAGAAACAGAACACCAGACAGTGGGCAGGTGGTATGAAACATGAAATATATAAATCTACCCTGCTGCTGACATAAAGCCCTTTCAAGATAGTCAAGGCCACCTAGGAATTGAGGGTGGGTCAGAAATACAACATCAGACAGCGGGCAGGTAATAAGAAATATGAAAACACATCCTGCAGCTGATAAAGCAAGCAGCATACGATATGAAATATGAATTTTGCATCCGTCGCCACACTGGTGTAACCGAGCTGTTTCAAGATACTCAAGGCCACCTTGGAATACATGTGCGGTGTGTGTGGGGTGTGTTTGTGGGGGTGGGCACTAAATAAAAGCTTATTTATGAGGGTGGGCCAGATATATAGGGGTCGGCAATATGATTTCAAATGATATCATGTCATCATATGATATCATATGATGCCGGCGGTCTGACTAGGTAACTTTGGCCTGGGGCATCATATCATATGATATTAAATCATATGATTGTTGTATGATATCATATGATATCATACTCATCTTTGGTCAACATAATATGATTTGCCGTTCCCTAGATATATTCATATATTACACCATACAGTGGGCACGTGATATGAAATATGAAATATATGAATTAATGTGCGGTGTGTGTGTGCGTGTGTGGTGGTGGGGTGGTGGTGGTGGGGTAAGAGGGGTGGTGTGTGTGTGTGTGTGTGTGTGTGGGGGGGGGGGGGGGGGGGGGGGGGGGTACTGAATAAAAGCTTATTTACGAGGGTGGGTCAGAAATATAACACCCGACAGTGGGAAGGTGGTATAAAATATGAAATATATGAAATCTACCCTGCTTCTGACAGAACTCCATTTGCAGCCGTTGCCATGTCGGTGTAGCTCAGATACTCTGGCCACCTGGGAATTGAGGGTGGGTAAGAAATATAACATCAGACAGTGGGCAGGTGGTATGAAAAGTACCCTGCAGCTGACATAACTCATTTTTCAGCCGTTGCTACGTAGGTGTTGCCAAGCCGTTTCAAGATACTCAAGGCCACCTGGGAATTAAGGGTGGGTAAGAAATCTAACACCAGGCATTGGGCTGGTGATAATACATATTATACACACCCAGCTTGCTGATAGAATAAGCGGCATGTGATATGAAATATGAATTTTGCAGCTGTCGCCACATTGTTGAAGCCAAGCCGTTTCAAGATACTCAAGGCCACCTGAGAATTTATGTGCGGTCTGTGTGTGTGTGGGGGGGGGGGGGCATGTGTGTGTGTGTGTGTGGTGGTGGTGGAGGTGGTGGGGGGGGTATGTATGTGGTGTGGTGTGTGGATTGATGTAGTAGTTTTTTGCTACTACTTAATCTGGTTCCTCCTGTTTTATGCTACCTAACCTGACCTACAGAAACTTAAAAAAAAAACTGGATGGATGTTGTGCATGGGGACATGCACCTCCAACAAAATCTCCTCATGATCAGCTATTGTCTAATGAAGCAAATGTGCCTTGTGGTAGGGGGGAAGGTGGAGGGTCAGCATGTTTTAGACAACATCGGCCATGGATGGGGAGCGGGGCGGTCAGCCGTCACCTCATGTATCCAATGTGCCTTGCGGTAGGGGGGCAGGAGGTGGGTCATCTTGTTTATGAAAACATGGGTCAGGGAGGAGCGGGGCGGTGGATGGGTGGATGGATGGATTGTGTGTGAGGACAATCATCTCCCCATTGCAATAGCCTCATGATCAGCCGTCGCTTCATGTATGTAATGTGCCTTGTGGTAGGAGGGCAGGTGGTGGGTCATCATGTTTACGAGAACATGGGTAAGGGAAGAGCGGGGCGGTGAATGGATGGATGGATGGTGTGTGTGGGGACAATCATCTCCCCATTGCAATAGCCTCATGATCAGCCATCGCTTCATGTATCTAATGTACCTTGTGGTAGGAGGGCAGGTGGTGGGTCATCATGTTTATGAGAACATGGGTAAGGAAAGAGCGGGGCGGTGAATGGATGGATGGATGGTGTGTGTGGGGACAATCATCTCCCCAACGCATTAGCCTCATGATCAGCTGTCGCTTCATGTATCTTATGTGCCTTGTGGTATGGCAGGAGGTGGGACATCATGTGTATGACAACATGGATCGAACAATTGTTTGAGGCTCAGTTCATCAGTGCTTTTTCTTTTTAAGGCCTTCCTATCACGGTTGGGCAAGTCCCTTTAGCCTATTTGGCCTACCCCTGGACTGTAACATACACACATGGGTCAGGGAGGAGCAAGGCAGTGGGTGGATGGATGGTGTGTGGGGGGGCAATCATCTCCCCAATGCAATCTCCCTATTTCCAGCGTGTGTACGTGTGTGTATGTGTGTACTTGTGTGAATGCATGCGTGCGTATGTGTGTACCTGTGTGTGTATGTGTGTGTGTATGCGTGTTGTGTGTGCGTGTGTGAAGAGCAAGAGTGAAACATATCCAGGGGCCTGGAATTCAAACCCACCTTCATGTAGATTACATTATCCTCTGCAACTAAAATGTTGACACACGGATTCTCATAGCCTAAGGACATGGCCACAAACATGCTGACTGGGTTGTACCACACACAGTCTGATACCACCGGTTGCCCCCCCCCGCCCTCCTGCAACGCTGCCTGGAATTCAAACTCACCTTCATGTTGATTGCATTATCCTCTGCCACTAAAATGCGCATAGCTGCGCGTGTGCTAGCCCCTTGGTCTCCAGTGGTGGTGGAGTTGTCCGTTCGAGGTGCGCCATATATGTCGGATATTTCAGAGCCCGACGCTGACGCTGACTTGGATATCTGAAAAGCAGAGGTGTGCTTGCGTGAGCACATGAAGTGTATGTGTGTATGTGTGTACGAGTGTAGGTGTGTACATGCACCGAGTGTTTCCAGTTTGTGAGGGTGTTGGAGGGTGGACCTTGGGGGCAGGGGCAGGTGGGTGCCCCCCCCCCCCCCCCCCCCCTCTCACCACCGCCCACCCACACGCACCCACCAAGAGGAGTTGTGCTTGTGTGAGTGTATGTACAGGATGCACCCAGGTTGTATCCAGGTTGCGAGGGTGTTGGAGGGTGGACCTTGGGGCCAGGGCCAGGTGGGTGCCCCCCCCACCCCCCCCCACCCCTCTCACCACCACCCACCCACACGCACCCACCAAGAGGAGTTGTGCTTGTGTGAGTGTATGCACAGGATGCATCCAGGTCGTATCCAGGTTGCAGCCCCAGTCAGCGAATCAATTGGTCTAGTGGTACACCAAGTCGCTTTGAGGACGTAGAGTCGGGGTCCGATTCCCCCTACGGTCGCTCTAAGAGTTGCAGGTCGTTGTCAACCGCGATGGAAGCTTGTCCAGTTCAGGTAGAAGACCGCTCTCTACCCGCGTACGACAGGATCCCTTAATACCACGCCCCACCAGGCGTTATCATGACCTTTTTACAGGTTGCTAGGGTGTGGAACGATGGACAATTGATGGCGGGGGTGGGTGGGTGCCCTGCCCCCCCTCAAGGACCCTGTGTTGTGATCTCCCTAGCAATGATAGCGCCTGGTGGGCATGGTATTAAGGGAGCCCCGTCTTTCGGCGGTAGGGAACAGGCTGCTACTTATTACCTGGACAAAGCTACCATGGCAGTTGACAGCGACGGCGAACACTTAAGTTCACCAGTAGGGATTCGAACCCTTCACCTTCTTCGTTCGAGGAGCTCTGCCCTTGAGCCATTCGTCAAAACGGTGATGTGATCTCTCTATTGAAGCATACACCGCCCGCGTCCACCTATACACGGTTTGGATTTAAGAGCTGATTTGCCTGGAGAAAGAGCATGTTGGTGCAGTCCGCAAGCATAGTATATCTTTAATGAGGCGGCAAAAAGAAAAGGAAAAAGGAGAGAAGCTGAAATAGTCAAATAGAGCATCTGAATTCCGGCGCAACAGTCCTAGAAAAGCCGCGTCCACCTACACACCAGCTCTTCCAACACTTTCACACTCTCCCAATACTTTCACACTGGCCCAACACTTCCACACCTTCCCAACACTACCACACACCCTCTTTCACTAAATCTCCAACACACCCTCCTTCACACCCTCTTTCACAAACCCCTTTGACACCCTCTTTCACACACACTCCAACACACCCTATTTCACAAACCCCTTCACACCCTCTCCAACACACCCTCTTTCACACACTCCCCAACACAGAGAGCCACATGGGCACTCACAATAGCTGGCTTCAAGCTAAGGTGAAATTCAACACATTCTCCTTGTCGCCTGTGACTTGTCTTCCCAGCCACGATGCGCCCACTATGACTTTGACTAGCTTCACAGCCAGGTAGTCTCACACACTCACACACACACACTCACTCTCTCACACACACGTACATACACTACCGTACGAACTCACTCGCTCAACCATGCACACAAAAACACACGCCCAACACGTCCACACAAACAGCCGCATGAACACTCACACTAGCTGGCTTCAAGCTAGGATGAAATCTGAACGAGTCCCCTCGTTGCCAGGGACTTGCCTTCTTAGCCACGATGCGCCCACTATGACTTTGACTAGCTTCACAGCCAGTAAGTCACAGACATGTACGCACTCACACTCACTCACTCACACATACATACACTAACGTACAAACTCACTCACTCACCCATGCACACAAAAACACGAACCCAACACTTCCACGCAAACAGCCGCATGAACACTCACAATAGCTGGCTTTAAGCTACGGTGAAAACCAGCCAAGTCTCCTCGTCGCCTGGGACTTGTCTTGCCAGCCACGATGCGCCCACTATGACTAGCTTCGTCCTCAGGGAGTCACAGACACGTACACACTCTCACACACTCACTCTTTCATACACACGTACATACACTACCGTACGAACCCCCTCTCTCACCCATGCACACTAAAACACGAACCCAACACTTCCACGCAAACAGCCGCATGAACACTCACAATAGCTGGCTTTAAGCTAGGGTGAAATCCGACCGAGTCCCCCCGTTGCCTGAGGCCTGTCTTGCCAGCCACGATGCGCCCACTATGACTATGACTAGCTTCGCCGTCAGGTAGTGTTCCATCTGAGTTGTCCCCGCCATTCTTCTCCTCAAACTGCATCGCCAGCACCTCTTCAAGGGCCAGCTTCAATCGGGCTTGGCGCACAGGACGCGTGATGGAAACATAGCTGCAAATTGAAGAGAGGTGAGGCGAGGTGGGGTGTGTTGAGGTGAGGTGAGGTGTGGTTAGGTGTGGTGAAGTTTGGTGCAGTGTGGTGCTGTTGGCTTCAGGCTGGCTTGGTGAACAGGACGTGTGATGGCTACATAGCTTGAAACAGAGGCGAGGTGGGGTGTGTTGAGGTGAGGTGTGGTTAAGTGTGTTGAGGTGAGGTGAGGTGAGGTTTGGTGCGGTGTGGTGCGGTTGGCTCCAGGCTGGCTTGGTGCACAGGACGTGTGATGGCGACATAGCTTGTAACAGGAGGGAGTGAAGGTGTCGTGATGTGAGGTGTGTTGAGGTGAGGTGTGGTTAGGTGTGGTGAGGTTTGGTGCGGTGTGCTGCTGTTGGTTTCAGGCGGGCTTGGTGCACAGGACGTGTGATGGCGACATAGCTTGTAACAGGAGGGAGTGAAGGTGTGGTGATGTGAGGTGTGCTGCTGTTGGCTTCAGGCGGGCTTGGTGCACAGGACGTGTGATGGCGACATAGCTTGAAGCAGGAGGGAGTGAAGGTGTGGTGATGTGAGGTGATGTGAGGTTGGCTTCAGGCGGGCTTGGTGCACAGGACGTGTGATGGCGACATAGCTTGAAACAGGAGGGAGTGAATGTGTGGTGATGTGCGGTGTGGTGAGGTTGGCTCCAGGAGGGCTTGGTGCACAGGACGTGTGATGGCGACATAGCTTGAAGCAGGGGGAGGTCAAGGTGTCGTGATGTGAGGTGTGTTGAAGTGAGGTGTGGTTAGGTGTGGTGAGGTTTGGTGCGGTATGCTGCTGTTGGCTTCAGGCGGGCTTGGTGCACAGGACGTGTGATGGCGACATAGCTTGAAGCAGGAGGGAGTGAAGGTGTGGTGATGTGAGGTGTGCTGCTGTTGGCTTCAGGCGGGCTTGGTGCACAGGACGTGTGATGGCGACATAGCTTGAAGCAGAAGGGAGTGAAGGTGTGGTGATGTGAGGTGTGGTGAGGTTGGCTTCAGGCGGGCTTGGTGCACAGGACGTGTGATGGCGACATAGCTTGAAGCAGAAGGGAGTGAATGTGTGGTGATGTGAGGTGTGGTGAGGTTGGCTTCAGGCGAGGTTGGTGCACAGGATGCGTGATGGCGACATAGCTGCAAACAGGAAGTAGGTAGGTGGGTAGGTAGGGCGGTGGTTGGGTGGGTAGGTGGTTGGGTGGGTAGGTGGGTAGGTAGGTAGGTAGGTAAGTAGGTAGGGCGGTGGGCGGGTCGGTTGGTGGGTAGGTAGGTAGGTAGGTAGGTAGGTAGGTGTGGGGGTGTGTGGGTCGGTGGGTAGGTAGGTCGGTGGGTAGGTGGATAGGTAGGTAGGTGGGTGGGTCGGTAGGTAGGTAGGTGGGTCGGTGGGTAGGTAGGTAGGTGGGTCGGTGGGTTGGTCGGTGGGTAGGTAGGTACGTGGGTGGGTCGGTAGGTGGGTGGGTCCGTAGGTGGGTAGGTGGTGGGTGGGTAGGTAGGTAGGTAGGTAGGTAGGTAGGTAGGTAGGTGGGTAGGTGGGTAGGTGGGTAGGTGGGTGGGTAGGTGGTGTGTGTGTGTGTGGAAATACTTACCCTAGCTGACGGCTTGGGGGTTGGCCCATGTCCCTCTGATTGGGATCCCTCAAAGGCGGTGCTACATCAAATCTAGGCAGCTGTGGCATGGGACCCAGATTAGGCATAGGCATAGGCATTGGGCGAGTTGGGCCAGTGCCAAATGCAGAGCCGCCCCCGGGTGGGCGCAAGGGGGCGAAGTCGAAGGGAGGGAAGTCTAAACTACCACCCCCGTTACTGCCTGGCCCGGCTTTTCCAGTACTACCGCCGGTACAGCTCCCACTTAAGGGAAGAGCACCACTGAAATTGTTGTCCAGGCTCACCAGGTCGGCGGCGCTCACGCTTCGGCTGCTCACCCGGCTTGAGTCGAATGAGCCCAGGACTTCGCTCTCCTGAAATGACCAGTCAGATATCAGCTTAGATGGTGGTGGTGGGGTGTGAGGGTGGTGGGGGGTGGTGGTGGTGGTGGTGGTGGGGGGGGGGGCGGGTAGTGAGGGTGTGTGTGTGTGGGGGGGGGTGGGGGTGGGGGGGGGGGGACTCAACTTCCCTCTCCTGAAATGACCAATCGGATACCAGGTTAGGTGGTGGGGGGGGGCGGTGTGAGAGGGGGGTGGGGGTGGGTAGTGGGGGCGGTGGTGTGAGAGGGGTGTGGGGGACTCGACTCAAAGCCCAGGACTTCGCTCTCCTTAAATGACCAGCCGGATATCAGATTAGGTGGTGGTGGTGGTGGTGGTATGAGAGGGGTGGGTGGGTAGTGGGTGGGTGTGAGGGGGGGGGGGACTCGACTTCTCTCTCCTGAAATGACCAGTCGGATATCAGCTTAGGTGGTGGTGGTGGTGTGAGAGGGGTGGTGGTGTGAGAGGGGGGTGGGTGGGGGGGCAGGGGGGGGGATAGGTGTGACAGGGTGGTGGTGGTGGTGGTGGGTAGCGGTGGTGGTGGGAAGTGGTGGTGGTGGTGGTGGTGGTGTGGTGTGATGCGTGGTGGTGGTGGTAGTGAGTGTGTGTCTGTGTGTGTGTGTGTGTTTGGTGGTGGGGGGGGCTGTGGTGGTGGTGGTGGTGGTGGTGGTGGGTAGTGTTGGTAGTGTTGGTGGTGTGTGTGTGTGGTGTGTGTGTGTGTGGGGGGGGGTACTGGTTGTGGTGGTTTGAGAGGGGGGGGGGGGGGGGGGGGGGGGGGGACTCGACTCAAAGCCCAGGATTTTGCTCTCCTGAAATGTTCCATGGGATATCAGCTGAGGTGGTTGAACTGTTTAGTGTTTGCCAACACGCTCCGGCTACTGTGCGGCTACTGAAGCATAGACTAGTCCTAGGCAGCAACGCAAGCGACGAGGGAAATTGGCGGAGAGTGTAGGCAACGGTATGATTCTGCTCACTCATTTTTGGCAGGAGCCCCCAGGGTCACCCGTTGTCCGTTTGACAGACCAATGACCGAGACGAAGCCTGGCACATCAGCCAACGGTTTCGTAACTAACTGGCTTCGGTCTGCTTGATTCTGTTGCCAACACTCTCGGCCATTTTGTTTCAATGCCCATGCCTACCCACGCCCACACCTGGCCTGGCCATCCGATGAACACACAGCGCTTGGCTTCAGAGTCATGGCACTGGGTGAGCGCTGCCAAGAGGTCGGAGAAGATCATGTCCATCACCACGACGTCAAAGTTGCCTGTGCAAGTAGGGTGTGGGGTATGGTGTGTGGTATGTGGTATGTGGTGTGGGGTATGGTGTGGTGTGTGGGGTATGGTGTGTGGTGTGTGGTGTGTGGTATGGTGCGTGGTGTGGGGAATCCCGTTTCGACAAATGGCTCAATGGTAGAGCTCGTTGAAATGATGAAGGTGCGGGGTTCGAATCCCTGAGGGTGCGCTTTAGTGTCTGCTGTCGCTATCAACCCCCATGGTAGCTTTGTCCAGGTAAAGTAGCAGCTCTTTCCCTACCGCCGAAAAGCAGGTCTCCCTTAATACCACGCCCTACCAGGCCTTATCATAACTTGGTGTGTTGTCTGGTGCGTGGTCTGGTGAGTGGTCTGGTGTGTGGGTGGTGATGTGGTCTGGTGTTTGGTCTGGTGATGTGGTCTGGTGTGTGGTCTGGTGTGTGGGTGGTGATGTGGTCTGGTGTTTGGTCTGGTGATGTGGTCTGGTGTGTGGTCTGGTGTGTGGTCTGGTGTGTGGGGGGTGATGTGGTCTGGTGTTTGGTCTGGTGATGTGGTCTGGTGTGTGGTCTGGTGTGTGGTCTGGTGTGTGGGTGGTGATGTGGTCTGGTGTTTGGTCTGGTGATGTGGTCTGGTGTGTGGTCTGGTGTGTGGGTGGTGATGTGGTCAGGTGTGTAGTCTGGTGTGTGGTCTGGTGTGTGGGTGGTGATGTGATATCACACACTTGCCTGTGCTGGTGCAGTTGAGCGAGCCAACATCCGAGCAATGTTCTAACTCCAGGTGGCTTGGCCTGTACTCCTCTTCACTGCTGCTCTGCGTGGCTGGTGATGAGCCCATTCCATTCTCAAACGTGTCCTCTAGAACCCTCTCCACTTCTAGACCTCTTTCCACTTCTAGGCCTCTCTTTACTTCTACGCCTCTCTCCACTTCTAGACCTCTCTCCACTTCTAGGCCTCTCTGCACTTCTAGACCTCTCTCTGCTTCTAGGCAGACAAGCCGGGAGGAGATTGTGTGTTTGGCTGAGCCGTGGGGGTGGCATAGATCTAGAGGGGGGTCCTTAGGTGCTGCAACCGAGGTGGAGATGCTGTTGGACGTGGCTGGCAGCTTGGTCCTATTGGGAGGGGGGTCCTCAAGTGATGCGGTATGGGTGGAGATGCTGTTGGACGTGGCTGGCAGCTTGGTCCTGTTGGGAGGGGGGTCCTCAAGTGACGCGGCAGGGGTGGAGAGACTGTTGGACATGGCTTGCAGCTTGATCCTATTGGGAGGGGGGTCCTCAAGTGATGCGGTAGGGGTAGATATGCTGTTGGACGTGGCTGGCAGCTTGGACCTATTGGGAGGGGGGTCCTCAAGTGATGCGGTAGGGGTGGAGATGCTGTTGGACGTGGCTGGCAGCTTGGTCCTGTTGGGAGGGGGGTCCTCAAGTGACGCGGCAGGGGTGGAGAGACTGTTGGACATGGCTGGCAGCTTGGTCCTGTGGGGAGGAGAGTCCACCACTGCGCTGGCCGCAAGAGCCAAGGTCTTGGTGGTGGGCGAACTGGACTCCACCCCCTCTCCGATCATATTCAACTTGTACTCCGGCAGGGAAGAGCCCAGGGGCAAGGGCAGGTCTGTCATGGCTTGGGCAGCCTGCTGTAGGCCACTTCCAATCGCACTCAGCGCCTGCAACAAAAGCAATGCATTCACTGAGTGCTTGGTATGCATATCCACAAAATATGAAGCGCACATCTCCCATAGAAGAAGTCTGCACACCTGCTGCACCCACCCACACCCTGCACCCCACACCTCCCCTAGATGATGTCTGCACCCCAGTACTCCCGAACAATAAGGCTGCACACCTGCAGCCACACCTGCACACACCCTGCACCCACACCTGCACCCCACACCTCCCCTAGAAGACATCTGCACCCCACTACTCCTGAACAAAAAGGCTGCACACCTGCAGCCACACCTGCACACACACCTGCAGCGCCCACCCACACCTGCAGCCACGCCTGCACCCACCCACACCTGCAGCCACGCCTGCACCCACCCACACCCACACCTGCACCGACTCCTGCACCCCACATCTTCCCAAGAAGAAGCCTACACCCCACTACTTCCCAACAAGAAGGCTGCCCACCTGCAGCCCACACCCCCACCTGCAGCCCCACCTGTACCCTCCCACACCCCCACCTGCACCCACACCCTGCAATCACACCTGCACCCACCCACACCCTGCACCCTCACCTGCACCCACCCACACCCTGCACCCTCACCTGCACCCACCCACACCCTGCACCCTCACCTGCACCCACCCACACTCTGCACCCACACCTGCAGTGCCGAGACCGTGGACCCTTCCGGAAGGTTTGCCACGCCTGCACATGCGAGCGCCCCGTTGGTTATCAGCTGCTGGATGGCGGCACTCTCGGAGTCTACTGCACACACCAGGCAGCCCCAAGAGTGGAGTGCGTGTGTCAACGTATTTCGAACCATAGCACAGGGCTCCACAAGCAGAACGCGTTTGCCTGAAAGGAGGGATGGCGGGTGGGTGGTGATGGGGCACTCTCAGAGTCTACTGCGCACACTAGGCATCCCCAAGAGTGGAGTGCGTGTGTCAACGTATTGTGGACTATGGAGCAGGGCTAGTAAAACATGCTTGCCTAAAAGGAGGGGGGGGGTGGGATGGTGGGTGGGATGGTGGGTGGGATGGTGATGTGGCACTCTCAAAGTCTACAACTCACACCAGGCATCCCCAAGAGTGGAGTGCGTGTGTCAACGTATTATGGACCATGGCACAGGGCTAGTAAAACATGCTTGCCTAAAAGGAGGGGGGGATGGGATGGTGGGTGGGACGGTGGGTGGGGATGTGGCAGCACACACTTGCCTGAAAGGAGGGTGGTGGTGGGGAAGGTGAGGGGTACGTGTGTGGGATGGATGGTGGGTGGGTATGTGGGTGGGACGGCGGGTGGGACGGTGGGTGGGATGGTGGGTGGGTATGTGGGTGGGACGGCGGGTGGGATGGTGGGTGGGATGGTGGGTGGGTATGTGGGTGGGACGGCGGGTGGGATGGTGGGTGGGATGGTGGGTGGATGGTGGGTGGGATGGTGGGGGATGGTGGTGGGTATGTGGGTGGGATGGTGGGTGGGATGGTGGGTGGGATGTGCCACCCCCTGTTTATGGTGATGTGGCAGCACACACTGACCTGCGAGCAGAGCCGACTGCAAGCCCTCCAGCACTGCCTCTGCCGCCAGCACCGCACCGTTGTTGCCGCGCACTCCCCTGAGGTTGGTCACTGCACCTTTCGCAACGTCCATGTCTATGGGGAATGCTGGGATGGTGGGTGGGTATGTGGGTAGGATGGTGGGTGGGTGGGATGGTGGGTGGGATGTGCCACCCCCTGTACATGGTGATGTGGCAGCACATATTTACCAGCAAGTAGAGCCGACTGCAAGCCCTCCAGCACTGCCTCTGCTGCCAGCACCGCACCGTTGTTGCCGCGCACTCCCCTGAGGTTGGTCACTGCACCTTTCGCAACGTCCATGTCTATGGGCAATGCTGGGATGGTGGGTGGGTATGTGGGTAGGATGGTGGGTGGGTGGGATGGTGGGTGGGATGTGCCACCCCCTGTACATGGTGATGTGGCAGCACATACTTACCAGCAAGTAGAGCCGACTGCAAGCCCTCCAGCACTGCCTCTGCTGCCAGCACCGCACCGTTGTTGCCGCGCACCCCCCTGAGGTTGGTCACTGCACCTTTCGCAACGTCCATGTCTATGGGGAATGCTGGGATGGGATCAGCTGGGATCATGACGGCCGTGCTGAGGATGCGGTCACTACCTGGGGTGGGCCGATGAGGAGTGGTGGCTCCGGAACCGATCACACTGCCACCCTCCTGCTCCCCGACGTCAGTGCTTGATGTGTCGGTGGTTAAGAAAGTTGTGTTGGGGCTGGCATTCATCAGGGTATTCTCCTGCAAAAAAGGACAGGCCCAGAATTTTTGTGAAGCGGTTGTGAGAGTCATCCACGAATTTTAAAGCATTTTTGGCGGAAAAATCATTGCAAAAAATAAATGTGGGTCCAAATAAAAAAAACATTTCGACAAAATGCCCCAAAATTTGTATTCTTTCTCAACCAACATTCCTAGTTAGTTTGGGTCCAATCGGAGAAAATTGATTTTGGCCTCTGAACCGCACTTCAGGGAATTGTTTACGTTTACAATTTACTGGTTAATGTGTTGTTATGCCGAAGATGGCGAGCAGCCAAATTGCTGGCTGAAGCTATGTAACCAAGTTTAAGTTGAAGTTGCTTCTGTAGGAGGAGGAGAGAGACAGAGAGTTTTATGTGTATGTATGTGTATGTGTGCTTGATGTATCGGTGGCTAAGAAAGTGGTGTTGGGGCTAGCATTCATCAGGGTTTTCTCCTGCAGGATATAAAGGGTTTAAACCCTTAAACCCTTAACCCTATTTATATGAGAGGTTGCGCATTGCATAACATACTAGGTTGCGCATTGCATAACATTGCAATACACTACAGTATCATAGATAGGCCATTGTTCCGCGGTAGTTTGTGCACTCCATTAACTGCTAGTTTTACGCATTGGTGGTTGGCCCCAGCGCAAGAAAACGGGCTTGCCCCCTCAACCTTACGCCTCGTCATGAGGCATAACATTTATTAACTGTTTGTTTGTGTTTTGAACGGCAGCTGTTAGCAAGTTCCATGAGCAGAGAGAGAGGGAGATATTAAAATCGAGAATAAAAGAGAGAGCGTGAGGTGTGTGTGGGGTGGGGTGGGGGGGTGGGGGGGCGGACTTACCCATTTGCCTTGAGTGACCTGGAACAAGTGTGAACGGCGGCGGTTCCTGCCTGGTTGGCCTGACTTGGAAGGTAGCTTGGGCAGGGGACACGAGATGGTCCACCCAAACTTTGAACCATGACCTAGGCCCGGGCTGTTAGCCCACATGGTGCCTCCCATCGCCTCACACAAGCGTTTGCTAATGGCCAAGCCCAAGCCTGAACCCCCGTAGCGGCGGGTTGGGGAGGTGTCGACCTGTGTGAAGGAGCACAGGTTGGGCATCAGTAAAACTGGACATCAGTGATGATATGAGGTGTATACCTGTGTGATGGAGCACAGGTTGGACAGCAGTGATGTATGGACACCAGTGTTGATATGAGGTGTCGACCTGTGTGCAGGTGATGTACTCATATCACCTGATAGGCCAGGTGATATGAGTACATCACCCATACAGACATGACATCACATGTGATATGAGTACATGATATGAGGTGTTGACCTGTGTGCAGGTGATGTACTCATATCACCTGATAGGTCAGGTGACATGAGTACATCACTCATACAGACATGACATCACATGTGATATGAGTACATGATATGAGGTGTCGACCTGTGTGAACGTGATGTACTCATATCACCTGATAGGTCAGGTGACATGAGTACATCACTCGTACAGATATGACATCACATGATATGAGTACATCACCTGCGATATGAGAACATGAAATGAGGTGTTGACCTGTGTGAAGGAGCAAAGGTTGACGGTCTGAATTTCACAGCTTATCAATTGAGCAGTTCGAGATTAGAGTATGCGCAATTTGCTTAGTCGCAAGTAGCAGGTTCGCAGTTTGTAATGGCAATGGCAGGTCGGATGTGGGTTGGGGAACCGCTCATGCAGCATTTTCAGGTGGCTTGGGACGAATGCTTAGATCGACGCAAACCCTTTAGGGCTAAATGGCTTCGCACCCAGTGTGCAGGAGCAAAGGCTGAAAACATTGTTTATTTCATCAACATGATGATGATGATGATGATGTTGATGTTAATGTTGATGATGATGTTGAAGATGATGATGTTGATGATGATAATGATGATGATTACATTTTTCCTTGTGCCCTACTGGACTCCAAATGTGCCCTCGGCTTGACAGAGTCAAGAGGGACTTAAGAACATCATGCACAAAGAAGAACAGAAAAAGAATTTGTAATGGATGTTGATGCTCTTGATGAAGACGGCAAGCAGTCTTATTGGCTGGAGCATTGTAACCAAGTTTGAGTTCATTTGGAAATCGAGGTTGCAGGTCGAACTTGGTACCTCAACTTTCTGAGGCCAAATTTTTGACAATTCTCCCAGAATTCTTGGAATTTCAGGCCGATGCCAATTTCAGGCCGTTCCCCTCGCCCATGTCCCACCCACCCACCCACATCCACCCACCATCCACACACACACCACCACACACACACCTGTGTGGAGGACTGAAAGAGACGGCCCACATCATCGCTTGCCACGCCCCAGTTCCCCCCACCCCCCACCCCAACACACACACACCACCAACCCACACTCACCACCCACACCCACCTGTGTGAAGGACTGAAATAGACGGCCCACGTCATCGTTAGCCACGACGATGCCGGTGTTTCTGACACAGAACTTAAGCACGTAGATATCCCTTACCCAAGTCCCACCCACACCCACCCACCTGTGAGAAGGACTGAAAGAGACGGCCCACATCATCGTTAGCTACGCCGATGCCTGTGTCTCTGACACAGAACTGAAGCACGCAGGTATCCCACGTAAGCTTAGGTGAGCTAGGCATGCCGTTTACATTGACTATAGGTGAGGCTGTGGCTGCAGTCTTGTGAGTGCCGTGGGTGGCTGAGGGGTCGGCTGGGAGGACGCTTTCAAGCCACACCTCGAGCAGAATCTCGCCCTCGTCAGTGAACTTGACTGCATTGTTAAGCACGTTCAGCATCACCTGCGGGAGTGGAGCAGCAGGATGTGGGTGGGTGGGTGGGTGAGTGGGAGGCTGAGGGGTCGGCTGGAAGCACGCTTGTAAGCCACACCTCGAGCCTGAGGAATCTCGCCCTCGTCAGTGAACTTGACTGCATTGTTAAGCACGTTCAGCATCACCTGCGGGAGTGGAGCAGCAGGATGTGGGTGGGTGGGTGGGTGAGTGGGAGGCTGAGGGGTCGGCTGAAAGCACGCTTGTAAGCCACACCTCGAGCCTGGGGAATCTCGCCCTCGTCGGTGAACTTGACTGCATTGTTAAGCACGTTCAGCATCACCTGCGGAAGTGGGGCAGCAGGATGTGGATGAGTGGGCTGGCTGGGTGGGAGGGTGGGCTGGGTGGTGGGTGAGTGGGTGGCAGAGGGGGTGCCTGGGAGCACGCTTTCAAGACAGGCCTCCAGCAGAATCTCGCTTTCGTTGGAGAACTTGACTGCATTGTTAAGCACGTTCAGCATCACCTGCGGAAGTCGAGCAGCAGGATGTGGGTGGGTGGGTTGGGTGGGTTGCGTGGGTTGGGTGGGTTGGGTGGTGGGTGAGTGGGTGGCTGAGACGTTGCCAGGGAGCACGTTTTCAAGCCACACCTCCAGCAGAATCTCGCCCTCGTTGGTGAACTTGACTGCATTGTTAAACACGTTCAGCATCACCTGCGCAAGTGGAGCAGCAGGATGTGGATGAGTGGGATGGTGGGTTGGGTGGTGGGTGAGTGGGTGGCTGAGAGGTTGCCTGGGAGCACGTTTTCAAGCGACACCTCCAGCAGAATCACGCCCTCGTCGGTGAACTTGACTGCATTGTTAAACACGTTCAGCATCACCTGCGGAAATGGAGCAGCAGGATGTGGATGAGTGGGATGGTGGGTTGGGTGGTGGATAAGTGGGTGGCTGAGGGGTCGGCTGGGAGCAATCTGCCAAGCCACGCCTCCAGCAGAGTCTCGCCCTCGTCGATGAACTTGACTGCATTGCAAAGCAAGTTCAGCATCACTTGCGGAAGTAAAGCTGCAGGATGTAGATGAGTGGGTGGGTTGGTTGACCAGGGCAGACCTCTATCTGTATGCACTAAAATCAGTAGCCTTACACTGTGTGATTCTTGCCTTGTGTGACTTTCACTCATTTGGATTAATCTTTGAATTTAATTTCCACTGTAGCACGAACTCAGGGCCCCTGTTGGTAAAACGATTGTTTGGGGTTCAGTTAATCAGTGCTTTTTCGTTAAAGCCCCTCCTCTCATAGTTGGGCAAGTCCCTTTGGCCTATTTTGGTCTACCCCTGGACTGTAACAACTACTACACTGACCAGTGATTCTCCTGGGACTCAATCTTCATCCACTAAAAATCACTAGCCCACAATCCCCGTTTTGACGAATGGCTCAATGGTTGAGCTCCTTGAACGAAGAAGGTGCCGGGTTCGAAACCCTACGGGTGCGCTTTAATGTTTAGCGGTCGCTGTCAACCGCCATGGTAGCTTTGTCTACCGCCCAAAGACAGGGCTCCTTTAATACCACGCCCCACCAGGCATTATCATGACTAGCCCACGAATCTTACCTGTTAAGGTCGCTTAGCGTCGCTAACCACCCAACCACCCCCTTCACCTGTGAGAGGCCTCACTCTCCTTTTTGGTGGTGCGCCTGTGTGCATGCTCTGCACCACCTTACCACGAATCTCACCTGTTGGAGTCGCTGAGCGTCGTGAACCACCCAACCACCTAACCACCCCCTTCACCTGTCGGAGTCCCTTTAGCTTCGCTAACCACCCAACCACCTAACCACCCCCTTCACCTGTTGGAGTCCCTTTAGCGTCGCTAACCACCCAACCACCTAACCACCCCCTTCACCTGTTGGAGTCCCTTTAGCCTATTTGGTCTACCCCTGGACTGTAACAACTACTTCACTGACCAGTGACTCTCCTCGGACTCAATCTTTATGCACTAAAATCACTAGCCCACGAATCTCACCTGTTGAAGTCGCTGAGCGTCGCCGTAAACCAATCGTGGGCAGTCGTCGGAGATGTGATACGCTACCTGAGGGGCAGAAAGTTGCTCCATGGTGACGTATGGTGTCTATAGGTGATTATGGTGCTTTGGGGTGTTTATGGTGCTTCATGGTGCTTTGTGGTGTTCGTAGGTATTTATACGTGTGTTTTGGTGTTTAATGGTGTTTATGGTGCTTCATGGTGCTTTATGGTGTTCGTAGGTATTTATACATGTGTTATGGTGTTTAATGGTGTTTATGGTGCTTTGCGGTGTTAATGGTGTTTAATGGTGTTAATGGTGTTTTACGGTGTTTATGGTGTGTTATGGTGTTTCTGGTGATTTCTGGTGTTTTATGGTGCTTTATGGTGTTAAAAGGTGTTCATGTTTGATGTGCAGCTGGATCACAAGCAAGTTGTGTAACACCATTCACCAGAAATGTGCATTTCATTAGTTGGACACACAGGCTTATGGTGCTCCACTTGAAGGACAGAAAGGTGCTTATCATTAACTAATCATTATGGACAGAAAGGTGCTCATAATGAATTAATAATACTCTGAATTCTCTATTAATAACACTCGTTATTACATAGGTACTCTTTATGAGATGGACACTCTTTATAAGATGGACAATCTGTATTAGATGGACACCCGAAGACAGTAAAGCAAATGGAAACTTTGACACTTAACACTGGGACACTGATAAGCAAACGGACACTTTACACTTTGCACTGGGACCCCCTCAATTAGATGTCTTCACCACCCTCAAAGTAGCAGAGACCCGACTGTTACACTAGTTACCAGGAGGGAGGGAGGGAGGGAGGGAGGGAGGGAGGGAGGGAGGGAGGGAGGGCACTAGTTACCTGCAGTCGCTTTTGTGCTGCCCGGAAGCCTGCTATTGCTGCCTCGATCACTAGCTCGAGCTTGAAGACAGAATAGCTCAACATTATTTTGTCAGCCTCTATTCGGCTGAAGTCAAGGATGTCAGTGATCAAGGCTAGCAGGGTCTCACACCCACACCCACACTTATCCACACACCGATACAAATTGAGCGGGGACACAACCTGCCGACTGGTCACATCCAAAGTATCCCCTGAACTGCTGGACCCGTTAAAACCCACCTGCAGACGCTTTTGTGCTGCCTGAAAGCTGAACTGCTAGGCCCGTCCAAACCCACCAGCAGTCGCTTTTGTGCACCCTGGAAGCCTGCTATTTCAATTGGCATTCATGTTTCTTGAAGCAAAACATACAGGAAAAGCATCGCAAATTCGGCCTGGAAAATTGAGCGGCAATACAACCTGCCGACGTATTGAATCCAAAGCATCCCCTGTACTACTATATAAGTTGAGACAAACCTGCAGTCGCTTTTGTGCAGCCCGGAAGCCTGCTATTTCCATCGCTGCCTCGATCACTAGCTCGAGCTTGAAGACAGAATAGCTCAACACCATTTTGTCAGCCTCTATTCGACTGAAGTCAAGAATGTCAGTGATCAAGGTCAGCAGGGTCTCCCCTGAGCAGCGAATGGTGTTCACCAGGTCCCACTGCGCCGGGCTCAGGCTTGTCTCTGCTAGCAGTTGTCCCACGGCGATCATGCCGTTCAATGGAGTGCGAATCTCGTGACTCATGCGGGCAAGGAACTACGGCAGGAAAGAGTGTGGGATGAAAGGGATGAGAGGGGTGGGATGGATGAGGGTGGGGATGGGGTGTTAGCAGCTGTCCTTCGGCGATCATGCCGTTCAATGGAGAGCGAATCTCGTGACTCATGCGGGCAAGGAACTACGGCAGGAAAGAGAGGGGTGGGATGAGAGGGATGAGCGGGATGAGAGGGGTAGGATGGATGAGAGTGGGGATGGGGATGGGGATGGGGATGGGGATGGGGATGGGGATGGGGTGCTAGCAGTTGTCCCACCGCTATCATGCCGTTCAAGGGAGTGCGAATCTTGTGGCTCATGCGGGCAAGGAACTAGTCCAGGAAAGAGCGTGGGATGAGATGAGAGGGATGAGAGGGATGGGAGGGATGAGAGAGTTGGGATGAGAGGGATGGGAGAGATGGAATGAGAGTGGGGACGGGGATGGGGATGGGGTGCTGGCAGTTGTCCCACCGCTATCATGCCGTTCAAGGGAGTGCAATCTCGTGACTCATGCGGGCAAGGAACTACGGCAGGAAAGAGCGTGGGATGAGAGGGGTGGGATAATAGGGATGAGAGAGATGGGACGAGAGGGGTAGGATGGATGAGAGTGGGGATGGGGATGGGTGCTAGCAGTTGCCCTATGGCTGTCATGCCGTTCAAGTGAGTGCGAATCTCGAGACTCATGCGGGCAAGGAACTAGTCCAGGAAAGAGAGGGGGTTGAGAGGGGTGTGATAAGAGGGATAAGAGGGATGAGCGGGATGAGAGGGATGAGAGAGATGGGATGGATGAGAGTGGGGACGGGGATGGGAATGGGGTGCTAGAAGTTGTCCCACTGCTATCATGCCATTCAAGGGAGAGTGAATCTTGCGACTCATGCGGGCAAGGAACTACGGTAGGAAAGAGCGTGGGATGAGATGAGTGGGATGAGAGGGATGAAAGGGATGAGAGGGGTGGGGTGAGAGGGGTGGGATGAGAGGGATGAGTGAGTGGGATGTTGGGGGCTGTTGGCACCCTTTTCTGCACCCCTACAGCACCTTTCCCTCCCAGAATGCAACCTTCTTAGCCCAATGACAGGGTGTCAAGGACCCTAAAGTAGTAGTGTACTATGATATACATTCCATGCGCACATGTTACTTGGTCTCAGTAGCAGCCTAGATCTATACCATATCTATATCTGGCGTACACACAGCCATATCTAGATCATGTACATCAGACCGCTTGGAGGGAACTGGCGGATATACCCGTGTAGAGATGTGTTGTGTACGCCAGGTCTAGTTTGTGTTGTGTGTATGCCAGGTGTAGAAACGTGTTGTTTTTACGGTGGTATTTATGTGTTGTGTATAGTACACTAAATTAGCAGTGTGCTATGATATATATCCAAGGCACACCTGTGACTTGGCTTCAGTAGCAGCGGCGGCTTGCAAAGCAGCATTCCTAGCAGCCAATTCAGCTTTCTTGTGGTTAAACAGCTCTGTGATGTCACTCTGGATGCCGACGTAGTGTGTGAGGCGACCGAACTCATCGTAGATGGGCGTCAAGGACTGCGGGGGGAGGCAGGGACACGTGGGTGGGTGGGTGGGTGGGGGTGGACGGGGTTGGGGGTTGGGGTGGGGGTTGGGGGTTGGGGGGGGGGGGAGGGGGGGGAGGCAGGCAGGGGCACGTGGGTGGGTGGGTGGGTGGGGGTGGAGGGGGTGGGGGAGGGAAAGAAGGAGGGAGGGAGTTAGGGAGGGAGGGGCAAGAAAGGGAGGGAGGGGGGGAGGGAGGGAGGGGGGTGGGAAGACAGTGAGGTTAGTAATGGGGTGAGGGAAGAGGGATAGAGACTTGGCCTGGAGAGCAGCAGAGACTAGGGGGGTGAGGGTGAAGATAATAAGGTCAAGAAATGGGGTGGGGGATGAGTATGAGTATGAGGGAAGCCAAAGGGAGGAGGTCAAGGAGGTTGCAAGACAGAGTGCCGGGAAGTGGTGGGTGGTGGGTGGTTGGTGGTGGGTGTGGGCGTGTGGTGGTGGTGTTTGGGGGGGGGGGGGGGGGGGGGGGGGGTTAGCAAGCTAAGGCAAAGCCAGGAATATGCATTACGGTTGATGCCATGAACCCTTGGATATAGCTGTAGTGACAAAACATAACATAACATAACATAATATAATATAATATAATATAATATAATATAATATAATATAATATAATATAATACAATATAATACAATAAAATATATGAAATAGCTGCAGTGAACATGCGTTACATAATATAATGCAATATAATAAAATAAAATAAAATACAATACATGAAATGGCTGTAGTGACAACACATAATATAATAGACTACACTATGATACAAAAAAAACATAAAATAGCTGTAGTAACAATCCATAATATAACATAATACAGTACAATCCAATACATGAAATGGCTGTAGTGACAACACATAAAATAAGAATATACACTATAATACAATACATAATATAATATGATCATACAGCTGTAGTGACAAATGGCAGCTATTGATTCATGGCATCAAAGGTTACCAAAATACATACACGTAGACAGGTTAGGATATATCGTGCTCGTTGTGTTCATTAAATTGGGGGTACAAAAAGATTATATAATTATATAATGATCCAGCTCCATATAATATAATGATCCTGTTCAATCTAATAGGATCCAACTCCTTCTATGACCCATCCATGATGATCCAGCTCCATCTAATAGGATCCACCTATGATCCAGCTCCATCTAATAGGATCCACCTATGATCCAGCTCCAACTAATATATGATCCAGCTCTATCTTACCAGGTTATTAACAAAAGGGTCCCCATTCTTCTTGTAGTTGTCCAGCTGAACCGTGCATGCCTTGCCGCTGGCAATCGCCGCCCTCAGCTCAGTAAGAGCCTCGGTGTTTGAGCCATTGTCTTGCAGGAATCGGCAGTTCCGCCCGATCACGTCATGCACCGCATGGCCTGTGATGCGCTTGAATCCCTCGTTAGCGTAGATGAGCGGCATGTCAGGGAGAGAGCAGTCTGCTATTGTGATACCCTCCTGTAGGCGCAATACACAGGTGTCAGATAAAAGAACCGAGTGTTTTTCAGTTCTCCCGATCACGTCATGCACCGCATGGCCTGTGATGCGCTTAAAGACCTTGTTGGCAGCGTACATGAGCGGCATGTCGTGGAGAGAGCAGTCTGCTATTGTGATACCCTCCTGTAGGCGCAATACACAGGTGTCAGATAAAAGAACCGAGTGTTTTTCAGTTCTCCCAATCACGGCATGCACTGCATGGCCTGTGATGCGCTTAAAGACCTTGTTGGCAGCGTACATGAGTGCCATGTCGTGGAGAGAGCAGTCTGCTATTGTGATACCCTCATGTAGGCGCAATACACAGGTGTCAGATCAAAGAATCAAGTTTTGTTCAGTTCCTCCCTATCACGTCATGCACTGCATGGCTCGTGATGCGCTTGAGGACCTGGTTGGCAGCGTACATGAGTGCCATGTCGTGGAGAGAGCAGTCTGCTATTGTGATACCCTCTCGTAGGCATAATACACAGGTGTCAGCTCAAAGCATCTAGTCATAGCTTTTCATTTCAGCTACGAGCAGCAGCTTCTATGTGGTCTGCTATTGTGATACCCTCCTGTAGGCACAAGACAGATGATTCAGATCAATGCGTGCAGTTGTTTTCAATTAGCCCTCCTGTGATACTCTTCCTGTGATACCCTCCTCTCCCAGTCTCTCTCTCCCTCTCACTCTCCCAGTCTCTCTCCCCCTCTCTCTCTCCCAGTCTCTCTGGTAAATGATGTTACACAATTTAATTGCAGTCCAGCCACACAGTAATCAAAAACACGAAAAATTATATGAGTCTCTCTCTCTCTCTCTCTCTCTCTCTCTCTCTCTCTCTCTCTCTCTCTCTCTCTCTCCTCTCTCTCTCTCTCTCTCTCTCTCTCTCTCTCTCTCTCTCTCTTTTTCTCTCTCTCTCTGGTAAACGGTGTTACACAATTTAATTGCAGTTTAGCCACACAGTAATCAAAAACACACAAAAATAACATTAGGAAAAGGTCATCTTGCCAACTCTATTATAGATAAAGTACAGTAAGCCATCAACTAAGATCTAGTGAAGGGATGGGGGGTGGGGTGGGGTGGGGTGAGGTGGGGGTTCCTCTGTTATACAAAAACCCATTCCATGTCAAAAGAAATGAAACAATTTTCTCTCTCTCTCTCTCTCTCTCTCTCTCTCTCTCTCTCTCTCTCTCTCTCTCTCTCTCTCTCTTTTTCTTCTATGATAAAACATGTTACACAATTTAATTGCAGTCTAGCCGCACAGTCCTCAAAAACACAAAAAATGACATTAGGAATGAGTCATCTAGTCAACCATATTATATGCTCTCTCTCTCTCTCTCTCTCTCTCTCTCTCTCTCTCTCTCTCTCTCTCTCTCTCTCTCCCCCTCTCCCTCTCTCTTTCTCTCTTATTCTTCGATGGTAAACGATGTTATGCAATTTAATTGTGGTCTAGCCGCACAGTACTTAAAAACACAAAAAATAACATTAGGAATAAGCCATCTAGTCAACCCTATTATATGATCTCTCTCTCTCTCTCTCTCTCTCTCTCTCTCTCTCTCCCCTCTATCTTTCCCCCTCTTCCTTCCTCTCTCTCTCTCCCTTTCAACAACCCACGCACGCTAGTCTCCTCTGCCTCAAAATTTGTGAGCATGATCCAGTTACTGCGCCATGAGTGCAGCACACACAACAAGACACCCAAACACTCACAAACCCACACGCAAACATACACACAGCCACAACCTCATGCACATAAACAGCAACAAACGCAAACACTCGCACACCTCCACGCAAACATGAACACAGAACCACACCCTCATGCACACAAACAGCAACACACACAGCAATACACACACACGCACAGACCCACACGCAAACATACACACAGTCACACCCTCATGCAGACACGCAGCAATACACACGCACCCACAGCACAGCACAGCACAGCAAGGCACAGCATAGCACAGCACAGCACAGCATCAGATACGTGCCGCATTCAAAATTCAGCTGCAGGAAGTGTTGCTGACTCCTACCTGCAATGCATCCATAGCTCTGTCCTTAAGCAGCAGCAGCTCGTATGTGTCCCGTGAGATGGTGACTGTATCTGAACCATGCTGTGCTTCACGCCCATTGATGGAGATGCGGCGTGTGGGTAGAGTGGCAGCTGACACATTTGCCCTCAGGCGTGTGACAGTCATCCTCTTCCTGAACAGATGCTCAAGGTGCTCCTGCAACAAATTCGCCCTACTCTGCTCTTTCAGGAGGGCTTCCTCGAGCTCGAGCACCCGAGCTTGCAAGTGCTCGGGATACAAGAGGGAGGAGCCATTCCCATCAGGCCTCGGGAAGGTGGGGCTAGTGCTAGTGCCGGCGACATCGAAGCTAGCCTCGCGGACTATGGGCACGTCCATTAGTACGACTGGGAAATATAGGCGCTTATCAGCTGCTATAAAGGGGGGTGTGATACTCGGGTGTGGTAATAGCTATTAGTTGTGAGGACTCAAGACGACTGCTCGACGAACAGCAATGTTAGCCGTTTTCTTTGTAGCTTTGAACCCAAGGGCTATGCTACAGCAGGGAGCGGATGGCCATGGCGCCCTGTATGGAACAAAGGCGGTGTGCCAACGCTCTCTATTGAGCAGTTCTGGACTCAGGTCTGGACTGCGATAGGCTGGAAGGGCTTGTACTGCTAACGTGTACATACCTGGTGGCCCAATCAGTCATACATTCGATGGTGGTCAGCGATACTCGTCCCCTGTAGCGACCTTCCTCTTCGCAATTGCGCAAGCTCTGTTGGTTCCGATGGCTATGCTGCAATTGAGATCGGGAGGTTGGAGTTTCCTAGCTATTATAAGTTACCCAGATTCGTTCTTCTGACCGCTAGAAACTGCCAAATACTGACGTCACAGATCCACTTTTCGGACAACCTCGTCCACTCACTGGCAAGAGCTCGAGAATCAGGGGGCGAGAATCCCCTTTCGAGAATGGTCGAGAATGGTCGGTATCCTGGTTAGTAGATAGGCACCCTACACGTGGGCACCCATACTGCATACTATAGGTAACCTTTCTAGCTCTCAAGCTTACGCATCGCATCGGGCCCGCACGATATAAACTTTGACCAATCTTGCGTGAGTTGTAGTCCACCGAGTCCACCCCGGTTTGGAGCTGGGCGAGAATCGTCTTCTTTGATATCGTAGTAGATAGACCACACTACAGGAAACCTCGTAGCTCTCAGCAAAAAGTCGCGTCAAAGCCGCATGCCAGCATAATCCCACATGATCAGTCCCAGCCTGCCTGCCTGCCTGGCACTCTGGCACCCGTAACCGTCTGTCATGGCACTGGACTCTCGTTGAGACCTAGGGCGTGGTTCGATATTATTGCTGTGTTAATCCACCGCCGTCTTAGCGTTTTTGCGTATTTTGAAGCAATTGGATTCTTGAAGCTGCCTTCTCATCTCATTACAATTCTAACCAACAGGGGATCGAAGGCCGAAGCCTGCTTGTTTTACTGGTACACAGAGTTCTGAACGGCCAGGGGGCGATCGTGTACCTGCTAGGTCCCGAATTAAGTATCTTAACCCCTCCTTTAACCCCTAACGTGTCCCTGAAATGACCAAGCCCTTTAGTAGCCTTTAGTCTGTCTCTAATTGGCCCTTACATGGACCTAATGTGGCCCTGCATTGAGCCATTACCGGTAATCAGACCTTAATTGTTTTTTTCATGCACCACATTTGGCGTTGAATTGAGCAATGAAGTACTATCATATTGCCGTGAATTGCCCCTCGTCAGCACTGAATTAGCCTTTAATTTGCCCGTACACGGAGCGAATCATAATAAACATAAAGGTAACCAGCGACAGGCAGTCAGTAAAAAAAATTGGTAGACTTACAGTGAAACATTATAAGACTTATATTGAGCCATCGATAGGCAGACAATGAAACATCAACAGACTAACAGTGAAGCACCAATAGACTACCGGTAACATAACAATGAAGCATTAATATTCTTGCATTGAACCGTCGATAGGAAGACAGTGAGACATTAATAGTCTAACATTGAAACATGGATGGGTTGACAGTGAACCATTCATAGACTAATAGTCTCACCTCAAATCCTGCGGTCCCACCATGCTCGAACGATGGCCAACCGATCAGCGATCAGGCCCCCCGGGACCTGTGTAACCTGCAAGCTTACGTGGCGCTGTTGCCAGCAGGGTTGCCAGGTTGCCACCGCCCCCCCGCTCCGCCCGTGACCCGCCCAGAGCCTGCCCCCCCCCCCCGCCCCCCCTGACTGTGTCCAAGCCAACCGCGTGCGTGCTCTCGTCGGGTGCTTATAACGTAGGACGGGTAGGGTTTGTGCTAGAGAGGTTATCTGTTTACACTGGCAGTCATACAAGTTCGCATTCTGGCAAGGGTTGGTTGAAAAAGTGGAGATGACGATTATTGACCTTACCTCGCCGGAGATAATTGCTCGAGATGGGAGTTCCCTCGCGCATTGTGCTGAAAAAGCGCAATTAGAACCTGGGTTGAAGCAGCAGGAGACCGTTATTGACCTAGCAGCTGTGGACGAGGCTGCTCAATGCATTCCGGTTAGGCAAGGTGCGACATAGGCGCATCGGTCTAGTTTTCGTCTGGAAGAAATGTGCTGCATTGGATAATGCTAACCTCAATGCTTGTGCCCTGCTGATTTAGTTGCTGCTCGTGTCTCGGATGATGCTCAACTACCTTATCGAGCTGTGTAGATTCGCAGCCTGAGAAAGAAATAAATGAGTCCATTCCGAGACCCCTCTGACGCTCGCTGCTCTTGCAGGGGTTGTGAAAGAGGAAGTCCAAGGACCCTGTCCCCCACCACTGGAAGGTGCCTCAGCAGCAACTTTAAATGTCGACCAACGAGCCCTGTCACCCACCTTTCGCTCAAGGCAGCTAACTGGTGGACCGTTCACCAGCAGAGTTCGATTCCAAGGTCCTGGCGCTCCCTTCTATCAGCTCTGGGGAGAGCCCTCATCGTCTAGGCCCTTGATAGAGGGAGGTAGCAGAAGTGGAGGTAGTTCATCAGCAGTGGGCCAGGGAGAACCAATTCACAGAGCTGCTGCCAGCATGAGGCACACCCCTGCATCTGTTGCTGAGCCTCCTTCAGCCTCAGCAGCACTGCCGCACAAGGGCCTGAAGAGGAAGCTAGATAGTGGCTACCAGCAGGGATGTAGCAAGCCGGGCAGTGAATGGGGGGGGAGGTTGACAGGCGGCCTGCACTGTAGCACTGCAGAAGGGTCACATAACCAGTCTGGAGGTGCACTTAACCAGTTAGAAGGGCAACATGACCAATCTGTAGGGAGAAATGACCAGTTAGAAGGGTCACATACCCGGTTAGGAGAAGTCAGCAACACCCCATCCACGAGGGGTGTGCCACCCGCTGGCCAGGAATCCCGAGCGTCCACCAGCCAAGTGCTCTCTAGGGGCCCGGGGCGGCCATCTACATTGCCTATTAACACCTCCATTCGATCGTCACTGCTGCGGTATGTCTATGTACTTATGTTTCAGATTTGTTTTCAGTTCAGAAAGTGGGTTACCTGGTAGCTTTCTGGCTTTTAACCTCCTCCAGGGACAGCGACCTGGGTGAAAAAATCAGCTGCCGCATATCCTTGAGGCATCACCACTTGATGCAATTATTTATATTGTAGGAGCTCCAGGGATGCCCCAATTGGTCATCTTGGCCGCTTTATCAGGGGCTTCTCCTATCGCATCCTCTAATGTGGTCCCTAATATTTTACAATCACCGGAGTTCTTATGACTCTTTGAGTCTTCAATCGGTGTTTCTTGCAAAGCTCAAGGGATCATGTTCCAGTCAGTCAGTCAGTTCAGTCAAAAAGATCAAGCCGGAATACATTTGGGTGGCATTGATCAAGGTTGTTGGTCATGGCCTGCTGGGCATGGATGAAAACATTCTATATTTCCATGCATGAATAGTGTATTATATATTTCTATGCATGAAAAGTGTATTATATATTTCTATGCATGAATAGTGTATTATATATTTGTATGCATGAATAGTGTATTATATATTTCTATGCATGAATAGTGTATTATATATTTCTATGCATGAAAAGTTAATTATATATTTCCATGCATGAATAGTGTGGGAGTTAAGAGAGACTCATACTTATACAAGGTGTAGTACTGCTACTTGGTGTAATATTCTAGATATTACAGCTGGTAAAAGTAGAACATCTAGTATTATATCCAGAATTCTATATTCTATATTTCTATGTATGAATATTTTATTATATATTTGTATGCATGAATAGTGTATTCTATATTTCTATGCATGCATCGAGGGGGGGGGGCAAGAGAAAAGCTGCTGTACAGCATCTTCGCTTTGGATAGAGGCTATCCTCAAACTATATACAAACAAGTTTTTTTTTTATCCAAAAATAAAGTTGTACAAAAGTTACAGGGGTCCAATGTTTTTTTCATCCAAAGCGGCCGAAATCTTAACTTTGCGATAAATCCCGTTTGAGCAACCTTACGAAAGATGTAAGAGCATAACTGGAATGGGCACGAAAAGATCTTTCGAATGACCCCCATTTTAGGGGGGGTAGGGTGAGGCCATCGGGTTTTAGGAGGGGGGGGGGGGGGGGGGGGGTAAAAAAACTTTTTCCCAACTTTATTTCCCCCTCTTTTTGCATTTTCCCCCCACAATTCCAACTCCCATCTGAATCGGACACCATATTGAAGATGCGGTCCGAAATCTGTCTCTCTGCCCCCCCCTGGCATGCATAGTGTATTATTTATTTCTATGCATGAATAGTGTTTATATATTTCTATGCATGCATATTGCATTTTTTTATTATATGCAAGAATAGTGTATTATTTATTTCTATGCATGCATAGTGTATAATTTATTTCTATGCAAGAATATTTTATTAGTTATTTCTATGCAAGAATAGTGTATTATTTATTCTATGCATGAATAGTTTATTAGTTATTTCTAAGCAAGAATAGTTTATTAGTTATTCTATGCATGAATAGTTTATGAATTATTTCTATGCATGAAAAGTATATTAGTTATTTCTATGCATGAATAGTGTATTATTTATTCTACGCATGAATTGTATGGACCCAGGGTGCTTGGTGTTTCAGAGCGCGTGCATTAACCCCTTGGTGGTGGTGCTCGTGGTGGTGGTGGTGGCCCTGCAGATCAAGAATATGTTGGCCAGGATGGTAGGGCTTAGTGATGCTGGTGGTGGTAATGGTGGTGGTACTGGTGATGGTGGTGGCAGCCATAATCCTGAAAGCAGGAAGACTGGCAGAGAGGGAGTGGTAGTATGTCTGTGTGTTCCAGTCTTGGGTAGACAGGTTAGATCCTTACAAATGGTGAAATGGGTGCCATATAAATTTCTGTCCAAAATTTGTTTGGAAATACGATAATTTACCTTTGAAAGAAACACTAATAGACTTGCCGACCTAACAAGGAGTTCATTATAATAGATCGTGGGGTGGACCTTCATTTATGATTTCGTTCATCAGCAGCAGCATTATCATTATCAGCAGCACCATCATCATCAGCAGCAGCAGCCCACCATCATCACCATCAGCAGCAACATCATCATCAACATCAACATCATCATCATGATTGCACCATCCGATGGCTACCACCTGATTCTTGATGCAGACGAGACACCAACAAGCGCCCTCGCATCTCACAGTCAATCGACCTGGATGCTGATCCTCAGCCTTCTCTCCCACGGCTCACTAGCCGCAGTGGTGCAGCATCAGGGATGCTGGGACTTGCTGGCGCCAGGTTAGCACTAGCTGGTCCCAGGTTAGGACAGGCGGTAGGAAGAAGGGGAGTCTTTTCAGATGACAACATAGCAGCACGATTGTCAGATGGGAATCTAGCAGGTTCCAAGTCGGATGAGAATCTAGCAATAGAGCTATCAGATGAAGATCTAGCAGCAAAGATGCAAGAAGAAGCCGATGCAGGTCTTGCCAGGGAGACAGCCCGGAGGTATGAGGAGGAGGAGGCTAGCCGGGAGCAGGCGATGCAGGTAAGCCCTTCAGTTTTGGGCGAAGCCCCCAGGGTTACCCATTTGTCCGTTTGACGGACCGACTGTCTGACCGGGAGCAGGCGATGCAGGTCAGTCTTTCAGTTTTTGTGTGTGTGCAAATTAATTATTAATTATTATTAATTAAATTAATGATTATTATTAATTAAACTCGTGTTACAAATTAAGCGACTCGGTGCGACCTTTCTCGGCGCAATGCAGGTGAGCCTTTCAGTTTTTTTGGCGAAGCCTCCTCTTCAAGGGGGCGGGAGCCCCTAGGGTTACCGATTTGTCCGTCTGACCGACCATCTGTCTGACCAAGACGAAGCCTGGTACATCAGCCAACTCGTCAGCCAGTCTCGTAACTAACTCGCTTCCGTTGCCACCTGTCGCTCCGTCGTGAATACTCTCCGCCATTGTTTAGCGTCGCATGCGACGCTGCATACAACTTGTTTGTGTGTGCGACGTGTCGCAAATTAAGCGACTCTGTGCGGCTCCGGTGTTAAGCGCGAAACGTGGAGCCCGGGGGGGGTCTGGGGGGCATTTCTGACTAGTTTAGCCAGACCCATGCGTCGCCATGCAGCGGAAGGATGGTGACTGATTTGTGACGTGACGTTTCTCGTGGTCAATGGTGTGATGTGTATCAACGTAGGGTGAAGGTGTTCGTGTCCTGGATGTAAGACCCTTAGTACTTTTCACCAAAAAAACTTCGGGCGTTTGTGAAAAAAATGTTGTTAGCATTAATCACCTTCTAGTCGTCGAACGTTCTTAGATGAATGGTTCTTGAAGGATACACGAATCGTGTAAAAAATCGTAGATGCTGGTATTTATTTCTTGCGATATCGTATGATGTATTGTTTGATAATCTTGGACCCAGGACAATATTATCAGCCATGGTCAAGGCGCCCTAGGACTGCCCTCATATACTTTTTGTTTTGCGACGCGACGCGTCCCAAATTGAGCCCGGTGCGACCCCAGTCTGATGCGCTGCCCCTGAACCCCCCGTGCCTCCGTGCTGCGCCACAGCCCCGAAATCAGGCGTGCGTCGCAACTTTTGCTACACAACCAGACCTACAGAGAGCTGACAAAAAAAAACAGTGCTCGTACAGGAGCGCCTTCCAGCATTCATGCTGCGCTACTACATATATATATATATGTAGTATGTGCTCGGTGGTTGGACCCAGTGCAAGAAAACAGGCTGGCCCCCTCAACCTCACGCCTCGTAAGAAGGTGTACTATTCATTCATCTATATAGGTGCATGGTTGCCAGTCTTGCCCAGAGTACCCTTGCCTTGCCATCTGGCCCTGCTCTTTGTCCTGCCCCTTGCCGTCTTGTCCTGAGTGCCCTTGCCTTGCCATCGTGCAGGATACATATATATTGAAATAAACGGTTAATGGTTGTCAGTCTTTCCCTGAGTGCCCTTGCCCTGCCCTTTGCCCTGCCCCTTGCCGTCTTGTCCTGAGTGCCCTTGCCTTGCCATCGTGCAGGATACAGATATATTGAAATAAACGGTTCATGGTTGTCAGTCTTTCCCTGAGTGCCCTTGCCCTGCCCTTTGTCCTGCCCCTTGCCGTCTTGTCCTGCGTGCCCTTGCCTTGCCATCGTGCAGGCTACATATATATTAAATAAACGGCTCATGGTTGTCAGTCTTTCCCTGAGTGCCCTCGCCCTGCCCTTTGTCCTGCCCCTTGCCGTCTTGTCCTGCGTGCCCTTGCCTTGCCATCGTGCAGGCTACATATATATTAAACAAACGGTTCATTGTTGTCAGTCTCGCCCTAAGCGCCCTTGCCTTGCCATCTTCCAGGAGCGCTTATCTCGCTATAGCATGGCCATGCCACCTTTCCCGGATAATGAAGCCGGCGAGTCGATGATTCCCCTAGATCTGTTACAGGAGCGCATGACACAGTGGCGCAATAGCAGACGCATAGCACGGGACCCCCGTAGCGCGCGTGGAGGGAATGACGGCGTTGGGATGGTTGAGTCGCACCGCATCCGCCTATCCAATGCTATTAGCTCCCTGCTGCCGGCGTCTTTGTACGGTGCAGGCCCGGATGGGGACCTGGGTGGGGAGGAGAGGAGGGAAGGGCGAATGTTGTACCCTCGCCACTCCCGAATGCTTGGCTACCCCTTCCCTGGTTTCCTAAGAGAGGAGATGCTTGGAATCGCTAACTCAAACCTTCCAAGGAGCTTGCTGTTTTCTGATCGGGACTTCACAGCTGACGACTATGACATGTTGTGCCGCCTGGACGAAGGTGTGGAGAATAGGAAGGGCGCGACTCAGGATACCATGTAAGTAGGGAACGGCAAATCATATGATGTAGACCAAAGACGAGTATGATATCATATGATATCATACACAAATCATATGATTTGATGCCCCAGGCCAAAGTTACCTAGTCAGACCGCCGGTATCATATGATATCATATGTTGACATGATATTATATGATATCATATTGCCGATCCCTACATGTAAGTAGGGTTATGACTTGGTTGTTGGCCTCAGTGCAAGCAAACGAGCTGGCCCCCTCAACCTCACACCTGGTCGTTTGACTAGAATTTGAACCTTCGGGGTGTTACAGCAGTACACTGTATGAAAGTGAACCCCGCCACAATGTTGTCGGACGGCCCTAGTTCCAGGGGCTCCCTGTTTTGGCCCAGGCGCCAAGCCCCACCAAAATTGGCGGGACCCATCCGCCAAAATACGCCATTATCTTAGGCGCACGCGGTATTGGATTGATTCCATGATGCATGAGCTTTCAGGCTGCTCACTGTCTGCAGACAGAGTACAACATGGATAGAATGAACACTACTACACCACACTTCAGAGAGCTGCATGCAATCACTTGGGAAGTAAATGCACTACTAAACCACACTTCTGACTTCTAAGTGCAATCACATGGGAAGTATATGCACTACTGAACCACACTTCAGAGTGCTGCATACAATTACATGGGGAGTATTAGCACTACAAAACAGAACTCCTTGAGTACTAAGTGCAATCACAAAGGGGGTATAAGCACTACTGGACCACACTTCACCAAGGACTCTCAGTGCTAAATAACTTCTATTGCCTTTTTGCTAGTAACTGTAATCACCTTTAGTGATGATACATCCATCAATAAATAAATATACATATAAATGGAAAAAATGGAAAAAAGGCAATAACATGGGGAGTATAAGCACTACTAAACCACACTTCAGAGTTCTGCATGCAATCACATGGGTTAAACTTAATGTTGCACAAGGCATCTCTGGCAGGGTTGTGTTAGCGGATGAGATGGAACGAGAGACAAAAGAGGTACGAAGTGAAGCTAGTAAGTTACTGAGTAGAAGCGACAGCTATTGTAAGAGCCGTCAATCACGATTAAAGGGTGTAGGGTTCTCGTACAGCTGACGTCAGTCAAGATGGAAAGGGGACACTAGAGTGATGTGGACCCAGAGGGGGCCACGAGCACTCGTGTCAGTAGGGCAACATGTAACATGCTGACAGGTTGTTTTCAAGGAAAGGTAGCACCCCCAAATGACCAGGGAACGGCAACTAATATTAAAAAAACTAAAAAGTGTTTTAAAAACTAATATTCACTTATATCATTAGAGTGTCACAATAATATTAGTTTTTCAAATAAATTCGAAATTCTGGTGAGACGGCTTGTCCGAGGAATATTATATAATGTTATATAATATTATTTATTCACTTATATTATATAACATAGCCGACCCCTACAAATGACCAAGGTACATTATGTAGCACTTGTGCTACAAGTAGCACATTAAATACCTGATATCTGGTTCAGACCATAAGACGTGTTGTTGTTTTTGTGTTCTGTGCAGAGATTCACTCCCCACTCAAGTTGTGTGCCGTGGAGGAAATCGAAGTGGCAAGGCTGATGACTGTGGGGAAGTGCCTAACTGCTCGATTTGTCTTGAAGATGCTGAGGAGGGGAGCGTCCTGAGGTCATTACCCTGTTGCCATAAGTTCCATCGTGATTGGTGAGTGAAGCGTGGCCATACCTGTGCTGTCTCTATAGGGCCTGAACTCGTCAACTGCAGCAGGAGGGGGGTGGGTGTTGTAGCCGTGCTACGCCACAATCCTGAAAGCAGGCTTGCATCGCAATTTTTGCTGCACAACTGGACCTAGAGAGAGGCGGATAGAAACTGGTCGTGACAGTGCTGTCTGCTTTGTGCACTACATGTACAACGCCAAATGAGCCGTACTGCCTCTCATAAACTTCTCTCACTTCAGACATCATGCCATTCCTATTGTGCACAACTTGTACTCAATGGCATTGTACATCACGCCATCCCTATTGTGCATAACATGTACTCAATGGCATTGCGCACCATGCTATCCCTATTTTGCATAACATGTACTCCATGGTATTGTACACCGTGCCATCCCTATTGTGCATAACTTGTACTTTATGGCATTGTACATCATGCCATCCCTGGTGTGCATGTCCTCCCTACTGTGGATAACTTGGACTTCATGTCATCTCCATTATGCACGTCCCGGAATTGTATGTTACCCACAGCGACCGGCACCTTCTGCGACACCAGCTTCCCTTCACAGCATTGATCGATGGCTCAAGCACAAAGCTGCCTGCCCAGTATGCCAACGCCCCGCGACTGGATTCCAAGACTCACAATAAATAAATAGTACGCCTCATATTCACATGTTCTTACAACCTTTCCATCCTGTTCTGTTCAAGCAGAAAGCCGCCTGTATGATTAATTTATGTTTTATTTATCTAGTGACATCCTGAATCTGTCTGACCCCTGCCCCCCCTCACCCACCATCTCCAAAGTATTCTAACAACCTTTCCATCCTGTTCCCTTTGCTGCATTGATCAATTGCTCAAACAGAAAGCCGTCTGCCCGGTATGCCAAAGCCCCACGACTGGGTTACAAGACTGACACAATAAAGAAATAGTACGCCTTATTACATATTCACATTATCTAAGAACCTTTACACCCTGTTCCCTTCACAGCATTGATCGATGGCTTAAACAGAAAGCCGTCTGCCCGGTATGCCAACGCCCCGCGGCTGGATTACAAGACTGACACAATAAATAAATAGTATGCCTTATTACATATTCACAAGATCTAACAACCTTTACACCCTGTTCCCTTCACAGCATTGATCGATGGCTTAAACAGAAAGCTGCCTGCCCGGTATGCCAACGCCCCGCGGCTGGATTACATGATTGACGCAATAAATAAAAAAGTAGTACGCCTTATTACAAGGTGTGAGGTTGGGAGGCAGCCCGTTCGCTTGCACTGGGGCCAACAAGACTGCGACACTGTCGATCTGCCGCACTGTTGTCTAACTCTATTGGACTTCTCCAAGTGTGGCTGTCAAAATGTTTCTGCCCCCAGTCCTTCAGCACTGTGGCTCCAAATTCATAGGAATTCTTTTTTAGGCATTGAGAAGCCTCATTAGGAGCCGACACGCTTTCTTAGGAGGCAACACGCTGCATTAGGAGCCAAAAAGCTTTATAAGAAGCCTTAATTTATGAGCATTGAGCACTTATGTGCATTAAGAAGCCTCATTAGGAGCCAAAAAGCTTTATCAGGAGCCATTATTTATGAGTAGCTCTTCAAAGGAATTACTTTTCTCACATAGCTTTGATCGGGGTAACTATAGATCCCACACAGACCCTTTATTTTTGAGGCGCTCTTCATAGGAAATAATTTCTAGTAATTTCTAGTTTTGCTCGGGGTAGCAGTAGATCCCACGCACAGCTTTTATTTTGGAGGAGCTCTTTATAGGAAATAATTGCCTCGTATATTTGCTAAAGGTGACTATAGATCCCACCCAGAGCCTTTATTTGGGAGGCGCTTTTCATAGGAAATAATTTCGTGTATAAATTTGCTAGGGGTAACTAGAGATCTCACATTGACTGTGAGTTGAGTTGCATGTACTAATGGTTTTAGGCATAGCTTTTCTTTTCTGCTTCGAGCTGCAGCTTCTAGGCAACTCCCAGAGTCAGCAACTGGGCAAAGCCCCAAAAATTCAACAGTATTTGAAATATGATATATGACAGTTTTTAGATGCACTGCGTTGCTGAGGAGCCAGGTTAGGCTTGGTAGTAAGCCAGGGGAGCTGCCTAGAAGCTGCTGCTGGTAGCTGAAAAGAAAATCTATGTGTGCGTTTTTTGTGTGGTGTGGTGTGTGTGTGTGGGGGGGGGGGGGGGGGGGGGGGGGGGCAGCTTTGCATGTACGGGATGTCCTTAGATGTCCAGCCTCCTTGAGGTTCAACAATCTTTGCCGCCTCAGCTAGAAGAAACTACCAACATGCTGTGATCACTTGAGCATGCGATGGCCCTGTACTTTGTGTTTCCTAGCAGGACAAGTGGTGCATGCCGATAGGCAGCAGGCATGCTACTGGGCCCAGGGAGTTGAATCTGTCTATTCGAATCTAACACTAGTCTACTACATGATGGCATCACTGTCAAATGTCCGATTTTGATATTTGCATCGCGTACGTCTGCCCCTAGATTAATAGACAGTCTTTTGGTGGATTGGATTATTACGTGTTTTTCAGTCAACTCAAGGCTGCTCGCCGTCTTCCAAATCCAAGCCCCCCCTCCCCGTGCGATACCCACTATAACCAGGAAGCATAATCAGCGGGCTGGGCAGTGTAAGAATGTGAAGGCTTGTTCAGTTCTATCCTCAAATCCTGATAACTTGAACTTGGTTACATAGCTTCAGCCTGCAATTTGGCTGCTCGCCATTTCGGCAGTAAAACAAATTATTACCAGGAAAATGTAAACGCGAACAAATCACTTTTTAATAGTTTTCTTCCCCTTCTCAAATCCTGATATGAAGACCAGCTGCAGTATCCAAAGGTTACCTGACATTGGTATAACTTGATCTTGGTTACATAACTCCAGCCAACAATTTGGCTGCCCGCCATCTTGAGACCTATCTCCTTGACACCAGGCGGCCGAATGAAAAAGTAAAGAATGGCGATAATTATTTTTCGCCCCCTCCGTCTGCCTACAATTTTCGATGAAGTCGATTGAAATTTAAATTGTTACATCCGTGTAATACCGTTACTCACAGGACGTGAAGTTAAGGACACCATAGCGTAAGCCGGAGCTAACTATAGTCACCGCAGGGCCACCTCTCGATGAAGTTAACTACATGGGGGGGGCATGGTTTTGAAAGGTGGTGCGCAGCCCAGAGTTGACTGAAAAACATGTTACACATTAACAATCCAATCCAATGTACGGTCATTCTCTTGTGGACTCTCTCAGCTACGTTCCTTGTACATGATACCGGTGATAGCTTATTAAATAAAATGGTAATGATAACGCCTGGTGGGGCGTGGTGTTAAGGGAGCCCAGTCTTCCGGCAGTAGGGAGCGGGCTGCTACTTTACCTGAACAAAGCTACCATGGCAGTTTACAACGACCGCGAACACTAAAGCGCACCGGTAGAGATTATATTAAATGTGATACTGTGAACTCCCCCAGTTGATGAGTTCCTTTTACTTCGTTTTGTTTTTAGATGTCAAGGGTATTTCACCCCAGGAGGTGGTTTTCCCGACAAAAAAACAGTGACACCGAGGATTCAGTTCAAATGGCGTTGCCACTCCTACAAAAGAGTAGGCGTACATGATTGATCTTGTGGGCTGGCTACCTCAACTAGCTAGAAGACCCACCCTTTGAGGCGAAATTCCTCCATGGAAAAACAAAATGGTTACTTACTTATCTGCTTGCCAGTATGTATTAAGCAGTTTTTCTAGTTGTGAAAGGATTTTCACCCCAAGAGGTGGGTCTCGCGACACAAACTCGACACAGTGACTGATCTTGTGAGCTTGCCAAGCTCAGGGCGGCTCAGGTCCACTTAGATTGCCTGGATCTGGCCTAAGTGCCCATTCCTGGTGTGGTTTGATTGTATGGTATCTCAGCCTTCAGACTACTCACCATCTGTGGGCGGGGTAAACGTGGGAATGTGGACATTTCTAGTTCACTACATAACACTTCTGTGTACTGAGTGCAATCACATGAGTATAGATGAAGGCAAATTGTTACATGGTTCTGTACTCCTACAGGCGTCAAGCCGTCTGCAGCAGAGGCTGCCCCCCCCGGGGCTGCCCCTCACCTGGAGCGCCCTGGAGTGTCGAACTGTCGACAGCTGCAGCTGTTGGGCATGACCAGGCCGCAGCAGATCCGCGCCCGTACAGGGAGAAAGAATGAGAGGGACGGAGGAAAGACTCCACCAAATTGGTTCACGTTCGCATTTCTTCGGACGTTCAAAGTCTTCTCTCTCGATTTTCGCACCAATTAAGTCCATTGGATAATGCCCAAACCTCGTTCCAGTGAGCGCAGATCTCAAAACTTCCATGTCAGTCCCTGGCAGGAGAAAGACAGCTCCAAGGCGGACGAGCCCTCCTGCGCGGTGGAATTTGTAGCTCTAAACGCCACGCCTCGTTCGGGAGCATCTGAATTGGCTGCCTCTCCTGTGGCGCAGCAGCAACCCGCCCTCATACCCAAAGCGTCTGCGCCCGCCCAAGCACCTCAACTAGAATCAGGAGGTTGGCTAAATAGGAAGCGACCAGCTGAAGCAGGTGCACCAGCTCTGGACGGGACTCTCACCAGGATTACAGCTGATGCCCAAGATGTCTCAGCTATGAGCAGGGATCACAACAGGATCAAATCCAATGCCCCAGTTGCAAGCAGCTGTGGTGGAGGTGTGGAATCCGAGGTAGTGTCTCTCAACATGAACAACCAACCCTTGGTATCCAGAGCACGCCAAGGATCTGCAGGTTGCTCCAGGACTGTTGAGTGGAATTCAGATGAAGAATGTGAGCCCAGCGGCTGCATAAATTCATGGAAAGAGTGCACATGGATGTGTCACTTAGCAATACTACCATCGGGTCAGGTATCCGGCCATATGGTGGACGGCAGATCAAGGTGCTGCTTGGGGGTAGTGGGGCGCAGATTGTTTGGAGGACCGTCAGCAAGAGCTGGATGCAAGATGGACGAAGACACAGAGATCTTACTGCTACAAATGATCCATTTACAGGTGTGGCAGATTGAGGGAGGTACTCAGTGCTGTGCTGTGCTGTGCTGTATCATTGTTAAACAGAAAGTAAGCTGAAATCAATCCGAGAGAACTGGAGTAAATTGCAAGTCCTAATCAATACTTGCCAGTTCAACCCTTCGATTCCGAGTCGTGGTTTCCATCCGGTCAAGGATAGCCAACTCAACCACATTTACACAAAAATGCATGAAAAAAATAGCTAATGGTTGTTGAAATATTAACAAGATAGAATATTCCGATAATAACCTAGTAAAGGCTCATGTAGGTCAGGCCATTTTGTGCAGTCCAAGCCTGTGGTTCATCATGTTTAGTACTTTCACGTCCACATTTTCACGTCCACACTTTCATGTCCACACTTTCATGTCCACACTTTCATGTCCAGAGTGGATCTGAGGTTCAAGCCATGGTGTCCAAGACTGGCGGTGACCTAGCACGAATGGAGCCAGCTGAGTTGTGGCAGATCCGTCGCTTCATGCCAGACGGCCAAGATCCCAAAGACCCAGATGCCCAAGACTTCAGTGCTCAGGTGAGCTGGCTAAGGGATGGTACTAGGTTCTGATTTCAAAGATCAGGTGGGCAGGCTATGTGATTATGCCAACTTGAACTTGTTTACATGATTCCAGCCTTCAAGGCTACTCGCTGTTACATACACGGGATGATGCCCAAGACTGCAGTGCTCAGGTGAGCAGGCCATGGGATGATGCTAACTTAAACTTGGTTATAGAATTCCAGCCTTTAAGGCTGCCCGTTATCTTGGGCAGTAGCCCATCACGCATATGAGATCATGCTAACTTTAACTTGGATGCATGACTCAAGGCTTTAGGGCTGCTCGCCGTCTTGGGCAGTAGCATCATCACATACATGGTATCATGCTAAGCTCTGATTTCAGTGTTCAAGTGATCAGGCTATGGGATGATGCTAAGTTCTGATTTTAGTGCCCACGTGATCAGGCTAAGGGATGATGCTAGGTTCTGATTTCAGTGCTCAAGTGATCAGGCTATGGGATGATGCTAGGTTCTGATTTTAGTGCTCAAGTGATCAGGCTAAGGGATGATGCTAGGTTCTTATTTCAGTGCTCAAGTGATCAGGCTATGGGATGATGCTAGGTTCTGATTTTAGTGCTCAAGTGATCAGGCTACGGGATGATGCTAGGTTCTTATTTCAGTGCTCAAGTGATCAGGCTATGGGATGATGCTAGGTTCTGATTGCAGTGCTCAGGTGGGATGTCTATGGGATAATGCCAGGTTCTGATTTCAAATATCAGGGGAGCTGTGTATGGGATGGTGCTCTAATTGCAATGCTCAAGTAATCAGGCTATCGGATGATGCTAGGTTCTGATTTCAGTGCTCAGGTGGGATGTCTACGGGATAATGCCAGGTTCTGATTTCAAATATCAGGGGAGCTGTGTATAGGATGATGCTCTGATTGCAGTGCTCAAGTGATCAGGCTATCGGATGATGCTAGGTTCTGATTTCATTGCTCAGGTGGGATGTCTACGGGATGATGCCAGGTTCTGATTTCAAATATCAGGGGAGCTGGATATGGGATGCTGCTCTGATTTGCTCTTTCTGTTTCTTTCCAATGTCATAGGCTGGCCATTGTTTGTATTTGTACAGTTCAGGGGTGGCCAAATAGGCTAAAGGGACTTGCCAAACCTTACAAACAGGAAAGGCATTTTAAAAATGCTGGTGAACTGAAACCCAACAAATTTGGGCCAATGTGGCCCAAAACAATTGAACCCCAACAAATAATTGGGGCTATTGTGGTCCAAACAAGTCCACACCAACAAATAATTGGAGCTTTTGTGGTCCAAAACAACTGAACCCCAAAACATAATTTTGGCTAGGGCTATTGCGGTCCAAAACAAGTCCACACTTAAGAATCTGAGTGGGTATTCCAACTAGGAAACCAAATGGTGGAAGAAAGCTAGGAAAAGTCCTCGCGGCGTAGCAAGCGACGCGGTTTATTGACGGAGATTGTTGGCTATCAGAGCAACAGGTGGCAACGGAATCAAGTGCAGCGGACCGAAGCCAGTGTTTAGACAGCTATGGCCAGGGTTACTTTCTTCTTGTTTCTTGTGGTCAGGCGGACAACGTGTTGACGCTGGGGGCTCCCGCCCGCCACAAGGTTGGGCTCCGCCAAGCAAGTTGGTGTTCTGTGCCTAGACCACACATTTTAGGCTTTACGAGTATAAACCTGTCATCATCAAAGTTAGCCTTTTTGTGTGTTGACCTGCATCATCAAAGTTAGCCTTTTTGTGTGTTGACCTGCATCATCAAAGTTAGCCTTTTTGTGTGTTGACCTGCATCATCAAAGTTAGCCTTTTTGTGTGTTGACCTGCATCATCAAAGTTAGCCTTTTTATGTGTTGACCTGCATCATCAAAGTTAGCCTTTTTGTGTGTTGACCTGCATCATCTAAGTCAGCCTATTTTGTGTGTTTACCTGTCATTATCAAAGCAATGTCTTGGAATGTAGGCTCTATGCTGTGAGATTATGTATTCGTATTTGTAGTTGTTATACTATTTGTAGTTTAGGGGAAGCCCCCCTTCTGGGGAGCGAGAGCCCCCAGATTCAACCCGCTGTCCGTCCGACCGACCGACGACCGAGACGAAGCCTGACATGTCAGCCAACTGTCTCATAACTAGCTGGCTTCGGTCAGCTCCATCGTTGCCACCTGTCGTTCCGTTGCCAACCCTCTCCGCCAATTTTCCGCGTCGCTTGCGACGCTGCGTATGACTTGTTATACTAGTTGTATTTGTAGTTGACGCACAGGGCACAAAATGTTGTCAGATTGTGTATTTGTATTTCTGCCTTGTGCGTCAACTCTATTCACCCATCCTGGCATCACCCAGCCATGGTTTTGAATGTATCAACGATGTTGTCAAGGTTGGTATTTGTGCCTAAGTGCCTTTTGTGTTAGTTATGTTCACCCAACCTGTCCTCACCCAAGCCATGGTTTTGAATGTAGCAACAATGTTGTGGGAGTCCGCCTTTGTGCCCAAGTCCCTTTTGTGTTAGCTACATCCACCCAACCTGTTTTCACCCAAGCCTTGGCCTGAAACGCAGCAAAAGTGTTGTGAGAGTCGGTATCTGTGCCCTTTGTGTCACCTGCATTCAAGGTAGGGCAACTCCCTTCAGCCTAATTGACTACCCCTGGACTGAAACAACATTACAACATACAACATACCGTACACACCGGTACATATATCCTCCCAACCTGGCATCACCCAAGCCATGGTTTTGAATGTAGCAACAACTTTTTAAAGGTTGCTTTCTGTGCCTAAGAGCCTTGTGTGTTAGCTACGTCCTCCCAACCTGTCCTCACCCAAGCCTTGGCTTGAAACGCAGCAACAGTGTTGTGAGAGTCGGTATCTGTGCCCAAGTGCCTTTTGTGTTAGCTTCGTCCACCCAACCTGTCCTCACCCAAGACTTGGCTTAAAACGCAGCAATTCTGTTGTGATAGTCGGTATCTGTGCGCTGTGTGTCACCTGCATTCAAGTTAGGGCAACTCCCTTTAGCCTAATTGAATACCCCTGGACTGAAACAACATACAACATACATACCAGTACATATATTCCAGGTTTATTTTTAAGGAAAATTGGCCACCCCCCTTTCATCGCAATAATGGTTCTGGAGCCAATTGCCCTGAATCCAGAAATAGCAAAAATCACAGGGTTCCAAAATTCCTTGGGATTCAAGTCAAAAAAGCCAGGTCAGCCAGGCCTAGTCAGCTTCAGGCCAAATCTAGACAAGGCCAAGCATAAAAACTATGGGTTTCATCGCAGGGCTGATTCCGAAAATTATGGCTTTTATCGCATAATGCGAAATTTCGCAGCTAAAAAAAACCCTGATATATTAGCCCAACCTGGCATCACCCAAGCCATGGTTTTGAATGTAGCAACAACTGTTCAAAGGTTGGTATCTGTTCCTAAGTGCCTTGTGTGTTAGCTACGTCCACGGAGCCTGGCATCACCTTGGCCTCCCCAACACACACACACACTCCTCTCACTCCCAGGTCAACAACCCCAAATACAACATCTCCCAGATCCCCCCCCCCCCCCCCCCCCCCCCCCCCTCCCCCTCCCCTCCCCGTCTCCCCTCTCCCCTCTCCCCAACACACACACACACACACACATATACACCTCTCACTCCCAGGTCCCCACCCCCAAATTAAACATCTCCCAGACCCCCCCCCCCCCCCCCCCCCCCCTAACCCCCTTCATTTTCCTCCTCACCTCATCCTGTGTGGTGCCCCTGCGTTGTTTAATACAACTCCTAATTAGGAGACCCACCTTCTGGGGTGAAAGTCCTTTCCTAAAAAAATCCTTCCTTATGCGCAGGTGTCCTTTTCGGCCGACAAGTTGATGGAGGGCGACGATGCAGAAAGACATCTGCTGAAGTTCAACCCAAAGCTGGCCCGGCGTGATGCCATTGTCAATATCGGCACTATGCACATCTCTGACCTGCCAGCGAGCTTCATGAATCTCCTAAATAACTAAGACATTACGTAGAGCGTGCTGATTGGTCATGTCATTTTTATTATTTTTACCTGAACATTTCATTGTCATAGACAGGCCATAATTAACCCAAGACAAGCCCGCTCCACCACATCCGGGGGGGTCTTCCAACCATCCTCAAAATCATGGGGTACAAACAATAAAGAAATGCGGCAAAGAAGCAAGAAAGCAAGAAAGTGAAGCATAATGTCCACATATTTCCCAGCCCACAACATACGAGCCTGAAAAACGGCAAAAACGGCCACATTTTTTCTCCCAGCCTGAGGCTGAGGGGGACCTGCCTGTGTTTGTCAGAAACGTATATATTTGTCTGATGGTCATATCTCCTTGGGGACCAGTTCATGTTTTATTTTAATAAGCGCCTCGTGGTACTGTAGAGTTCATTTTCATTGTCCGAGGTTGGACAAGTCCCTCTAGCCTATTTGGCTACCCCTGGACTGCAACACACAAACATACGTGTAATGCATCGCTGTCTCAGTCCGCTCGCTTGTTATACCGGTACATAAGTAATCCCTCTGGGATCTGCACATATGTGCGGTTGCCTCACCGGAGTCTGGAAGGCCATGGACTTGCCCTGCTGTCAGAATATGTGTCGAGAAGATTGTTTCGTGTAGACGTTTCGTACATGGCCACCTAATCCTGAATCCACCTAAATCTAAATCCTGAATCCACCTAAATCTGAATCGAAGACGGCAGCCGAATAGCTGGCTGAAGCTATGTAACTAAGTTCAAGAATCCACCTGAACGGAGGTGACCAAGATGGCGAGCAGCGTTATAGGCCAGGTTTAAGGCGTAGTATAGCGGTGCCCATGCCCATTCCTATTGGCGGAGCCCCCTCTTCAAGGGGGTAGGAGGCTGGGAGCCCCCAGGGTTACCAATTTGTCCGTGTGACCGGATGACCGATGACCAGAGAGCTCTCTGCCGATGACCTTCTGCGTCTGACCCCTGGTCTGACCGCGGTCATGACCGTCCGCGTCCGACCGAGACGAAGCCTGACACGTCAGCCAACGGTCTCGTAACCAACTCGCTTCCGTCGCAAGCCCTCTCCGCCAATTTCTAGCGTCGCTTGCGACGCTGCATAGAACTTGTTCCTACCCCATCATTTAGGGTTTATTCGGCGCGCATGAATTTCTTTCTTTCACCGTCCTCCTCACGCACTCGCACCGTCCCATACACGTCGGACGCCCTTTCTGCACCCACCATAACTGCACTAACTACGGACAACTTCCTCACTAGGTCACGCTGATTAGGCGTCCTGCTTGTTGAACCATACAGGCTGCGAGTGTCTTCTGGACATCTAGCTAGATGTCCAGAAGACACTCGCAGCCTGTATGGTTGAACACTGCTTTCTTCCATTTATGCTCCCGCCTGCCACAGCTAATTCCTGAGATGGGGGATATCAATGAGCCAGCGATTGCCTTGGCTTTTCTTGGTTTTATTGGGCTTCTTACATGGGGTCTCAGCTAACTCTGGGCCGCTCTCCGCCGTCCAGTTTCAAGCCCCCCGGTGCGATACCCACAGAAACCAGGGAAACCAGGGATTACACCAAGCGGATTAGAGAGTTTAAAGAATCGTCTAGCTCAAGCTGAGCAAGCCATCAAGAATCCATGATTATTCCATCAAGAAGACTTTGAGAGGCTGAAGAAATGCTATGTGTACAATGGTATTCCTAGACGCGTGGCGTCGGCGTATGGTTGTTCAGTGGACGGTTTCATAGAGCCTACAACAGTGCGACAGGTTTACCCCATGCTTCAGCAATTCTTAAAGGAGACAAACCCTGACCTGCTGATGAGGCATGGGATACCGATTTCTGACGCAGACGTGGACCATTTGTGTGGCAAGGTGCTGCTTGCATTCAAAGGAGTGTGGGGGAAATACTCAGGGGGCTATGTAGCATCCCAGGTGAGCACGGAGCATGGCTTTTTTAAGGCCAGGTACAGATTGGATGTATTAAATATATATACCAGATATGTGTACATCAGATTTCCCCCCGTATGATCTATTATTATTTTGTCGATTTTCACCCATTTTATTAATGATCATTTTGCTGATTTTCACCCACGTCCCCAGCACCACAGCTAGACCTAGAGCTGGCCACAACCTAAGCTACCAGCATCCCTACTTCAGGACTCACAACACATAGGAATCACCCAAGAGCACTGTGTGCTGTGTGCTGTGTGGGGGGGGGGGAGTATGGTGTGTGTGTGCGTGTGTGTGTAGGGGGGGGAGGGTGTGTGTGTGTGGTGGTGGTGGTATGTGTGTGTGGGGGGGAGGGGGGTGGTGGTGTGTGTGTGTGTGGGGGGGGGGGGGCATGTGTGTGTGGGGGGGGGGGGGGGAGATGGTGGTAGTGTGTGTCTGTGTGTGGTGGTGGTGGTGTGTGTGTGGGTGGGGGGGGATGGGGTGTGTGTGTGGGGGGTTGTGGGGGGGGGGGGGGGGGGGGGCACAACCTACTTCAGGACTCACAGCAGGTAGGAATGACCCATCGAAGAGCACTGTTTTTATTTTGGACGATGCATAGCAGCTTCTAGGCAGCTCCCCTGGCTGTCTACCAAATCTATAACAGCATAGTGCATCTGTATGCTGTTATAACATAATCAGCATTCTGTCACAGTTTTTCTTTTCATTTACGAGCAGCGGCTTCTAGGCACCTCCCTGAGCTAGTCACTGGGCTAAGCCCCGAGATTGAACAGTTCTGGCCAGCTGATTCTGTCAGCTTCCAGACACACTAGGTTGCATTAATTTTTGGCTGCATAGCCAGTCAGAGTAGCTGCCTAGAAGCTGCTGCTCGTAACTGAAAAGAAAAACAGCACTTTCTACAACTGCCAAAATCTGTGGGCTTAGCGCAGTGACTAGCTCAAGGAGCTGCCTGGAAGCTGCTGCTCATAGCTGAAAATAAAATTAGTGACAAGGACTGGTGAACAGCAGTCTTGGGCACGCCCTCCACACATGACGCGGGCACATACTCCAATGTGCGCACCTTCGTTGGAATGATTGTGGTGAGGGTGAGGGTGAGGGTAAGGTTAAGGGTGGGAGCCAAAGACTGGTAAGCAGCAGCCGAGGATAGGATACGATGGAGGCCCATGATGCAATCAGACATGGACTGAATTTGTACTATAATAGAAACAGTAGTAAGCAAAAGCTATATTATCTCATGGATATTGATGTACTTGAAATAGAGCTCCTAGTGGCTGAATGCTCTGCAATGTGTAAAGCGTTCATCAGCAGCACCACAACCACCATCATCATCACCATCATCACCACCACCATCGTCACCATCATCATCATCACCACCACCACCACCACCACCACCACCACCATCATCACTACCACCACCACCCCACCCCAACCCGTGCACACACACACACACACTACCCCCCCCCCCCCCCCCCCCCCCCCCCCATCATCATCATCAATTCATCATCATCACCCCCACCCCCACCCCACCCCAACCCGCACACACACACACACATACACCACCACCACCACCACCACCACCACACACCTGCAGGTGAGCACCCTCGCACTCTGCTTCCTGCACAAGCGTGAGATTCTGAAAGTGGCCAATGGGGCCTTGCCTATCCAGTGTGTGATCATACCGACCAGCGATGTTACTGGGTGCTTTAAAGTGCCCACTCCCGTGGACAGAGATAGCGATGATTTTTTTTTCCTACTCCGGCTGGAGGTGGACAACCCAGACGACCCATTCGACAAGCCCTCATTGTTTTTTGTTCTAAGTCCCAGGACGACTTCTTTGACTCCCCAGGCTCGGGCGGGAGGCTTCAGTGTGAGAGATGGATGAACAAGCTCTCGGGAGATTGCGGTAACCAACACGTTTGGGTCTCCGTCGCATTCAAGCCTGAATGTGTCAACCCCCACATGGTCTTATCTGGGAATCATGGGTATTCTGGGAGATATTCGAGGGCTCTTCAAGAAGACAGGAAAGCCTCGCCAAAAGGTCCTACCTAGTTATCCTGGTAGATATGTGAGGGCTCTTTGCGAAGAGCAGGACGCCCGCCTCGGCATCTGCTTTGCCTGCAAAAAAACAATTGGGCGAACCCCGGGGCGAAAGGAGAAGAAGAACTGCACAGGTTGCAAACGAGTCGCCTACTGCAGCAAGGTGTGTCAGTTAAAGGACTGGAAAGAGCACACGCCAGGCTGCAAGATGACTCTGCAACAAATACAGGAAGAAGATTTGTGATATTCCTGGTGGTTGCCCCTAGTGCAAGCTAACAGGCTGCCTACTGCAGCACCGGGTGTCAGTTAAAGGATTGGAAAGAGCACAAGCCAGGCTGCAAGATGGCTCTGCAACAAAGACAGCAAGAGGATTTGTGATATTCCTGGTGGTTGGCCCCTGATAAGGAATTCATAATGTTGAGTTACAACCATGTTTGGGTTGTGTCCAGGGGTGTTTATTTATATGTAGAATTCCAAAGAGGTTTGGGTTCTATCCAGGGGCTTTCATTTACAATTTGGTGGTTGGCCCCAGTGCAAGCAAATGGGCTAGCCCCCTGAACCTCACGCACGCCTCATAACAAGGCATACTATTTATTTATGTATTGTGATACCTGGTCAGAAGTCAGGTATCCAGCAAAAGTAACACAGAACTGACATCTCTACAATCATCTGTTACGGGCTATCCAGCTTGTGTCTTTGTAACAGAGAGGAAATACAGCCTGTGCAAACACCACCACAGAGCTGTCCTCATTACAAAGATAGTGAGCAGCTTACTAAAGTGTGTAATGTACTACAGGGGGCCCCAACATGACATGCATAAAGGAATGATAATGCCTGGTAGGGCGTGGTTTTAAGGGAGCCCTCTCTTACGGCGGTAGGGAAGGGGCTGCTACTTTACCTAGACAAAGCTACCATGGCGGTAGGACACGCAAATGATACACAGTGGGAACGTTCTGGAGGACCTGTAGGTCATCAACCTATCAATTTCTCGTGGCTGCGGGGTTAGTCCCGCCATGCACCCCTTAGTCCCACCTACTAGACTCGGTAGTATAGCAGTTTGTGTAGGCGCGGTGTAGACGCGTCTACAGGGCGTATCTCGTCATCAGTAGATTCGTATGTCAGCCAACATGCGCCCCTAAAGTCCCCCCCATACACACACCAGGGCCGCCCACGAGGGGGCCATGGGCACCCTGCTATTTTCTTGAGGCTGCAGGGGCAGTCCAGACATCCGCACAGACTGGGTACAGGAGCGATTCGCCATAAACCATTGGATTGGGTACTGGGCAGAGGGTTACAGGGTGGCCTGGATCTTGGCATGCATTAAAAGTGCAGAGCCCGGCTCGACCAACCTACGAGTGAACGAGTAATGTTGCGTTATGTTTAGAGCTGTCAAAATTGCGTTATTTTTTCAAGTATCCTGCGATATATCGTATGAATACGGTACCGCCTCTTTTATTTGCAAATCAGTATGAGAACAAGGGGATGTTACAGGAAATAGCCTTTATGTCGAGAAGATTGTTACCTGGTGGAGAGGTTTCGTACATGGCCAACGAATCCACCTGAACCTGAACCTGAATCAAAGACGGCGAGCAGCCAAATTGCTGGCTGAAGCTATGTAACCAAGTTCAAGTCCAAGAATCCACCTGAGCGGAGGTGGCCAAGGTGGCGAGCAGCGGTAAGGGTGAACACAATAAGACAAGGATTTAAACTGACTTCTTGGCGGAGCCCCCTCTTCATGGGAGGTGGGATATGTTACAGCCCAGGGTATCAGCATGTATAGCGGTGCTCTCACGCGTTTTATGACTTGGTGACTACTTATGTACTCCCTTAGAACTATCGGCTCTCCTGAGCCAGCTTCCCGTGGGACTGAGTCATCTTGAGATGACTCAGTGGCAGCTTCCTGTCACCTACGTCTCCGGTCTGATCTGTACCCTGTTAGGTTCCTGTCTACCGCCTCCTTTCACCACAGGTGCCCCTTTATGGGTCTCCTGTGTCTGTAACGTTATCCTTGTCTCCGTGTATAGATTGGTGCGTCTGTTCCGCTGCTTTAATCTACTGTCCACTCTACCGGAGTGATTTCAAGCTGATAGGTTACTGGGCTCCTCATCACTACCACTGCTTTGATAATGCAACTTCCGCGAGGGCCTCCTGCCGGCTTTGTGAAACTTACCAAACTTAATGGTGTTTCATGGGCTCGTGGGATCCGCAGTGTCATTGTGAGCAATGGATGCGACCGAATCCTCCCAACGGGGGTGAAGGTTCCTCTGGATTGGCTAGACGACTGTGCGCCAGCGGCCTCTGCTGCCGGAGAGGAGGATCCTTCCGCCATCAAGGAAGTAACCCCCCCCGGTCAATCCTCCAACTTTACGGTTCCTTCTCTCAATGTTCGACGCCTTTCCTCTGATGTTGAGGATGTCCTGATGAAGCTGTGTTGTGTACAGACACAGATCATCCGTTGTGCATCAGACCCGCAGCCTCCTTTCGTCCCTTTCAATTATGATGAAGACTACTCTACTACTACTGATGATGAGGAGGACTTGAAGAGTGCTACGAGTGCTGACTTCGGTGGCGTGACCCCATCTGCTGCTGCCACTCGTGTCTTTGAGACTTCCGCTGTTTCGCCGGTGTATGAGCCTGCTGATCAGCAGATGCCTAATCGAGAGCTTTCGCCTGTGTATCAGCCTCAGCCTTCGTCGGCGCCTCCCTTTGAGCCTGTTCCCCCGGCTTACCCGGAGGTGGCTAAGCCCACTTTCTTGAAGGGCTTTGCTTCTTTTTCCTCTGCATCTGCCCCCATGGAGCGTGGCCTCCCTGGCTACCACACTCGCTCTCGCGAGGCTGCTGTTTCCTCTGCACGCACCTCTGCTGCTGGTGCCTCCCTGGAACCCCCTCCGCCTCCGCCGGTGGAGCTGCCTCCTGCCCCTGGCCCTCCTCCTATGCTATATACGCGGTCATGCGAATCTTGGGAGCATCTGCTCACTGGTGGATCTCCTCCGACTTTGAACTTGCGGGACTACCGCCTGATCAACCAGGATCGACGGGATGGTGAGTCCTTGAACCGCTCTTTGTACGGTCGGATGGATATGCAGGCTACAATGGCAAATGTTAGTGTGAAGCTGAGGCATCGCCGAGTGATGGCTTTCTCTGAGCTTGGTACCAGGTGTCGTTCTTTTCTTGGTCCAGTCACTTCTGGGATTCTGTATCCCCCAGATCATGGTGTTTCCTTTGGTGGTACGAGGCGTAGTGATCACGAGAAGCTTGGTTATCAGTTTGTGCGAGTGCCTGTCCCTCTGTGTCCTGTTAGCCCAGATTTCGAGCTGCTTATGAGTGTTGCGAGGTCCATTCCTGTGATTAGGAACATAGACGACCAGCGCGCTCTTGACGCTGGTCTTGCTGCGGAGTATTTCATGGACATTCGTAGGTCCTTGGCTCCTGTCCCTTCTGCGATTGGAGCTGGGTCTAATACCCTCATTCATGGTGAGTCTCGGTTTGATCCTGCACTGTTCGGGTTCAGTGCACTGCCTCTCAAACGTCAGGAGTTCATGTGTTTAACTATGATGCTCGCGAACATGGAGGACGATATGGTCAAGGTATACCAGGACTTTGCCACCCCTCGGGATATCCTTTTGGATATCCGGAAGACGCAGTCTGATGCCCTTGCCTCTAGAGTCCCTCTCATGCGTATCGAACTTCATAATGCGCACATGGGCCCTTCTGACCGTGTCGATGATTTCTTTCGCATGGTTCGCAGTCTGTGCACTGACCTCCGCAGTGCTGGACATCCTGTCACTCAGCGCCACGCCATGGAAACCATTGTGAATGGGATCCGTTTGATCCGATTTGAATCGCTGCGGATCCAGTACGGTATGATGTTGGCTAACAGACAGACTGTAGATTACTGGTCTTGTCTGGAGGCATATCGGTCTCTCGACATTTTGAACATCGCTCTCCCCAGGTCCGACTCCAGGCATCCTGGTTGGTCCCGGGACGCTCCCCAGGTTCCTGCCAATGCTGCGTTTCAGCGTGGGCAGGGATCTGGTTCTCAGGGTTCTGGTTCCAACAATTGGATTGCACTTGGGGCCCATGCCTCAGCAAGACGACCCACTCGGAGGATCGCTGTTTCACGAAGCATCCGCACCTGCGTAAGACCAAGCCTGGTGCACCGGTTACCAATCCGGTGCCCATGGCCTTGGCCCTTCCAGGTGTGCTTACTCCGCGGCAGCTGGCCTCCTTGCAGGCTCAGATTGATGGGTATGCTTTGGACAAGAAATAGGAGGTACGCTCTGTCCTTTTCTCTTGCACTGCGAAATTTTCAAATGTCTGCAGCCCGAGCCTGTCTGAGGGTGTCTGGCATGTTGATTCTGGAGCTGGGATGTCAATCACAGGTGATATGTCTTTGTTCACTGTGTTTCATGCTTCTGAGACTGGGCCAGCAGTTAAATTTGGTGATGGTGTGGTTCAACGGTCTGTGGGTCAGGGTTCTATTGTGTTATGTAGTGATTGGTTACCAACACCAATCACTTTAACCAATGTTCTCTACATCCCACACTGTCCGGTGAACCTCATGTCAGTAAATGCTGTTGCCCATGCTCACAACTGCAAGATTTCTTTTGATAGTCTTAGTTGTACTGCCACACAGGGCTCTTCTGTTCTGTGGTCTTTCCCTGCCTCCAGTGATGGTGTGTACAAGTTTGCATGTAGGCCTTGTCACACCCCTCGTGGCCGTTTGTATGGTGCTGAAGATTATCCAGCTTTTGCTCTTGATGTTGATGAGGATGGTGGAGTTGTGATCCCTACCACTCCTGAATGGTTGTGGCATAGGCGGCTGGGTCACCCTGGCTATGATGCCATGCACAACCTTGTAAGGAAGGGTTTGGTTCAGAACTTACCCCTCACTCTCCAACAGGTGCAAAGACTGTCTAAGATCCCATGTGATGCTTGTCAGAAGGCAAAGGGAAAACGTATCCCTTTTCCTAAAGAAAGCAAAACTAGGATCCGTGCCCCATTACAACGCCTTCACTTGGACATCATGGGGCCATTTAATATTAGGGGCTTGCGTGGGGAGTTTTATGTTCTGTGTCTCACTGACCAATACTCTGGCTATGCTGAGGTCTTGTGCTTGAGAACCAGGGATGAAGCTCCCTTAGCAGTTCAAACTACCATCCTCAGATGGATGACTCAGCTGCATGGATTTGTTTTCAAGTGTCTTAGGTCTGACAGGGCTAAGGAATTTATAGTGAAGTGGTTCGAGGATTGGTTAGAATCGGTTGGTGCTGTGCATGAATTGTCCATGGCTTACACTGCTCAGCAGAATGCGACTGTGGAACGGTACAATGGGGTCCTTCAGAACGTAGCTAGGAGCATTCACTTGGAGTCTAAGCTCACTAAGTCCTTCTGGCCCTATGCCTTCCTCGCCGCGTGTTACCTACGCAACCGGCTGCCTAATCAGGGTGACAAGACTCCTTATGAGTTGTTCTTTGGGGTTCTACCTGATGTATCGTTATTGCGCGTGTTCGGGTGCCCATGCTATGTTACCTTAGTGAATGGGAAGAAGCGCAATAAGCTTGACGAAAGGGCGTTATCTGGTAGACTGGTTGGGTATTCTCTGGTGAGTAAGGGTTATTTTGTTTGGGTTCCGAAGTTGCGCCAGGTGGTAGAGAGTCGTGATGTGCTCTTCTATGAACAGTTTAGCTATAACTGTATCCCTGGGCTCTTTCCCTATGATGGATCTCAGTATTTTTCTCGCACCCCTGCCGCTATCATCGGTAAAGGGCTTGATACTACTGACAATGTCCTGGGCCCTTTACCAACCCCGATTGTTGACCGCTTTACTGGTCATGGGATGACGATGCGTCCCAGGCCAGGTAATGATGGTGCTGTATCGCGTGCGGCGGCATTGGGCCAGGGGGAGTCTGATGTTCCTTCAAGCTCTAATTTATTCGAATCTCAGGGGGTCGCCGGGCCTTCCTCTGCGCCACGTTTCGTCGGTGAAGTCGTAGGATTAGGACAGCCTCGGGTCATAGTGGAACCTAGTACAGGTCCACTGCCCACTAGTCGCCACCCCCCGTCCACCTATTCGGATAGCTCGCGGGAGTTGTTGATCACTTCACCCCCTGCTATACCTGGTGGTTTATACCGGACCAGGCATTGCGACGATGTGGCCGTCACAGATGATGTGAGTGATGACCTCGAACACTGGTCCGGGTCAGATACTGCGTATGGCTGGGGTGTTCCAGTGTACCCAGGCTTCGACGATTTAGAGGCAAAGGAGGCCGGCCTTGTTCAACCACGCATGAGTGCTGCGCTGGGGGCTTTATTACCGGTTACTGCTGATACTGCTGATATCCCCGCTGCCCATGTACAAGTACACTGCTTGTACGTGGGGGCTTTTATTTCTACCTCTACTGAACTCTCTTATAAAGCTGCAATGTTACCTACCAACCCTGACAGAGATCTCTGGCTGCAGGCTATGAAGGATGAGATGGCCTCCCTCCATGCTCATGGCACTTGGGTCCTCACTCCACAGCCTCCTAGGCAGAGGATTCTATCTGGCAGATGGTTATTTGTCAAGAAACATGGGGCTGATGGTTCTTTGCGTTTTAAAGCTCGTTTTGTAGTTCGTGGTTTTCTGCAACGTCCTGGGCTGGACTACCATGATGTATATGCCCCCGTCTCCTCTAAAGCAGGTCTTCGTGTGCTCCTTGCTGCCATCACTCATAGGAAGATGTTTGTGAGGCAGCTAGACATCAAGACTGCATTCTTGAATGCCAAGCTGGAACCTGGTCTAGACCTGTTCTGTTACCAGCCTGAGGGCTTTCATGAACTTGGTCCTGACAATGTTCCCCTTGTGTGTAAGCTGATTAAATCTCTTTATGGTTTGAAGCAGGCACCCAGGGCTTGGAGCAAAGATGTAAAGCAGGTTTTGGTTGCCCACGGTTTTACCATGTGCAAAGCTGAACCTGCTCTGTATTTCAGGAGGGATTCTACTGGTGGGTGGAGCTATGTCCTGACCTATGTGGATGACTTTATCTGTGCTTTTAGTGAGCTGCATAGGTATGCCTTGCTGATCAAGGCTATGGAAGCAGCTGGGTGGGAAGTCAAGGAAATGGGTGTACCTGTCCAGTTCCTTTCATTGGACATGACTTGTACACTTGATTCTGACGGCAGGTGTGTTAAGATCGACCTCTCCCAGCACTCCTACATTGTTGAGCTGGTGGAGCAGTTTGGTCTCACTGCTGCTACCAAGCCCAAGTTTTCAGTTCCCATGTCCAAGTGCACTGTCACTGATCCTCCTGGAGAACCTCTGGCCTCTAATAGCCAGTACCTCTCTCTTGTGGGGGCTCTGCTGTACCTGGCTACCTGCACAAGGCCTGATATTTCTTTTGCTGTTAGCTACCTGTCCAGGTTTTCTGCTCAACCCACTGCCCCCCTGTGGGCTGCAGCCAAGCGCTTGCTTTTGTATTTGAGAGAACATTCCCATCTGGGCCTCACTTACACTCACAGCCCTGGTTTCTCTTTTACTGTCTTTAGTGACTCATCCTTTGCTGATGATGGGTCTGACAGGAGATCTCAGACTGGCTATGATGTGCTCGCTGGAGGCTGCCTTGTGAACTGGATGAGCAAAAGGCAACCCACTGTTGCTGTTAGCTCCAGTGAGGCTGAGTATCAGGCCCTGTCTCAGACTGCCAGGGAGGTGCAATGGTTGAAAAAGTTGAGAATTGATCTAGGGCTGCCTTGTGACCTGGTCACCATTCAGGGTGACAACTTGGGGTCCTTGAGCTGGGCCAATGACTGTCAGCTGCTCCCTCGCAACAAGCACATTGATGTCATCCATCACTATATCCAGGAGCTGGTGGAGGATGGCCAGGTGGATGTTGCCTATGTTAACACTAAGGACAACTGTGCTGACCCCTTCACCAAGCCCCTTGATCCTATGGTGTTCTGGCGTTTCATTCGCATGTTTGGAATGACTGCTTCTCCTTAAACCGATTTTTTTGTTACATGTATTCTAGAATTTTGGTTACATTTATTCTGGAATTTTTGGTTACATTTAGAGTTTCTTTAAGTTATCATTGATTGGCATTAGGTTCCTATTCCCGGATCGGGTTTTCTATACCGTTGTTACCCGACTTTGATATTTAGTTGTCCTCTTATATCCACTTGGCAAATTTTGGTTCTTTGCCTTGCTTCATACCTTCCCTTACACCCTTCGGGTTTCATTTGAAGTTTCTCTCGATTTTTATTTTTCGGAGTTCTTTGATTTTTTTTTTTTTTTTTTTAATTTGTTACATATAGTTCTATGTCACCAGTGCCATAGGTGGAGTAGTACTATTGTATGTCACCTGTGTCATAGGTGGAGTATCAGCATGTATAGCGGTGCTCTCACGCGTTTTATGACTTGGTGACTACTTATGTACTCCCTTAGAACTATCGGCTCTCCTGAGCCAGCTTCCCGTGGGACTGAGTCATCTTGAGATGACTCAGTGGCAGCTTCCTGTCACCTACGTCTCCGGTCTGATCTGTACCCTGTTAGGTTCCTGTCTACCGCCTCCTTTCACCACAGGTGCCCCTTTATGGGTCTCCTGTGTCAGTAACGTTATCCTTGTCTCCGTGTATAGATTGGTGCGTCTGTTCCGCTGCTTTAATCTACTGTCCACTCTACCGGAGTGATTTCAAGCTGATACAGGGGTAGGCCAAATAGGCTACAGGGACTTGCCCAACCGTGTGGGAAGGGCTTAAAAAGAAAAGCACTTATTAACTGAGCCCCCAACAATCGTTTAACCGACGGGGGCCCTGAGTTCGTGCTACAGTGATCATTTAATTCTACAATATAATTAAATCATCATCTCATCTGGGACTGCCTGGGATAACAATTTAATTGTGCAATTATTATCGCATTTTTAATAAATTGTATTAAATATTTTCATCCTTTAAAGGAATCAGGATTTATGACCTACGCTTGGACTTGACAGATTGTGTGCCCTTAAACTGGCGGACACAGTCCACTCCCACTATATTTATAGCTTTCAAAGTATTTTACAGTGCAGACGTTTTATGGAAGCACACCCCGGGTCGATACCCGGGGACTAGCACACAGACCGTGCCCCCCCCTCATTTTAAAGTCTAGCCAGTTACTTTGTGTTGGTGCTCCCAAACCGGGGTGAAAACCCCCCGTAGTACGGCGCACTGGCATAATGTGGCCAACGGTACTTGCATCAGCGGTGATCCTTCTCAATGTGGTGGTCCTATGGTGACTATAGCTAGCTCCGGCTTACGCTATGGTGTCCTTAACTTCACGCCCTGTGGGTAACTGTATCACACGGATGTAACAATTTCAATTTCAATTTATGACCAGTTTCATGCTGGAGTTTTTTTCACCAATTCAGGTTCAATTTTCATTTCTCAAAACTATTTTTTCTATCCTCGGCGTATAACGGGCATTCTGATATGAAATGCATTTCATCTTCAACCACTCTTCTACCGTCAACCACCATATCACAGCACCTGCAAATTCTGCCAGAACGAGAGGTACTCCTTTCTGATTCAACATTTAAGTTGTGAGCTCGAAGACGTAGTCTTTCTATGCATTAAATATAATCCCTATTATTTAATCAGTTAGTGCATGTTGAACTATGGTTTCTATCTTCTGACATCATCCAATTTGCATACGTAATAGTTTTAATGCCGATTCCTTGGTTATCACCAAGATTCCTGGGGTTCACTGTACACAGGGATGAATTTTTATATGTAAGGCACTTATCTCAAATGCTACGGCTTGCGGCAGGCCGGCAAGCAAAAAATACAGTTTACATACGTGTGTGGACACGTTTGTAAACTGCCTACAGACATGTGATCACAGTCTGCACTCAAGAGTGTGGTGCAGTAGAGTTAATGCTACACAATTACCCGTGTTGACTCCGCCCAGTGACTCCAACACGGTGGGCAGCGTGAAAGCTGATAGACCATGTGATCAAAACAAAACAAAACATGGTCCACCCAGGGAGAAATGGCTGCTGCTCAGAACTTGCAGCAGCATGGTCACTATTGTTTTCAATGTCGATTGAATTACCGGTATGTACCCCCGGATTCAGCTCCAAATACAGAGGATTGTGTTTATTGTACAAGCTTCAACAGCGTACTCACCCAGAGAACCTCTCAGAGAGAAGGGAACCAAAGCCATTTAAGAGGTCTATACTCCACACAATATAGCACCATATGGTAGTGTGCACTTCTTCACACCTTATTCTCATCCTCCATTGACTGGTAGGTAGGGGGAAGCTGGTCAGCAATTAGCTGGTCAGCAAGGTTTGGGTGCTTTAGGGCTAAGGTGGTTTAGGTTTAGGTGGCCTAGGAAAATAAGTGCTGGGGCTAACAGAACATAAAAGCAGCTTCTGGGCAGCTACCTGAACTAGACACTGATGTAAGCCCGAAGATGTTTACAGCACTGGAAAGATGATTCTGTCAGCTTCCAGTTGCAATACGTTGCTATAGGTTTGACTGGGTAGTAAGCCAGGGGAGCTACCTAGAAGCTGAACAGAAAAGCTATGGGAGCAGGTGTACTCATGCGGCTGGTGGTATCAAGTCCCCAACGCCAAGCCACTCCATTTCTTCACGCTTAAGTTCCAAGTACCCTGCTGCTGCCCGGTTGCGGTTCAGGCAAGCCTCATCTCCAGCCGCACACATCTCGCAAGTGTCACAAGACTTGCGACACGTGCCAGCGTTTGCTGCGTCACCCTTCATGCGCAGTGCGTCCCTCTCACACTCTCCCTTACTGGCCAGGTCAGCGCAATACTTCATGCGGTCTGAGCACTCTCCAGAGTCTATTTGGGGGGGTGGTCGTGGAGCGGGGCCTTGCATCTCATAGGGCCTGAACTCGTCAACTGCAGCAAGAGGGGGTGGGTGGGGGGTGGGGGGCCTGAACTCTTCAACTGCAGTAGTAGGGAGTGGGTGGGGGGGGTGGGGGGCCTGAACTCTTCAACTGCAGCAGGAGGGGATGGGTGGGAGGGGTGGGGGGCCTGAACTCTTCAACTGTCAAGACAGCCCTGGTCACTCACCAACTGTCTAGCCCACATGGTAGCTGAGAGGTCAAGACAGCCCTGGTCACTCACCAACTGTCTAGCCCACATGGTAGCTGAGAGGTCAAGACAGCCCTGGTCACTCACCAACTGTCTAGCCCACATGGTAGCTGAGAGGTCAAGACAACCCTGGTCACTCACTAACTGCCTAGCCCACATGGTAGCTGAGAGGTCAAGACAGCCCTGGTCACTCACCAACTGTCTAGCCCACATGGTAGCTGAGAGGTCAAGACAGCCCTGGTCACTCACCAACTGTTTAGCCCACATGGTAGCTGAGAGGTCAAGACAGCCCTGGTCACTCACCAACTGTCTAGCCCACATGGTAGCTGAGAGGTCAAGACAGCCTTGGTCACTCACCATGTATCCAAACTGGGGCGGCCCACTTGTAGCCCTTGATAACTGGGCAGCCTGTGTGCATGGACGCAGGATCCATCGTCTTGTTGGGGAAGTAGGAGTAGAACATAACAGCATCGCCAGCTTTAGGCTTGGCAGCAACATGCCCCTTGGCACAGTCCGACACTTGCCCCATCCTCTCAGGAATGCTCGGGTCAGCCCACTCAGAGTTCTTGGGGAAGGCCGTCTCACCCCCCTCCTCCACATCCGAAAGGTACATCAGGAATGTGGCCAGCCTGTACTTAGGCCCGTTGAGCTCGCTCCTATCGTAGCTTGAGTCGTAGTGGGAGCCATAAGTTTGGCCCCTGCTGTAGCGCAACACCTGGATGTCCTCTTGGTGGGTTTTGGGGATCTGGGTCCAGAGAGCAATGCGCTCCTCGATGCGCTCAATCACGGGATCCTGTCGGCGCCTGATGGGGGGTGGGGGGGAGGGGGGGGGACGGTGGCAATACTAGAGCACGTCTTGTATAATATCACTAATACCATATAAGTGGTATTAGTGGTATTGAGTGGCATACGTGGTATTAAGTGGTATTGTAGTATGTCTGTGTTGTGCGTGTTTGTTTATGGCTTGTCGCCTGGCTGTGTGCGAGAGGACAGTGACAGCATTAGAGCACGTACCAAATGTGCCGTGCATTTTTGTTTATGTGTCGTTGCTTTGCCGTGTGTGAGAGGACTGTGGCAGCATTAGTGCATGTATGTGTTGCGTGTGTTTGTCTATACGTGACCTGTGCATGTGTGTGTATGCATTTCCATTCGTGTCTCCGTAATGGTGCATGTGTGTGTATGTACATCCATTTGTGTCTCTGTAATGGTGCACTGGAAGCGTGTATGTGTTTGCCAGTGTCTCCATTCATTATCAAGGGAATCCCTTCCAAACATACAAAAAGCTGGCAGAAACTTATAATTTGTAAACAAAACAAGACAGTACAATTGTACACTTGCGTGGCAGCTATACATGAGCAGTCCCCCCCCCCCTATCCACCCCTTCCACCCCTCCCCGCCACCTCAACAAACCGATCATCCCCCCAGGCCTACTGCACACATGATGAGCACGCCATGATCTACACCCCAGACCTAGTACACACCCACTACACACATGATGAACATGCCATTTCTAGTCCTGATGCAGCAGCCCCCTTCCCCCTCCCAGCTCCATGAACAAACCAATTCGTGAAAACAGACCTCAGCAACGTTACACACCTGAAGAACAAGCCACAGGAAGACCAGATGGGCAGTTCTACATCACCAAGTGCCATCCTTCCATCCCCCTCCCATTTCCCCCCCAAGTTGAAAATTGGAAATTAGTACGAGCTGCCACAGGACGTGAGATTGAAGGAACCCTCCCGATTGCATGTAACATACATACTGGAGAATGGCTACTAGGTTTATTTGGCTTAGCAGACCGCAACTGCGCCTGAGCATGGACTACCGCACGACAGTCTGTTTCCGTTTCCCCAAACAAATCAAGTGGGCTTTGAAGGGGGGCTTTGCCCTCCTTAGAAAGGACATTTAAAAGGGGGGCACCAGCCTGCCACCAGGGTTAAATTTAAAAGGGAGGTGGATCTATGAAATGAATGCCCCTATGCAAGGTTACGGGAGGCCAGTGGGCCACTCCCCAGACCTAAGAAACAGTACGCACCTGATAAACATGCCATAACTAGTCCTGATGGGGTCAACCACGCTGAGCCCTCCAGGGCCCACCACAGTTGAGCGCTTCATATTGGGTGCAGCCAGGCGGAGGATATGCTGCCTCTCAGCATTCGTCAAAAAGTTGTGGAAATAAAGAGTCTGGGGACGCACCCCAACTTGCTCCATCCATGGGGTATGGCCCTGATCAAAACCTCGTCCAGCCTCTGTGTTCTGGAGGAGTTGAGGGGTAGTGTGGGTGGTGGGTGGTGGATGGTGGATGGTGGGTGCAGCCAGGCGAAGGACATGTTGACTCTTAGCGTTGGTCAAGAAGTTGTGGAAAGACCGAGTCTGGGGGCGCAATCCAACTTGCTCCACCATGGGGTATGGCCCTGATCAAAACCTTGTCCGGCCTCGGTGTTCTGGAGGTGTTGAGGGGTAGTGTGGGTGGTGGGTGGTCAAAGGAGGCACTGTGGGGCAAGTATTGGTTAGGCGGACGGTCGTCCGCAGCATTGAGTGGCAGTTATTGGGTAGGATGGCGAGCATTTGAAGCAAAGAGGTTGTAAATTGAGTAGGTGGGGGGCGATTGGAACCAGGTGGGGGCAGCTGAGGGGTGGAAACTCCATAACTCCAGTGTTTTTCTTTTAGGCTACTCGGAGCAGCTTCTAGGCAGCTCTCTTAGGCAGACACAGGGCTAAACCCCTGGATTTCAGGAGCACTGGTAAGCTGACCTTGTCGGCTGTCAGATGCACCAGCTGGCACTAGCTTTAATCGAGTAGCCAAGCAGGGGAGCTGCCCAGAAGCTGCTACATTTAGCCCCAAACAAACTGCATAACTCAACGCAATGAGAGGGACTACTGGGAGGAGGTGTGGGCAATGAATAAATACATAGTTCGCCTCCTTACGAGGCATGAGGTCGAGGGGGCCAGCCCGTGAGCTTGCACAGGGGGGCCAAACACATTAAGTGGGGGCAATTGAAGAGGCTTAGGAATTTTGCTAAGGATTGTGAGAATTGGGGAATGTGCATGGGAAGGTCGGCTGGGGTGGTTTGGGAACTTGGGATAGGATGGGAGCTAGGCTGGGGTGGTTTGGGAACTTGGGATGGGATGGGAGCTGGGCTGGTGGCTGGTGGCAAGAGGGATGTGAGAGATATCGAGAGGGAGGGAGGGACTCAAATCGTTGGATGGAAACTGAGGAATGGGGATAAGGGGGATGATACCAGGAAGTTGCTTAGGTGGTACCCGCTCTGTTGATCACCCTGCTCCGAAACAGCGAATTGGAGTCAAATGGGAATTCCGACACCGTGCGACCAACGAGCGCTCACCATGGGGAGCACTTTGCCGTCCAGCTCATCAGGAACTCCACCCCAGTTTTGATTGCTTCCTGAAGGGATAGAGTCACATAAAAGACAGCGTGAGTTCGGCGTGGGCCGTGCTGTGCTCAAGACTCAGCCCGCGGGGTGAAGTACGCAGGCGCAGTCCATGAACCTGAAGTGCTTTAACGTGGCCAACGTGACGGACTCTCTCAATCAATAATAGCGGTTGATGAATCGAAGATGCTGGAGCGGAATTGGTGGTGGTGGTGGCTCACGATTGCGTGAAGACTGGGGGTGAAGGCATTTATACTGAAACCCTGAGTGGAAAAACTCACCCCACTCTGCATGGGAGCTCGGGAGGCTGGCCGCGGCCACGGCCAGCGAAAGTAACAGACAATAGAGGACCATCGCTTTTAAATCAAGGTGGCTTGTGAGTTGGGAGCGGTATGGAAGTGGAAGAAGACAACAATTGCACGATTGCGGAACTGTCCGCAGGTACCACCTCCTGTCGAAACCAGGAACCTGATCGGAACAAATCGAAAATCGTGTCGGAAACGAGGGTCAAGATACGCTCGGATACGCTGCGACAGGTTCTGGGTGGGTACCCTCGGCCTGGCGCCCCGGGCCACCCTCGGGGGACAACCAGGGGCGGGGGCGACCACGAAGGGAGTCAGGTGAGGGACCCTGAAGACCCTTTCTATTGTTATGAAGGCGGGAGTTGGTGAATGGTGATTGGCCTGAAGACCGGGGCCATGCTAACAAAGCCTTAGCTACTTTGTTTCTTTCAATGATCCCAGAGCGATCCATGAAAATAAACTTATTCAGTATGCTGGAGTATCCCGGAATTGTCTTTTATTTGCTGAAAACAGTGAGCAGTTGTGCAGGCTAGACCCATGCATGTACAGCATTTTTAATATAATATGAAGTTGACTATGAAGTTTAGTATGAAGTTTAATTTAATATGAAGTCAGAAGTCGGTGAAATGGTGAGTGGTTTAAAGGACGGGGCCATGCTAACGAAGCCTCATCGGCTTCGTTTCTTTCTTCTTATGTTCTTAGAGTGATCCAATTAAATGTACCTTTTTAGTATAATGTCATTCTAATTGCTGACAATTCCTAGGAAATATGGCGGAGAGTGCTAACTAACGGAGTGAGTGGTAGCAACGGACTTGAGAGCAGCAGAAAATTGCGTGGTTAACGACTGGGCCAGGACTTCAGAAGCAACGTACCCTTGGACATTGCATCTGCCACGCAGCGTCCTGGACATCCTTTGTGCCACCTAACGTGGTCAACATGTTGACAACCAGCCATATCAGATTTCAATACATTTTGATTGATTGGATAATGATTACATTTTCCCTGGTCAAATGCTTAATTGCCCTGACCGGCGAGCAGCCAAATTGCTGGCTAGAGCCATATAACCAAATCCAAGCAGGCTGACTGGATCTGGACAAACCATTGTCACGCCGGGTAACTTGGAATGTGCAGCCCAGAAGTGGAAGGTCGTGAGAAGTTGGTATTGTGTGTCAATGACAGCATGGTGAGACTGAACCAAATATACATTGACAAGAACGCTTCGACTCGACTGGATTATTGTATTGCCTAAGATGGTGAGTAGCCTTAAAGGCTTTCTTTTCAGAGACGAGCAACAGCTCCTATGCTTCTCACCGAGCCAGCCACTAGGCTCGACCCCAAGATTTCGACTGTTCTGGACAGTGGAAACTGTCACTTTCCAAGACACACTAGGTTGGATCCGCTTTGGCTGAATAGCCAGTCAGACGAGCTGCCTAGGAAGCTGCTGCTTAAAACTGAAGAGAAACCACTGGGGAGACGGGGAGAATGACTTTTGTGATGACTGATTACTGTTCAAAAAATATATGGAACAGCTAGAACATTCTCAGCACACCAACAATGTCCGTCAAAAAGGCATTAAACAAAGTTCATGTACACAAGATATATGTTGACTTGCCCTAGCCTCAAGACAGGCTGGTCACACCGCAGAACCTAAAGACTTATGTAGCTGTGTATCATCTCCTCCTCCTACCTCAATGCAAACAATTAATCCCTGCATGGCATGGAAGATAAGATGGATGTCAGACAACTCTCAGCACAAACCCATCGCATTTCCTGCTAACTTCGCTTGGGGATGAATTTTATGAGGAATGTGTCATGAAGTGGGTACATAAGGTTCGTCATCCAGTAGCAATTCAGAAGAGTACATAAAGCTCGTCATGCAGTAGCCATTCTGCAGCAAGCACTTGATTGAACACCAGGTTGGGCTGTGTGACATATTCACACAAAGCAGCACACATTCCACATAACACCTGAGCCAAACCTTCAAGTTAAAAGTAAATTATCCACGGAGTACTTAATATCAGGTCCTCATTCTCTCTACAGTTTGGGGATTATTATTTTGGAGTGCTCGATGTTCTAGCACCTCATTATAGTAAACAATTACCACATGTTTTTTCCGGAGCCAGCCCTTCTTGGGGGCGGGAGTCCCCAGAGTTAACGCATTGCCTGATTGGCTGTCTGTTTGTATATCATGATCCAACCCTGCACTTGGCCTTACCCGCCCTGTCCTCAACAGGCTTCGGTCTGCTACACTCGATTCAGGTGTCACCTGTCGCTCCGACAGCAAACACTGTCCACCAATTTTCTGGGTTGCTGGCGACGTTCCTAGGACTTGTTGGATGTTGAGTAAGTCCCTGTAACCTGATTGGGTGCTCTTGTGCAGTACCAACATAAAAATATTGCCCCCAACCGGCTGCCACATCTAGTACTACATGACTGTCCTTAGCAAACTTGTTCTTTTCAGCTAAACCTGACGCTACCTAGTAGACCATGACAAATTCAGCTTTCTGGTGCTGCTGGGATGCTGGTACTCAGCACAGTAGCTGGATCAAGGAGCTGCCTAGAGGCTGTTGCAAGAAGCCTAAAAGAAAAGCCCTGGTCCCTAACGTCACACAGCTGGCTCGTCGCTATCAACCACTACATTCATTGGTACTGCCTCTTCACCATCCCACCTTGGAACCTACATGTATATACAACCAATATGTATAAAGAACCTTGTAACAATTCGTCCTTTGCCATCCCACCTTCCATGCACTAAGAGCATTAACCAGGCTATTAATAGATAGTGATAGACAAGTCTCCTGTGCACTGTGAGGGACATTCTACCAACCACACACTCCCCTCAACCACCACCATCACGAGTCAAATTCAGGAGCCCTCTCAGCCTGAGAAGCCTCTTGGGCTCAGATACGAAACACACACCATCTGGCATGGTTGGAGGAATACAGCAATCCCTTCTTCCAGTTAGCCCCTCCTGACACCATGGTCCATCTTGGTTGTTGGAGTTTGGGCTGTATATTAAGCTTACTTGACCACACCTGGACTGTGACATAAATACACAGGGCCCTGCTTTACCTGCTAATGGTGTCAAATCGGGAGACCAGGGTGACGGCTCCAGCGATGCCACCCAAGACGGCAGCTCCAGCAACGAGGGAGGAGAGGAAGTTGCTCAGAGAGGGGCTCACGGAGGCCTCAGCAACCAGGGGGGTGGCGAGCACGGCTCCGACAGCGGTGACGACAGCGGCAGAGACGGCAGCGGGCCTCAGCTCGGCGCTGCACAACGAAGGGAACAGGCATCATTAGGGACAACCTAATCAATTGAACGCGTAATCCCGCACAGAAGACACCATGTGCAAGGTCAAAATAGAGAACATACAAAACACGAAGGTAGCAGGAGATGGGATGGGCGTCAGGCCCGAGGTAGTTAAATGCAGCTGGGGAACATGTTCGACATTCCATGGTACTGCAACATCCAAGATATCACGAGGTCGAACAATTGGACTGGATATATCCTCATACACACGGCGGGCCAAAGCGCACTCGTAGATTGCAGGAGAGAGTTTGGAAAATACCATACCAAACAAGACCCTCGTCCTCACAGATCTTCTAGCAGAGCAGTACGGCGGTATTCATTATCCCTGCTTCACAGCGACATGGACCCTCTCCGAAGTCTTTCTAGAATCTCGGAACACGAACGCGCATAATTGGATAAGAAAATGCATAAACTGGAAAAGGGGGGTCCAGAAGTTGCACCCATGAGGGCTACATCTAGATAAGGTGCTCGAAGCTTGGGCAAAACACGCGGGTTTCGATAGCGCAATGCATAATCCTCCAACCTGATGCAGGTGCAACAAACAACCTTCTACCCAGAAGACTATTACCACTCTAAATGACGAGTCTGACACCATTACCCGAGGGGGGGACCACTAGCCCATTATCGCATTCGAGTCAATTTGCCGCAACATACTGGGATAAGAGGCATAAGCATTTTGTTCGCGGCGAATCGACAGATGACCCATGATCATGACGTACCTGGCGCGGACAGCCACGTTCCTACGAACGGCCGCAGGGCGGACGACAGCTGCGTGGAGGGGGAGCAATCAAAGTACTCATCAGTATGCTATCGGCGGTTCAGTATGCTATGCTTGGAACACCTGGGCTCCAAAGTCTATACAGCGCTCGCTGCTTCACAACTGCCTGCGAAGGCCCGGCTGCGAATCCGTTTTCTAAGGCGGTGCTTACATGGGCGAACCACGGAGCGGGCAGCAACCCGGCAGGACACAGACTTCTGGGCAATGGCGGACATTTTAAAGGGTGATGAGGAGAATTGATGACGTGAGGGAGTTGTGGAAGAGTGCTCTAAGGGGTATGGCTAGGTGACTTAGGAGAGATCTTTCGGATACTGCACCCCAAAACCCTTATCATGGGTCGAATTTAAGGGGTCCTGACCTGACATCAGGTAACAGCCTCCTGCAGCCCTCGCCCTCGCTAGGCCAATAAGAAGACCAAGCTCGACCAACCTGCCTTTTTGTTTGACCATTCAATGATTGGCCGCGTTCGGAGTTTGGTGCAGCTCAGGTGAGCTCAGGTTAGTTCAACACGAACGTGGCTGCGTGCACTCCAGAGGGGTAAGTGCGTCTGAACACGCACACTTTCACCGGGATGTGCGTGTAAACACGCACATCCCAGACCCCGTACCCTGGTGCGTGTTGCACGCACGTCCCATAGTCCCCAGTCACTGAGTGCGTGTTGCACGCACATCCGCGCGCCCCCCCCCCCCCCCCCCGTTCGTGATTGCGTGTCACTGCGCCGCAAGTGCATGGGATTATCACGTTCAACAGTTATGATGACATCCTGCGAAACGCTAAGCACTCGGAACCAGGGCTTGGGTAAACCTCCGACATGCACGAACATGCACGACCTACCTCCTGGCCGGCATGCTCGTGCATGTCAGAGGATTACCCAAGCCCTGGTTCGCGTTTCGCTGGATATCATCATAACTGTTAAACGTGGAGCCACTCAATTATTTATAAATAAGGCATCTGCAGGCAGTCTCCAGGTCCCATTTATTTAGGGAGTACTATTGCTGTCGACTAGGAGGTATCACCGCCTGCCAAAAGTTGTGTCAAGCCGAGTTTTTTTGGCGTTTTGCTATCTTTTCACTCAGACCTCCAAATGAAATTCTGGGATCATCAGACCATCATAGATTATGTGTTGACAAGGAGAGTTCATTGGCACCACTAAAGACCGGGGGTGTTTTATGTGGGTGGGTGAATGGGTGAGTATGGGGGGTTAGTTAAAGTCCGGCTTGTATGCTGTCTCTACAATGGCCTATAGCACACAGGTCTTAGTCCCTGATGTGCTCCCTGCCGTGCTGTCGCCAGCTAGGGCCAAGTGCACCACTTTGCAGTACCTTGCTGTACTGCCGCCATCTTCTATACCAGCTCGCTGCTGTTGCGACTGATCACCTTATCCTGTACCTCTGTAAGCAAGTAAAGCGTTTCCTTCCTGTGTCATTGCAGTCTCCGAACTCTGATTATCAAAGGGTATGGATGGGTGGGTTAATGTGTGCTTATTTTGACTATCGCACAATCCCTGTTTGGGAATTCGGAGGATATGCATACATTGTGTACCCCTTATCATAACCCCCCCTGAACCCAAACCTATGTTTTAAAAATGGGTATTTCTATGTAATGGGGGAGGGGGGGTCAGCCCCCTCAAGTTTCTTAGGCCATCCGTTAGCAGTTTTTCCACTCCTGCGTCGACCCTTGTTTTACTTTAAAAACGGGTATGACTTAAATACAGTTGGACGAGCATCTTCAGCCTATTTGGCCACCCCTAGACAGTGAAATACATAATGCATTTTACATATTACAATGCATGATACATATTTGAATGTATTATGTAACTGCCTTACTGCCATGTGACCAAGCCTACGTTCAAGTAATTTACATAAAATACCCTGCCAGGCTGGGTCCTCCCATTCACGCCCTCATATTTGTGTTCCCCAGCTGCCAGGTCACCGATGATGCTTCTACCTGATCTAGTCATCTCAAGGGTTTCATGACGTTCACAACTCAACACTCACAGCATCCCAGCCTATTTACCTTTTTTTAAACAGCCAAAGACGGCGAGCTGCCAAATTGCTGGCTGAAGCTATGTAACCAAGTTCAAGTTCAAGTTCCATCCCAGGCATGACATGATATTGCAACTCTGGTGCCCCCCCTCCCACCCTCCAGGGTTCTTCTTTTCGCCTTTGTCAGCAGCTTCTAGACAGCTCTTTCAATTAGCCACTGGGCGAAGCCTAAAGATTTCAACAGTGCTGGAAAGCTGGTTACCGTTTGTTAGCTTTCAGATTCACCAGGTTGCTCCAGGTTTGGCTGGATAGCCAGCCAACGGATCTGCCTAGAAGCTGATGCCACGAAAAGCCGGGGGAAACAGCTATGACCCCCTCCCCCAGTGCTAGCAGCAAAAAATAAAGATGTGTGGTCATTCACACTTCATGCGGCACGCTCTGTGCCCTCAGAATTTCCACTGTAGCACAATCTCAGGCCCCCCGTCGGTAAAACAATTGTTTGGGGTTCAGGTCATCAGTGTTTCTTCGTTTTAAGACCCCCCCCCCCCCCCGCCCCTGTCACGGTCGAGCACGTCCCTTTCGCCTATTTGGCGTAACCCTAGACTGCAACAATATACACTTCAACATTTAAGTGTCAACTTGTAGGCAAGATCAGGCAGTGCAACAAGCAGGTATGCGCCCAAGGTGCTCGTATCAATAAGGCCTGGTTGTGTTGTCTGCAGGCGTGGGGTATCGGTTAACCAACAGACAACGGCTTCAAAGATCATGCCCCACCCGTCCTTGGGTTGACGCCAAGTCACCATGCAAATGCCAATGCACATGCTCGTGCAAACAGAACCAACTATGGATTTCAGGCGACCGCTGCACAAGAACTTGAAAGAAAAATCCTTGAACACGACAGAGGTGTACAAGGTGCTTGTCACCGAAATAAAGGCTCATGCTAGAATAGCTGAACATCTGTTAGATGAGGTGTCAACCTGAGTACGAGGTTAAGAGGGACTAGACCAACACACGGGCCCCCACCCTACCATCCCCATGGGGTGGCCCAAACTGAGGGAAGAAACCCACAGCAGTGAACTGTATACCCTGTAGTGCCGCAACATACATACATTTAAGTTGCAAACAAGAACAGGCAGTGCAACAGAAAGCATACATACATACATTCATAAATACATACCCTCATAATGAACATGGAGGAAACAATAAAATAATGACTTCGTACAGCTTCATACAATGAGTTTCAATTCACTGCCAGTTCAGCGCAGCAGTTTCTAGGCAGCCTCCCTTGTCTGGCTAAGCAGCCAAACCTGACGCAACCCAGTGCACCTTGAAGCTAACCCAATCAGATATCCAGAACTTCTGAAATCTTTGGGTGTAACCCAGTGGCTGGCTGAGGGAGCTGCCCAGAAGCTGCTAAGAAAAGCCAAAAGGATACGCTCTGAGCTACAGCAGCGATGGCTGAGATTTACGTAGCGGTGCATTTCCATTGGACTCGACTTGACCACTTAACTTGAGTTAGGGGCCTGTAGTACGTGTGTCGTACAGGAATCGACTCAAAAGTCGCGTTTCCATTGGACTCGACTTGAGTTAACTTGAGCCCCACTCTTTTTGAATCCGTTTTTTCTAAGTCAAGTCCAGACCATTTCAAGTCGATTTTAGTTAGCTCAACTCGAGTCCCTTTTGAGACTCCAGCTGCCAGGACTTGACCTGAGTTTTACTTCTCTCAGACTTGAGTTACAAATCTGCACAGTTGAGATGCGATCAACGGAAACACGAAAGGCTTGACTTGAGTTGCCTCGCGCAAATGCTTAGTCAAGTAGCATGACTGCTAAGTCGAGTCCGTTTAACTCAAGTCAAATCGAGTCAAGTTGTTCAATGGAAATGCACAATAAGGAACCGAATTCTTAAGTTTGAATTGTGAATGCTACTGCCGAAGACGGTGAGTAGCCAAATTGTTGGCTAGAGCCATGTAACCAAGTTCAAGTTCAGGAAGGAGCTGACCCCAAACTGCATCCAAGTCCAGAACAGTGGTTGAGGTTGTCCCGTGTGCAGAGTCCCCTTAAGGTATTGATTTATGAGCTTTTGCAGGCACTGCAGGGGGTGGGGCAGCATTTGCTGGTGCTAGAGTTCTTGCAACAATTGGAGCACTTGCCCTGCCTGCAGCGCCTGCAGCACTTGGAGGGGCGCCGGTGGTGGGCGGAGAGAGTGGGGATGCTCGCAGGGTTGAACTTGCTGGTGCTGGAGCGCTTGCTGCAGCCCATGCAGCAGCTGCAGCACTTGAAGCTGCAGCACTTACCCTTCTTGAAGCCTCTGCTGGTAATGGAGTGCTTCCTGCAGCCCCAGCTGCACTTGGGGGGGCCCTGGTGGTGGGTAGAGTGCCTGAGGACACAGGCGTGGCAGCACTTACTGGTGCTGGAGCGCTTGCTGCAGCCCATGCAGCAGCTGCAGCACTTGAAGCTGCAGCACTTACCCTTCTTGAAGCCTCTGCTGGTAATGGAGTGCTTCCTGCAGCCCCAGCTGCACTTGGGGGGGCCCTGGTGGTGGGCAGAGTGCCTGAGGACGCGGGCGTGGCAGCACTTACTGGTGCTGGAGCGCTTGCTGCAGCCCATGCAGCAGCTGCAGCACTTGAAGCTGCAGCACTTACCCTTCTTGAAGCCTCTGCTGGTAATGGAGTGCTTCCTGCAGCCCCAGCTGCACTTGGGGGGGCCCTGGTGGTGGGTAGAGTGCCTGAGGACGCGGGCGTGGCAGCACTTACTGGTGCTGAAGTGCTTGCTGCAGCCCATGCAACAGCTGCAGCACTTGAAGCTGCAGCACTTACCCTTCTTGCTGCCCCTGTAGCATCTGCTCGTGCTGGAGTGCTTCCTGCAGCCCCTGCTGCACTTGGGGGGGCGCTGGTGGTGGGCAGAGTGCCTATGGACGTGGGCGTGGCAGCACTTACTGGTGCTGGAGCGCTTGCTGCAGCCCATGCAGCAGCTGCGGCACTTGAAGCTGCAGCACTTACCCTTCTTGCTGCCCCTGTAGCATCTGCTTGTGCTGGAGTGCTTCCTGCAGCCCCTGCTGCACTTTGAGGGGCGGTGGTGGTGGGCTTAGTGCCTGAGGACGCGGGCGTGGCAGCACTTACTGGTGCTGAAGTGCTTGCTGCAGTCCACGCAGCAGCTGCAGCACTTGAAGCTGCAGCACTTACCCTTATTGCAGCCCCTGCAGCCCCTGCTGGTGCTGGAGTGCTTCCAGCAGTCCCTAAAGCACTTGCAGCGGTGCCGGTGGAATGTGGATTGCCCGAGGATGAGGCGGGGGCAGCTCTTGCAGGTGCTGGAGTGCTTCCTTCAGTCCCTTCAGCACGTGCAGCGACGCCAGTGGTGAGTGGAGTTAGAGACGACGCGGGGGGGGCAGCAGACAAAGGAGTGCTGGAGGATGCTGCTGATGGGGCAGCAACGAGCTTATTTGCAGTGGCAACAGAAGCAGGAGGGAGAGTCAGGTGCAGCTGGGGCGCTGGTTGCTCTCCTAGCTGAAGCACTAGAGGTCCTCTTGGCTTTGGAGCCACCTGGGGGTTGGCAAGCGGTTGTAGAGCTGTGGGGAAGCTGCCACCAGCTGCTAGATTGGCCGCCTGATTAGGACCAGCCAACATACCGCCCGCAGGGTGTCCGTTCATCCCATTAACCTGCTGTGCTAAGTTCTGTATAAAGTTTGCCGCGTTGTTGGGCTGAGGCGCTCGCATGTTTCTATACACAGCATGCTGCTGCTGCTGCTGCTGCTGCTGTTGTTGAAGCTGTTGCTGTTGTAGCTGCTGCTGCTGCTGCTGTTGAAGCTGTTGTAGCTGCTGCTGTTGTTGTGGGGCTGCGGATGAGGCAGCTTCCACCTTGACGCCACTGCTGCTTGCATCATTCCCAGCAGGGTGAGACGACTGGCTAGGTGCTGTGCCAGCCTCCTGCGTTGCTTGCTGCTGCTGGTGAGAGCGCTTGGTGGCCCTCTTCCCTGCTGGGGCAGACTTATCCTTTGCTGTGTACTGCCGCCGTTTTGTACCAGTTACGGGCTCGCTGCCGTCTGCTACAGCCTTTGCTGCATTGCGCCCACGCACAGATCTACCTGGCGGCTTCACGACTTGCAGCATGCGTCGATCTGCAAGAGCGGGGTAGGCATTGGGGTGAGGGTTGGAAACGGTGGGATTCAGGACGATGGAATGGGTGACTTTGATTACGGTAAGTGAGCTGCGAATAAAAAAGGGGCAAGGGCATATAGATAGGGAACGGCAACTAAATTAGTGTTTGGAAAACTAATATTAACTAATATTATTATTGTCACAATAATATTGGTTTTTCAAATAAATTCGAAATTCTGATGAGATGGCTCGTTCGACTAATATTATCTAATATTATTTATTCACTAATATTAGATTACATAGCCGACCCCCTTCATATAGATACACAACCAGCATGGGCAAGAGATTAAACAATCAGCATGGGCAAGTGTTTCTACAAATGCTGTTTTTCTTTTCGGTTATGAGCAGCAGCTTCTAGGCAGCTTCCCTGGCTCAGAGGCTGCTGCTAGTAGCCGAGAAGAAAAACAGTGTATACAATCAGCATGGGCAAGTAACCAGGTATTTCCCCCCCGCTTTATATAGCGGTCGCTAGTTTTGATCCATTATAGCGAAATTATTGCTATAAAAAAATAAACAAGTTTATTTTGCCCTAAATGGCCCTAAAAAGCTATAAAAAGCACTAAACCGCTGTTCCTGGAGGAGGCCTATAACCAATAAGCTAGAAAAGAACCACTTTCAGATTTGAAAAAATCTCTGTAAGCATCTGCACGACAAGCATGCCATGGGCATTGATGGCACTTACAAAACAATTGTACAAGTCCTTTTGTTTCTTGTGATACGACAAGTTGGAAGTACACTAAAACATTGCAAAACAGAGAGAAGTAGCACAGTAGAAGCTGGCTATAAGTGGGTGGCCCAAGTCTTGCTCTGCCACAGGCAGTTGCTCAAGGTGCTATCCACCACCCACCCATCCATCCATCCACCAGCCATCCACCATGGTATCTGCAGACTGCGCTTGATAATGTGCGAATGAAAAATGAGTTGTAACTTGTCTGTCTGCCTGGGTGCCTCGCCTGTCTGTCTGCCTGTATTTTACAGTCAAGGTGGCGGTTGGTCCAGGGGTAGCAAAAGGTAGGCTGAGAGGACTTGCCCAAGCTTGAACTGTCAAGATCAACTCTAGATTACCAGGAGGGGCTAATTGACCTAAACAGCTGGAAGTGAAGATAATTTAATCAAAATGACCCTTCTTGTTTTTTGTTACTAGGAAAGGAAGAAGGACAAACAAATCAATCAATGTGACTCGTGATTGCCCCCAGTGCAAGCAAACGGGCTGGCCCCCTCAACCTTGCGCCTCGTAATAAGGCATCCTATTTACTTATTTATCAATGTGACTCTAAACATCTTCTTGTGGAGACAATGAATAACGTTGTAGAAAAACCGGAGGAGAACATACAATAATTTGTGCCGATGCATTGATGCTATACACATATAATTAGTGAACGGAAGCTAATATGAGAGTTTGAAAAACTAAAATTAACTCATACTATTATAGTGTCACAATAGTATATTAGTTTTTCAAATAAATTAAAAAATCTGGTGAGACGGCTCGTTCGATAATAATATTATATGATATTACCGTAGAAAATGTTAGGGTTCCCGAATAATTATCGTTTTAGCCCCCCCCGCGAACCTGCATTCGCGATGCGAAAATAATATTTTTTACCGCCCCGCGGTACGATTAAAAAATGGGGTCGGCCTCAGATCAGCACCAGCACCCAGGAACTAGAATTGGGGCAGTACTGCCTGATTTCCAATACATGTTTCAAGGGGTTCCTCCTCCCGCTTCGCAACTCTTCGCTCCCATCGTCTGAAATTGTTGCTCCTGCTCCGCCTTCAACATGGAGGCCAGAGTTGACACGCCTGATCTTGTAATAGTCGAATCTGACACTCCTGATCTCGAAATAGCCGGTGAGAAAAGCCCCGATGTTCGAGTAGTGAAGATCGTGAATGTGTTGAAGGACTCGGATGGCAATCAGAAGAAGCAGACAAATCTGGACATGTTTTTCAAGGCGACGCTTACGGCTGAAGAGGTGGAGAAGAAGAAAGCCAAAGAGGCGCCATGCGAGATGCAACAACTCCACCTCCACCGCAAGATCTTTTTGTGAATGAGGGCGCTGAGTTCACTCGCCTTGACGAGGAGGAAATGCAAGCTCAGGTCAATCTGGATGCCATGTCAGCAGAGGAGTTGGCTGATCAGGCTGCTTCCATGATGGGGGACATTGATAATGCATCGCTGTTGGCTAGAACGTTGAGGAAGAAGGGCAGAAAGGCCGCAGCTAAGGCTAAGCCAACTGGACCCCCCAAGAAGAGGGGCAGGCCTAGAAAAGAGCCTAGAGCTGATGATGATGAGGGGCCAAAGAAGAGCATCAAGGGGAAGAAGTTGAAGAAGAAGAAGAAACAGATCTGATGATCTGATTAGAGAAGGCAGAGCTAGGGCTACAAATTTATTTTCCCATAGCAAATTGTTTTCTTACAATCTGAGGTCGTGGGTGTGATGGACAAATACCGGTAGATGATACCGGTAGTGATGTCGGTATGATAGTAAAAGACGGTACCATATGTAAAGGAATACAATGACTTGGCAGTTCTTCTGTCATTTAATACATGCCTCCAGTATTCCCAATGTTTGCCCCGGGATGTAGTTTTAAATTCAAAATCCCCCCCAGGGAACGATATGAAAACTCTTGGACCCCCCCGGGAAGTAAAAAATAAATTACAGTCTCCGGACCCCCGGGAACCCTAAGCTCCACTACGGTATTTATTCACTTATATTACATAACATAGCCGACCCCTACATATAATCCCGGCTCGAGAGATGAACCATTTGAAAGCATGCGGAGATAGGACCCAACGTCTGTCTGCACACAGATAACACACTATAATTACATGGTCACTGTAGCACGAACTCAGGCCCCCGTCGGTAAAACAATTGTTTGGGGTTCACTTCATCAACACTTCTTCTTTTAAGCCCTTCCTGTCACGGTTGGGCAAGTCACTTTACCCTTTTGGGCCTACCCCTGGACAGTAACTTACATACATACAAACACACGTATAACTCATTCATATCTCCCGTTTCGACGATTGGCTAAATGGTAAAGTTCGTTGAAATCAGGCAGGAGGTGCGGGGTTCGAATCCCTACAGGTGCGGCTTAGTGTTCGCGGTCGCTGTCAACCGCCATGGTAGCACTGTCCAGGTAAAGTAGCAGTCCGTTCTCTACCGCCGTAAGAAAGGGCTCCCTTAATCCCACGCCCCACCAGGCGTTATTACCATTCTTGACCCATTCATCAGTGCTTGAGTTCGCTTTAGCCTCTCCTGATGAGGTTGGGCTAGTCCCTTTAGCCTACTTGGATACACCTGGACTGTAACATACATAGATATGACTCACTTTCGTCAGCTTCAATGGATGCTATCAACCTGCAAAGAGATGGTTGGGAGATTGTCAGAAATTTGAGCTAGATAGCAGAGGAACGATATTGGGCAGCAGACTAGGCGTGATATTGGGCATATATGGGCAAATATGAAATTGGGTACGATGTTGGGCACATTATTGGGCAGCAGACTAGGGAGACTAGGCAGACACAAGCAGCTATGCCTTTGGTGTTGGTAGACTCTGGTATGAAGATAGCGATTTTCCCTGGTAATTCTTTTTATTGCCGAAGACGGAAGGCAGCCAAATTTCTGGCTGGAGCTATGTAACCAAGCTCAAGTTCAAGTCGATAGATGCTGATACTAGTCAAGCTCTGCGACTTTCTCTCTGCTGCATCCAATAATGATCATAATGATAATAATAATAAGAGGAAGAAAGAATAAGAGGAATAAGAATAAGAGGAAGAATAAGAATAAGAGGAAGAGGTAGAAGAAGAGGTAGAAGGAGAAGAAGAGGAAGAAGAAGAGGAAGAGGAAGAAGAGAAAGAGAAAGAGAAAGAAGAAGAAAAAGAAGAAGAAGAAGAAGAAGAAGAAGAGGCAGCACATATCATATATACAAGCAGCCAGTCGACCAGACGAGCAAACATGCACGGGACCTACTTCTCATTCAAAGCCATTAGCTGGACCATGCCAGGGTTCGAAGGCAGCGCTCGTGGAGTCGGCGTCTCTATTGGAGCAGCTGCCATTTTTACTCGTGGGGCCTTGCAAGTGTCCATCCTGTGGTTGGAATATTTTACAACATGAGAAACAAACATTTGTGGAATGTCTGTTGTTGCAGCCGATATTTTAACTCGTGGGGCCTTGCAAGTGCCCATCCTGTGGTAGGAATATTTTACAACACGAGAAATAAATGTAGATTTCTACATTTTAAATCCTAGTATATATATATATATTCGCATTGGTTGTGCAGATCCGTATATGTAACATCCTAGTATATGCATACTTGTATTGGTTATGTAGTTTTTTGTATTTTATATCCTAGTATGTATAGATTCTTATTGGTTATGCAGATCCGTATATTTTATATCCTAGTATATATAGATTCTTATTGGTTATGCAGATCCGTATATTTTATATCCTAGTATGTATAGATTCTTATTGGTTATGCAGATCCGTATATTTGATATCCTAGTACGTATAGATTCTTATTGGTTATGCAGATCCGTATATTTTATATCCTAGTATATATAGATTCTTATTGGTTATGCAGATCCGTATATTTTATATCCTAGTATGTATAGATTCTTATTGGTTATGCAGATCCGTATATTTTATATCCTAGTATATATAGATTCTTATTGGTTATGCAGATCCGTATATTTTATATCCTAGTATGTATAGATTCTTATTGGTTATGCAGATCCGTATATTTTATATCCTAGTATATATAGATTCTTATTGGTTATGCAGATCCGTATATTTTATATCCTAGTATATATAGATTCTTATTGGTTATGCAGATCCGTATATTTTATATCCTAGTATGTATAGATTCTTATTGGCTATGCAGATCCGTATATTTTATATCCTAGTATATATAGATTCTTATTGGTTATGCAGATCCGTATATTTTATATCCTAGTATATATAGATTCTTATTGGTTATGCAGATCCGTATATTTTATATCCTAGTATATATAGATTCTTATTGGTTATGCAGATCCGTATATTTTATATCCTAGTATATATAGATTTGTTTTGGTCACGCAGATTTTCATATTTTTATCCTAGTATATATAGATTAGCATTGGTTATGCAGATCCGTATATTTTATATCCCAGTACATATAGATTTGTATAGGTTATGCAGATCCGTATGTTTTATATCCTAGTATATATAGATTCTTATTGGTTATGCAGATCCGTATATTTTATATCCCAGTACATATAGATTTGTATAGGTTATGCAGATCCGTATAATTTATATCCCAGTATATATATATATATATATATATATATATATATATATAGGTTATGCAGATCTGTATATTTATATCCTAGTGCGTATAGATTTGTATAGGTTATGCAGATCCGTATATTTTAGTGCGTATCCTAGTGCGTATAGATTTGTATGTCTGTGCTGCACAGAAATGAATGGGAATCTTTGACTTGCCTGCCTGATGAAATCCCACTCACGAAGTCCAGGACTGTGTTTGAAATGTCTTTGCTTGTCGACATTCTGAGCTGAGTGCATTTAGGGAAGCAGAAATTGCCATCCACCCCCTGCAGCGATGTTACAGGTAGAGTGAGAGGAGGGCAGAGAAAGCAAGATTGAGCGACATATATTTCTGGTTGACCTGGGGGCCAAGTGCATGTAGGGACGCGGAAATTGCAGAAATACAATTAAAATACAATTAAACTAAAATTAAATTAAAGTGCATCCAGGGAATCAGAAATTGCCATCCAACCCTTGCAGCGATGTTGCAGGCAGAGTGAGAGGAAGGCAGAGAAAGCAAGATTGAGGAACGTATATTTCTGGTTGATCTGGGGGCCGAGTGCATGTAGGGACGAGAAAATTGCAGAAATACAATTACAAAAAAATTATACTAAAATTAAATGTAATTAAAGTGCATTTCGGGAAGCAGAAATTGCCAGTATTTGTTCGTGTGCGACGCTTCGCAAATTGAGCGACTCAGTGCGACCCCAGTGCGACGCTGCCCTCCGATCCCTGCGGAGCGCACAGCCCAGGGGGGCCGTGTGGGCAGTTTTTACTAGTTTAGCCAGACCCATGCGTCGCCATGCAGCGACGGAATGGTGAGGCGTCGCTGAAAGAAAAAAAAGTGGAACATGCCATCCATCTTCTGCCGCAATATTTAACCCAAGGGAAGTTAAACCCAACCACTTCACTCAAGCACACCTGCAGCTCTGCTTGGTGTACATCGTTCTTTCTTAAGTGCCAATCCACTGGGGTGGCTGGTTAGGTTTGCTGGGTGGTTAGGTGGTTGGGTGGTTGGGTGGGTGGGTATTGGGTGGGTAGTTGGGTGGGTGGTTTGGTTGGGTGGGTGGTTGGGTGGTGGTTAGTTGGGTGGGTGGGTAGTTGGGGTGGGTGGGTGGTTGTGGGTGCGTTGGTTGGGTGTGGGTGAGTGGGTAGTTGGGTGAGGTGGAGTTGGGGTGGTTGGGTGGTTGGGTGGTTGGGTGGGTTGGGTAGTTGGGTGGATTGGTATGGGTGGGTGGTGTGGTTTGGTTGGTTGGTTGTGGTTGGGTTGGTGTGTGGGTGGAGTGTTGGTGGGGGGTGGTCGGTGGGTGGGTGGTTGCGGTGGGTGGTGTGCGTGGGTTGTGTTGGTTGGGTCTGGGTGTGTGGGGTCGTTTTGTATGGTTGGTTGGTTTGAGTGTGTGCGTGGGTCGTTGGGTGGGTGGGTGGTGGGTGGGGTGGGTGTTGGGGGGTGGTTGGGTGGGTCGTTGGGTGGGTGGGTGTTTGGTTGTTTGGCTGGGTCCTTGTGTGGGTGGGTCCTTGGCGTGGTTGGTTGGTTGGGTGGGGTGTCGTTGGGTGGTTTGTTGGGTGGTTGGGTTGGTTTTTGTGTCGTTTTGTGTTTTGGGGTGTGTCGGTTGGGCATGGGTCTTTGTGGGGTGGGGTGGTTGGGTGGTTGGGTGGGTGGTTGGGTGTTGAGGTGGGTGTTGGTGGTTGGGTTGTTTGGTTTGTTGTGTCGTTTGGGTGCGTTGGGTTGTGGGTGTGTGGGGGGTTGGTGATGGGCTTGGTGTTTGGTGCGTCGTTGGGTTGGGTGGGTGGGTGGTTGGGTGGGTGGTGGTGTCGTTGGTGGTTGGTTGGTGGGTGGGTGGGTTGGTTGGGTGGGGGTGGATTAGTGGTGTGTTGGGTGGGTGGTTGGGTGGTTGGGTGTCCACTGGGGTGGCCTTTACCCTTATTTCAAGAACGCCAAACCCTAAACCCAACCAACCATATAATTAAAATTGTTACACCTTGCCATAGTGCGAGAGGTTGAAGGAACCTTCCCGTTCGCTTGCACTGGGGAATGGTTACTGTGAGTTTTACCAGATTACCTTTTGCAGACTGCTACTGCGCCTGAGCTCGGACCACCACGTGATTAAACCAACCACTACACTCAAGCACACCTGCAGCTCTGCTTGATGTACATCAACCCTAAATCCAACCAACATTAAAATTGTTACACCTTGCCACAGGGCGTGAGGTTAAAGGAACCTTGCCGTTCGCTTGCACTGGGGAATGGCTTCTGTAAGTTTGACCAGTTTACCTTTTGCAGACTGCTACTGCGCCTGAGCTTGGACCACCACACGATTAAACCAACCACTACACTCAAGCACACCTGCAGCTCTGCCAGACGTACATCCCACGTCTTCATGCCGTTCACCAGCGTTAGCATGGCAGCCGAGCTACTGCTTTGGTCGTGCTGTCCACGCATAAATAGAACGGGTGCCCTCAAATCTATAAGCTCGTCTCCAAGTGACGGAGAGGACGTGCTGGGAGCATTGTTGTTGTTGTTGTCTACTTCCTGCTTGCTGCCATTGGCCGCCTCCTCTTGGCTTTTCTGTAACCATCAGTTCCGAGGCAAATGTGCGTTGTAGGAGGTGATCATGAGCAGGCGGCACAGTGTAGATGATGATGATGATGATGCCAATGCTGATGCTGGCGGTGATGATGATGATGCTGGTGGTGGTGATGATGATGATGCTGGTGCCTGGTGGTGGTGATGATGATGATGATAATGAATCAGATGCTGCTGCTGCTGCTGATGATACTGATGATACTGATGATACTGATGATATTTATGAATAAGATGATGCTGATGATGCTGATGGTGCTAATGATGATGATACTAAGTAATAAGATGATGATGATGATGATGATGATGATGATGATGATGATAATGATGATGATGATGATGATGATAATGAATATGATGATGATAATAATGAATAAGATGATGATTATGATGGTAATAAAAAAAATGATTAAGATGATGCTGATGGTGGTGTTGGTGGTGATGATGCTAATGATGACGACGGTGATAGTTGTTGATGAATATGATTATCATTCTGATGATTATAATCATGATCATGATGCTGGATACATTTTCCTGGTGCTCAACTGGGCTCCAAATGTCCCTGCTGCATGATGATGTCAAGGTTGACTTTCCATTAGTTTTATCAGAAGGTGGCTCAAATACCATCAGCAATTTTCTGCACCCTTTTGGCACCCTCGTTACCCACAATGCACCCTTTTAAGCCTAGCAACTAGGGATCGGCAACATGTGCGGTGTGTGTGGGGTGGGTGTGTGGGGGTGGGTGGGTACAAAATAAAAGCTTATTTATGAGGGTTGGCCAGATATATAGGGGTCGGCAATATGATATCATATGATGTCATCATATGATATCATATGATGCCGGCGGTCTGACTAGGTAACTTTGGCCTGGGGCATCATATCATATGATATTAAATCATGTGATTTGTGTATGGTATCATACGATATCATACTCGTCTCTGGTCAGCATCATATGATTTTCCGTTCCCTACTAATAACAGGGTGCCAATGACCCTCCAACACAGCAGTGTATGGTGCCCCTAAAATGACTCCCTGCTGTTGCCACCACTTTATTGTTATCCTAGATAGCACAACCAAGGATCGTCAAGACCACTCATCAGCAATGGGTATGACAAAAAGGCGAAGCCAGCTATGGTGCCTCTACAATGGCCCCCAACTGCCGCCACCACTTTCTTGCTATCCTAGGATCGTCAAAGCCACTCACCAGCAATGGCAACAACAACAACAAGTCCTATGCAGCATCGCAAGCGACGCGGTAAATTGGTGGAGTGTGTTGGAAACGGAACGAAAGGTGGGAACGGACTGGAGCTGACCAAAGCCAGTTAGGTATGAGACAGTTGGCTGACGTGTCAGGCTTCAATGTTTCGGTCAGTCAGTCTCACAGACGAACAACGGGATAACCCTGGGGGCTCCCGCCCCCTTGAAGAGGGGGCCCTACCAAAGGGCGAAGCCAGCTATGGTGCCTCTACAATTGCCCTCAACTGCCGCCACCACTTTCTTGCTACCCTACATAGCATAACTTAGGATGATCAAGGCCACTCACCAGCAATGGGTACGACAAAAAGGCGAAGCCAGCTATGGTACTCCTACAATAGCTCCTAACTGCCGCCACCACTGTCACAAACTAGGATCGTCAAGGCTACTCACCAGCAATGGGTACGACAAAAAGGCAAAGCCAGCTATGGTGCCCCTACAATGGCTCCTTACTGTCGCCACCACTGTCACAAACTAGGATGATCAAGGCCACTCACCAGCAATGGGTACGACAAAAAGGCGAAGCCAGCTATGGTACTCCTACAATAGCTCCTAACTGCCGCCACCACTGTCACAAACTAGGATCGTCAAGGCTACTCACCAGCAATGGGTACGACAAAAAGGCAAAGCCAGCTATGGTGCCCCTACAATGGCTCCTTACTGTCGCCACCACTGTCACAAACTAGGATCGTCAAGGCTACTCACCAGCAATGGGTACGACAAAAAGGCAAAGCCAGCTATGGTGCCCCTACAATGGCTCCTTACTGTCGCCACCACTGTCACAAACTAGGATCGTCAAGGCTACTCACCAGCAATGGGTACGACAAAAGGCAAAGCCAGCTATGGTGCCCCTACAATGGCTCCTTACTGTCGCCACCACTGTCACAAACTAGGATCGTCAAGGCTACTCACCAGCAATGGGTACGACAAAAAGGCAAAGCCAGCTATGGTGCCCCTACAATGGCTCCTTACTGTCGCCACCACTGTCACAAACTAGGATCGTCAAGGCTACTCACCAGCAATGGGTACGACAAAAAGGCGAACCCAGCTATGGTGCCCCTACAATTCCCCCCAACTGTCGCCACCACTTTGCCTCCGGTGCCCACGCCGATCAACACCCATCGCTTGACTGTGCGAGCGTAGGGAGACGACGCTGCAACGGCCAGGGCAAGCTCAAACGCAGTCTGCCGATGTTTTTCTGACTGCGGGAAGGATAAATGAAAACAAGGTTGATACCGGGCTTGCTGGAAACATGCCCCCCACCCCCCACCCCCACCTACCCACACATTTAAATAAATTAATACATTAAATACTTGACTGTGCGAGCGTAGGGAGAGGACGCTGCAACGGCCAGGGCAAACGCAGTCTGCCAATGTTTTTCTGACTGCGGATAGGTTGACATATTTTTGAATTTGTTTTGAACTGTTTTCTGACTGCAAGGAGGATAAATGCCTTTTTAATGTTTTTCTGACTGCGGGAAGGACCAAACGAAAACAAGGTTGATACCGGGCTTGTTGGAAACATGCCTCCCACCCACCCACCCATAAATAAATGGCAAGCCTTAATATGAGGCGTGGGTTGAGGGGCAAGCCCGTTTGCTTCTCCTCCCCCATCTCTGCTTCTCCCCCTCAATCCTAACCCCAGCACCCCGTGCCCCCATTTGCCTTCATAAAACAATCAATCACAATTTAGGGGGTATGCGGCATGGGTTGAATGGTTGAGACAATCAGATAAGTTGCATGGCTGGGGCTGTGTTGGTGGGGTTATTGACTGGATGCTAGCTGCTGGGGATGTGTAGGTGGGGCTATTCACTGTATGCTAGCTGCTGGGGCTGAAGCAGGACCCTCACCTGATCCTTGGAATGGTAGCGCATGACTGGAAACCCTGCGATCATGTACATGTTGGCGGGTTTAATACAAGTTAATAAATATTTAATAAATGAATGAATAAATATTAATTAAATCCTATTATATTAAAACATTCCATGCACCCGTATGCACTCATAAAAATACTATTAGAGCTAAGTGCCCTGCAAGGACATACAATAGGGGAGTAGGGAATGGTATCGCATGACTGGAAACCCTGCGATCATGTACAGGTTGGTGGGTTTAATATAATTTAATTCATTTTTATCTAATAAATATATATGAATTTTAGTGTATTAAAACATTCCATGCACCCGTATGCACACATGAAAATACCATTAGAGCTAAGCGCCCTGCAAGGACATACAATAGGGGAGTAGGGAATGGTATCGCATGACTGGAAACCCTGCGATCATGTACAGGTTGGCGGGTTTAATACAATTTAATCAATATTTAAGGATGTATACAACAAGTCCTATGCAGCGTTGCAAGCGATGTGGAAAATTGGCGGAGTGTGTTGGCAACGGAACGAAAGGTGGCAACGGAAATGGAGCTGACTGACGCCAGTTAGTCACGAGACAGTTGGCTGACGTGTCAGGCTTCAATCTTTCGGGGGGGCAGTCAAACGGAGAATGGGGCAACCCTGGGGGCTCCGGCCCCCTTGAAGAGGGGGCTCCGCCAAAAATCATTTCATACACCTGTAAATACCATTAGAGCGAAGTACCCTGCAAGGGCATAAAATAGGGTAGTAGGGAATGGTACCACATGACTAGAAACCCTGCTAGCATACAGGTTGGCGGGTTTAATAAAATAAAATTAATATTGAATAATAGAAACACAAATCATTCCATGCACCAGCATGCACACATGAAAATATAATTAGAGCTAAGTGCCCTGCAAGGGCATAAAATAGGGTCATTGTTTGAGTATTGCGATGTTTAAATGTGGTCCCGTTGAATTTGTGAGGCCATGTAAAGTATTTTACTTCATGAAAGCCCCTTTCGGTGATATACATTGGTCTAGTGGTAGACTAAATCACTCTGAGGATGATGAGTCGGGGGTTCAACTCCCCCTTCGGTCGCTCTTGGCGTTGCAGGTCGTTGTCAACCGCGATGGTAGCTTGTCCAGTTGATGTAGAAGACCGCTCCCTACCCACGTACGAAGGGTTCCCTTAACACCACGACCCACCAGGCATTATCATTGCCATTACTTCATGAACGAACATGTTTTTATGGTTGCAATTTGAAATGACGCAATTTGCCATACCATGCACACAAGTGTGATTCCACGCACACATGAAAAGACAAGTGTGATTCCGTGCACACAAGAAAATACAATATTTACAAACACACTTTTAGCCTATGGCCTAGTATTTCTCAAATGTTTAATTCTCATCTTGCCAAATATGTCAAACTTTTCTAACCACCAAATACCCCCCCCCCCCCCCCCCCCCTCACACACCAACGTGTTACTCCCACTCACAAACACCTCACCGCTCCCATGTCCCTCTCTCCCTCCCCCTACCTCCTCCCCCCTCCCCACCCAAAACACACACGAGTCGCCCCCCCCCCCACTAACCCCTCACCGCATCCATGTCCCCCCCTACCTCCCCCCCCCCCCATACACACACACACGCACAAGTCGCTCCCACGCACAAACCCCTCCCCGCACCCATGTCCCTCCCTCCCTCCCACTATCCCCCCCCCCCCCCACCACCACCACCCACCCACCCACACAAGTCGCTCCCCCGCACCAACCCCTCCCCGCACCCATGTCCCTCCCTCCCTCCCACTATTCCCCCCCCCCCCCCCCCCTCCCCGCGTTGCTCCCACCCCCCTAACCCCTAATCGCACCCATGTCTCTCCCCCCACCCCACCCCTCATGATGCTCCCTCCCACTACAACCTCCCATCCTTCCTCCTCCCATTTCCCTTCCTCCCTCCCTTAAACCCACTAACCTCTCCTTGCCCGTGCCCCTCCCTCCCACAACACCCCCCCACCTCCCACACATGTCCCTCCCTCCCTCCCACCAACCCCTCCCCCCTTCCATGCCCCTCCCACCCTGTACCTGATTTTGCAAGCGCTGTAGCTATGGAGCTCAACAGGGGGCTCCTCCATTCACTTGCATCTTGGCCATGAGCCAGTAATATCCCAACATCCTTCAGCTGCATGATTTGGGTCGGGTGGTGTTGGTGTTGGGGGAGGGGAGGGGAGGAGGAGGGGGGAGGGGTTGGGGGAGGGGAAGGGGGAGGGGGTGCATCTCTGACTAGTTTAGCCGGACCCATGTGTCTCCATGCAGAGATCATTTGATATATCATGACCATGAGCCAGTAATATCCCAACGTCCTTCAGCTGCATGATTTGGGTGGGGGGGGAGGTGGGGCATTTCTGAATAGTTTAGCCGGACCCATGTGTCTCCATGCAGAGATCATTTAAAAGACCATGAGCCAGTAATATCCCAACATCCTTCACCTGCATGATTTGGGTGGGGGGGGAGGGGGGGGCATTTCTGAATAGTTTAGCCGGACCTATGTGTCTCCATGCAGAGATCATTTGATATATCATGACCATGAGCCAGTAATATCCCAACATCCTTCACCTGCATGATTTGGGTGGGGGGGGGAGGGGGGGCATTTCTGAATAGTTTAGCCGGACCCATGTGTCTCCATACAGAGATCATTTAAAATATCATGACCATGAGCCAGTAATATCCCAACATCCTTCACCTGCATGATTTGGGTGGGGGGGGAGGGGGGGCATTTCTGAATAGTTTAGCCGGACCCATGTGTCGCCATGCAGAGATCATTTGATATATCATGACCATGAGCCAGTAATATCCCAACGTCCTTCAGCTGCATGATTTGGGTGGGGGGGGAGGGGGGGCATTTCTGAATAGTTTAGCCGGACCCATGTGTCTCCATGCAGAGATCATTTGATATATCATGACCATGAGCCAGTAATATCCCAACATCCTTCACCTGCATGATTTGGGTGGGGGGGGAGGGGGGGCATTTCTGAATAGTTTAGCCGGACCCATGAATCTCCATGCAACGACGGAATGGTGACGGGTTGTAAAACAAGTCTTAGGCGGAACGTTAACATATCTTGGCCATGAGCCAGTAATATCCCAACGCCCTTCAGCTGTAGGGACGAAGGGCGTCATTTTTTTTATTTTTTTATTTGATGTGATTTCACAGCCCATATAATACGGCTATTTGACATATCTTAGCCATGAGCCAGTAATATCCCATCGCCCTTCAGCTGCAGGGACGAAGGGTGTCATTATTTATTCTTCATTCTTAAAATTTATAGAAGTAATTTCACAGCCTATCTCAATACATAGAAATTTAATATATCTTGACCATGAGTGAAAAATTAATTTAATTAAAATCAATTCAAATCCGAGCTCTGATAATTTCATTCTGGCCGCGCCTCCAGAAGCCTTTAATTTAATATATTTTCTTATTTTTTTATTATTTGTTTTTATTGCTCAGCCCACCTGTCGCAATCCATATTCGTTTTCTACCCTTGTCCTCTTGGCTCCAGCTTTAATTATACCATATTTAAACACTTACACAGCCTGGGGACGAACTATTGAGGCATGGTGACTCCCTCCCCCCCCAAATTCTTCCCTGGTACCAGCTCTGGGTCAAAACTAGAAGAAGTAAACTAACAGAGAATACCCCTCCCAAGAGCATTTTTTATGTTATGTTATGTTTATTTGTATTTATTTGTTAAATCATGTAACGGTCATAAGATGTACACAATTTTTGAAATGTGTGCAATATAAGTTAATAAATTCCGAAAGAGCACTTAGAACAGCCTACACTAGCTTTAAATTTAAACTCGCGCAGGGCATTGATAAAATGAAAAAGCCTTCTGGATTAGGGAATTCCTGTATTGTGGATTTTAGCCAACCTGAATTTGCATTACTTTTGCCTGTATTTATTGGCGTCATGTGGCTTGGACGTCAACCTACAAAATCTATTCCCCAACCCAACGAACCCAATCACCTGGGACCCAACCCAACCACCTGGAACCCAACCCATTGAACCCAATTACAAGGGACCCAACCAACCACCTGGAACCCAACCAACCACCTGGAACCCAACCCAACCACCTGGAACCCAACCCAACCACCTGGAACCCAACCCAATGAACCCAATTACATGGGGCCCAACCAACCACCTGGAACCCAACCCAACTACCTGGAACCCAACCCAACCACCTGGAACCCAACCAACCACCTGGAACCCAACCCAATGAACCCAACCACCTGGGACCCAACCCAACCACCTGGAACCCAACCAACCACCTGGAACCCAACCACCTGGGACCCAATCCAACCACCTGGAACCCAACCCAATCAACCCATTCCTCCACCCAACCCTAAATCAATAATGGTGCAGTTACGGCTGAAGTACTTAATACTACATGTGAGTGGCCTGGTCTGGGTCTATATCTAGGTCTGGGTCTGGCGGGTTGGGGGTGAGGTGGGTTTGGGTCTAGGTCTGGGTCTTGCCGGCTGGGTCTAGGTATGTGACTGGCTCTGGCCGGCTGGGTTTGTCTGTCTAGGTCTGGTCCTGGCCAACTGGGGCTGGGGTGGAGCTGACTGGCTCAGGTTACACCCCAAGGAAATCCAATGTATTTTAGTCATTGTGAGAAGATACTCTTACATGACCTCAGAGTGGCTGACTCACCGCACTATCAGACATGTAGTTGGGGGGGATTGAGAAAATGCCCTCACTATGTCTTCCAGCACTTTTCTGTGGGGTCAGCATGGGGGTAGAAAAGTGTATCAGGTACTTTTTGGTCGCATCGGAGCATGTTGACAGAGACTGTGAGCAGAGTAGGCTGGCCGGGGTTAGCGATGCCCACCTCGATTTCAATTGTGGAATGCTGCACGCCAGTTTCTTCGTCATATAGAGTGCCGGAGGGTGTTGCAAATGCTCCCCGCCCGTCTTCGATGTGCCAGTGGAAGCGGACCATACTGAGCTATGTAGAGCCAGCTCTGAGGCGCGAGCCTCAGGAATAATCGAAGCAAGTCAAGAGTGCTGCGAATGCTGCGGTGCAACGAAAACTGGGACTTATTCAGGCTAGCATATTCGTGAATGGACCGAAACAGCCTCAATTCGAGGGCGGTCGAGCTAGAGACAAGTCTTGCATGCACACGATGGTCACAATATGCCAGTGGGTTCGGAAATCCTGCTTGCAAAGGCGCAGGGCGGCACATGCGAGCATGGGTCTTGAAATGGCAGGGAAACGGGCTTCATGACCAGACCCGGTACAGGCTGTACATACAAAGGGCCATCAGCAAAGGGCCAAGCCACTCGGCTGGCAGCTGTTGTTCATATCCAACTCCGCAATTCACTCAACTTCACATAAGTTATTCAAATTTCAAGCTCGACTCTGCACAAACATGAGGTTCTTCCCCGCTAGCCGCTTGCTGCTGTGCGCGTTAGCTGTAGTGTCTGCGGTGCAACATGCGCACGCCGAGGCGGTTGTGAAGCCGCAGACTGTAATTGATCTTGACACCAAAAATTTCGATGGCGTGGTTGGCAAGTCTTCCTTTGCAATGGTAAGCTACCAAGAGTTGAAATGAGCTCGTGCCGCTGAGGAATCTGGGCCCACCGCAGAGTTGCGTTCGAAATGAGCAGATCTCGAGTTCAGCGACATAGCAACTGCAAGCTATCAAACTGACTTCGAATCTTTCTTTTGCGCCCAGGTTATGTTCTACTCCCCAACCTGCGGCCACTGCATTGTAAGTCCTGGCACCATGCTACCTCTCCTGGACCTTCTTCGCTGCTGGATACTCGACCTATTATGCCAGCTGCTGCAATGTCCCTCCCAGGACATACTTAATGCTCCGAGCTTTCCCGCTCGACTACGACCGAAATATTTCCTTACGATACTTATCCCAACTGCCGTGCGCATGCTCGCCCTGAGCCCCGCGAGTCACCCCCCCCCCCCCCCCCCCCCCCCCCCCCCCCCCCCCCCCCCCCCCCCCCCCCCCCAACACACACACACACACACACACCACACCACCCCTCTGACACACCGGCCGCTGTTCCGTCATGCAGAACATGAAGCCCAAGTACATGGAAGCGTCTGACTACTGGAAGGCTCGGGACTCTACAATCTTGTTCGCCGGGGTAAGCATTACATTGTGTACGTGCGTACTTACATCGGCAATGTGCTAGCTTGCATTATGAATTATTTCCCACAGGTCTGCTTTACCCTGATGACAAATCTCCTTTACTGCCAGTGAAAGATGATCAGTTTTTTTTGTAAGGATTTAGCATTTGAGTCTAGCGCTCTTTTAGCAGTTGTACGGCAAAAGTGCATACCACCAGGTACTTAAAGTGCACCTGGGTCTTACCAAAGCTTTCCTTTTCAGCTACATGCAGCAGCCTCAAGGCAGCTCCCTGAGCCACCCACCGGGCTAAGCCCCAAGATTTTGACAGTACTGGAAACATTATTCTATCAGCTTCCAGATGCACTACCTTGCTTTAGGTTTGGCTGGGTAGCAAGCCAGGGGAGCTGCCTTGAAGCTGCTGCTCGAAGCAGAAAATAAAAGCTATGGGTCCTACTCTGGGAGAGTCCTGGAAGGACGAAGACTTAACTCCTTAAGTGTGATGTTAAACGATGAGATGCATGAACTAAATAAGACTTAGTAGATCTCAGGTCCTCCGTCATGCTCTTAAGTTTTGTTAGGGACCAGGAAAAAGTCTTGTATTTGATGACTACGTTGCTGCTGCTGCTGATGATGATGATGCTAATGGTGAAATTTGTCCTGGTGCCCTATTGGACTCTCAATCTGCCCGCGGCTTGATAAGTCAAGGGGGACTTATGAACATCAAGAAACATTCATGTGCTGTGTTGGGCTTGGGGAAATGGGAGCTGCATAGAAATGGGTGCTAAGCTAGTATGTGTCATTTGATGACTCATGCCTCTTTAGCTGCTTAATTATATTATATATAATTATAATTATATTATATTATTTGTTCTTTTTAGCTGCTTTATTATATTATATACCGGTATACAGGAGGAGCCCAGGCCTCAAATTTTTCAGTCATGCCGATCGATTCTTTCTGAGAACAGGGCTGTGATCGCATGTATCATGGCGATATGTATAGTTACTTTTCAGGTCATTCTGAGCACCTCATTTGGGGGGGGGGGGGGGGGGGGGGGGGTCAGACCTCATTTTGTTTTTTCCTAACTTTTTATTCAGGCCTCCAAATGACATTCTGAAACCACCCATAAGTAGGCCTTTGTAAGGGTAGTCTATTGGCACCACTTTAGACCTCGTGCAATAAGTATTGACCGCCCCCCCCACCCCCACCCCTTTCCCCCCCAAACCCCAGCCCAGCCTAGAGTATGAGTGGGTGAATGGCTGGGTGTGTGTTGATAATATGGGTGGGTAATATGGGTAGTCTATTGGCACCACTTTGGACCTCGTGCAATAAGTATTTACCCCCCCCCCCCCCCCCCCCCCTTAACATTGGGGCCGAGTTGGGTGGAACTCAAGGGGAAGTGTAGCTGAACCATGCTGGTACAACTACCATGCTACTCCGTGCTACTGTTTTATTTTCAATAATGAGAACTCCAGTTTTGGGCTGCCCACTCCAGGTGATGGGTGACTACAGTACTTGGGCAACCCAGAGGGGGTGCAGAACTGATTTTTGACTATCAAACAATCTCTAGGTGGGAATTCCGAGGATGCCATTATGTGAGCCATACTGTAAAACCCCAGAATCCATATCTAAGTTTTTCAAAAAGGGGTCATTTATATTTAAGGGGGGGGGGGGGGGGAGGGGTCAGCCCTCCACAGGTTTTTTAGGCATGGTGTGGCCTATCTTTTTTTTCTCCTCCCGCGGTATATAATAATAATTATTAAATTATGTATTCTTTTTAGCTGCTTTATTCTTAGCCCGGGGGGTCATTATAATGGGTATTGGCAGGAAACAACAGATGGCTCATTTTCCAATGTACTGTACTGCAATCGCTCATTCCAGTTGGGTGTCATAAACGAGCCTGCCCTTGGCCAGAAGTTCGGAAGCAAGGGCTTCCCATACATGACAGACTAGCCGATGACAGAGGCCCTGCTTGTTTCAGCTGGCCCACTCAAACCCTGTATGAACACATGATGTGATAACCGAGGCTTATGACAGACTAGCCCATAACAGAGGTGCAGCTTGTTTCAGTTGGCCCACTCAAACCTTTGCTTCCCATACATGACCTAAATACGGCTTCCCATACATGATCTAAATAGAACTTCCCATACATGTCCTAAATATGACTTCCCATACATGACCTAAATAGGGCTTCCCATACATGACCTAAGTAGGGCTTCCTTTCCCATATATGACCTAAATAGGACTTTCCATACATGAACTAAATAGGACTTCCCATGCATGACCAAAATAGGACTTTGTAGATCTAAGGTCACGCACTAAGGACATGCCCTCGCGTTTTGTTGGGGACCAGGTTTCCGGAGCTGTTTTTCCGCTACCAGTAGGGATTGCTACCTGGGACCCCGTTTTGGCCAAACCTTTCGCTACCCCCGAGACTCCCCCCCCCCCCCCCCCCCCCCCCCCCCCCTGGCCGGCCCGGCACCTACCCAAACCCCTACCAGGAGCCCAACCTATAAAGACACCAAGTCCCTGATCGCCAACAGAAGACCCCCTTTCTGAAAAGAAAACAAATCTGGTGCTTACTGTACTGCATTTGCTCATTCCAGGTAGATGTCATGAACGAGCCTGACCTTGGTCAGAAGTTTGGCATCAGGGGCTTTCCCACTCTGAAGTGGTTTGTCGATGGTGAGCTGCACAGCGAGTTCAAGGGAGGCAAAGAAACGTGAGTTGCAAGCGCCAACCATTTATGTAAATAAACAATTAATGTCATGAAATAAAAAATTATTATGAAAATGAATAGTTAATGTTATGTATATATGTAAATAAATAAATACAGTTAATGTTACATATTACAGTTAATGTTATGTATGTAAACAAATAGATACACGTCACGCCTTGTGATGAGGCGTGAGGATGAGGGGGTAGCTCGTTCGCTTGCGATCGGTCCAACCACCAATGCGTCTTTCATCTTTCTTCTTCTTTGTCTCCATTGTTTCTTTTGGGGGCTACGCGTGGCAGCTTCTAGCCAGCTCCATTAGCCAGCCGCTGGGTCAAGCCCAGAGCTTTCAGCTGCATTGGAACCCCTGGTATGCCAGTTTTGGGGCACACTAGCTTGCTTCCTCTTTGGCCCTGGGCTGGGGCGGGGAGCTGCCTAGAAGCTGCTACGTGCAGCCCAAAACTGAGACAATATCTGCCAGCTATCCACACTTAGCGACGGAATGACGATGAGTCAGTACAAAAATATCCACAACCTGATGTTGCTACAGCAGCATGCTAGGTGGGTCATCACTCCTTGTCCTGGTGCATATGGATTGACAAAGCACATGGACCGTACTCGTGAACATCCATGGTTAGGAGTCCCACATCCTCGGATGAGAATCCACTTGGTCAACAAAAACAGCCCGCTTGGTAATCACAATACACCTCTGGGCTCCAATCGACAATACCTCCCTCACAATCTCCACCTCCAACAACAAGGTCCCCACCTCCAACAACAATCACCTCCACAATGTCCACCTCCACCTCAACAAGGTCCACCTCCACCTCAACAAGGTCCACCTCCACCTCAACAAGGTCCACCTCCACCTCAACAAGGTCCACCTCCAATAGTATGTCGATCACAATGAGCCAAGACAATCACAGGGCTCCAGTAGACAATACCTCGGCCACAAATTCAAATATGAATGCTCAGCTAATAATATACCTATCTCGGAAGGACACAAAAGTGAGTCAAATAATGCGCCATCAAAAGCAATAATATCCTCCACCTCCAATTACAATGGAACATAGCAATCACAATGAGCAATGACAATCATGATGCACCTATCACCAATCTCCTAAGAAGAAACACAACGAGTCAAATAAGGCGCCATCAAAAGCACTAATCTCCTCCACCTCCAGAGATGACTTCATCAAGTATGTTCGGGAGAGGACCGTGGCCAAGACCAATGAGGTGAACACTGTGGAGGAGCTCACCAAACTTGAGGACCACCCAGCTGTTCTCGTTGCTTGGTTTCCGGCCCTGGAGGTACGTGCGGTCGTGATGTGCGGTCAATCTAATCCTTCATCATCTTTCATATGCATTGATCCATCCATCTGTCGTTGTTGCGTGGTTTCCCGCCCTGGAAGTACGTGCGGTTGTGATGTGCGGACAATGTAGTCCTTCATCATCTCTCATATTCATTGATCCATCCATCTGTCGTTGTCGCTTGGTTTCCCGCCCTGGAGTTACGTGCGGTCGTGATGTGCGGTCAATCCAGTCCTCCATCCTCATGCATGTTCATTGATCCATCCATCTGTCGTTGTCGCTTGGTTTCCCGCCCTGGAGTTACGTGCGGTCGTGATGTGCGGTCAATCCAGTCCTCCATCCTCATGCATGTTCATTGATCCATCCATCTGTCGTTGTCGCTTGGTTTCCCGCCCTGGAGTTACGTGCGGTCGTGATGTGCGGTCAATCCAGTCCTCCATCCTCATGCATGTTCATTGATCCATCCATCTGTCGTTGTCGCTTGGTTTCCCGCCCTGGAGTTACGTGCGGTCGTGATGTGCGGTCAATCCAGTCCTCCATCTTCATGCATGTTCATTGATCCAGCCCTCCATCTGTCATTGTTGCTTGGTTTCCCGCCCTGGAGGTATGTGATGTTGTCCATCCAGTCCTTCACCATCTTTCATATTCATTCATCCATTCATCCATTCATCCACCCAGCTACCATTGTTTCTTGGTTCCCCCCTCTCTACGAACGTGATGCTGGGCAGCCTATCCCGGCCTTCGTCATCATCAGATCCGACGCAAGACCGTCCCAACCGACACTGTCCCTCTTCATCCTCACTACCTGGACTCCACCCTTGGAAAGTATCAGTTCCTGAAAGCTACATGAAGACCTCCTTTTGAAACGGAAAAATCTGCCCCTTCCACCTTCACATGGCAAAGAGTGCACTATCTTTGCCAAGCTGTCAGTCAATAGATACAACCAACACCAGCAAAACAGATACATTACAATAGCTGAATCCATGCAGAGGCACCCCTATAATACTCAAGGCTCCCCTAAAAAGGCACACCCCAAAAGAACCCCTAAAATAAGAATCCCTTTATCCTCATAGTCCCACCCTCATATCCTCATAGTCCCACCCCCATATCCTCATAGATACGCCACAAAAGCTGAAGCCATGCAGAAGTAATACAAAAGGCACCCTTCAAAAGGCACCCCCAAAAAGGCAACCCTTCAAAAGGCACCCTTAAAAACGCACCCCCTAAAAGGCAACCTTAAAAAGGGAACCTCAAGCAGGCAACCTTAAAAAGGGAACCCCAAGCAGGCAACCTTAAAAAGGCAACCCCAAATAAGCACCCCTAAAATAACAATCCCTATATCCTCGTAGTCCCCCGACCCAACCAACCAACCAAGACTGTCCCTCTCCCACCTGAACAGGGCAAGGAGTGCACCACCTTTGCCAAGCTGTCAGTCAAGATGGAGGCTATCAGGTTCGTGGAGACCACCAGCAAGGAGGTTGGCGCCGCCGTTGGAATCACCAACTTCGACGCGCCTGCAGCTGTCATGGTTAGGAACTTCCCAGGTAAATTTCCTGCTACCTTTCATCACTGCCCCCTAACACTCTTCTTCTTTTTGTTATTTTCTAGTGTCTGAACAACCCCCTCACCCCCCCCTCCCCTCCTTCTCCCCTTCAGAGGAGGAGCGTGAGCTAGCGCCCCTGGACGGCAAGTTGATCCAACTCAACCTGCTACCTTTCATCACTGCCCCATAACACTCAGAGCTTCTTTTTCTTATTTTTGAGTGCATGAACAAAAATCCCCCCCCCCCCACACACACACACACCTCCTTCTCCTCTTCAGAGGAGGAGCTTGAGTTGGCGCCGCTGGACGGCTAGTTGACCCGGCTTAACCTGGTTCCTTTCATCACTGCCCTGCAACACTCATAACTTTTTTTCTGTTTGAGTCTCTGAACAAAAATCCCCCCCCCCCCCCCCCCCCCCCCCCGCCCCCATCCTTCTCCCCTTCAGAGGAGGAGCGTGAGTTGGCGCCCCTGGACGGAAAGTTGACCCGACTCAACCTGGTTCCTTTCATCAATGCCCAGAAGCTCATGCCAGTGACTCGCTGGTTGCAGACCACCGCTGCTAGAATCTTTGATGCTGGAATTCCCAAGCATGTAAGAGATCTTATGTACTATTTCTTTTTTTCAGAATTTCCCAGATGTTTTTTCCCATAACTATTTTCCAGAATTTGTTTTTTTAGCCAGAACATAGTTTTTATGCAGGAGCTGGAATCCCCAAGCATGTAAGAGACCTTTCCATGCACTGTATATATTTTGGGCTACGCGTATGTGCTTCCTAGGCAGATACCTTGCTACGTCTTTGGGTCAAACCTGAAGCTAGGTAGTGCTCCTGGAAGCTGACACTGAAGAAGAAGCGCACGCAAGTTTACACTCCCCTTATCTCATGGATGTGGATGATTTACGGAATATGTGGACGATGTGCAGAATATGTGGACGATGTACAGAATATGTGGATGATGTACAGAATATGTAGATGATGAACAGAATATGTGGATGATGTACATAATATGTGGATGATGAACAGAATATGCGGACGATGTACAGAATATGTGGACGATGTACAGAATATGTGGATGATGTGCAGAATATGTAGATGATGAACAGAATATGTGGATGATGTACATAATATGTGGACGATGTACAGAATATGTGGACGATGTACAGAATATGTTGACGAGGTACAGAATATGTGGATATGGTTGAAGGAATGAGTGGATAGCTGGATATGATTTAAGGAATATGCAGATGATATATGGACTCTTAAGGACCTCATGGATGTGAAAGGTGATTTGCGGAATATTTAGGATTGTACAATATCATAATCGGAAGCTGTATTATACTTGAAACCCCCTATATCTAGGGGTAGGCTATGTTCTATAATATAAGTGAATAAATAATATTATATAAGATTAGTCGGACGTGCCGTCTCACCATAATTCGAATTTGTTTGAAAAACTAATATTATTGTGACACTATAATAATATTAGTTAATATTAGTTTTTCAAACACTGATATTAGTTGCCCTTCCCAACCTATATCGTAGCCTATATCGCTACTCTAGATAGTTACCTATATCGTAGCCTATATCGCTGCTCTAGATAATCACCTATATCGCTACTCTAGATAGTTACCTATATGGGTAGCCTAGATTGTTACTCGCCTGTATCATTACTCTAGATTGGTTCGCAATATCGTTACTATTTATCGTAACCCTTGTGGCCCCTGCATGCTTATGCGTGTGGTGTCCTTGTCGTAGATCCTCTTTTGGAGCAAGGGCGACAATTATGGGGACCAGTAATATCCCTTCAACCTTAGGTCTATCATAAAGCAGTAGTTATGTGTGTCCCCTGCCGTCTAATGCATGTTGTGTCCATGGCGTAGGTCCTCCTCTGGCGCAAGGGCGACAGTTCAGGGGGCCAGTAAGATACCGGCAACCCTAGGTCTATTATAAAGCACTGATTATGTGTGTCCCCTGCCTTCTTATGCGTGCGATGTCCATGGCGTAGGTCCTCCTCTGGCGCAAGGGCGACCATTCTGGGGGCCAGTAAGATACCGGCAACCCTAGGTCTATTATTAAGCACTGATTATGTGTGTCCCCTGCCTTCTAATGCGTGTGATGTCCATGTTGTAGATCCTCCTGTGGAGCAAGGGCTCTGACTTGACGAAGGACAGCCCCATGTACAAGACTTTCCAATCTGTTGCAAAGGACTTCCGCGGCCAGCTTGCGTTTATCGCTGTTGATAATGAGCTGGAGGATGCCACGCCCATCACTACGCACTTTCAATTCGTTGACTCACCCACGGTAGGGCTACTTTTTTCCCGGCTACGTCTGGCAGCTTCCAGCCAGCTCCACTACCCAGCCAATAAGCCCAAATCTGTTGGCTGCATTGGAATGTTTGTCATGTTCGCTTTCAGACGAACTAGCTAGCTTCAGGCCTGGCTCAAGGACAGGGAAAGGGAGCTGCCACTACCACAACCCCACCACCACACCACCAACAAACACACAACCACACCATCATACCACCACCTTCCAACCACCATCCCACCAACACCACAACCCCACCGCGCCACCAACACTCATTGACCGGCATGTGCCCTCACTCTTTGACCGGCATGTGCCCTCACTCTTTGACTGGTATGTGTCCTCGCTCTTTGACCGGCATGTGTCCTCACTTTTTGACCAGCATGTGTCCTCACTCTTTGCCTAGCATGTATCCTCACTCTTTGACCGGCATGTGTCCTCACTCTTTGACCGGCATGTGTCCTCACTCTTTGACCGGCATGTGTCCTCACTCTTTGACCGGCATGTGTCTTCACTCTTTAACTGGCATGTGTCCTCACGCTTTGCCTGGCATGTGTCCTCACTCTTTGACCAGCTTGTGTCATTACTCTTTGACCGGCATGTGTCCTCACTCTTTGACCAACATCCTTACTTGCTTTCAACAGGTGCTCGGTATTGAGATGCAGGAGAACAAGAAGTTCAAGTTCATGGAAGCGGTAAGAGATATATTGCTTATATGTACTGCCTAAATGGATATGTATTGCTTATTATTTGCCTAACCTGTGGTTTTCAGGATGGTTGGGAGACACCCTCGGATGGATGTGTTTTCAGGATGGTCGTGGTGCGGGCTTGTCTTGGGTCAACTTTGGCCTGTCTGTGGTAGTGAACATGTCATTGTAATGTACCAGTGTGTCAGTTTTTGTCGTTGGCCCAGCGCAAGCAAACAGGCTGGCCCCCTCAACCTCGTGCCTGGTAATGATGTGAACTATTTATTTATTTATTTAGGGAACATTGTGCCCTTTGCCCGTTTATCATTGTAGTTTATATATTTAGTTTGTAATAATATTAAAGTAGCATTGTGCCCTTTGCCCGCCTATCATTGTAGTTCATATATTCAGTTGTTAATAATATTAAAGTAGCATTGTGCCCCTTGTCCGCGTCTTGATTGCAATATACCTAATTCAACATGTGGTCATGAACATCTCGTCTTGGTTGCAACGCACCAAACTGCCAAACAGACTTCAAGAACAGATGCTAACGTTTTTAAAATTTTCAGATTATGCCTCCTGAATCCAGGCAGCAGCAGCAATTGGATTTCAGATCATGCCTCCTGAATGCAGTTAGCAACAGGATTTATGGAATTTCAGGTTATTCCTCCTGCATCCAGTCAGCGACAAAAAATGGATTTCAGGTCATGCCTCCTGAATGCAGTCAGCGACAAAAAATGAATTTCAGGTTTTCCTGACTCCAGCTAACGGAGGATAACAGAGGACAACAATATTTGAATTTCAAAAGACAACAGTGTTTGAATTTCAAACGAATTGTACTGACTCAAGCCAACGGAGAATAACTTGAGAAAGTCCGCCACCAGGGACCTCAATGACAAAATTGCTGCATGATAGATGAGCGATCCCATTCCCCAAGAACAGAATCTAGCAACCAATTTCAAATTAATTATACAGAATTTCAAATTAATTATACTGACTCCAGTTGACTGGGGACAACAACGCTGGAATTTCAATAGACAGCAGTGCTTCAATTTCAAATGAATTCTACTGACTACAGTTGACTGAGGATAACTTGAGTTGACTGAGGATAACCCTAAACCCTAAACTTGAGGAAGTTCACCATCGGTTCCTCAATAACAAAATAGCTGCATACTACATGAGCAATCCCATTCCCATAGAACTGATTTTAGCATCATTTTCAAATTTCTCCAGTTGCCTGTGGACAACAATGTTTGAATTTCAAATGAATCATACTGACTCCAGTTGAATGTGGAAAACAATAGTTGAATTTCAAATGAATTCTACTGACTCCAGTTGACTGTGGAAAACAATATTTGAATTTCAAATGGATTCTACTGACTCCAGTTGACTGTGGAAAACAATATTTGAATTTCAAATGAATTCTACTGACTCCAGTTGACTGAGGACAACTTGAGGAAGTTTGCCACCAGCTTCCTCAATGACGAACTCGCCGCATACTACAAGAGCGAACCCATTCCCGAGGCCCCCGAGGATAAGGAGAATATGGTCCAGATCGTTGTGGGGGAGAGCTTTACAACCATCACTGAGATGCCAGGAAAGGATGTGTTCTTGATGGTGAGTCTGTGCTGGTGTAATGCTGATAGGCAGAAGTAGGATTAGAGCATGAGGAAGGAGTGAATGGGGTTCATCATGAGATGGGGTGCTTGGTTCAGATCACTGTGGGGAAGAGCTTTACAACCATCACTGAGATGCCAGGAAAGGATGTGTTCTTGATGGTGAGTCTGTGCTGGTGTAATGCTGATAGGCAGAAGTAGGATTAGAGCATGAGGAAGGAGTGAATGGGGTTCATCATGAGATGGGGTGCCTGGTTCAGATCACTGTGGGGGAGAGCTTTACAACCATCACTGAGATGCCAGGGAAGGATGTGTGCTTGATGGTGAGTCTGTGCTGGTGTAATGCTGATGGGCAGAAGTAGGATTGGAGCATGAGGAAGGAGTGGATGGGGTTCATCATGACATGGGGTGCTTGGTTCAGATCACTGTGGGGAAGAGCTTTAAAACCATCACTGAGATGCCAGGAAAGGATGTGTGCTTGATGGTGAGTCTGTTCTGGTGTAGTGCTAATGGGCAGAAGTAGGAATGGAGCATTCAGAAGGGGTGAATGGGGTTATTATGAGATGGGATGCTTGATTCAGATCACTATGTCTGAGGGATCTCTGTGGGGTGAGATGCCGGGAAAGGATGTGTTCTTGATGGTGAATGGGCAGAACACAGGATAGCTGGAGGAAGGGCTGAATAGGGGTTATCATGAGTGAGCATGTTGGATTTGGGTGGCCATTTTTAGCTTCCCCCTTGCTATCACGCCTGAAACTATATTTGCTCCCCCCCCCCTCTCCTCGCTATCACTCCTGAAACTAGATTTTCCCCTTTCCCCCTTGCTTTCACTCCTCAAATTCAATTTGCTCCTCTCCCTCTGCTGTCACTCCTCAAATCGTATTTGCTCCCTCTCCCCTTTGCAACACTCACAAAATCTGATATGCCCCCCCTCCCCTTTGCAACACTCAAAAATCTGATGTGCCCCTCATCCCTTTCAAACATTTCCCAAATCTGATGTGGCCCCACCTTTCCCTTGCTTTCACTCCCAAAATCTGATGTGTCCCCATCCCATTGCTTTCACTCCCCAAATCTGATGTGCCCCCCCCTCCCCTTGCTATCCACAGGGTTACCACACCGAGGATAAGGGTTGCATGGAGCTCATGCCTATCTGGGAGAAGCTGGCTGCACGCTTCAGCAATGTGAGTGGCACTTTTTTTTTTGGCGGAGCCCCCCCTTCTGAGGGGCGGGAGCCCCCAGTGTTACCCATTTGTCCGTTCGTCCATCCATCCATCCATCCGTCTGACCGTGATGAAGCCCGACACGTCAGCCAACGGTCTCGTAACTAACTCGCTTCCGTTGCCACCTGTCGCTCCCTCGCGAGCACTCTCCGCCATTTTGTAGCGTCGCAGGCGACGCTGCATAGAACTTGTTTACAGTATGACGCGTCGCAAATTGAGCGACTCCATGCGACCCCAGTGCGACGCACTGCCCCCCAAACCGCGCGAAGCGCGGAGCCCGGGGGGTTCAGGGGTGGGGGGCATTTCTTGCTAGATTAGCCGGGCACATGCGTCGCCAAGCAGCGACGGAATGGCGACGGGTGACAAAACAAGTTCTAGGCGGCGTGGCAAGCGACGCGGAAAATTGGCGGAGAGTGTTATCGGAGCGACAGGTGGCAACCAGGGCCCTCAGATGGCAACGGAATCGAGCGGACCGAAGCCAGTTAGTGACGAGACAGTTGGCTGACGTGTCAGGCTCCGTGTAGTCGGTCGGACGGACAACGGGGTGACCCTGGGGGCTCCCGCTTCCGGAAGGGAAGCTCCGCCAAAATAAACAGTGTTTAGTAGCTTTTGCCACCAAGAAAGTAGTAGATGCTGGTAGCAGCAGCACCTCACTGTCAGGGTACTTCCAAGCGCGAGCTGGCGCGCTGCCTTCTTGAGCCCCTCTGTGCGTTTCGCGCAGTTTTTTCAACCCCCTGTGGGCGCAGCAAGCATTTTTTGCGCTTTTTGCACCTTAACGCGCAGTTTTTTTGTTTAAGTGCGCTAAAGCGCTGGCCAATTTGGTCAACGGAAGTACCCTGCCCACTGTCTGTGCCTGAGCTGTGTTTTGGTTTTACACTCTCACCGCCACTTGACCACTATCTATCACCACCACACCTATGTGGGAGAGGCTAGCTGCACGCTTCAATAGCGAAAGTAGCAATCAGGGGGTTCTATCAGCTACTACCTTATGCAAGTGCAAGTGCAAAATTGTGTAGTAGCAATCCTTTGCCGACTAGCCTTGCCACGTCTTATTGCAGCTGCTTGGGCCAACAAATTAACAAATTGGGAAAGGTGCTTGTCTACATTATCACGTTTGACAGTTATGATGACAACTTGAAGAAAAAAGGAAAAGCGAAACCAGGGTCTTTGTAAATTTCTTCGACCCTCTTCGACTCTCATCATGCGCGATGAAGAGGGTCAAAGAGGCGTACGCAGACCCTGGTTTCGTTTTTCCTTTTTTCTTCAAGTTGTCATCGTATCTGTCAAACATGATAAGCATAGGACCCTTAACAGTCTCGCCGGTACTTATATTGAGGTAATGATAACGTCTGGTGGGGCGTGGGATTAAGGGAGCCCTGTCTTTCGGCGGTAGAGAACGGACTGCTACTTCACCTGGATAGTGCTACCATGGTGGTTGACGGCGACAACAAACACTAAGGCACACCCGTAGAGATTCGAACCCCGCACCTTGTGCCTCATTTCAATGAACTCAACCATTGAGCCAATCGTCGAAATGGGAGATTTCTGTTGACCTGTATTGAGGCTGTACCCAGAGATTTTGTTCCCGCTATATACAGCTTCCACTACTTTTGACCCCGTTTTCCCTCCAATTGCCACTATGAAGAACCCAAATCTATGACCCTAAAAGCTTTAAGGACGCTGTCCCTGGAGAAGGCCTTAACCCATATAGCTATAAAAAAACTGAAAAAAACTGAAAAAATCCCTGGCTGTACCCCGACCCTCTGTCACCCAGATCGCCCTCCCTTGTTGTCATTCTCTGTCCCCCTACCCTTGTTGTCATCCTCTGTCCCCCTACTGTTGTCATCCCCACCCTTGTTGTCATCCTCTGTCCCCTCTGTCCCCCAGATTGACTGTCCCCTCTGTACCCTCTGTCCCCTCTGTCCCCCAGATTGACTCTGTTGTCATCGCCAAGTTGGATGCCGGCAAGAACGAGCATGTGGACTTGTCAGTCCCTATCTTCCCCACCATCCTGTTCTATCCTGCCTCCGACGAGAAGCTGGTCATCCCCTACATCAGCCAAGAGAACAGGACTCTGACCGTAAGTATACGAGGTAGTTTAAGTTGGTTGAAAATTAGTACGAGCTGCCACAGGACGAGATTGAGGGAACCCCTGCCGTTTGCATGCATGCGTACATACTGGAGAATGTATGTATGTTACAGTCCAGGGGTAGGCCAAATAAGCTAAAGGGGCTAGCCCAACCGTATAGAAAGGGCTTAATAAGAAAAGGCACTGATGAACTGAACCCCATACAATCGTCTTACCGACGGGGGCCCTGAGTTCGTGCTTTATACTGGAGAATGGCTACCATGTTAGGTTTATTTTGTTTCGCAGGACCTCTGCGCCCTGGACTGTAACACACGTTCAATTGAATAGGCAAAGCAATACACAGGGAGCAGTGCAACGTGAGTTTAACATTCATATACGTAGGGACCGGCATGTCATACGATGTTGGCCAAAGGTGAGTATGATATCATACAAATTGCATCACATTATATTTTATTTAAATTGTGACTTTAGCCTAGTCAGACTGCCGGCATCATATGATATCATTTGATGTCACATTGCCGTTCCCTACATATATACGCATGAGATAGTGATCCGATACACTGTTGTGGGTAGGCCCCTGCCCAGTCTCGTCTCACTCGAGTTCCTCATTATGGGTAGCATCATCTTACTTGGGCATGCAATGTACCAGTTTCTGGTTGACCCCTGACCACATACCTCAGGCACGGCAACCAGGTCTTTACGAGAGAAAAAACCTCTTTCAGCTGCTCATCATGCGTAGCCTCACCTTACTTGGGCGTACATTGTACTGGTTTCTGGTTGGAAGCATGCATCCGCTTGTTATTGCTCACTCATTGCCATGTCTTTCCTCAGAGCGGCAACGATGCCCGCCAATCCACCCCACCCTCTCACCCCACTACCATCACCACCACCAATATGATGGTGATGATGATTACATTTCCATGGTGCTCTGCTTGACTTCAAATGTGCCGTTGCTTGGCGGGGTCAAGGTGGACTTCTGAACATCATTAGTGTACCCCCTCTGTTTTGTGAATTTCATCCTCAAAATATGCCTGCCTTCTTGCTCTGTCAAACCACCAATATGCAGGGAGTGGCATATCGTATGATGTTGAACAAAGGCGAGTATGTCATATGATATCCTACAAATTGCATCATATGATATGTACATAAATGATATTTTTTGCCAAATCAGACTGCCGGCACCATACGATATCGTATAATCATATCATATTGTCGTTCCCTAAATATGCTTCCCTCCTTACACTGTCCAGGATTTCACCAAGTTTGTGAAGAAGTACGCCAAGGTCCCATTCTTCTTGCCGAGGACGAAGAAAGGAAAGGAGGGCAAGGACGAACTTGTAAGTCGGGGCTTTCGCAGTTGTTAGTGATTATTACCACACTCACCCTAAACCCACATTAAACTTGCCACTTGCCAATCAATGATTCTTACCACATCCACCAATGATGAATGTCGCATTCACCCTAAACCCGCATTCAACTAGCCACCTGCCAATGATTCTTACCACATCCGTCAATGATTATTTATTGCTTAATCAGGCTTAGGGGGCTTGCCCAACCTCAAATAATAAATCATTCTGAAGTGCTGCATTTTGAAGAATGGAAACAGAACTTGCCAACCTGCTTTGGCTGAGCTGTCTGTGCTGTCTTCCTGCTCGCAGTGATCAGCCTTTCTGAATCCTCGGTGGCGCTGGTTTGTGTAAGGGGTCACTCCTCCTGGGGTGGAAGTCTTTTCAATGACACAGAGAGAGAAACTACTTGAAGCCCTCGTTTCTAAGCAAACAAGGTCATGGGCCATTATAACGTTTTGCCGTTATGATGGCCACCCGTGTTCAAAAAATGGAGAATCTACTGCGGATCTAGGGTCTGGGGAAAGCTCTTGACCCAACGCAACCCCACCTCGAAGCACCTAGAAATTCACTACCTTTTTTAAACATGGGTGGCCATCATAACTGCAAAACGCTACAAGGACAGGTGCCAGTGTTGTTACGTAGCACCAAAGTGATTTGTGTTGGTTCTGAGGTGCAACGTGCAGCTTATGGGTCCCCCAAAGCAAAATCACAGGGCTCAAGCGTAGCACCCCCAGAGAGCGCTAAAAGATCCAAGACCTTTCATGGGGAGGTGTGCGTTACCGTTTCTTTTTTTGCTACTTGTGGCAGCTTCCAACCAGCTCCGTTAGCCACTCACTGGGCACGCCCACAGCTTTCAGCTGCATTTGAATGCCTGTCGTGACAGCTTTAGGGAGCACTAGGTAGCTTCTGGTGTGGTCCAAGGGCGGGGAAAAGGGGCTGTCTAGAAGCTGCTACGCGTAGCTCTAGCAGGAAACAATGCTGGGCGCCCACCAGCTTAGTCTGGAATTTGAGTTTATAGATGTGACTAGGTGGAATAGAAATATGATTGTTCATTATTTTTTCTGTTCCTATGTCCTGTATTCCGTAGCCACCTAGAACAGGTAGTACAGCATCAATGCATGTCCTGACATAAATCATAGCCTTTCTTTTCCGCTACGAGCAGCAGCTTATGGGCAGCTCCCTGAGCCAGCCACTGGGCTACTCCCCAAGATTTCAAAAGCATTGGAGGGATGATTATGTCAGCTTCCAGATGCGCCATGTTATTATAGTTTTGGCTGGGTGGCAAGCCAGGGGAGCTGTCCAGCTAAAAATAAAAGCTATGGCATCAATGCACCAGTCCTGGCAGATAGGGCGACATCAATGCATCAGTCCTAGCATGCCTCTACTAGCCTCTAATACTAATTTTGATACCCATGTTAGTTTGGTAGTTTGGTGCGACTAGCACTACTCATCCGTACTATATATACTATACTATTTATAATGGATGTTCTTCGTAACGAGTGTATCGGGTATGAGCATAGAACAAATTAGGGCAGTTGGAATCCTTGGTTGGGTGATACCATAAACTGCTTGATGTAGGTGATCAATGCGTGCATCTCAGCCCCGGTCCAATCAGTTCCGCACTTGTAATCCTGACTTGGCCTTCTTGCTTGCTTACCAGCTGAACATTGGCTATTTACACTCTTAGAGGAGAGACTTCCGACTTCTGACAAGCGATTCCCTCACATCCAGTTCCAAATGTGCACCAAGCCACCAACACAGGAGTGCGAGGGCAGTTGGGGTCAGAGAGTAAATTTTCGGAGGGTGTGGGCGATGACATGCCTGCAACAGAGGTATATAATTGTGGAATTAAATTATCACTGAAGCATGAACTCAGGGCCCTCGTCGGTAAAACGATTGCTTTGGGTTCAGTTCATCAATGCTTTTACGTTTCAGCCCCTCCTGTAACGGTTGGGCAAGTCACTTAACCCTATTTGGACTGTATGTATTTTACAGTCCAGGGGTAGGCCAATTAGGTTAAAGGGACTTGCCCAACCGTGGTAGGAAGGGCTAAAAGAAAAAGCATTGATGAACTGAACCCCAAACAATTGTATTACCGACGGGGCCCTGAGTTCGTGCCACAGTGATCATTTATTTCTACAATAGACTGCCCCTGGACTGTAACAACATATCTCACGCTTACATGGTCGTGTCTACCTTCACTGAACTACGTAATCGCAAGTTCAAGAGTTTTTTCTATGAAAGGAATTTGACTCCGGTATCTCACACCTCAAAATTTCCAGGGCATATATGACGACAGTTATGCAAAAATTCTCAGGCGTGCCAGAACTTCGGGCAAAATCTGAGGTACGAACTGTTTCGAAATGTCAAAATCCAAATCACCCGCCGAATTGAATTTAAATTTACTTCGAATGGAAGTTCACGGGAACAGCAGGGGCAGCAGGGCGTAGACGAGGGCTTAGCGGGGCGCGGGGCGTAGACTGCCAAGCTGGCAGTGCCGAACCAAAATGACGTAAAAGCAGCACACGCGGACGGCGACTTCAACGGCAACTAAACGTCGGCTTGAATCGTTGAAGCTTTTCGATTGTGTTAGATCAGTCCAATGCTCACCTTATTTGCACACTTCTCAAGACCTGCTAGCTTTTAATAGCCCCAAATGGAGATGGTATCGCCTCTTACTAGAAATGTCTGCATCCTTCCACTGCTCCTCGGCATGCTGCTAGTCACTGCGCCTCTGGCAAGAGCCCACGGTGCTGGTGATCTTGACGAGCTCTTCAATGATCTGACCGGCGAAAATGCTGAAGACTACGAGGAGGGGGAGCTAGTACCTATTTTAGAGTTCGACGAAATTGATGTGGTGGATCTGAACTCCGAGAATTTCGACAAAATCGTGAAAAGCGCCCCTTTTGCCATGGTGCGTGTTGGGCTATGGCTTTGGATAAAAGCCGCTCCCTTGACCTGGCATAGATTGTAGGGGAATAGGGGAAAAGTTCAGACAGTGCAGGGGGGAATGGTGGAACAGGTTAATAGTCCAAACAGTGCATGAGGGGACAGGGGAACAGATCAGGCAGGATTCCATTCCATTCCATTCCATTCCATTCCATTCCATTCCATTCCATTGCCATCGACAGGCCATTGCCATCGACAGGCCATTGTTGGCCCAAGACAAGCCAGCTCCTCAACATCCAGGAGGGGTCTTCCAACAAATCCTCCGAAAAATAAAGGCGATATTGCAGCAAGCAAGCATTTTTATCAGCTATAATTCCATGTGATATATATTTATTAGTATGCGATGGTAGAGACAAACACTGTACAGGGCAGAAAAACATTTTTTTCACTTAACATTTTCCCAGTGAACTTTTCACTCCTTAAGACGGCGAGCAGCCAAATTGTTGGCCGAAGCTATGAATCCAAGTTCAAGCTCAAGTACAGGACAGAAGTCAGGCAAGCAAATCAGAAAGCTTGTAGGGATCAGCGACATGATATCAAATGATATTATGTCATCATATGATATCATATGATGAGCTCGCAGTCGGCCTCAGACACAGATATGAGCCAGACAGGATTGAAGCCAAAAAATACCCGAGGCATGACAACACGTACCATGGCAAAGCAATAAATGGACTCCTGATCAAACCCTATGAACGATTCCATCAACTGCTCATGCGCTATCTAAAATATTCCCCTTCCCCTATGTAAACTGTTCCCCTGGTCCCCGTTTCTGAAATATTTCCTACTCCCCTGGTCCCCTCATGAGTTTCTGAAATATTCCCTAGTCCCCTGGTCCTCTCATGCACTATCTGAACTATTCCCCTGGTCCCCTGTCAGGACACATATCCTGCCCCCACTTGCACTGCCTGAACTATTTCCCCGTTACCCTGCATTATGCACCAGGTCAAGGGAGCTGGTTAGCCAAAGCCATGGCCCAGCAGGCACCAGGCAAAGTGATTTATGGGCTGCTGATAAAAACCTGCGAAATGATCCTTGCACTGCTTATGCACTTTCTAAAATATTCCCATATCCCCCTTGTGAGCTATTCTCCAGTTCCCTCATGCAGTATGTGAACTATACCCTAGTTATCCTGCCTGAAATATTTATGTGTTGTCCCTCTGTGCTGCTCCCCTGTTCCCTCATGCAGTATGTGTAGGGGGCGGCAAATAGATCTATATTGCCCCAAAATATAGATCTATATAGATCTATATGTAGCAAATATATCTATTGTGTATATCTACAAAACATGCAGTTACATCAGATAGACATCGGAAAATCCAGTCGAAGCCCCTGCAATATGATATGGTGCCCTATGCTATAATTATGAAATCAGATTTTGATTTTTGGAAGGTGCCCTATGCCGATTTTCAAAAATCTAGCTTCGCCAATATAGATCTATATAGATCTATATAGATCTATCCCTATATAGCTCGATGCCTCTCCCTAAGTATGTGAAATATTCACATGCCCCCCTCGTGAGCTGTTCTCCAGTTCCCTTGTACAATATGTGAACCATTCCCTACTTATCCTGCCTGAAATATTTATGTGTTCCCCCAAGATTCCCCCTTTGATCTGTTCCCCTGTTCCCCCATGCACAATGGGAAATATTCATTTGTTTCCCCTCTGAGCTGCTTCCCCGTCCCCTCATGTATTTTGTGAAAAATTCCCTTGTTCCCCCTCTAAGCTGCTTCCCTGTCCCCTCATGCAATATGTGAACTATTCCCTTGTTTTCCTGCCTGATCTGCTCCCTTGTTCCCTCATGCACTATGTGAAATATTCCTTTGTCCCCCCCTCTGAGTTGCTACCCTGTCCCCTCATGAATTGTGTGAATGGAATGCAATGCGATGCAATGCAATGCAATGTGATGTGATGTGATGTGATGTGATGTAATGTAATGTAATGTAATGCAATGTGATTTAATGTTCGCCCAGATGCAGGGATATTTTTCCCGGAATATATTCCGATCAGAATACAAGACCCCGCCAAAATTATCGGAATAAGAAACCTAAACAAAGTTTTTTTTACTGAAATTGACTAAAAATGACCCCAATCGACCCAAATCGGAATAAAGATCCTGTTTTGGGAGGAAAAAAGCGAGGGGAAAAAAGGAAAGGAATAAGATTTCCTCTTTTTGATTTGAAAATATATCCCTGCCCAGATGTCAAGGGTTTCGAGGTGGTCAAAATAATTGCTATGCAGAGCCAGAGCTTGAGGTAGTTTATTTTAGATCCTATCATCAGAAGTCGTTTTATTAGCCCTGTGTAGCACTGCATGTTATACAGAGCTTTGGAAACCATGTATATCGGGAGTGTGATAAAGGGTTCATGTTTAATTTATTTAATTTTTAGTTCTCTGTTGGGAACCATGTATATTGGGAGTGGCAAGTACTGATTTTGTTTTCCGTGCGACACGATTCGAGAATTGAGCGGCTCGGTGCGACCCCAGAGCGACGTGCTGCCCCCCAAACCCCGCAGAGCCTGGGGGGGTCGGGGGTTGGGGGTGGGTGGGTGGGTGGTGTGGGGGGGGGGGGGGGCAGCATTTCTGACTTGTTTACCTGGACCCATGCAGCGCCATGCAGCGACGGATTGGCAACGCGTCACAAAAACAAAACAGTATTTTTTTGCATCTCTACGTCACCCTTCCCACCCAGAATGCACCCTTATAAGCCAAATAATAGGGTGCCAATGACCCCCCAAATTAGCAGTGTTGCTTGCCAGACTGCTAACTTTCGTGTCCTTCCTTCCGTGTCCTTGCAGGTGGAGTTCATCGTGCCCTGGTAAGATTTTGCCGATGTAGATATTTTTTTAATTGGTGGTGGATATGAAACTATTTATTGAAATGAGCATGCGGCATCATCCACGCATGGCATGTGCCACCTTAACAAATATACAGGGCCTTTAGGGCAGTGTTTAGAGATTGGGATTTGGGATGAGTATGTGTCTCTGCCCCCTCTCACACACACGTACACACATACCTGACACTTACCTGAACTGCCTCCTCTAATGAGGGGGGGGGGGGGAGGGATGTATCCCTTGCACATACACCTTCTGATAGATGGATACATAGATGGATGGATGGAAGGGGTGGGTGGGTGGGTCGGTAGGGTACTGGGTGATGGGATGGGGTTCTGTCGGTGCAATATGGAATATTTAGGGTACACGTAAGATGATATCGTACTGACAGCAAAAAGTAACGCTTTAATATGACGGGAGCACCTGTCAAATCGAGGCGTATTCTATATTACACGACGAAAATTCAGGGTACATTAAGATGATATTCAGGGTACCACCAATTCCTATATAGCTATGCCTTAACCCGCAAGACTGTAAACAAACAAAAAACTATGTTCCTCCAGCCACCAGTCTTATGACCCATATCTGATACCCTATGCACCTTGGTGTAACCCTGTGTAACAATGGTGTAACCTGGTGTAACCCGGTGTAACAATGGTGTAACCCGGTGTAACAATGGAATCTCTGCTACACTGAGGGCGGTAAAACACACACACACGCACTTGTTCACCTGCCACCAGTCAAATAACCCCATGTGTCCATTTCTGATGCCCCCTGCACGTGTCAACATAGCAGGATTCTCCCAGAATTCTCAGATTCCAGGCCAAATTTGAAATACAAAGTTCAAAGTCCAACATTTTTCGAAACCCCAAATCCCAAATCATCCCCTCAGGGGATGAATTCAGGACCTGAACTGCTATTGCCGGCAAGACTGTTAACAAGAAATAACAGTCTATGCACCACCAGTAAAACTATGCACCACCAGCCACCAGTCTGATGACCCATATCTAGGGGTCGGCTATGTTATATAATATTAGTGAATAAATGATATAACATAATATTATAGAATATTAGTCGGACGAGCCGTCTCAACAGACTTTTGAATTCATTTGAAAAACCAATATTACTGTGACACCTGGTGACACTATAATAATATTAGTTAATCTTACTTTTTCAAACACTTATATTAGTTCCCGTTCCCTACCCACATCTGATGCCCTCTGCACCTTGGTGTAACCCAGTGTAACCCAGTGTAACATTTGAGTCTTTACTACACTGAAGGCGGCAAAACACACACATACACATACACACACACTGTGTTTCACCACCACCACCACCACCACCACCAGTCTAATAACCCATACCTGATGCCCCCTGCACCTTGGTGTAACCCGCTGTAACAATGGAGTCTCTGCTACATTGAGGGCGGTAAAACACACAAACACATACACACACACCTACACACACACACACACACACACACACATACACACACACATACACACACACACACACACACATACACACACACCTACACACACACACACACACACATACACACACACCTACACACACACACTCACACACACATACTATGTTTCATCAGCCACCAGTCTAATACGCCATATATGATGCCTTCTGCAGGTGTGAGCATAGCAGGGTGAGCTCTTCTGTATCACGGCGTCTATCGAGGGCAAACTCAGCACCACTCTCAGCACCTCCTTTATCAGAGGAGGAAGTGCTGAGAGTTGGGTTAGGATGATTCTTATGGTGGTGGTTGTAGTAGTGATGTTGTTGTGGTGGTGGGGGGGTTGGTGGTGATGGTGGGGGGTTTTAGGGGTGATGGTGGTGGTGGTGGTGGTGGTGATGGTGATGGTGGGGTGTAGGGGTGATGGTGTGTCCTTCATCAGAGGAGGAAGTGCTGAGAGTGGGGTCATTAGGATTGGCCCCGGGTGTGACAGCTGCAATGGCCGTCGGTGTGTCCAGGTGTGTTCAGGTGCTTCGGCTCGCCTTAATGACTTTAGGTGCGTTCATTTAGGCACATTTCAGGCTATTTCAGGCTGTTTCAGGCTATTTCAGGCAATATAATTTGAATTGTTACATGGTTTTCAGATAATTCAGCTATATCCATTACCAGGTTCAGAGCTGAAGGTCCGTCCAGGTGCTTCTGCCCGCCTTGGTGTCTGTAGGTGCGTTTAATTGCCTTAAAGTTAGTGCAAGTGCTTCTACGCGCCTTCTGGTGCTTTCAGGTGCGTCTGCCCGCCTTGGTGTCTGTAGGTGCGTTTTTTTGCCTTTAAGTTAGTGCAAGTGCTTCTGCCCGCCTTCTGGTGCTTTCAGGTGCGTCTGCCCGCATTGGATTCTTTAGGTGCGTCCAGGAGAAGGAGGAGGAGGAGGAGGAGGAGGAGGGGGGATGCAGGAAGGTCATTATGCTTTGTTCACTCTGATCATCAATTCCAGCTGCTGTTGTGAGCATATGATATTTGGAGTCCAGGAGGGCACCAGGAAAATGTAATTGTCATCATCATCATGGTCACCATCACCATCACCATCAGAATCACCACCACCACCACCACCACCACCACCATCATCATCACTACCACCATCATCATCATCATCATCATCATCATCATCATCATCATCATCATCATCATCACCACCACCACCACCATCATCATCATCACCACCACCACCACCACCACCACCACCACCACCACCACCACCATCACCATCACCACCACCACCACCCCCCCCCCCCCCCACCACCACCACCACCACCACCACCACCACCACCACCACTATCAGAGGAGGAGAAGGAGAAGGGATGCAGGAAGGGCACTATGCTTTATTCACTCTCAACATGAACTTATCTAATTCTCTTTCACTATTGGAATTCACCTTGTTGCTGCTTCCCCAGCCAAGAGGGAACCAGCAGCAGTAGCCAAGCAGCAGACTAGATACCCGGTGGTACCGCCCACACCACCACGACCATCATCACCCCCCCCTTCCCTCCACACCGCACTGCAGTTGTTACTTCCCCAGATGCAGGAAGGTCACTATTCACCCTCAACACACATTTCAGCTACGGTTGTGAGCATATGACATTTTGAGTCCAGTAGGGCACCAGGAATCATCATCATCATCATCATCATCATCATCATCATCACCACTGCACTCATCATCATCATCACCACTGCACTCATCACCACTGCACTCATCATCATCATAACCACTGCACTCATCACCACTGCACTCATCATCATCATCATCATCACTGCAGTTGTTACTTCCCCAGTTTGCTGCTGCCGCTACAGAGATTACGGCGATCAACGACTCCATCGTATTCGGAAAGGTGGGTGGGCTCCTGCTTCTGCCCCCATATCAGTAACCCGATTGTTTGGGGTTCAGTTCATCAATGCTTTTTCTTTTTAGCCCTTCCTGTCATGGTTGGGCGAGTCCCTTTAGCCTATTTGGCCTACCCCTGGACTGTAACATAGATACACATGCCTCACTGAAGTCTCTTAAGCCTATTTGGCCTACCCCTGGACTGTAACATAGATACACATGCCTCACTGAAGTCTCTTAAGCCTCTTTGGCCTACCCCTGGACTGTAACATAGATGCACATGCCTCACTGAAGTCTCTTAAGCCTCTTTGGCCTACCCCTGGACTGTAACATAGATGCACATGCCTCACTGAAGTCTCTTAAGCCTATTTAGCCTACCCCTGGACTAATACATACATACAATATCATGCCCCTGCTCCTGCTTTACCCCCCAAGAAATCAAAGAAATCACAACATGGGTACCAAGAAATCATCTCACAAATTCAAATTCAAATTACAAACTTGGATACTTGTGATGCAGGTATACTGCTTCAACATTGATGGCTTGGAAATTTCAAATTTAAATTCAAATTACAAACTTGGATACTTGTGACGCAGGTATATTGCTTCAACATTGATGGCTTGGAAATCTCAAATTTAAATTAATATTATAAACTTGGATACTTGTGACACAGGTATACTGCTTCAACATTGATGGCTTGGAAATTTCAAATTTAAATTCAAATTACAAGCTTGGATACTTGTAGGGGTCGGCAATATGATATCATATGATATTATGTCATCATATGATATCATATGATGCCGGCGGTCTGACTAGGTAACTTTGGCCTGGGGCATCACATCATATGATATTAAATCATATGATTTGTGTATGATATCATATGATATCATACTCGTCTTCGGTCAACATCATATGATTTGCCGTTCCCTAGATACTTGTGATGCAGGAAGACTGCTTCAACATTCATTGCTTCAAAATTTCAAAATTGTGTTCAAATTTCAAAATTGTGTTCAAATTTCAAGCTTGGATACTTGTGATGCAGGCACACTGCTTCAACATTCAATGCTTGAAATAATTTCACATTTAAATTCAAACTTTGAACTTGTATACTTGTGACACAGGTAGACTGCACAGTGAACGATAACCTTCAGCAGAGCTCCAACATTGAAGGCTTGAAAAATTCAAATTTAATTGAAAATTTGAAATTCTGATACTTGTGACGCAGGTAGACTGCACAGTGAACAATGAGCTTCAGCAGAGCTTCAACATCGAAGGCTTCAAAAATCACATTTAAATTCAAATTTGAAATTATGATACTTGTGGCGCTGGTAGACTGCACAGTGAACAATGAGCTTCAGTGTCAGAGCTTCAACATCGAAGACTTTGAACATTCAAATTCAATTTTAGAAGTCAAATTATGATACTTGTGACGCAGGTAGACTGCACAGTGAACAAGGAGCTTCAGTGTCAGAGCTTCAACATCGAAGACTTTGAAAACTCAAATTGAATTTTAAAAGTCAAATTGTGATACTTGTTACGCAGGTAGACTGCACAGTGAACGATGAGCTTCAGCAGAGCTTCAACATCGAAGGCTACCCCACAGTCCTGTGGTTTGTCAATGGACAAATGGTTGAGGAATTTGATGAGGATCGAGAAAGGTGTGGCTGGGTCTTTATGCAAGCTTGAGTGTGTGTGTGTGTGTGTGGGGGGGGGGGGGGGGGGGAGGGGAGGGGGGCAGTTGTTCTCTATGTAAGCACAGTGGGATGTTAATGGCGGAGCCCCCCCTTCTGGCGGGCGGGATCCCCCAGGGTTACCCCACTGTCCTGTGGTTTGTCAATGGACAAATGGTTGAGGAATTTGATGAGGATCGAGAAAGGTGTGGCTGGGTCTTTATGCAAGCTTGAGGGTGTGTGTGTGTGGGGGGGGGGGGGGGGGGGGGGGGGGGGGGGGGGGGGGGGGGAGGGAGGGGAGGGGGGCAGTTGTTCTCTATGTAAGCACAGTGGGATGTTTCCCTTCTGGCGGGCGGGATCCCCCAGGGTTACCCCATTGTGCGACCGTCCGACCGAAAAATTGAAGCCTGACACGTCAGCCAACTGTCTCATAACTAATTGGCTTCGGTCAGCTCCATTTCTGTTGCAACCTTTCGTTCCTTTGGCAACACACTCCGCCAATTTTCCGCGTCGCTTGCGACGCTGCATATGTGTAATAATGGGGGGAATGATTGTGTGTGTGTGGGGGGGGGGGATGAGTGGTGTGTGTGGGGGGGGGAGTTTTTGAGGGGAAGATGCGAGGTATGTGTGAGCTTGAGGGTGTGGAGGTGTGTGTGTGTGGGGGGGGATGAGTGTGTGTGTGTGGAGCGGGGGAGTTTTGAGGGGAAGATGCGAGGTATGTGTGAGCTTGAGGGTTTGGAGGTGTGTGTGTGTGGGGGTGGGGGGGGGGGGGGGGGGGGGGGGGGGGGGGGGGGGGGGGGGGGGGGGGGGGGGGGGGGGTGAGTGTGTGTGTATGTGTGTGTGTGGGGGGGGATGAGTGGGGGGGGGGGGAGTTTTGAGGGGAAGATGCGAGGTATGTGTGAGCTTGAGGGTGTGGAGGTGTGTGTGAGTGTGTGTGGTGTGGGGGGGGGGGAATGAGTGTGTGTGTGGGGGAGTTTTGAGGGGAAGATGCGAGGCATGTGTGAGCTTCAGGGTGTGGAGGTGTGTGTGAGTGGTGGTGGTGGGGGGGGGATGGAGTTTGGAGGGGTAGATGCGAGGTATGTGTGAGCTTGAGGGTGTGGAGGTGTGTGGTGAGTGGTGTGTGTGTGTGGGGGGGGGAATGAGTGTGTGTGTGTGTGGGGGGGGGGGGGGGGGGGGGGGGGGGGGGGGGGGGGGGGGTGGGGAATGAGTGTGTGTGTGTTGGGGGGGGATGAGTGTGTGTGGTGTGGGGGGGGAGCTTGAAGGAAGATGCGCGGTATGTGTGAGCTTGAGGGTGTGGAGGTGTGTGTGAGTGTGTGTGGGTGTGGGTGTGGGTGGGGGGGTCATGAGTGTGTGGGTGTGGGTGGGGGGGAATAGGGGGGGAGGGGGAGTTGAGGGAAGATTTCAGGTCTGTGTGAGCGTGAGGTGTTGAGGTGTGGTGTGGTGTGTGTGTGTTGTGGTGGGGGGGGGGGGCTGAGTGTGTGGGTGTGGTGGGGGGGGAATGAAGTGGGGGAGGGGGGATTTTTTGAGGGGAATGCAGGTAGGTGTGGAGCTTGAGGTGTGGAGGTGTGGGTGTGAGTGGTGTGTGTGTGGGGGGGGGGGGGGTGAGTGTTGGGTGTGGAAGCGGGGAGTTCTGAGGGAAGAAGATGCGAGGTTCTGTGTGAGCTTGAGGGTGTGGACGGTGGTGGTGCGTGTTGTGTGTGGGGGGGGGGGGTGAGTGGGTGGTGTGTGTGGACGGGGGAGTTTTGAGGGGAAGACTGCGAGTAATGTGTGACTGGGGTGTGGAGTGGGTGTGAGTGTTGTGTGTGTGGTGGGGGGGGCTCTTGTGATGTGTGGGCTGGGCGTTTTGCGGGGACGACTGCGCGGTATATGTGAGCTTGCGGGGGGTTTGGCGGTGTGTGTGTGTGTGTGGAGGGAGGGGGTGTGGAGTGTGTGTGAGGTGTGTGTGTGGGGGGGGGGATGAGTTGTGTGTGTGGATCGGGGAGTTTGAGGGGAAGAGGCGAGGGTATGTGGGGAGCTTGAGGGTGTGGAGGTGTGGGTGAGTGGTGTGTGGGTGTGTGGGGGGGGGATGAGTGTGTGTGTGTGGACGGGGGAGTTTTATGGAAGATGCGAGGTATTGTGAGCTTGAGGTTTTGGAGTGTGTGTGTGTGTGTGGGTGGGGGGGGGGGGGGGGGGGGGGGGTGGGGGGGGGGTGGTTTTTGTTCGGGGGTGTGGGTTGTGGGGGGGGTGTGTTGGTTTTTGGGATGCATGTGTGTGTAGATGGTGTGTTGGGGGGGGGGGATGAGTGGGGGGGGGGCGTTTTGAGGGACGATGCTAGGTATTGTGAGCTTGACGTGTTGGTGTCTTTTTGGTTTGAGTGTGTTGTTTGTGTGGGGGGGAATGATGTGTGTGGGGGGGTTTTTTGAGGGAAGATGCGAGTCCTGTGTGATCTTCAGGGTGTGGAGTGTGTGTGAGTGTGGTGGGTGGGGGGGATGGGTTTGGGGTAATCGAGGTATGTTTGGCTTGAGGGTGTGAGGTTTGTGGTGAGTGGGTGGGTGTGTCGGGGGTGTGTGTGTGTGGGGTGGGATGCGTGAAGAAAAAAGAAAAAATGGGAAAATGATGAAAAAAAAGCTGGGGGAAAGAAGAGACAGTATTTAAAAAAAATGTGAGGAGGGGGAGAAAAAGATAG